>CATOUR010000296.1:10000000-11200000 GCA_951848785.1 Callosobruchus maculatus
CCATTTTTATGTAGTAGTAGGTATGTATAAAATTTTTTGAGTTTAGTTCCTTGATCATGTAAAATATAAACACCAGTGAAACATGCAACACAGAAGGGTAGCGTGCCTTGGCGGGTCCCCGTACAAAAATTGATTCAGGACCCTTAGGAAGGATAAAGATATCTTACAAAAGAACAAAAAAATGCGTTGGGTGCCCAGAAGCCCCGTATAATTCTATATCGTTTAGTTATTCTATATTTGATATAGTTTATTTTTTGATATCAAGGAACCGATAATAGCCAGCCAAAAAATATATCGAGCTCAAACCACCACGTGCTTGGGAGGTATGCAGATAAAAACAGGCTTTGAATATTTAGAATATGCAACAGGTTCCCCTAAGTAGGGCCCCCACCTGCTCGATTATTATTTCATAGCGGGTAGGAGCCACAAAACTTTTTTTTTTTGCTATAATAGTGACGTTTCTTCACTGCTCCTCCAAGATGTTTGGTAAGACGAAACCTAACCACCCCCTTTTTTATTCGCCAAAAATGATGTTACTCAACGGCGTCCCCTACTCCTGATATCCTTCTCCTGACGTCATTCAGTAGGACGTTGTTGGAGATACCTGACTACTCCCGGCTTCCACCCCGCCCACGGGGCTTATTAGAGGCATAAGTTCATCTTAGTAAACAGTAGACGTGCAATCGAATAACCTAGTAACCCGAGTTACTAGGTTTTTGCTTTGTTTGCATATATTAAACTACCAGCTCGAACCCTATAGGTAGCTATTTATAAATTGCAAATCGGAATGCTAGTTTCAGAGATATTGAGACCTCAGTTTTAGTAAATAGACATACTAAAAATATATATTTTCATTTTGGCATTTTGGTACCAGATCATTCTGGTTCACACGGTATAATAATATTTTGAATCACCCTATACAAAAATTATTACTTTTGAATCACTGGCGCATGCGTCAATTAATGGCGAATGACATTAATGACAAATGAATACATTCATCCTCTCATTTCCGCTGAGACACGTGTGCTTGGCCGTTTCGATAAAGACGTAAATTGCCGGCTATGAAAAATTTCGAACGGACATTTTAAATATTTTACAAAGTTTTTAATCTTTAACTGTAACTTTGGTATCGTTTTGTAAAATTCCTGTGTGTTAGTTAACGTGATTCATGCAAGATATGTGTCCATACTTGCTTTCCTGGCTTCTTTTATAACATCATCCAGCAACATCCTCACAAACTGTTGTAAGTAAAAATATTTCAACCTTATTATTCAAATGTTGCTGATTGCTAAATTGTCTTTGTAGCCCTGAAGAAGGAAACAAATGATCCAGAAAGCTTGGAAATAGAGTTTTAAGAGTACACTTTGCTGTTTATTTGCCGCTACCCAGCCATCTAGCTCGAGTTTTGTTTCCTAACAAATCGGCAACGATTACCCGCTCGTAAAATATATTTTCATATATAGAGATACTTGAATTCATTGGGATACTTGAATGAACTTAGTCATATGTGTTATCGTAAAACGAGAAAATCTTGGGGATGTCCGCAAACAGGAAGAGGTTGAGGAGCAGAAAAATTGAAGGATGGTAACCCGAGCGATACGTTACACTCGAAACCGAATGCTATGTTATGTGACCTCATCTAGGTGTGGGCATGTGACATCCATTTGGGCCTGATGAAGCCAATTAGCAGAAATACGTATCGCTCGGGTTACCATCCTTCAATTTTTCTGCTCCTCAACCTCTTCCTGTTTGCGGACATCCCCAAGATTTTCTCTCTTTACATTTTGTGATCCGCATGACTACCATCCTTTATACTTTTCCTTTGGGGGCTTCAGATGTCCTTCGGCAGGTAGCTATAGATGGCCTCCGTGGCGACGTCAACTGTCGTCTCCAAAAAAGAGATCTGTTGGCCGAAGCCACAAATGTGCTGGCTGGCTCTTGTCGGTGGCTTCTGGCTGTGTGTGTGTTTTTTTCCATCCTTGACTCCTCAGGTTACACCCGAAACCGAATGTTATGTTATGTGACCTCATCTAGGTGTGGGCATGTGACATCCATTTGGGCCTGATGAAGCCAATTAGCAGAAATACGTATCGCTCGGGTTACCATCCTTCAATTTTTCTGCTCCTCAACCTCTTCCTGTTTGCGGACATCCCCAAGATTTTCTCTCTTTACATTTTGTGATCCGCATGACTACCATCCTTTATACTTTTCCTTTGGGGGCTTCAGATGTCCTTCGGCAGGTAGCTATAGATGGCCTCCGTGGCGACGTCAACTGTCGTCTCCAAAAAAGAGATCTGTTGGCCGAAGCCACAAATGTGCTGGCTGGCTCTTGTCGGTGGCTTCTGGCTGTGTGTGTGTTTTTTTCCATCCTTGACTCCTCAGGTTACACCCGAAACCGAATGTTATGTTATGTGACCTCATCTAGGTGTGGGCATGTGACATCCATTTGGGCCTGATGAAGCCAATTAGCAGAAATACGTATCGCTCGGGTTACCATCCTTCAATTTTTCTGCTCCTCAACCTCTTCCTGTTTGCGGACATCCCCAAGATTTTCTCTCTTTACATTTTGTGATCCGCATGACTACCATCCTTTATACTTATCGTAAAACCTATAGTTAGTCGAGTTAGTTAAAACTTTTACTTGTATAAAAAGGTAGTAAAAATCTGATTATTCAAATTCATAATTACAAACAAAAATACAGCAACTACTCATTTGTGTAAGGTATAATGTAAGATTACTATACATGCAGGGGATTGGGAGATAACAGAACTATTACTGAAATATTTGTTATAGATGAGAAAGTGTCACAAGCCAACCTGAGTCTAAAAACAGCTACTGAGGCAATCAAAGTCGCGAAAAAGTTACCGCGAAAATTTTGTATAGATCGCCGAACAATATTCGAGTATTTTGCTGAATCTCATAGGATCAACGAGCTTCCATATCCATAATACCCATTAAAACTTTTAAATACCCATTAAAACTTTTATGGCACCTTATCCGTTTGCAAGAAAATGTTTATTCATATATATTGAGTTTCAAGACTGATGAAACAACTTGTTTCACAAGATGAAAGACGAGTGACTTGCCACGTTTAAGGGAGAATAGAGGAAAAAACATGCCGATGCAAGCAAATATTTTGGACCAGCTGGCCACGTTGAGATGTGGTGGAAGATTCAGTTAAAATAGCAGCCACCACTCAACTTATTTGTTGTTTTCCAAATGAAAATATGCAATATTGTTAGCTTTTACTGTTTCCTTCAGGTTGTAACATACTTGTTTTAGGAGTGCTTTTATGTTTATACAAATATATGGAGTTTTAGTTGGTTAGCGGTATATAAGTGTGTTCTTGTATTGCTATGCAGTATTTCTCGTTCAATAGGCGTACGTTTTTTACCCTATTTAAGACTATTTTTGATTACTTTTTGTTGAATAAATTATAAAAATTTGAATATTCCCTTACGTTTGCACGATAAAGTACTAGCACAAGATTTTAGTTCAATAAAAATACAGGGGCAAGGTTTACCTTATACACATAGTCATTCTAGCAAGAAAACAAAATGAGAAAATTATCTAGAGCACCTTAACATAGAACAGTTTTACTATGCTGATGATAGAAAAACTAGAAAACTTGATGCAAAAGTATAGATAATATGATACAGAACCATAGTTACTAATCTGTCTGATTGTAGGTCTGTTTTCGATGAGGTACACCCAAGCCGTTTGCTATGCTTTGGATAGTATATTTAATATATATTCATCATAAGTAGACTTATATGTTTTCAAGTTGTACACCGTCTACAGTATATTCAATCCCAAGATAGGCTTCAAATAAACAGTCGCGTTACGCGCCAGCTATAGTCCAGTGCAATTATGAAATTTTATATGACTATTTTAAAGAGTTGCCCTATTAGCCCATTGCAACTCAAAAGTAGCCAGTTGCCAGTTTGAAATGATCGTTAGGCAATGAACACTTGACATCGCATATTTGGATCTACTTTCCAGTCAGCCTTGGAGATTTTGACTTGCCAGATTATAACACACAACTTACACATAATGTACTGGGCTATTAGAGACCCCACCGACACGAGCCGATCACGCACGCGGGCTTGTTTTCATTTGGTCTAGCTTGGCTGTGAATATAGTATAAGTAATACACAGTTAGTAACTAAAAACCTTAAAATATCTTTTCTGTGGAAAGCAAATCAAAAAAGTCTTTTCAATAGGCCGAAACAGAAGGAAAAAGTCTATATTAAGTGTACATTCGCTTACCAAAAAACTTATATGCAAAGAAGTTATATGCAAAAGGTGAAACAAAACTTCAAACCGATTTTACCGGAATTGTCGTTTTTTGAGTTACTAGGTCTTTCGAATGCACGGCAGAATTGTTGTCGTTTCTGAAATCCTTTTATTCTTTATATCTAGTCCATATGAGTGCTTCTGTTGATTTTCCAACAGCCGCACCCGCCCCTGTGTCGTATTCAGATGTTTGCTGGCGCTTTTTGTTTAGTCGTGTTTTGTTCTGTTTCGACACGAACAAATGAACGCTACGATTCTCTCGCGTTGCCGACATGTCTGCCTTGTTTATGGACCCGGCCGGCCGGCTCGACTGCGTTGCCGTCGCGGCCAACCTGGCCACGGCCTGCTCCGTGATTCTCGTTCAGGTATTTTCGAGTGGGAGACAACCAACTATACAAACACTCACACATTCATAAAACAAGCATCGCGATTAACGACCTTTGTGATTCTTTGCTGATTTAATTGGTCAATTATCATTTGTCAAACATACGCGCCCCTCGCAAAATTGATCTGATTGTCCGCACTCTACGCGTGTTGGTTATACCAAGAATAAATATAGTTTAAAAAACTGGAGTCAAGCTGATTGACTCAGTACTTCCCACACATAAAGGTGATATCATTTTATTATTTTGCCATTGCATATCTGTTGGAACTAGGGCGACACAGTTTCTATTCTGCAATCTTCAACTGGATGAAACGATCTTGAACCCCACAAGTTTCAGGTAATTTCATATTTTTAGTTTTTTATTATTGCTGCTCCGCCACTGACACGCATTTTCCATTCTCGCCACGGTGATAATACTGTGTCGAAACTTCATTGAAATAAATTCCAGGTTACACAATACAGGGATAGAAAGGCAATTAAAGATTTTCGATTTTTTTTCGGTACTCCCGCCCGCCCGAGAGATCTGAATTTTTTTATTTCCGTCAAACGAGACTGAAACTTAAAACTGCGACTGAATTTGTAATCATCACCACGAAATTATCCGAAATGCGAGGTTTTATCGTGATAGAAAGCCATATATTGATTTTCGATTTTCTTAGGTACTCCCGCCCGCCCGAGAGATCTGAAATTTATTATTTTCGTCAAACGAGACTGAGACTTAAAACTGCGACTGGATTTGTAATCAGCACCTTGAAATTATCCGAAATGCCAGGTTTCATCGAGATAGAAAGCCAAATAAAGATTTTCGATTTTTTTAGGTACTCCCGCCCGCCCGAGAGATCTGAAATTATTTATTTTCGTCATACGAGACTGAGACTTAAAACTGCGACTGGATTTGTAATCATCACCTCGAAATTATCCGAAATGCGAGGTTTCATCGGGATAGAAAGCCAAATAAAGATTTTCTATTTTTTTTAGGTACTCCCGCCCGCCCGAGAGATCTGAAATTTTTTATTTTCGTCAAACGAGACTGATACTTAAAACTGCGACTGGATTTGTAATCATCACCTTGAAATTATTCGAAATGCGAGGTTTCATCAGGATAGAAAGCCAAATAAAGATTTTCGATTTTTTTAGGTACTCCCGCCCGCCCGAGGGATCTGAAATTTTTTATTTTCCTCAAACGAGACCGAGACTTAAAACTGCGACTGGATTTGTAATCATCACCTTGAAATTATTCGAAATGCGAGGTTTCATCGGGATAGAAAGCCAAATAAAGATTTTCTATTTTTTTAGGTACTCCCGCCCGCCCGAGAGATCTGAAATTTTTTATTTTCGTCAAACGAGACCGAGACTTAAAACTGTGACTGGATTTGTAATCATCACCTTGAAATTACTCGAAATGCGAGGTTTCATCAGGATAGAAAGCCAAATAAAGATTTTCGATGTTTTTGGGTACTCCCGCCCGCCCGAGGGATCTGAAATTTTTTATTTTTCTCAAACGAGACCGAGACTTAAAACTGCGACTGGATTTGTAATCACCACCTTGAAATTATCCGAAATACCAGGTTTCATCGGGATAGAAAGCCAAATAAAGGTTTTCGATTTTTTTAGGTACTCCCGCCCGCCCGAGAGATCTGAAATTTTTAATTTTCGTCAAACGACACTGAGACTTAAAACTGCGACTGGATTTGTAATCACCACCTTGAAATTATCCGAAATACCAGGTTTCATCGGGATAGAAAGCCAAATAAAGATTTTCGATTTTTTTAGGTACTCCCGCCCGCCCGAGAGATCTGAAATTATTTATTTTCGTCATACGAGACTGAGACTTAAAACTACGACTGGATTTGTAATCATCACCTTGAAATTATTCGAAATGCGAGGTTTCATCAGGATAGAGAGCCAAATAAAGATTTTCTATTTTTTTAGGTACTCCCGCCCGCCCGAGAGATCTGAAATTTTTTATTTTCGTCAAACGAGACCGAGACTTAAAACTGCGACTGGATTTGTAATCATCACCTTGAAATTACTCGAAATGCGAGGTTTCATCAGGATAGAAAGCCAAATAAAGATTTTCGATTTTTTTAGGTACTCCCGCCCGCCCGAGAAAACTGAAATTTTTTATTTTCGTCAAACGAGACTGAGGATTAAAACTGCGACTGGATTTGTAATCATCACCTTGAAATTATCCGAAATGCCAGGTTTTATCGGGATAGAAAGCCAAATAGAGATTTTCGATTTTTTTAGGTACTCCCGCCCGCCCGACAGATCTGAAATTTTTTATTTTCTTCAAACGAGACTGAGACTTAAAACTGCGACTGGATTTGTAATCGCCACCTCTAAATTATCCGAAATGCGAGGTTTCATCGAGATAGAAGGCCAAATAAAGATTTTCGATTTTTTTAGGTGCTCCCGCCCGCCCGAGAGATCTGAAATTTTTTATTTTCGTCAAACGAGGCTGAGGCTTAAAACTGCGACTGGATTTGTAATCATCACCACGAAATTATCCGAAATGCGAGGTTTCATCGTGATAGAAAGCCAAATAAGGATTTTCGATTACTTTAGGTACTCCCGCCCGCCCGAGAGATCTGAAATTTATTATTTTCGTCAAACGAGACTGAGACTTAAAACTGCGACTGGATTTGTAATCATCACCACGAAATTATCCGAAATGCGAGGTTTCATCGTGATAGAAAGCCAAATAAGGATTTTCGATTTTTTTAGGTACTCCCGCCCGCCCGAGAGATCTGAAATTATTTATTTTCGTCATACGAGACTGAGACTTAAAACTGCGACTGGATTTGTAATCATCACCTCGAAATTATCCGAAATGCGAGGTTTCATCGGGATAGAAAGCCAAATAAAGATTTTCGATTTTTTTAGGTACTCCCGCCCGCCCGACAGATCTGAAATTTTTTATTTTCTTCAAACGAGACTGAGACTTAAAACTGCGACTAGATTTGTAATCATCACCTTGAAATTATCCGAAATACGAGGTTTCATCGGGATAGAAAGCGAAATAAAAATTTTCAATTTTTTTAGGTACTCCCGCCCGTCCGAGGGATCTGAATTTTTTTATTTGCGTCAAACGAGACTGACACTTAAAACTACGGCTGGATCTGTAATCATCACCTCAAAATTATCCGAAATGTGAGGTTTCATCGAGATTCAAAGCCAAATAAAGATTTTCGATTTTTTTAGGTACTCCCGCCCGTCCGAGAGATCTGAAATTTTTTATTTTCGTCAAGCGAGACTGAGACTTAAAACTACGACTGGATTTGTAATCATCACCTTGAAATTATTCGAAATGCAAGGTTTCATCAGGATAGAAAGCCAAATAAAGATTTTCTATTTTTTTAGGTACTCCCGCCCGCCCGAGAGATCTGAAATTTTTTATTTTCGTCAAACGAGACCGAGACTTAAAACTGCGACTGGATTTGTAATCGCCACCTCTAAATTATCCGAAATGCGAGGTTTCATCGAGATAGAAGGCCAAATAAAGATTTTCGATTTTTTTAGGTGCTCCCGCCCGACCGAGAGATCTGAAATTTTTTATTTTCGTCAAACGAGGCTGAGGCTTAAAACTGCGACTGGATTTGTAATCATCACCACGAAATTATCCGAAATGCGAGGTTTCACCGTGATAGAAAGCCAAATAAGGATTTTCGATTATTTTAGGTACTCCCGCCCGCCCGAGAGATCTGAAATTTTTTATTTTCGTCAAACGAGGCTGAGACTTAAAACTACGACTGGATTTGTAATCATCACCTTGAAATTACTCGAAATGCGAGGTTTCATCAGGATAGAAAGCCAAATAAAGATTTTCGATTTTTTTAGGTACTCCCGCCCGCCCCAGGGATCTGAAATTTTTTATTTTCCTCAAACGAGACCGAGACTTAAAACTGCGACTGGATTTGTAATCACCACCTTGAAATTATCCGAAATACCAGGTTTCATCGGGATAGAAAGCCAAATAAAGATTTTCGATTTTTTTAGGTACTCCCGCCCGCCCGAGAGATCTGAGATTTTATATTTTCGTCAAACGAGACTGAGATTTAAAACTGCGACTGTATTTGTAATCATTACCTCGAAATTATCCGAAATGCAAGGTTTCATCAGGATAGAAAGCCAAATAAAGATTTTCGATTTTTTTAGGTACTCCCGCCCGCCCGAGAAGACTGAAATTTTTTATTTTCGTCAAACGAGACTGAGGATTAAAACTGCGACTGGATTTGTAATCATCACCTTGAAATTATCCGAAATGCCAGGTTTTATCGGGATAGAAAGCCAAATAGAGATTTTCGATTTTTTTAGGTACTCCCGCCCGCCCGACAGATCTGAAATTTTTTATTTTCTTCAAACGAGACTGAGACTTAAAACTGCGACTGGATTTGTAATCGCCACCTCTAAATTATCCGAAATGCGAGGTTTCATCGAGATAGAAGGCCAAATAAAGATTTTCGATTTTTTTAGGTGCTCCCGCCCGCCCGAGAGATCTGAAATTATTTATTTTCGTCAAACGAGGCTGAGGCTTAAAACTGCGACTGGATTTGTAATCATCACCACGAAATTATCCGAAATGCGAGGTTTCACCGTGATAGAAAGCCAAATAAGGATTTTCGATTATTTTAGGTACTCCCGCCCGCCCGAGAGTCAAACGAGGCTGAGGCTTAAAACTGCGACTGGATTTGTAATCATCACCACGAAATTATCCGAAATGCGAGGTTTCATCGTGATAGAAAGCCAAATAAGGATTTTCGATTACTTTAGGTACTCCCGCCCGCCCGAGAGATCTGAAATTTATTATTTTCGTCAAACGAGACTGAGACTTAAAACTGCGACTGGATTTGTAATCATCACCACGAAATTATCCGAAATGCGAGGTTTCATCGTGATAGAAAGCCAAATAAGGATTTTCGATTTTTTTAGGTACTCCCGCCCGCCCGAGAGATCTGAAATTATTTATTTTCGTCATACGAGACTGAGACTTAAAACTGCGACTGGATTTGTAATCGTCACCTCGAAATTATCCGAAATGCGAGGTTTCATCGGGATAGAAAGCCAAATAAAGATTTTCGATTTTTTTAGGTACTCCCGCCCGCCCGACAGATCTGAAATTTTTTATTTTCTTCAAACGAGACTGAGACTTAAAACTGCGACTAGATTTGTAATCATCACCTTGAAATTATCCGAAATACGAGGTTTCATCGGGATAGAAAGCGAAATAAAAATTTTCAATTTTTTTAGGTACTCCCGCCCGTCCGAGGGATCTGAATTTTTTTATTTGCGTCAAACGAGACTGACACTTAAAACTACGGCTGGATCTGTAATCATCACCTCAAAATTATCCGAAATGTGAGGTTTCATCGAGATTCAAAGCCAAATAAAGATTTTCGAATTTTTTAGGTACTCCCGCCCGCCCGAGAGGTCTAAGATTTTTTAGTTTCGTCAAACGAGGCTGAGACTTAAAACTGCGACTAGATTTGTAATCATCACCTCAAAATTATCCGAAATGCGAGGTTTCATCGTGATAGAAAGCCAAATAAAGGTTTTCGATTTTTTTAGGTACTCACGCCCGCCCGAGAGATCTGAAATTTTTTATTTTCGTCAAACGAGAATGAGACTTAAAACTGCGACTGGATTTGTAATCTTCACCTTGAAATTATCCGAAATGTGAGGTTTCATCGGGATAGAAAGCCAAATAAAGATTTTCGATTTTTTTAGGTACTCCCGCCCGCCCGAGAGGTCTAAGATTTTTTTACTTTCGTCAAACGAGGCTGAGACTTAAAACTGCGACTAGATTTGTAATCATCACCTCAAAATTATCCGAAATGCGAGGTTTCATCGTGATAGAAAGCCAAATAAAGGTTTTCGATTTTTTTAGGTACTCACGCCCGCCCGAGAGATCTGAAATTTTTTTATTTTCATTAAACGAGACCGAGACTTAAAGCTGCGACAGGTTTTGTAATCGTCACCTTGAAATTATCCGAAATACGGGGTTTCATCGGGATAGAAAGCCAAATAAATATTTTCGATTTTTTTAGGTACTCCCGCCCGCCCGAGGGATCTGAATGTGTTTATTTGCGTCAAAGGGGACTGAAACTTAAAACTACGACTGGATTTGTAATCATCACCTCGAAATTATCCGAAATGTGAGGTTTCATCGAGACAGAAAGCCAAATAAAGATTTTCGATTTTTTTAGGTACTCCCGCCTGGCTGTTATAACTAACTTTTTAACGACCCTGTTTAAAATAACCTTAAATTTACATATAGACCCCTTAATGGATTTTTTGTCAAATATAACGAATTTCTGTGAACAACAATAGCAAGGCAACTTGGGATTAATTCAAAGGAGTGTTGAGACTGTTGAATGATATATATTCCCCTTTCTTTGGTTGAATTTTTCGGACAGTTTTGAGATAGTTCTTAAGTATCAAGTTTTTATTGACTACATTTTACATTGGAATTGTAGCAAGTCAAAAAGCAGTATACTGAGTGGGAAACACTATAGGAACATATTTTATAAAATAGCACACAATATAGTAAACAACTAGAGAAAAAATGGAGTGCAAACAAATGCCAAGAGCAAGCAGCATGTGGCTCATGAGTTACTAAAATCAAAATTTTTGAAGCTGAAGTGTTTCATCCCGTATATACACGTCCTTGATGGTATCTTTAAATGATATTAACCACGACATATAATTTTTCTGGAAGACCCCTCGCTGGTTGGCGAGAATTTATTCATATACATTTCTACGCTGATAAAAATCTGGGAGCGTGTCAAATGAACTGGGCATTAATCAATGGTTACAACTTTATCTTCACTATAATTTATACAGGGGACCAGATGATGCTATTTCTCACGATTTTTGGTGATGTTTTATTGTTATTAGCTTAGCTGTAGCTTTATTAACCTTGCTGATTGTTTTTTGTCATGGAACATTCGGTTGATCGGCTAAGGGGTCTATTCTGTAAATTTCTGGTTATTTTAAACAGGGTCGTTAAAATGTTAGTTATAACAGCCAGGTTGAAAAGTTAACCATCATTGGTATTCGGTAGACATAAAATTTAACTAGGCGGTTATGCGAGACGTTTCAAGTGGTGTCGCTAAAAATTAGTATACAGGCCAACCCCTATTCATGCGATGCTGTCATGTGTCATGTCCATACTGTTCATATAGGGTGAAGTTTAATGAAACAGTGTTATTTTACTAAAGCCTGACACGGTAACTATGCATGAGGGAAAAATGAAACTCGTGTACTCACTGTTGTACATGAAATATATGTTATACATAGTAGAAATCATATTCCGCAATGATGTTTTCTAAATGTCTGGCAACATTGGAATTTTTGGCAAGGCATCCCAGTAGAATGTTGACGTTTCATTGTAGGCAAGTGGGTGTGAGGTTGCGTTTTTGTTTTTTGCAAATTTTAAAATGGAAAAAACCGGGATCGCTCAACAAAAAATAACAAGTAGCTGCAATGATTTCATCTATTTGTGCCTACCCACACAGGGTGATCGGTCACGAGCGCGCGCGGTTTGATTTTTATCTGTTTACAAAAAGGGTGCCTTCATCGGCACTGGTCACTTGCGCGCCCAAAGAAAATTAAGCTTGGATATTCTTAATGACAAAAACCATTTTATTCTTGCGAACTTTCATCTGTCTTTTTACGACTTGCGGTGGCTTATAGTTGCTTCTTAAATTATTTAATCGACTATCCGGCTTCTGTAGGTATATAAAATTACCTTTAATGAAAATATTTCAGTAGTTTGCATTCCTTAATTGCTGTTTGTGAGTATTGTTTGTGTTCTACTTTTTGTTGAGTGTGAAAGGGAAAAATTAATAGTCCTTGAAGAGTATACGTTCCGAAGAGATAAAAAAACCACCCGTGGCCTACAGATACTCTAGAAGAGAATGCATAGCATCTTTACTGATTGATCAATCGGAAGAGATCGTTCTTAAAAGAAATAATTCCCAAAAAACAAGCTGTGAAGGTAAATTTCTCGGACTTTTTTTTACACCGTCAAGAAATCGATTAAATTTGTGACAAATTAGAACACGTTCTAGTTAACTTTTCACTTAATTCTAAATGAATCTTACCAGTCTTCGACAAGTTAGAAAAGAACCACGTGACGCAAATAAACCTGACAGAAAATGCTGATAAGTGCTAATCTATATTACGCATTAGAATTTATTTCATACATACCTGCCTATTATCGAAAATATTTTGAGGGATTCTGACCGGTGGGATTAGGACCAATCTGACCGCGGCGCGCTACTGTCCTATGGCCCCACAAAGTGAGATGTTGTTCCAGTGTCTAGTCGGTAGCAACCCAAAAAATTACAGTTACCCCTCACACTTTGCTGCATATGCGGAAGTGAAGTTTGAATTAGAAACTGTGCAGCTTCTTTGTTAAGATGAAACAATTAAAAAAATGTGTTTTCAGGGAGCTGAAAGATGTCACTGGTATCTCTCAAGGGTGATCGGTCACGAGCGCGCGCGGTTTGATTTTTACCTGTTTACAAAAAGGGTGCCTTCATCGGCACCGGTCACTTGCGCGCCGAAAGAAAATTAAGCTTGGTTATCCCTAATGACCACATCCCTTTTATTCTTGCGAACTTTCATATTTCTTTTTACGACTTGCAGTAGCTTACAGTTACTTCTTAGATTATTTATATAAGTACTATCCGGCTTCTGTGGGTATATAAAACTACCCTTAATGAGAATATTTCAGTAGTTTGCAATCCTTAGTTGCTGTTTGTGAGTATTGTTTGTGTTCTGCTTTTTCATCGTGGAGACTATGGTCCTTGAAGAGTATACGTTCCGAAGAGATAAAGAAACCACCCGTGGTGTAGCCTACAGATGCCCTAGAAGAGGATGCATGGCATCTTTGCTGATGGATCAATCGGAAGAGATTGTTCTTAAAAAGGAATAATGAGCACAACCTTGATGCTCCCAAAAAACAAGCGTGAAGGTAAATTTCTCGGACTTTTTTTACACCGTCAAGAAATCGATCAAATTTATAACAAATTAAAACACGTTCTGATTAATTAAAAGTTTTTGGGGTATTATAAAGAAATTTGGGTCTGCTGACAATACAAAAAAAGTAACGATACCTTTGACTGGAATTCTACAAATTCTTCAATAACTACTAGCAAGATCGCAAAAAATGTCGAATGAATTAAAGTCGGTTAAAATTATAAGACATAAGTTTACCTCGCCGCCTTCTGACCGGTGGGATTACGACAAATCTGACCGCGGCGCGCTAGTGTCCTATGACCCATGTGGTGATCGAAATATTTTGCGCGCTTCTGACCGGTGGGATTAGGACCAATCTGACCGCGGCGCGCTAGTGTCCTATGACTCTCTCAAGTTGCGGTTCGCCAGCATCTTATCAACAAACAATTTACCTCATAATTGTATCAGTTGCAAACCAAATTACCTTTGGTTTCGTTGAATAACCGCTTCTTGATTTTCCGATCAATTTTTCTTCTAGGTTAGGTATATAACGCTACCCAAAAGCTCTGCCGTTATACATACAATTTCCAGCTCTCTGTTTGCAGAATACGTATGATGGTTATAATGGTCGTTAGTTATTTTCACCATACGTTATGTTTAACCATGATGTTACAGAATAGACCCCCAAAGGTCGTATTCATAGTCGACACTTAAGGGTCCCATAATACTTGAGGATCCGTTAAGTAAGCTGTAGCAACGAATTCGGACAGGTTGGTAAGTACTCAGTGTCGATGAAACAATAATTAAATAAATTATCCAATAGACGCGTATGCAGTTCGCAAAGCTTGCATAGCAAGTAGCATGCGCCGCAGCGTTATTATTTGCCGAACAGTCGTACGATGCCGCACCGGTCGGAGAGATACAGTGACGTCACCGTCGTACACTCGCAAGTTCAGCGCATTTTCAATTTGCAACACTTTGATAATTTATTAGAATATGAAAATTCTGAGATTTTGCACAGCTACTAAACTCAACACTCTCTTTTAGAATATGCAATAAAAAAGATATGCTGAACGAGCCTATTGACCTATATTTTTGAAATATGACGACGTCGCTGAATGAACACCGCCGTCTGATAGAGTTGTCTAGGAAACAGATAAACAAAGAAAGCCATACTTAAGGGTCCCATGACTAACCCTCAAGTATCCCTTGAGTAATACTTAGGGGATACTTGAGAAACGTCTATGAATAGGGACCTAAGTTAAGGCTATCCTGGTTAAGGGTTTGGTTTTGTGCAACAAAGATGGTACTTTGCAAACATGTTTTATATTAATCTTTGATCTCCGGTTCAGCTCAGAGCTTTAGTTGTTAAGGGGTCTGGGTATACACAGTTATACATATGTGTATTTGTCATGTTAAAACATGGATTCCCATTTCGAACAGAACTCACTTGCTTTCCAACTACATACACAGTATTTCAGAAGGTGATAGTTAAGACCTTAATGAATGATAGCTATTTGCGATTTTCTCAAAAAAGTTTGTTAGTTTGCAACAACCAAACACGACATCAAAAAAGGCCAAATAGGTGACAAAGCGGAAGCTTTCTTCTTCAATATGCTTTGTGAGTCATTACTGTAAGTTTAAAGCTAACGTCAGGAGCTTGGAAATGAGAAATTCATTTTTATAGTGATCTTAATTTCGGACCTTTCAACCTTACCCTTAGATTTTTGGACTCATCTTAGACGCACATACTGGCGAAAGGGAACAGGCGGCCACGCCTCCTCGCTAGCAGGGGAATACCGTAAACATGGGCTACTTTGGCCCTAACGTCCTTCTTTGGCCCAAATTAAAACAAAACAAAATTGTACTCTATAAACGTATTTGTGACTGTATTTAAAATACTTCCGGCTCATTCCGCTAGGTAGCCGCACTATACAGGCTGTCTATAAGTCCAGTTGTTCCTTTGCTGTCCACTAGAAAGCAGCACCTATAGTTGTCTGACTAGTGAAACCACGTGCAATCTTTACCTTCCAAACTTCCACTTACCAAAAACGTATTTCTTGTTGAACACATTTGGTAAGTGCCCCCTATTAAACACTTTTCCGTACTGTAGTTACAACACTGTTAAACTCAACAGGTTTTTTTATTTTCATGTTTTTTAAATCAGACCCGATAATCTATAAAAAACGTCCTACTTTGGCCCAACCTTTTTTTGGGCCAAAATCCATAATATTAAGTTATGAATTGCTATAAAATTTTATTTTCGTATTTATATTGCATATTCTCGTTATCAGCTTGTTCAGGATGCCGTAAAAGACTTCCTGGAGGCCCAATATAGGCTATAGCAACGAATAATTTCTAACTTGTCTAGAAGCAATCAGATCTGGTGATATTCCGCAAAGGCAGGCTGCTGATCATTTCAACATACCCCTATAAAAAACAAGTTGAAAATTTATTTTGAAGTTCACCAGGCCATCTAACAGTTTTTTCGCAAGAAGAACTAGGATTCTCGATGAACTAGATTTAAGATTCATCATAAAATCTTATTTGACTAGGCAATGGAAGACTGTGCAGTGTCTTTGCAACTATGTTCCAGGACGTGGCTGGGTCAAATCGTTTCTAAAGAGACACCCTTAACTATGACAGTCAAGTTTTCGTCGAACATCAAAAGAAATTGTACTCAGATTCATGAACAAATCATCACAGACTATATTGAAAATCTGAAAGAGGTGGTCAAAGATGTTTCACCTGATAACGTTCATAATTAAGACGAAACTTGATGATAACATTTGATAATATAATCTTCGTTGAAGAACCTGTTCTAGTCAATATCCAAGTCCTTCTTTGCCCATACCATTTTTAGCATGCTTGTAACGCCAAAAATTGACTTGGGCCAAAGTAACCCTAACCGCAGGATAACATTGGTCCAAAATTAAAAAAAATATATATTAATTCAAAAAACGTTTTGTAAGTAAAAAAAGTATTACTAATTAAAATGTAAGATATTGTAGTTGTAAAAAAGATTACCAGAACTTCCGGGCAGTGAAAACAACAGTTTCTAGAGAAAAGTACATACAATAATTACTGAAAAGTGGGCCAAAGTAGCCCGCGTTTACGGTACGTCTTTTCTTGGATTCTCAATTTCGCGCGCTATGCCCTAGACCCTTAATATCGATACCAAGTGTCCCGCAGTGACTTTGAAGCGGTGATAAAGCTGTCGAATGTGTAGACATTATCAGATGCGGACGTAAATCATGATCGATGGCCGGCCGCAATTTTTTATGCAAATTTTATCGGTACAAATGGCAGTCGTGCGGACGAGGTAATATTGCGGTAATATAATTAGCTGGATGCGGTTTTTCCTGGGTAGTAATAAATATTTAGCGACGTGTCTTCGGGCTGTGACCGGGTAATTTAAGTCTCTTTAACGGCCAGGAAAGCTGGAAGCGCGACCATTGAAATGCTCATTCGCACCGATGTCATGCCTCGTAAGCAAATACGCGTCAGTGGAATGAACTTGGATAGCCGATAATGCAGAAGATGTAATTTGGTGGGATATTACCATAACGAAATTGCCTTAAAATGCAAGTAAAACGCGGGAAATTAGTTGCTGTACGTAACTTAAAGGCTTGTACACACTAGTAGATATGTCAGTGTCACTCACATCCCATCCAAATTTTACATTCAAATGATGAAATCACCAATAAAATTAAAGAAGAATGGATGCTGCTGCTGAGAATGGATCTGTAGAAGGTCAAGAAAAAATGAAGTCAAGTTGATTGACTCAGCACTTCCCACCCATTACTGTGATACCAGTTTATTGCTTCCCATAGCATGAAGCTTTAGTCTGAGATCCCTTGTAACCAAATAATCGCCAGCCCCCCCCCCCCCCTAAAATTGTGTTATGCTGCTAGGTCTTTCCTCCACAGGTCAATGGACAGCCTATTATCGATACTACAAACTTCTCAGTCTTACAACCCCCTACCCCTCAACCACCTCACTTTCACCCCTACCCAAAAAACAGGTAGGAAATGATCAAGAACCCCTAAAACAACTAAAAACTAAATTTGAGTTGTCTGACACGATTTTTAACAAACATACGGGTTTTCCATTCTCACCACGGTAACAAGATACTGTGTCAAAATTTCATTAGAATCAATTTGACAGTGTCCACGTTACAAAACACAAAACGATTTAAACCAATAAATTCTCTGATGTATACAGTCCCTTATAGTTTCCGTAATAGGCTAATAAATGTTCGGATGGACCTAAAAAGGTGATTTGTGTCGCTAGATCTTCCTTCACAGGTTAGGGGACAGCCTATTATGAGTACAAAAAATTTTTTAATTTTTCAACCGCCAACCCTCCAACCACCCCAATTTCACCCCCACCCAAAAAAACGCAGAAAACGATCAGGAACCTCTGAAACGCTTAAAAACGAAGTTTGAGCTGTTTTATATTTTCAGTTTTTTATTATTTCTGCGCCGCCACTGGCACGATTTATAAAAGCCATACGCGTTTCCCATCTTCGCCACGGTAGTAATACTGTGTCAAAATTTCATTAAAATCAATTCAACAGTTTCCTCGTTACACAATATAGAACGATCTAAAGCAATACTCTCGTACGTTTACATCAGAAAAAAGTCCTTTGCTTTCTGTAATAGGCAAGGCAATGTTCGGATGGACCTAAAAAAGTTATTTATGTCACCAGGTCTTCCTTCACAAGTTAGTGGACAGTCTATTATGAAAGCAACAAACTTTTCAATTTTACGACCCCCCACCCCCCAACCACCCCAATTTCACCCCCACAAAAAAAAGGTAGAAAATGATCAGGGACCCCTAAAACGCCTAAAAACGAAGTTTCAGCAATATTTACTTTTTTCTGTTTTTTGCTAATTACTCCACCGCCTATGCACCGATTTTCAAAATTATAGGAACATTACCTACTACGACCCCACAGCATTCTGCTGCCCAAATTTCATCACAATCCATGCAGCGGTTGCTGAGATTACGAGGCTAGAAAAAAGCGACAGACAGACAGACAGACCGACAGAAATGAGTGACGTGGATTTTCGTTATGTAGACATCATAAAACGCCCAAAAAGCGTATTATCCCAAAATCGAAAATTTTCACGATCACAATACTCCCCTCACCTATCGGTGTGGGAAGTAAAAGAAGAAGAAGTAAATCATAGAAAGGCGAACGAATATAACAGTCCAAAGAGAACAGCAGAGAAATTAGGTTAGCAAAATTTTTATGTATATTTCACTGCCCATACCTCTCACAAGGCGTAGCCATTTAAAATAAAGAAGTTGATGCCTACTTCCGATATATCTGGAAGTTCGCCATCTTTGAAATTATGTTCTTAATGTAGAGCATTTGAAAAAAAAAGTTTTTTATTTGAAACATTTTCGTCTAATTTAAACGGTATGGCCGCTAGAGAGCACCGCGCGCTTATTGAACCACCCTGTATAATATGGCCTGATTGATTTATATCTGTTCTGAAATTTATTGAATTTGTGTGATTCTTCCTATGAATTATTTCCTTTGTATTTCTTTTGTGTTGGTTACATTCACGAGTTAATATTTTTTGATTGTCGAAATATAATCATCCCTTAAAGTTTTCGAGATTCGTCCTGGGACACGGTGTAGAAAAATCCGGTTCTTGTCAGAGCCACCTGACTGCATCTAGGTAACTCTAACCTAAAGCAACCTTTTATCTGATCAGGATCTAGAAAACCGCTTAAATGACATTTCAACATTAACTCGTGATCGGAAGGAAACTCAAAGAAAAGTTCATCCAAGATACTACAACCTACAGGTATATTAAAAACCAGTTAGGCACGTCCATGTGGTGACTTTTACCTGATGCCAACAAGATATCACATAACAAGAGAAGGACAAAAGAAAAAGTCCTGCTGGCAACAAAGGTGACAAAACGGCCGTGTTAAGAGGATCATGTGACGCGTGAAATTGAAATTTTCGGAGACCCCAACTGCATGCTTATTACATTATTGCTTACATGGTGACCCAACACAGCCTGGATATAGAAGCATCGCTTTTTTTGAGAGAGAACTCACTTCGATTTTAATGACACTACCTTTAAGGTAGTGTTGGCGGGGCGAACTTTACCGAGCGAATATTCTGATAAATTCCGTAATTTACGGTAGAGTTCGCTACGGTTGAAGCGAAAGTTCCCTTTTGGGGAATTTTTTTTATATAACTGAGCAGACCGCGTAAGCAGAGCCTAAATACCAGAGTACCGCGGCTGCTGTGAAAGGGTTATGTTAGGGGAAGTTTTTTAACGCGAGATTTGAATGGGCCAATACCCGCAAGCCCAATAAATACGACTTCTGGCAGTCCATTCCAAGCCTTGGACACCCTGGGAATAAATGTGCGGTTGTACCGCTCAGTTCTTGATGTATGAAGAACGACCGTCTTAGGATGAGATACAGTGGTCGCACGGGTACATCTGAGCAGTGAGCGGCGGAACGATAGAGGATAGCTCAGAGGAGCAGATTCCGTTGGAATATCGGTAGAAGAGTAAGAGGTCACCAACAACACGCCGGTGAGAAAGTGACTGAAGGTGGCGCGTTAAGGTCGGATCGCCAATTAGTCGAATTGCCCTTCTCTGGACGGCATCTAGTATAGACTGGGTAGTAGGGGCAGCAGCTCCCCAGACATGAGAGCAATTCTCTAGGCAGGTCTTATCTGGGCTTTATATAGCGTGAGAAGGTTACATGGTGAGAAATACTTTCTGGCTCTAAATAGGTACCCAAGCTTTTTACCAGCAGCTGTTGCAATTGACGCGACGAGATTTTCTGTAATGTCGACTCCTAATAGCTTGAATGAGTGACTCCTTGGCAGAACCTGGTTGTTCATTAGAACCTGGTGTTGGCTTGGGCACTTCTTGTTTGATAGCGTACAATACTGGGTCTTGGAGGCATTAAATTTAACCATATTCTTAAGCCCCCAAACGGTAATGGTATCGAGATCCTTTGAAAGTGAAGCTGCCACTGCCAGTCTTCTGCGTTCCAGCTCGACCACAGAGATCGGTCTATTGCTCATAATGCCTGCATGCAGCGTACTGTCATCCGCAAAACTGTGGATTGGGTTTGTAGTGCTAGAGAGTAGATCATTAATGTGAAGCAGAAACAATGTCGGAGCCTGCGCATAATGCAGGCGACGATATGGCCTGGCGTTACGAAATCGAAAAATCTATTTTTCCAAGCCTGGCCACAACGACCAAAGACTTTATGGGAACGCCAGCTTCTTTAGCTCTATTTGAAAGTCAGTTTTCTAGAGCTGCCTAAACTCTTACCAAAACAAGAAATCGATTAGGTGATAACTCCATTAGAAGTCTTATGTGTCTCAAATCATGGATGGCAAATGAGGATATTAAAATCTTTTTCAGATATTCACTATTTTCATGTTTGAGTTTGTTGTTTTTCTATGTATTATTGTCAGAATTCAGAATATTTCGTATTTTTATTTCATACTATTACATTCATTATTTAACTAAGTTTGTTGGAGTTTTCGCTTTTGGATGTTTTTTTTTTTTAATAAAATATCACATCTTTATATACATAGTTTTTTATTGTTATTGCGTTTTGGCAGTTAATCGGATTATTATCAAAAAAAACTATTTTTTCAAGAAAAATCGAGTAGTTAGCTTGGAAAACTTGGTTTTCAAGTTACTTGTGTGTAACTACTTGACTTGACTTGAATTTCGAAAACCAATACTTGACTTGATCTTGACTTTATATCAAGTCAAATCAAGTCAAGTAGCTTAAAAATCAAGTCAAGTCGCGAATCTCTGGTCTACTTCGTTCTGCCATATCTGAGGGGAGCTATTCTCGCTAACATATATACAGGGTGTCCCACGACGATTAAGATAAGCAATATATCGGAAATGGGCAGTAGCAGCGAATTATATTTTTGGGGGTGTAAATTAGAGCAAATATTGTATCTTTTCTTATTATTGTGTCACCCAATGAGGTATTCGTTTTTGTTCACGTGACGTCCGATTCAAAATTTTTAATGGTACACCCTGTATATTTGTGACTCTTTGTGTTCCTCCGATAAAACAATTCCAACAAACTAGCACACTTGGGGTCTAAAGTGATTAGTTCAAGAGCTACAGGTACTTAAAGGACTGTACCACTACCATTTGATTATGAAACACTACCAAAGTAATTTAACTGTAAAGGTACATGTCAAAATTAATGGGAGAGGTACCATTTTTTAAGTACCTGCAGCTCTTGAACTAATCACTTTAGACCCCAAGTCTCCAAGTGTTGGAACTGTTTTATCGGGAGGAATACAAAAAGTCACAAATATACAGGGTGTCCCATTAAAAATTTTGAATCGGACGTCACGTGATCAGTAATAGGAAAATATACTATATTTGCTGTAATTTAAACCCCCAAAATTATAATTCGCTACTACTGCCCAGTTCCGATATATTGCTTGTCTTAATTGTCGTGGGACACCCTGTATATGAACCAGGTTGGTAGGCTTATACTTTGATGCTGTGCTAATATTGCTAATCAGATACAACATGGTACTTTATACAGTAATAACAAAGAGAAGGGGTTCACCATTCATACATCATGTACGGACTACAAAATATACTGCAGCCACCCTGTAGAGCAAAATACAGATTACGATACCGGCTGGCCTGGTGCGTGGAAAATTCTGTTTGGAAACTAAATATTTTTCTTTAATTAGCCTTTGACCGACGTCATTATAGGAGAAGGATAACATTTTCGTCAGGATATTACTATCCATAACCCGAGGTACCCTGGGTTGAGACCCACATATTGCCGCTCATATAATAACTTACCGATATTAGAAAATAATATTACACGCCCCAGGGATAATATCGATACTTTTTTGATGGTGTTTGTTTAGGATGGGGATATATTCCAAAGGGTGTTAGGCCAAGATATGCCATGTAGTGAAAAACGTACTGCTTATTTCACAATATGTGAGAAAACTGCAAATGTGGCTGACAAAATCCCAAGGAAGACATAAGATAGTAGGGTTTGTTATTGGCATTGTAAGATAATGTAATAATGAGACTTTATTGACTACCACCTGGCCTGCGCCAGTGGCTAAATAGCTTCTTGATCGACCCATCTCTGCTGTAGTCGAAGGCTATTCATCAGACGGGTGTTCAATAAATGCTGCTGTTTCTCAGGGATCTGTCCTATCTCCTACACTGTTTCTGCTGTACATCAACGAGTTGCTGGAAATAACATCCAATCCAATCTACAGCCTCGCAGACGACATGCCTTTACAGATCAACCTAGATATCAAAACAATTGTCGAGTGGGGATTAGGAAATAAAGTACAGTTTAACGTACAGAAAACTCGGGCAACAACGCTGAGAAAGAAGTCTACGTTGACTTATCAACTGCGGAAATTGAGGGGCACTGAAAAGTCGAGTCACTTTCTGTCAAGGTTTTAGGGATCAACATCAATAATAACATGTCCAGGCACGACCACGTCATCAGTATTGCTGAAACGGCATCCCAGAAGCTTGGAGTCTTATCTCGCTGTATACACCAGAGCAACTACTGCTGTTCTACAAGACACCGATCCAACCAGTGCTGGAGTATTGGTCCCATGCGTGGGAATGCGCTCCGAAGCACCCTTTAAAGCTTCTGGACACTATCCAGAAGAGAGCAATTAGACTAACTGATACGCCTAACCTCACAACGGACCTCCACAGCCTGAAACATCGAAGAAGGGTAGCTGTCTGTCCCTGTTTTACAGATTCTACCATGAAAGATGTTAGAGTGAACTTTCCCAGATAATAACACCAAATGCTGTTTGAAGGAGGAACACTAGAGAGGCCCTGCGAACTCATCCTTACCAGGTCAAGATCCCTTCTCCCCAAACCAGTTTCCTCCAGTATTGCTTCTTTTGGAGAACTTGGACGCTGTGGAATGAGATGCCGGAAAAATTGGGTGCATTCAGCAGACTCAACAGTTGCAGAGCAGCTACCAAATTTTGCGCTGAACGCGTGCGCTACCTAGCAGCTACCGCTCCAGCGGTCGCCATTTTTTGTAGCGATAAAAAAGTACGCTCACTTGGAGCGGAGCGGAATAAGCTACTTTTGACCTTGTGAGTGTTACATGTTATGACACTTGTGTTATAGGTTATGTTGTCATATTTAAAAGAAAAAGTCCACACTACTTTAACCAGTCCAAAACTTTGATACAATTTGACAATCTTTTTATTTTTAGTAACCTCAACATCACCAACATTATACGCCTTAGAACAGGACACGCCCTATACAAAAAACATATGTATAGCATTGGCATAGAAGATGACCCATACTGTGAATGCGGACAAATAGAAGATCTGGATCATATATTCTTTGGATACCCAATCAAGGGAACAAGACAGTTCCATCTATACGAAGAACTTAGGAAATCTGGGCTTACTCTACCTATTAATTTACAAACAACGTTACATATGATAAACTCCCAACGTGCAAAACTACTAAATCTGTTCATTCGGATTAACAGAATCAACATATAAGTGGAAAAATAACCAATCCCTACTTTTAGCAGAATCATAAAATCTAGGTTTGCAGCATGACCTTAAGTAAGACCAGCCTGCAAACCATGGCCATCGACTGATAATGAGCTGGCGAATTGCCTACACAGGCAAACGTCATAAAACAATAGAAGAAGAAGAAAATAACCTCGAATGTGACCACTCATTTGACATTTCACTGACAACTGACAGTCGACACAAACTATTTATCGTGATATCCCAGAGTGCACAAATAATGCTTTTCGGCAGAACGCCAACTGTTGAGATGTAGCGGCTATAAAAGTAGCGGCTCCCGATCTTTCTGCTGAATGCAACCATTGTTTCCCGACGGCTACAACTTGCAGGGTTTCAAATCTGACGTGCACCGATACTTATCCTCTCGCAGCGCTTCTGCAGCGCCATAGGCTTTCAGCCTTTGCGTGAGGCTGACCATAAAAAAACCTGATAATGGTGCGGTTTTGATTATTCAATATTTTTCATATCACGGAATTTTGACGCGTTCAAAACGCTGTGACGTTATCACTGATTAATATTTACTGCTGCTTACATTCGCGGTACTTCTTGGACTTGTGTCAGTGGTGGCGCTGCAATAACCAAAAAACTAAAAATATAAAAACAGATCAAACTTCGTTTCTAGACGTTTTAGGGGTCCCCGGATCATTTTCCTATTTTTTTTGGATGTAGGTGAAATTGGGGTGGTTGGGGGGTGATGATCATAGTCACAATGTCTTAACAGACATGTTGTGAACTCGTAAAATGCATTAGGCCGGAGTTACAGTATTGCCGATACGAATATTATCAATAGTTTTGAAAACCGTAGCTCATCATCATTCGCGATTCACTGTCAGTTCAGTTGCGCTCTTGATACTCATATCCAGCAACTGTTTCGTCGTATCCACCTAGCGCTTAGGGGAAATGCTATGGTGCCGGCGCCGCCCACTCGAGGCATGACGCTGAACTACAAGTTTTTCCATATTATCGCTTCTGTGAATATGGTTGGGGGAGGGAGCTAAAAACTGTGAAACTTGTTGTATTGGTAATAGGCTGTCCATTGACATGTGAAGTGAAGACCTATCGGCATACAACAATTTTGAAGGAGGGGGGGCGGTTTTGGTTGCAAGTGGATCTCAGACTATAGCTTCATGCTATGGGAAAATAATAATAATATAATAATAATAATAATATCCTTCCTAAATTCAGACCGGTAATAGTACAGGTGTTGACTTGGCACAGCCCGTCACCACTTGCTGCTACCGCTATCATGCGAGATGAACTTAGCAAATCAGAATAATAATAATGCAATACGAAACTACAAAAAATATATAATTAAAGATCCATCCATAACAGACGATAATTGCAGAAAATGTCACCAACAAAAAGAAACAATAGATCACATAACAAGCGGGTGCAAAACTCTTGCCGGTACCGAATACACAGCCAGTCATAACTCTGCGGCCAAGGTCATACACCAAGCATAAGCCGCAACAAACAAACTAATAGAAAACACAGATCCATATTACAATAAGACTCCGACATCGGTACTCGAAAACGATCGATAGAAACTATACTTGGACCTTGAAATGCATACAGACAAGACTATCCCAGCCGATAGACCAGATATAGTTTTCCAGTCAAAGGCCGACAAAATTACCTATTTGATAGATATTGCCATTTCCAATGATGTGAATATTCAAAACACCTACGCTGGGAAGATATCTAAATACACGGACCTTGTCATGGAAATAAAACGACTTTGGAAACAAAACAGTCACAATTGTCCCCTCATTATGTCTGTCTCAGGCCTTGCACAACACGTTTACACAACACCTTCAACAGTTGGGCCTGGACGAAAAGTTGTACAAATTATTCCAAAAGTCTGTAATCCTAAAGACCTGTAATATTGTGCGATCCTTCCTAAATTCCGATCAATAATAGTCCGGGTGTTGACTTGGCACAGCCCGTCAACACTTGTTGCTACCGCAATTATGCGAGAGGAACTTAGTCCAGTCAAATGAATAATAATAATACAGCTTTATTGTCCAACAGAATATTTTCATTTACAGGACAATATCTACAACTAGTGACTAAAGCAGGTCATAAAAAAGAACACATAACATCGCTTAACTATTGTGAACATAGAATTCAGTTGATTTGCTTAATATAAAAGACAGATAGTCGACACTGATATCACAAAGTTCACATATATTATTGAAATTTCTTTGCATATAAGAAATTGGGGAGCTTAGTCCTAAATTGGTGTTGTGGCGATCCATTTTGAAAAAGCAGTGTGATCTGAATCTGACAGGTGGAGCATTGAAGTTTAACTTTGACAACAAATACGTACTTTCGATCATGTTATGCAATAGTTTGTATAAAAATATTAAGCAAGACTGAACACGCCTCAAATCAAGAAGAGTTAAACGAAAACTATTACAAAGTGATATTTCACAAATACCCCTAACGGGATACATGCCATCACATTTCAAACATAGGTATTTCAAAAAACGTCTCTGTACCTGTTCTAACAAATCCTTATATATAGCATAAAATGGTTTCCAAACTAAAGAGGCATACTCCAATCTAGTGCAAACATAATATGAAAAGTAAAGAGTTTTCAATTCCCTTACATCGTAGAATGATTTACAGTTTCTGACTATAAATCCAAAGAACTTTAAAGCTTCAGATATCTTCAAATTTATGTGCAATAAACTGGTATCACAGTAATGTGTGGGAAGTACTGAGTCAATCAACCTAACTTCATTTTTCTTGATGCGTAAATTACCTGAAAGTGTCTTCTATATACCAATGATTATTAGAAAGGGAAAATTTCAAGTTGAACATCAAGATCACCCTCAATAAAACAGACGTAACAGATTGAATTCTGTCGGAAAGATTTACCGTTGGGGTGTGTGGTACGCAGAGGTCTTCCACGAAAGCCACTCTGAGTGTGCACTGTTCTTGGTTCTTGCAACTTGCACCGTGTGTGTGTGTGTGTGTGTATTTATGTTCCTTAATGATACCCTGCTCGCTGGCTGATATATTGGACAAGTTAACTTTCTAGTTTATTCGCTGCATTGTTAGCAGAACACTTTACCGGGCCCCTGGCCAAGATGGCCATCACGCTTCTTTTTCATTAATAATTACCGCTCAAATTGATATTTATATTTCGCGCCGGACATGGGCGCCGCATCATCCTTTTCTTGAAAGCTAGAGTGCCAGGCACGTATTTAGGGAGAGGGTCCAGGGGAAATGCTATACAGAGTTACTGGTAACTCGACCACTTTCCTGCAAGAGGTGATAGAGGGACTCAAATGTAATAGATTTTACCCCCCCATACGTAATTCCGAAAACCGATAGTTTTCGAGATAATTAACATTCAATGTTTTTTAACCAAGTGTCCAAATTTCCGCACTAGATCCTAAACCAAGAAAAAGACCGGTTGTTGATTCTGATAATTTTTATTTTAGTATTTAACTAACAGATACACAAAGCTAACTTAGTATTAAAATGTTTCAAAATACTAAACAGTTCCAAACTAAATACAAATATTTAAAAAATAATCAACAAAATTTTTACATTCACCGTGAAAGCAAATTATCTAGCTCAAAAAAAATTATACAAACGGTTGAACAAAAATACCTACCTAATAACCTTTTCAGAAAGATTATTAACAGCAATGAATAAAAATCATCAATTCAAAAAGAACGAATAACAGTACAATCATTATTGATAACTCAGTTACATACTAGAATGTTTGCAAATGCGGTCGATGATTTTATCCAAGTAAAACAAATTAAATCCACTCAAAGTTTCTAGAGATCTTGCTCAATGTGTTACCCTTGATTTCGGATACAAGTACGGATCCGCTTCCTCACTTCGGTTTTTGTAACTCGTGTTGAAAAAGTTCGTTTCATCTCCTCCGCCGCATTGATAATTTTTTGCCTCAGTTCGTCAGCAGTATTAACTGGAGTCTCGTAAACCAATGCGTTCATGTGACCCCAGACGTAAAAATCAAGAGGTGTCAGATCTGGATTCCGCGCAGGCCTTGGGATAGGTTTACCCCTCCCTATCCGGGGGTATATGTTGTCCAACAACTCCCGAATTGTGATACGGTAATGTGCTGGACAACCATGTGCTGGAATATCATGTTGTTGATGATTCTGTATCAAGTTGATAAATTTTGTTAAATAGTTACTTGTGGTTGTACTGTCATTCTTGTCCTTGAAATAGGCCATCAGATAAGCAAGTTTTTAAAATAATTTGACTGGTTGTGTATCTTTTTTTGAGCTAGACAATTTTCTTTCACGGTGAATGTAAAAATTTTGTTCTTTATTTTTTATATAATTGTATGTAGTTTGAAACTGTTTAGTATTTTCACACATTTAAATACTAAATTCGATTTGCGTATGTGTCAGTAAATTGGAAATTACTAAAATCGACAGCAGGGTTTTTTCTAAGTCTGGGATGTAGTGTAGAAATTTGGACATATCGTTGAAAAACGTTAAATGTTAATTATCTCGAAAACTATCGAATCACATATGGGGGGGTTAAATCTATTGCATTTGAGTCCCTCTATCACTTCCTGCAGGAAAGTGGTCGAGTTACCAGTAACCCTGTATAATGGCGTAGAAATTTCAAGGGGAGCCCCCCCCCCAAGAAACATGTTTGATTTTATCAGAGCCCACAGAAGGCTGATACAGCTCAGTATTGCATGCCTTTTTAAAGCAAACTTGCTTCAAGAACTTTAAGGTAATGATATAACTCCTCACAGCCGGGAGGGCCCACACATAGGAGAGCTGTCACGGCTTTCTTTAAGCCAGCCCGAGAGCTAGCCTTAAAACCACAAGTACTTGACCAAGTCTCTGTTGAGTCTCCGATAAATAGTAATTTTTCTGTTCTTAAAGCTTTGTTAAATCTGGCTTTAAGACTCCATAACGTGAGGCCATGAGATCACATCTTGAGATTGCTTTCATGTAGATA
Organism: Callosobruchus maculatus; assembly: GCA_951848785.1. NCBI lineage: Eukaryota > Metazoa > Arthropoda > Insecta > Coleoptera > Chrysomelidae > Callosobruchus > Callosobruchus maculatus. The sequence goes on from CATOUR010000296.1 coordinate 10,029,197, forward strand.
TTTTGGTAGACAATGACGTATGAAGATAAGTTGGTTTTATGTACACTTTATCAGTGCTCTATCACTAAAACAGAAAGCTTTTTTATCTAGGCGTTCACAACATGGAGTTAGGTATATATACCATCTATGACTATTTTATGATCATAAATTTAGAATTTTCTCGATTACTACAATGAAAAAAATTGAAACGAATCACAGTTTATTGATAAAACTTTATAAGATTGCCCTAAAAACTGAGAGCAATCCAAAGATATTACACTTCTGATAAAAATCTTAATTAAAAAATATTCAATTTTTTAGGTTAAAATTTAAAGTCGCATTTATATTAGTTTCAAAATGCTAGGGTTATACTTGCACTAGGAATTTTACTATTATCAAATATAATTAAGTATATAAAATCAGTAAATCAGTAAAATGCTAGGGTTATACTTGCACTAGGAATTTTACTATTATCAAATATAATTACGTATATAAAATCAGTAACTCAATCAATATGGCGCGATAAACGCACATTTCCAGGATATTCTTAAAACCACCTTAAAACTCACTGAAGTCCTGCATATGGATAATATGGTGTTGGCACACTGGCCTGATTGTTTTAAAATAGTTAACCTCAAAATATATTTCCTGTTCCGTAACATATCGAGAGTAGGTTAACCCGTTGATGGCAGTAGCAATTCTGCGTTCCATTGCAATAATTGACAAACTAAAAACTAATCATTTTGTGCTGCTGTGCTTGTACATGAGCCTTTGAAATTGAAAAAATGTTGGTATTTCTTATCACCAAATATTTTTTTTGCTTTTGTAATGCCTATTTCCATTTATTCTGCACCACCTATTAAGTTTGCATCCATTGTTGTGTTTTAATTTTATCGAAGCCTAGCTAACCAAAACATAGTTTAAGATGGCTTAATAGATAATGTTTACTTACGTAAAACCTTTATATCTTATCATAAGTATCCTTAAAGCCAACAAGTTTGAAGAAAGAATTTTAGTTGTTCCTATGTGCCTTGACATGGAAAATATGTAGTTTTAAGGCGGCTTTATTGAGGATTTTTCTTCAACTGTTTAAAACCATTAGGCTTTCTTGAAAGCTTTCTTAAAGTCGATAAGTCGTTAAGTAAGGACAAAATAGCTTTAATAGAATTTATATGGGACCACCATAAAACTTTCTTAAAACTTTACAGTTTAAGTTGATTAGTGGCCATATGAAATGGGTTTTATGGATAGTACTTATAACCTATTGATAAGATAAGATCTTGATTGCATTTGACCATAATCAATGCAGTCATAACAAACCAGTCTTATCAAATGTCACCTTAAAACCTATTTAAAACCTCCATGAAGCTAATAGGCTGCTGAAATGTTTCTTGCCCCCCACCTGCAACAAAAGAAAACAACAGAAAATAACAGAAAACAATAGAAGACAATAAAGAACAATGGATAACATTAGAAACCAACGGATAAATGACATAACTCGTCACAGATAACGACAGAGAACTCCACAAAATAACAGAAAAGAGCAGAAAAGACAGAAAACAACAGAAAACCACAAAAAAACAATACAAAATAACAGGACACAACAGAAAACAGTGGAGAAGAACATAAAATAATAGAAAACAACAGAAAACAACAGAAAACAAAAGTAAATGACAGAAAACAACATAAAACAACAGAAAACAACAGAAAACAACAGAAATCAACAGAAAACAACAGAAAACGACAGAAAACAACATAAAACAACAGAAAACAACAGAAAACAACAGAAAACAACAGAAAACAACAGAAAACAACAGAAAAAACAGAAAAGAACAGAAAACAACGCTATTAGATACTATCGTACTTTACAGTTTAGGTTGATTAGTGGACATATGAAATAGGTTTTATGGATAGTCCTTATAACCTGTTGATAGGATAATTTGATCTTGAGTGCATTTAGCCCTAATCAATGCAGTCATAAAAAACCAACTCTTATCAAATGTCACCATAAAACCTATTTAAAACCTTCATGAAGCTAATAGGCTGCTGAAATGTTTCTTGCCCCCCTGCAACAATCAAAAACAATAGAAAAAATCGGAAACAAAAGAAAACAACAGAAAATAACAGAAAACAATAGAAGACGATCAGAACAACTGATAACGTTAGAAACTAACGAATAAATGACATAACTCATCACAGATAACGACAGAGAACAACACAAAATAACAGAAAAGTGCAGAAAAAATAGAAAGCAACAGAGAACATTGGAAAAGAACACAAAATAACAGAAAACAATAGAGAACCACAGAAAACAACATAAAACAACAGAAAACAACGGAAACAACAGAAAACAGCAGAAAACAATAGAAAACAACAGAAAACAAGACGTTTAGAGACACTATTAGATACTGTTGTTCTTGATAAAGTTTTGCGTTTCACGGCGTAAGAACCCGAAGAATGAACACTTATGTTTACTTTGGAGGTATCTTTGTTTTCGTTATTTGTATCGCAATGGAAACAAGTACGATCTGTTCAAGGTTAACAAAAAATATCAAAGAGTTTGCTCAAATTGGTATATTAACCTCCTGAGATCGAAAGCACGCCTGTGCATCTTTTGCATCTCCGCATTTATCAGCCATCTCTATCTTAATAACAATTATAAATCCAGCAAAGGTAAAGATCTCATACGGCGCTTGGGCCTTATTTAATACTGCCACATGTTTCACTTTATAAATTCCCAACAAGTTATGGCCTACGTTTCGGCCTACGTTTATAAACATATATCCAATATGCTTTATTCGCTTCGCCGTATTTTGATTTAATTATCTGCCAGCCTTTTGGCTAATAGCCTATCATATTTTATAGTAAGTAATAATGACTGTGTCATTTTGAATATTTTGGAGCTATATGAGGAATCACATTAGTAATTTTCTCTGAATAGCTTAACGGATAAGACAAGACAAATTTCTTTTGTCAAGTCGCTATCTCGGAAGTCTGGTATAATACCCGGAATAAAAGCTAAATACTGGAGGAAGAATTATGAGAATATTTAGTCATGCTCCCCATCTTTAATTTGTGAAAGAATTATCATTATTACATTAAAGTGATATTATAACGACATCTAAACAAATACAAATGCATTCTGATGAAAACGATGATTTATTTATTTAGCGTATGGTTGTAGTACACATGGAAAATATTCATAGAAAAGTGAAAAGTTAAGACAACGAGCACAAAATAGAAAACAATGCGATTTAAATAGTAACTAGGCCACCCAAAAAAAGCAAAAAATGATCAGGAACCCCTAAAACGCCTAAAAACAAAGTTTGAGCTATTTTTATATTTTTAGTTTTTTATTATTGCTGCGCGCCACTAACACGATTTTTACGTTTTCCATCCTCGCCGCGGCAGTAATACTGTGTCAAAATTTCACTAAAATCTATTTGATAATTTTCGCGTTACGCAATATAGAACGATCTAAAACAACACTCGTATGTATACATCACAAATTCTAAGTCCCTTGGTTTCTATTATAAGCAAGGCAATGTTCGGATGGACCTAGGTCTTTCATTTACAGGTCATTGGACAGCTCATTATGAATACAACAAAGTTTTCAGTTTTACAACCCCCCACCCTCCAACCACCCCAAATTCACTCCCACCAAAAAAAAGTAGAAAATGATCAGGAACCCCTAAAACGCCTAAAAACGTAGTTTGGGGAATATTTGAAATTTTTTGTTTTTTGCTAATTACTCCACCCCCGTACAACGATTTCAAAAATTATTGGAACATTACCTACTACAACATATCGCTACCCAAATTTCATCACAATGTAGCGGTTACTGAGGTTGCGACGTTAGAAAAACGCCAACAGACAGACAGACACACAGATAGACCGACGGAAATGAGTGACGTGGATTTTCGTTATGTAGACATCTCAACACGCCCAAAAAGTGTAATATCTCAAAATCGAAAATTTTCGCGATCACAATACTCTCCTCATACCTATCGGTGTGGGAAGTAAGAACCAATAGAATATCCTAAAAATTGTGTTTTTATCGCATAACAATTTCACAAATTATCATGTTATATCACAGAAAATGGTTTTTGCGAGTTTACGATATTAGAAGATAGCTAAATGAAATTGCAAATCTGATTTGTAAAATTACTAACAAAATCGGTGTCTTAAATAACCAACGATTTTCTAGTACTTTTACAAATCCATTTTTGGAGTGTACTGCTCCTCAGTATCTACATATATGTTGTTACTACATCCTATATATCGTTCAGAAGAATTTTATGAGCGGCAGCTTCTCAAAATCTACACTGCTATAATTTTTCTTCTCGGAACCATACCTCTGACAACCATTAAATCCGCTACAAAGCCCTCAGCAACAATAAGAAACAAATTCCAGCCAACAGCAGCAGTCCATTATACCCCATTGAATCGCAACGTTTTCGAAAAGTCGTTTAAAACTCATACGCGCGCTCCCTTTATGCCATTTGGAACGTGCAAAAGGCCCTTTTCCGCAAAATAAAGCGGCTACAAAGCCCATAATAGACTCGCAAACCATAAAATATTGTATAGAGATCGCAGATACCCATGCTGCCTAACGTTTTCGAGTGCGGCCATTGTGCTTCAATGGGTGTTAAATTGGACGACAGCTTCTAAGATATCATTAATGCGGTTGCTGAAGTGGAATGTATTGCTTACAGCTTGCAACTAAGGCAGGTCAAAGGTGTTGTTCGTTCGGTGACAAATGGGATAATGAATTGCCTTTTGCTAGCGATGGCTATCTCCAATGCATCCGTGACAAAAGGAAATAGAAAGCCCAACCAAATGATCAGAATACTTCATTTTTTTCTTGTAAGATTATAATAAACAGGGGTATATTAATAGTTATGTTTAGATGAGAAAATCTTGGGGTTGTAGCTAAAATTTTGAAAGAGACTGGGTTACAGCATAGAGGAGACTCTGGTGCTAACAGCCAAGCTTTCGGCAATGCTTATTGCCATCTTCAGGGCTTTAACGTTGAGGTATGCCAATTTAAAAACAGCAATTGCATTGAGTGCAAACGATTTCTTAATGCAGCTATAATAATCGTCGCAATTTTTCCATAAAATTTTTAAAAAACTATGCTATCATGGCGTCTTCCACTAACCCGTCAGGAAACAAACAACATATAATAACTGTAAACTAGAGACACACAGAAACGACCTTTACATGTTGAAATTTTAAAATAATACCTTCAGGTTTAAAATTTCAACATGTAAAGGTCGTTTTTGTGTGTTTGTAATTTACAATTATATGTTGTTTGTTTCCTGACCGGTTAGTGGAAGATGCCATGATAGCATAGTTTTTTAAAAAGTTTATGGAAAAATTGTGACGATTATTATAGCTGCATTAAGAAGTCGTTTGCGCTCAATGCAATGGGCCTATACCGTGATCTCAAATTGATCAATTTATTTACTGCGGTATTATTTTTGATGATACATAGGACCGTTTACTGTAAAAAGTCAGCAGAAAACTTGATCCAAGTGAGCATAACACTAAAAAGAAAATTGTACTGTAATTTGAAATAGCCGATGATGACGTCACCTGTAGGGAACCAATGAGAAGCGTCCTTTCTGTAGGGAACCATGAGAAGTGTCCTTTCGTGGTCTGATGACAACGAGCGGATGCTATTGTTTTGTACCAGTGAGCTCTTATTGGTTCCCTACAGGTGATGTCACGACCTGGGCGGGAAGTGTATGGATTCAAAAAAATCAATATTTAGAGCAATTTTTTTCGGTTATAAATACGATAGAAAAATTTTGTAAAATTATTTATGGCATCTACGTGATGTCAGGGTTCGTTTAAGCCAATAAACAAAAAATGTGGTATAGGCCCATTGCTATTTTTAAATTGGCAAACCTCAACGTTAAAGTCCTGAAGATGGCAATAAGCATTACCGAAAGCTTGGCTGTTAGCACCAGAGTCTCCTCTATGCTGTGACCCAGTCTCTTTTTTCAAAATTTTGGCCACAACCCCAAGATTTTCTCATCTAAATTAAGTTTTTGGCCATAAGCCTTCGTATTAATAGTTGTGTATCAAGTGCAGAAGACAAAGCAACACCTATATTAAGTGCTTTATCTTCAACATTTTCAACAACAATGTTATAGTTAATAAATGGTAAAAAAATTAACATACGGATGGCGTATTTCCCTCTGCACTTAATATATAATTATACGTACAGAATATATATTACTCGCAAGCGAAATCCGAACACTTAGAAAAAATGGAGTCAAGTTGATTGACTCAGTACTTCCTACACATAACAGTGATATCATTTTATTATTTTCCCTTTGCATGAAGCTGTAGTCCGAGATCTCTTGCAACCAAATCATCGCCCGCCTCTCCTCAAAAAAACATCCAAAACAAAAACTAGTAATAGTTTCCTAAATCTCTGCGTAGGAAATAAAACGACACAATTTTTATTCTGCGAGCTTCAACTGGACGAAACGAAACAATCAGGAGCTTCCAAATTGTGCTTGAAAGCAAAGTCTGAGCTATTTTTATATTGTTAGTTTTTTTGCTATTGCCGCACCGCCACTGCCACGATTTTTGAAAACCATTCGCATTTTTCATCCTCGCCATAATACTGTGGCTAAATTTCATTAAAATCAATTCCATAATTTCCATGTTACTAAATTCGGAACGATCTAAATCAATACTCGTATGTATACATCAGAAAATTCTGTCCCTTGGTTTCTGTAGTAGGCAAGGCAATGATCGGATGGACCTAAAAAAGGGTATTATGCCGCTAGGACTTTCTTCCACAGGTCAGTGGACAGCCTATTACGAATACAACAAATTTTTGAGTTTTACAACCCTCCACCCCCTAACCAACCCACCACCGAAAAAAAAGTAAAATGTGATCCGGAACCCCCAAAAAGCCTAAAAACGAAGTTTGAGGGATATTTGTTTTTTTGTTTTTTGCTAATTACTCCGCCGCCCCTGCACCGATTTTCAAAATTATAGCAGCATTACCTGCTAGGATCTCACATCACATATCGGTACCCAAATTTCATCGCAATCCATGCAGCGGTTGCTGAGATTACAAGGGTAGAAGTACGCGCACAGACAGACCGACAGACCGACAGAGTAGGGTATTGCAAGGGTATCGATGAGGTTCCTACAGGAAGCTGAGGTCAGGGTACTTCCCTACGAGCATGTCACGTAGGTTAGAGGAGTGCATTCGTCAACATGGTGGGCCCACCCATTATTGATCTGTTGTATTTTTTATAAACTAATTATGGTAAATGAGTTCGTTTATCATTGTATTTAGTCCTATCGCATTTCACCAACCGTAGCCTTTCTTGTCAGTGTTAGGATTTCACTTGCGAGTAGTATATAAATATACAATATATAATGTTACAATACCTTATATTATAAGAACGTATTTAAAATAGTTAGTAGAATCTAAACATTCAATATAATATGGAACATTTCATTTAAAGAAAATGTATGCTTCATCACCGCATAGTTATGGATCACCCTGTATAAATCAGTTTTTTCACTATCTTCAGCTATCACTACAGCAATAGAGTAATCGACCGCTCCGATACTAAAAACTCATCCTGTATATATACACACCATAGCAGTCATTTTAGAACAGGCGTTATCAAAAAATCTACAATCTGTGTGATATTCAAAGCACAACAAGGTGCTGTGCAAATTCCAAGGTCTTGTTACGATAATCACCAAATTCAAACATTGTGTTACATTACAATTTCAGGAAATTGAAACAGACAAGCAAATTGTTCACTTTAAATTTGAATAGGGTTACAGTGATCAAAAATCTACGAGTAATTCAAGGTTCAGATCACGGTTACTTTCAATAGCCAAAGTGATAATTTATACAAAGTAATTAATAACTTCGACTAACTCCATCAAAATGCAGAGTTCGTCCTTAATTTTTATTGGTTTTTGTCAAGTGACATTAAAAGTAACATCCTTCAAATTAATAGGTTCTCCTCTTGAATACAATGAATACAAGATTACTGTACGTGCGCAGGAAATGATATTTCCTAGAGATTCAACGATTTCTGACGAGCATTAACAATCGTAGATATAGTTAATGTCATATTTCAAAGATACGTGTGCCTGATTGATTTATATCTTTATAGATGAGAACAATCTTTCACAGATTGCAATAGTATTTTTTTATAAATCGAAGCCGAAATCGTTTATTATTGTTTATTGTTTATTACAATACATTTACAATTTAGAATAATATTCCATACAAAATAATGACATGTAATAATGTGTAAGTCAATATCATATATGTAGTGGGGATTGAACTAATACAGGGTGTAACTTTTAAGGATGTCCACACCTATACCACCATGTAGATCTCGCTGAGCTGATCATTTTTCGATAAGCAACATGGGTCCAAAAACGAACCGTTACGGAGATAACGCTACCGAAAGTTATCCTTGCTGACGCTTGAAGTTAGGCAATTCATTCGACGCCTCGTAATTGGCAGAGGAGAGAGGGGGTTACGGATCAGCTGCTAAGACAGATTCGGCTTGTCAACATTTAATCGTCATGGCCAAAATGTCAAAAGTAAACCAAACAAACAAAAACAAAAAAAAACGTTGCAAAAAAACAACAACAAAAAACACCGAGATCAGTTAAAAATCAGTGAAGGAGAGGCTCCACGTGGCCATCGCCTTCTTGCTCGCACAATCTGGCTCGATGGATGACCGATGCAGTGGCAGCGTTGATTGCCTGTGGCTGCTCCCTGAAGTCTCCAGCTGCTGCAATGATGCGTGCAATCAGCTCTTCTGCTGTGTGCGGTGCACCCCCTTGGTAGACAAGTGCTTCCAGGTGACCCCACAGGAAAAAATCCAGGGGATTGAGATCCGGAGACCGCGCCGGCCACGCTACTGGCCGCAAGGCGTCGATTTAATTGCCTAACTTCAGCGTCAGAAAGGACTACTTCCGGTAGCGCTATCTCCGAAACGGTTCGTTTCCGAACCCATGTTGCTTATTGAAAAATGATCAGCTCAGCAAGACCTACACGGTAATATAGGTGTGGACATCCTTAAAAGTTACACCCTGTATAGCTATCACATTAGGCTTGGAAGTCTGTTTCGTAATAGTGTATTGCTCAATCCCACATAACATGCACAGAATATTAATATTAAGTATATAACTCAAATTAAAATTCAAAAAGAAAATTATAATATATATAATAATAAACAAAACTCAAGCTAGATGGCTGGGTAGCGGCAAATAAACAGCGAAGTGTACTCTTAAAACTCTATTTCCAAGCTTTCGGGATCATTTGATCCCTTCTTCAGGGCTACAAAGACAATTTAGCAATCAGCAACATTAGAAAAATTAAGATTGAAAAGTTTTTACTTACAAAAGTTTGTGAGGATGTTGCTGGAAGATGTTATAAAACAAGCCAAAAGAGCAAGTAACAACATATTTCTTGCTTGAAGCACGTTATACAGACACAGAAATTTACGAACAACATTACACAATTTACTGTTAAAAGTTAAAATCTTAATAAAATCGTAAAATGGCCGTTCGATGATTATTTTGCGTGCCAGCAATTACGTCTTTATCGAAACGGTCAAGCACACGTGTCTGAGCGGAAATCGGTTAGTGGAGGGAAATTCAAATTTTGTTCATTTGTCAAATGTCATTTGCCTAAATTTTTTTGTTGGCGCATAGGCCACACGATGGGCCCTTTTGCGCCTCTATCCGCGCTAGTTCCTAAGACCTGCCCTTTTAGCAAAAGCAAGTACATTCTTAGGTCCTATCCATTTTATCTCTATTGGTTCCAAAGTTCTTGAGCCCAGCATAGTCTGCCTGTGATAACCCAGGGTTTCACAGCGACATAAGATGTGTGCCGAGGATTCTTTCTCTTCACCACACCACGTGCACGTTGGGTCGTTGACCACCCTCATCACGAACAGGTGACGCCTGAAGGTGTTGTGACCCGTTAATAGGCCTACGAGCAATCTCAAGTTACTCCTATCCAGAGAGAGACAAAATCGTCCTGTTCTCTCTGCAGGCCCTGCTAATAGTTCCCGAGCTTGACGGAGATGACCACAGATGTTGTTCCATCTCAGAGAGTGTTGATTCTGGATCCACTCTCCAGTTGTTTTCCTAATCAAATTGCAGATAGTCCTAAGGTTGGTTCCAGGCCCACAAAATTGTTGCCGGATCCCATCCTAGTCAGATGATCTGCCATGTCGTTACCCTTTACCCCAGCGTGCCCAGGTACCCACATCAGTGATACCTTGTGTTTAGCTGAGATGTCGTCAAGAGCCCTCCTGCACTCCAGGAGCAGTCCCGACGTTATTTTCCAAGCACTCACTGCTTTGATGGCTGCCTGACTGTTAGAGCAGGTAGTAGTCCGCCTCCTAGACCCGTCAATTTCCCGAATACGATTTACACAAGCAAGTATCACATAGACCTCAGCCTGGAATACTGTGGTGTGCCCCCCAAGAGGGAGTGAAAGTCTTGTATGGGGTCCGTAGACTCCCGAGCCCGAGCCCTCTCTAGCGAGTGAACCGTCTGTGTACCAGACCTGTCCTCCTCCTTCGATGAGCTGTCTTTCCCTAGACTCCCACTCTTGCCTGACGGAAACACCACCGTGAATTTGCGATTGAAGCGATGATTAGGAGAAACTATATCGCTCCTCGCCAACAAAATAGGACTATCCTCATACAACTCTGCTAGAATCGTCGAATGTCCTTTGCCTGGATTCATAAAAGTCCAGCTACCCTGACTCCAGAGACGGAACCCAGTTTTTCTAGCTTCCCCTTGAATTATCAGATCCAAAGGAGGAAGATTCAATAGAGTTTCAGTGGCACTCAAAGGTGTTGTGCGCACTACATGATCACTTTCTTTTGGTAGATAATGACGTGATAGCATATTTTCCAAGGACTAATACCAAAAATTACAATATCCGTCAATAAAATTTTATTTTAATAGGGTTTTTGTTTGGAGGTCTGCATTTTAATGAACATATCTAAAATTCAACTGATCTCTGACACAGTTGGAAATCGGACCCTATTTTATATAATTTTCTTTGTTGAAAATGATCTCGTAGAGTATTTTTTCACTCGCCATAGAACATCCTGTACATTATGTAGCACTTGTACTATTCATTATATGTTACTCAAGCTTCTTTTATAGCCAAGTTTCTATTTACCAAATCACGCCAGATTGATGTGAAATCTCCTTCTACAGAACTTTCTCATGATTTGCCGATACCACATGAATCCCTAATCTAACAGTACATCTAGTAGCGAGGCCCCTCAATTCCCCTATCATCGTTTCCTCGTAAAGGTCATTATCTATAGCATAATAAAAATCGACGTATCGTTAACCATATAAAATGTTACAAATTACAGTAGAGAGGTAGAGGCAGAACCTAACGCATCACGTATGAATAAGGCATGAGCCACTCTCGAAGAATACATCGAGTTAGGACACGAATATCAAAAGGACTTCCAGGGACGGATTTATATTTGTAGAAGAAAAAAACTACCACATTAGAGAGATATTTCAAGCCTGTGCCTTATTAAAGACAACCTTATTTTGACATCTACGCAAGCGCAGACGCGGTTTGCGATAAGGAAAACCCTAATTAGGATAAGGCACGGCCTTATTAAAAACGCATTAAGAGCTTCCCTTATTTTATTTCATTTTACGATTTCCTCTGATCGGCATCAAACGGATATGTTCGTGATTACTTTATATTCTACCTTACCTGAATTTAAAAAGTATTATCGCTGTATTGCTGTGTATCGTGACTCGTATTTCGTAGCCGTGGTTTGCAAACAATTTTTGTTTAACACATTGTTGGACACTCTGCTGGCCGGGAGGCTTCGTAATATGGCACCTCAAAACATTCCCATTTTTTTGCGTTTGTAACATGATTTGCGTTGTAAAGATATTTTAGGGGTATTCATTTTTGACTCTTTTTTACATTTTTGAGGTTTTTGGCGACAATAAAAAAGACGGCTACATCCGTCGTGTCATATCACAGCAGACTCTATGTTCTAGAATGGCAACCACGGCTATAGCCGTCTGATCAGTGTAATCGTAAACACATCTTGTGGGAAGAAACGGACAATTTTCGAGACAAAAGCTAAAACAAAAACAACATTTTATTATATCAAATTTATAAACAAAAACGTATCTCTCAGAATATAGACGGTATAAAAACAAAAAATCAAATTTATTAGCAAACAGGGGTATCCCCGAACAAAACAGAATTTAGGCACAAATTTACATTTGACGCCACTATTCAAAGCAGTCTGGACGCAAATCAGGTTTATTTTCACAACTCTTGCATTTATAGCTACTTTCTTTGCATTTTCCAGACTTGAAACATTGTTTGCATATAAGAAAATATGACTTTATTTTATGATCCTCCGGTAGGGGCAGCTTCTCTAGAAAATGTCTCACATGTGCTTCGAGTTTTGTATTGATATGAAAAAATATATTCTATGGTGGTCGACGAATATCTGTTTAGGATGAAAATATCTGGTTACCTACCTCCCATCAGTACTGAAAACATGAAAATCAAACAGAAACACACTTGCAATATGGCAGCTATATACGTGGTCAATGCGTCATCACATTGGAGGTTATGGACGGTTATAGCCGTCGTGCCGTTTTACCCATGCACCTTAAAACACGAATAGTTGGGATAGCGTATAGTGGGTTAGAATTTGGCAATTTCAGAAATGACAAGGTTCACGTTACGGCACTAACATTGATTAACAAGGCAAGTATACCGACATTCTGACGATCGTCGCCGTTCTGCCGTAACAAGCAGATAACTTTTTGACTGATATAGCCGTCGCGGCGTATCACCATCACTCCCCGCAGATGGCTATAGCCGTTGTGTCGAACAACGTGTTAACTTAATAGTTAGCTCTCGCTCACTTATCGCTTACTTGGGATTTGTGGCTATCTTTTTAGTTCAAAATGGAAAAAAAAGTAGAATTTTAGATTCACCTACGAGAATGAACTAATATAGTTAAGGGAGTGCTTTTTGTGAACAGAAATAAAAACGTATCTCATAGCAGCAACAAAGTTTATTATATAAAATGATTTGAATTTGTGCAGCTAGAGGCAAAAAAAAGCTAAAGCAGGTCCCAAAAACAAATTCGAAACGATGAGATTAGAAAATAGAAATATAAAAACAAACTTCAAACGATGAGATTTGAGAATAGAACTACGAAAAATGTCATATGTCGAAATAATGCCATCATCTGTTTCCGTAACTGCAATAACTGTATTTTGTGTCCTTATTAAAGTACCGTAAACGTGGGCTACTTTGGCCCTAACGTCCTTCTTTGGCCCAAATGAAAAAAAAAACAAAATCGTACTCTACAATCATATTTGTGACCGTATTTAAAATACTTCCGGCTCATTCCGGTAGGTAGCCGCACTATACAGGCTGTCTGATAAGTCCAGTGGTTCCTTTGCTGTCCACTAGAAAGCAGCACTTATAGTTGTTTGACTAGTGAAACCACGTGCAATTTTTACCTCCCAAACTTCCACTTACAAAAAACGTATTTTTTGTTTAAAAAATCCGGTAGGTACCCCCTATTAAACAATTTTCCTTTCTTTAAGTCGTACTGTAGTTGCAACACTGGTAAACTAAACAAGTTTTTTTATTTTCATGTTTTTTTAAATCAGACCCAATAATCTATAAAAAACGTCCTACTTTGGCCCAACGTTTTTTTTGGCCAAAACCCATAATATTAATTTATGAATTGCTACAAAAACCTTGAAACATTTTATTTTTTCATTTATATTGCGTATTATCATAATCAGCTTGTTCAGGATGCCGTAATAAAAGACTTCCTGGAGGCCCAGTATATACTGGCTATAGCAATGAACAACTTCTAACTTGTCTAGAAGCAATCAGATCTGGTGATATGACGCAAAGGCAGGCTGCTGATCATTGCAAGATACCCCTATAAAAAACAAGTTGAAAAGTTTGTTTTCCAGTTCACCAGGCCATGCAACAGTTTTTTCGCAAGAAGAACTAGCATTCTCGATGAACTAGATTTAAGATTCATCATAAAATCTTATTTGACTAGGCAATGGAAGACTATGCAGTGTTTTTGCAACTATGTTCCAGGACGTGAACGGGTCAAATCGTTTCTAAAGAGACACCTTCAACTGACTGTCACGTTTTCGTCGAAGATCAAAATAAATCGTAATCAGATTCATGAACAAATCATCACAGACTATATTGAACATCTGAAAAAGGTGGTCAAAGATGTTTCACCTGATAAAATTCATAATTATGACAAAACTTGGTAACATTTGATAATATAATCTTCGTTGAAGAACCTGTTCTAGTCAATATCCAAGTCCTTCTGTATCCATACCATTTGTATCATGCTTTTAGCGCTAAAAATTGACTTGGGCCAAAGTTACCCTAACCGCAGGGTAACATTGGCCCAAAACTAAAAAAAAATATATTAATTTAATAAACGTTTTGTAAGTAAAAACAGGATTACTGATTAAAATTTAAGATATTATAGTTGTAAAAAAGATTGCCAGAACTTCTGGGCAGTGAAAACAATAGTTTCTAGAGAAAAGTACATACAATAATTACTGAAAAGTGGGCCAAAGTAGCCCGCGTTTACGGTACCCATAAGGCTGGCCTAAATAAGGTAGGGCGTTATTAAGTCCGGCTTGCAATAACTCTTCTATTTTCTCCACTAACCAAACACTATGAAACGAACGTCAACCTGGCATACTTTTCAGGGTAGATTTATTGATAATAAACAGGTTAGCCAAGATACATTTTTTGGTGTCAATTTCGCACCAAAAGTAAGCAACACTCCAATAAGGGATACCAAAAACTATGAAAATCTTGAACAATAGCATCCCTGCAATTGATGTAGGTTCAGTTTCTCTATTTCCTTTTTCTCCTCATCCACATTAAAGTACTGTCCTTAAGGGGCCTGGATACACACATTTATACATACGTATTTGACATGTAAAACAAGGACTCACAATTTCTCGCATAACTCATTCTATTTTCAAACTGCATATATAATATTTCAGAAGGCGATAGTTAAGACCTTAATGAATGACAACTATTTTCGATTTTATCAAAAAAGTTTTTTAATCTCGCAATGCAAAATCATACATTATATAAATGCCTGTAATTCAACAACCAAAAACGATATCAAAAAAAGGCTGAATAGTTGCACAAGTCCAAGCTTTCTTCTTCAATTTGCTCTTTGAGTCAATACTGAAAGTTTAAAAGTGTCGTCAGGAGCTTGGAAATGAGAAATTCATTGTTATCGTGACCTTTGGACCTTTTGACCTTACCTTTGGATTTTTGGACTTATCTCCCCTCATCTTAGACACACACACTAGAGAAAGGGAACAGGCGGCCACGCCTCCTCGCTAACACGGGAATACGTCTTTTCTTGGATTCTCAATTTCGCGCGCTATACCCTGGACCCTTAAAGATCTTTTCGTCGAGCAAAAAATGAAGCTATACTATACTACTCGCAAGTGAAATCCGAACACTGAGAAAAAAAGGGTTAATGTTGATGAAATTCGGTAAGACTAAATACAACAATAAACGAACTCATTTGACATAATTAGTTTACAAAAAAGTACAACAGATCAATGATGGGTGGACCGTCCATGTTGACCAATGCAATCCTCTGTCCTCTAGCCTAAGCGGCATGCTCGTAATCTGGTTGTTGATAAACTCTAGAGGTACAGCCTTCCAAGCTGCTCTCACTGCAAGTTCCAGTTCGTCTAGCGTGGTTGAAGCATTGAGTAAATCGCCTATGTATCGACCCATCCAATCCCTTACTTTGTCAATTGGCGATAAATCGGGTGATCGCGACCTTAAATCTGAAATTCGTTAAATGTCCCATTATCCATTGTTACCACCATCGTGAAAAAAATTTCTCATAGTTAAAGTTAAACCTGACCGGTGCAAAGACACACACGCCTTGGTTTAAGTTGAGTTTCAGTTAGTTAAACCGAAGGTTTAACTATGATTAGTGCAAAGCACTGTAAGACACGTATATTTTACATGGCACGACAATGCCTACTACGTCAATCAGCTTGAATGTACAGGGTGGGGCATATTAATCAAGTGTTTTTGAAATAATCATAAAATTATTAGTTTTTACTCTAAAAAAAATTATTGGTAGTAGAACATAGCTCATAATAAACCATTTTGAAATATCGAAGTGCAAAAATTACATCTGGCATATGATGGAGCCGTTCACGAAAATTGTACTCCACTGTTTCCAGCATGTCTATCGATTTTTGAGAGATTCCATGGCAAATCGCTTCCTTCTCGGCGTCTAACGTACGGGGCTTGGCCCTTTAAACACGTGACTTGAGTTACCCCCATAGGAAAAAATCACGAATTGATAAATCGGGAGACCGAGGAGGTCATGAAATGCCACCAAACCTCTTTGGAAACAGGTAGCGAAGAACAGCCATGGATGCTCTGGCGGTGTGTGCCGTGGCCCCATCTTGCTGGAACCACAAATCTTTGGTATCCACACCTCTTTTTTGCAATTCAGGTATGAAAAAGGCATTCACCATATGAATGTAACGTTCAGATGTTACTGTAGCGGTGACCACATTTTCTCCAAAAAGGTATGGGCCAATGATGCCAGGCCATATGCCACGCGTTGTTCTAGCGTCTATCGCTCCATGATGGCAAGTGGCAAGTAAGAAAGTGAAATGGTTTGAGTCAAGGAATGGATTGTAATAAACCGCGCACTCCTCCCTTTTCTAATATGCGAGTACTACCAAAGTTTACGGAATATATATAAGTTGGATCACTCTCCGTCGTCACTTTGAGGATCTCACATCAAAGCGATGCCGCGGCCGCACGCGCCAATTAGTTTTTGCGTTGGTTTTTGCCCAAGTACGAGGGTCTTTTAGCGGGGAGTTGCTAACGCCTGGGTTTTACGTATATACGAGGGCCATTGAAAGACTAGGTATTGACAGCCGATTTAGACATACAAATACAAATATAACGTTTATTTTGCTAGTACACTAAGTTACATGAATGGATATCGAAAATAAAACCTAGTATGACTATTACTAATGAATCTCAAATGATTTCACATATTGTAGCTATTTCGTAGATAAGTAAAAATTGATTCAAAGGTGCTGTAGTATTTTTACCTTAATGTTTTGTTTATTTGTCTTATTTTTGAGACCACAGCTTATAAAATTTATGGTATAGTATATACAAACTCGTATGTACAATTTTAAAAGATAATCATGTGGAAATGCTTTACCTGGATGTGAATAAATTATTTTTGACATTTTGTTCTTTAGTGTCATTCCAATTGGTACTGCAGAAACTAAATTGTTAAAGTTATCAATAAAAATATTTCCGAGCTCTAAAATATAATTTAGGATGTCCTTGGGTGGTATGGTAAGACCACCGAATGAATATTTTGTAGGCCTTGAATTAATCAGTTTTATACCCCAAGTGTGCTAGTTTGTTGGAATTGCTTTTTCGGGAGGAACAAAGAAATAATTTTGCATCGAATGTCACGTGACCAAAAACAAATACCTCATTGGGTAGTACAATGACAAAAAAAGACACAACATCTGCTCTAATTTACATCCCCAAAATTATAATTCTCTACTACTGCCCAGTTCCGACATATTGCTTGTCATAATCGTCGTGAAACACGCTGTATTTATATCCTTTACATTTCAAGGTTTACCACAAAATAAGGATGGATCTGATTGTCATTTTCCATCCGTTAATAAATTTAATTGATAAAATCAAACTTCTAAAAATATTATACATTTCCTGCAAAAAAATCCGAGATAACAAAATCCGATATTTTTGAGACACTGTATACACTTCGCGTTAAACACGTTCAACCTCTACTTTGCGGCGCCCCGTATCTCCCGGCTGACGTCGGTACACTGCTACCGGTGTACCGGGGAGGCGGAGCAAGGGGCAGGCCGTTTTGATATTTTTGCGGAGTGATCCAACTTATATGTATTCCGTAAACTTTGGTACTACTCAAACCAAAGACACTTGGTTTGAGTAGCCTATTTATGTTTTCACGTAACATGATGTTTTCATCGATTCGTCTGTATGTATATGATGGACATATACAGATGGCGTTATTTAATACTTTGGCTACGGGCCTGTGAGCAACAGGAAAAATACTTCATACATCTGGACATAGTAAACAAGTTGGCGAGGGTGGTAAATTTATTGTTATTGGCAGCATTGTTAACAGTGCTCATCGAGCGCATACTGATCGCGGACCTCACAGGAGAGCCTTGCAAGGCCCAATCGCTCCGGGTGTCTGCAGCGTGGTAATTTTCGACGAGCTCGGAATGCCTGATTGGCCATTAGCACTGGTGACACTTTCAGCGAATCGTCGAGGTGTGAACTGTGATGACATTCAGATGGCTCGATCCGATGTCGGCCGACCGATGGTCGCTATCCGCTATTCTATGCTAGAAAAACGGAGGAAATACTGATGCCAGGCACGTGAGAAGACTTGCAACTTTTGCACTCACGAACGTAATAATACACAGGGTTATTCACGTTATTCGACACGGAGCATTATGGCTAAAGTATTTGATAAAAAATAAAGTAATAACTTCTGATGGATAGAGACCCATAAAGGCTACATTTTAAAAATATTTTCATGTTATACAGTGTGTCCCAAAAACACGAAATGTGTCAAAGCTATGTTCTTTTTAGTGGAACACCCCATATATTATTGCATATTCAGATTCCTTGGTGACTTCTTGTGTGACTTTATGTATCACACATGAGGCCTATAGCGAACCGTTTAGGTGTAGGTTTCGGTATAAGTAAGTATCAGGAAAAAATTGAATATCGCAGAGGTTATAAAATATGGAAGGCTGTGACTTTGCCGTATTACTAAGCATAAAATGCATTGTATTGTATTGTATTGTATTGTATTGTATTGTATTTATTATCTTGTGATCATACATGTACGACATAAGACTAGTCATGAATAAAGTAAAAATTAAAAAATTAAATAACACAAACAGATAAAAATGAAACAAACAATGCGAACAGATAAATAGACAGTTCAATAAATGCACATCTGTGGAACAGAGAAAAAAAAACAGATAGAAACAAAAATAAAAGCAACGTAAGCTACATTCTAAAACATGAAACTAAAAGTTATGCACCAAAAAAGTCGTCTATCGAATAGAAACATTGTTCCACAAGAAGTTTTCGAAGACGTGCTTTAACAGCCATGAAAACAAAAACCTGTTCAGGTAGAAGAAAACAACTAACTTAGCTGAAAAATACACACTAACTAGACTAAAGGGACAAGATTATAAATATTCCTTACAACAAATCAACTCTCCCAGAAACAACTGCGATAACATCTCTGTCAAAGGGAAGCTGGATTATGGCAGTAATAGATATTTTTTACAGTCCACTGGCTACGGCAACTTACTAGAGGTTAAAAATTTCCAAGACAATTAAAAACCCTGATATGAAACAAAAACAACCAGCGACTGTTGCTCCAGCACGCAACTATCAATCATATGTAATGGTGTAAAAAGTACTAATTTGCGTCGCAGTCGATAGCTCTGAATGAAGCCCTTCTATTTTTCAATATCTATTAGCAATATTGCAAAAAAGGAATACTAACAAATCAGATTTAAATTTTCTGCCATTTAAGTTATGTTTTATAATTTGAACAAATTTTTATTCATTCTTCATTTTCTGCGCTCTTGGCAATAGGTACTGAAGAATTTTCAGAACTCCAGTCAGAGGTACTTTTGACTTGAGTTTTGACAGAATTAAATACTTTTTTATGTCATTAAATGTGAAATTTTATTATGAAGATAATAAACTGCTTACAACATCCTCTGGTAGTTTTTATTTTATTTCAAAATGTTCAGTGGGTTTGGAAATTGCCAATCTCTAGTACCTAGTACATTGCAGTAGCTAGTAGGCCGTGAAAAAATCCATTTCTGCCATACTTCAGCTTCTCTTTGACAAAAGATATGTTACCGCCGATGTTTCTGGTTAGACTTTGTTTGTTGTGAGTAATTTTTATAATCTTGTCCGTTTAGTCAGGTTCGTGTGTATTTTTCAGCTAAGTTAGTTGTTTTCTTCTACCTGAACAGGTTTTTGTTTATATTTCATGGCCTGCTACGTTGCTTATAGGTAGGTAAATTGAAAATCGCCGATTTATTTGAAAATTTAAAATTAAATGAAAACTACCAGGGACTGATATTCATAACCTTATATCATTAGAAAGGCTATCAAATTCTACGTTTAACCGCATAAAAAAATTAGGCATTCCTATTTGAAAAAATCAAGTTATTGCTGATCGAAGTTTCCTTAACTAATCGACCGATTTCTCCAAGCATAGACGTAATTTAAATCTGAAAGTCTCATCAAAGCTGACGCATTTTATGCTTAGTAACACGGCAAAGTCACAGCCTTCCAAATTTTATAATCTCTGCGATATTCAATTTTTTCCTGATATCTATTTATACCGAAAATGGTGATTTACACCTAAACGGTTCACATTAAGTCCCATGTATGATACATAAAGTTACACTAGAATTCACCAAGGAATCTGAATATGCAACAATGTATGGGGTGTTCCATTTAAAAAAACATAACTTTGATACATTTCGTGCTTTTGGGACACCCTGTATAACATTATAATATAGTATAACAGATATTCTTAAAATGTAGCCTTTATGGGTCTCTATCGATCCGAAATTATTAGTTTCTTTTTTATCATGTACTTTATCCATAATGCCCCGAGTCGAATAACGTGACTAACCCTGTATAGTGTTAAGCTCAACGCCTCGGACTCTTGTGGCCAGACAATACCACTTTTTTAGAAAACTAACTTCGCGAGTGTATGTAGGTCGAGTTGGACTAGATTTTAAAAATAATGACTTTTATACAGGCTGTCTAATAAAAGCGTGCCATATCAAAGTTATGTTTTTTAAATGGAACACCCTGTATATTATTTCATATTTAGATTACCGAGTCAACCCTAGTGTGACTTTATGTATCACACGTGGGTCTTAAGGTGCGCTGTTTAGGTGCAAATCACAATTTTTGGTATAAGTAGATATCAGAAAAAATTGAATATCGCAGCGATTATAAAAACTAGAAGGCTGTGACTTTGCCGTGTAACTAAACATGAAATGCGTCAGCTTTGGTTCGACAGTCAAATTTGAATTACATTTGTACTTGGAGAAATCCGTAGACCAATTATTTATAAGGAAACTTCAATCAGAATTAATTTGATTTTTTCAAATGGGATTGCCTAATTATTCTTATACAGTCGAATTTAAAATTTGGTATCAATCTCTGGTAGTTTTCATTTAATTTGAAATTTTCAATCAAACCGATGTGTTTCAATTTCCCTACCTATAGGCCACTTAGCAGGCCATTAAATACAAACAAAAAATTATTCAGATGGAAGAAAACAACCAATTAAGTACAACAGATCAAGTCTAATCAGAAATAACAGAGGTAACACGTCTAAGGTGAAAAAGCAGCTGGAGTACGAAATGGATATTTTTCACCCCATACTCCATGCTCAAGTTTGACAATTCACAAAACCATTAAAAATTTCGAAATCAAAGGAAATCTACCACCGAATGTTGTTTAATAGTTTCAGAATAAAATTTCAAATTTAATGATTTAAAAATGTGGTAATTTCCGTCAAGTCAAAAGTAACGATACCTCCATCAGCAAGATCTCCGAAAATGAAGAATGAATTAAAAATCTGGCAAATTATAAAACATAATTTACCTGGCAAAAAATTAAAATCCGACTTGACAGTAGGTATTCCTATTTTTGCGGTCTTGCTAATATAGATACTGGAAAATTTGAAGGGCTACAGTGGGACGGTCAGAGGTATCGTTCCTTTGGTGCTGAAGATATTAGACTGGTAGTAACAATCCTGAAAGTTTTCCTTTCATTTCAGAGGTTTTAGGGGTATTGGGAATTTTTAATCTTTAATACATTGCAGTAGTTAGTTGGCTGTAAAAATTATCCATTTCTGTCGTATTCCAGCTTCTCTTTAGACATGTTACCGGCGTGTTTCTAGTTATAGTTGATTGGTTGTAGGCTCACAGTAACAACTGAACCTAGAGGTAGTAAACAACTAATTCTAATAGGCCAACATCTTTTCTTGCGTTGTCATATCGACCACCTGATACGGCAATCATAATTGTTTACTATCGTCTTAATTGTATAGTAGGTATCCAGAAATGTTCCATTCTACATTAAAAAAGACGGTATTTTGATGGTTCAGAAATGATTACAGCAAAATCAATAGATATGTTGACCTCTACTGCGTTACTGCGTGTTTCTTCATCATTAACGCAAATTCTGTCTTACATAAATTTTGTGGAGTTGGCAACGCCTATTTAATTTTCCTGCGATTTGTTTACGGTATAACCTCCGACTGTCAAACGTTTGTTTTGTTTATGCGTCTTTTATGCTTGGTCAGTTAAATCGAATTCGCTATTTGTTGGTAACTGTAGTGAAGCTTTACGGACTTGCTGTGCTATATTCGAGTATAGTTTAACAGTTTTTCGAGATGGGACAGTGCAGAGCAGTGTTTGTAACATGGGTTGCATTGGAAGAATTTTCAGGTTAGTTGGCAATGTTTGGGTCTGAAGTGTCAAAAGATGATGGCTTTGAGCACGCCATGCTGAAGTGGTTTGTTTACTACCTCTATGTTCAGTTGTTACTCTGAGGTTGTAGGAAATTTTTATAATCTTGTCTCTTTACTTTAGTTTGTCTGTTTTTGTATATATTTCATGGCCTGCTAGTTTGGTTATTGGTAGGGAAATTGAAAAAGATCGTTTTGATTGAAATCTCGAAATTTAATTTTCAGTAGATCTAGATCTACTGATTTTATTGTTCATTTATTGACCTCGACCTTGACCTACATACACTCACGAAGTTAGTTTTCTAAAAAAGTGGTATGGTCTGGTCACAAGAGTCCGAGGTATTGAGCTTAACTCACCTTTCGTTTTATTGTTTTTCTCCTCAAAAATAACGGTCAGACCATAGTCACTCTTCAAGGAAACCTTCGTTGTCGTCATTTCGTGATTAGGCGCTATTTACCTACCAATTTCTTATTATTTTGAGCATGCACAAGATAACGATAGCCACGAAATAATGCGCCCAAATGAATTGATGAATATTTACTGAACACTTGACTCACACTACATTTAAATGATACATTCGAGTCAGTAAATTAGAATATTTACATCACATATCCTGCCCGGAGCAAATAATTTCATATTTATCGATGTTACTGCCCATTTCGACCGCAGCGTATCTCATAAAAAACCAGTTACAAGTTCGTGGAATTTATTTATGATATCGAAATTGACTACCAAAACCGCTGGGTGTACCCATCAGTAGATATGTATGTGCTCGATATATTATGTTGCATTTATAAATACGATCTCAGAAACCTAGGGATAGGCGATAATTATCGATGTTTGGAAAACATCGATGTTTCACGTCCGATGATCGATGTTTTTACCATCGATAATGTTAACTTGAACCATCGATGAAGACATCGATGTTTTTAAAAATTTGCATCGATATTTTCTTAAAAGTTTCAATTACAAATTGAAAATATACAAAAAAAGTAAACTTAGCGAGTATGCAGTTTTTTGGTCTTCGGTTTTGCCCCATGACTTAAAATACCAATCGAAGGCGCTTTGGGTTCCTTTGTAGAGGTGTGCATTCTACTTCCTTTCAGTGAACCGACGCGATGGTGACTGATTGACGTCAGTACGTATTTATGGGAGGGGGGATAATCACAAGCTACTAGATTTGGTAAGTTGATAAAAACCTCGGCTCACATCCTCCCAATGGAGTTTTCTATGTGAATTGTTTTTTGTTTGTCCTATTTCAAATTGATCTAAGATGACATTTGATATTGGTTGATTTCATCTTCTCAAATTCGCTAAGGTTGCAATGCAATTTGAAAAAGGAAATAGACAACCAAAGCTTATTTTCATGTTTTTACTAAAATTTAATAAAATTTGTTAGTTTAGCTAGTTTCTGGTCTTTATTATTTCCTGTTTACTATGCTGTGAAATTTGAAATACTTAGTAATAAAATACATATCATTATTTATTTCTAACATTTAAATTGAAGAACACCAATACCCGAATATATCGATGTTTTTGCGATGTTCAAACATCGATGTTTTGAATACGATATATCGTAGTTATCGATGGCAGTCCTTCGATGTTGATATCGATGTCCAACATCGATGTTCGCTTTCGATGTCCCATCCCTAGTTGCGTTTATAAATACGATCTCAGGAACCCTCAGGGTAACAACTGAACATAGAGGTAGTAAACAAACCACTTCAGCATGGCGTGCTCAAAGCCATCATCTTTGACACTTCAGCCCCCAAACAGTGCCAACTAACCTGAAAATTCTTCCAATGCAACCCATGTTACAAACACTGCTCTGCACTGTCCCATCTCGAAAAACTGTTAAACTATACTCGAATATAGCACAGCAAGTCCGTAAAGCTTCACTACAGTTACCAACAAATAGCGAATTCGGTTTTACTAACCAAGCATAAAAGACGCAAACCAAAACAAACGTTTGACAGTCGGAGGTTGCCGTATATAGGCGTTGCCAGCTCCTTAAAATTTATGTAAGACAGAATTTACGTTTATGATGAAGAAACATGCAGTAACGCAGTAGAGGTCAACACATCTATCGAATTTGTTGAATTTCTGAACCATCAAAATACCGTCTTTTTTAACGTGGAATGGAATATTTCTGGATACTATACAATTAAGACGATAGTAAACAATTATGATTGCCGTATCTGGTGGTCAATATGACAACGTAAGAAAAGATGTTGGCCTATTAGTATTAGTTGTTTACTACCTCTATGTTCAGTTGTTACTCTGAGCAGGAACCTAACCAGGAGATTTGGGTCCTAGGCGGTGTTGCAAGGCAGATCAGATTGAAATTCGCTACTAGCCGCCTCAAATGTCGCTACGTTGTCGCCACGCAGGAATACTGCTTCTTAGAACTTATTTCGTTTAATTGAAAATTCATGTTTGGAATTTTTTAAGTAATTAATTAATGAAAATAGGCAATCGGGCAGGCGCGTAGTACATAGACAGTAACGACTCAGTGTGGAAACAGTGGGAGACGTGAGAGCGACACTCGCAGAGACAGTTTAGTTTAATCAGTAGATCATTCTTTACGGAGAGTGAAACCGTAGCGCTGAGGCGCCTTAAAACCCTAGAATACTAACCTTATTTTTATACCTATTACTACTAATCTTCGTAAAATTTACTACTTGAGAAAGAATCACAATTTAAAAAAAAAACGTTTTTATCGTTTATTAACTTTTACTGAAGATTGTTCATAATAAGAGTATTTCTGAATACAAAATATTAATAATAACAAGAAAAATTCCATTTTTGGACTGCAAAACACACAGCAAAGAACAGATGTTCTCCGCAAAAGGACCTTTGGCAGTGCTCACATTAGCGCGTCGCCATTCTAAGTTCTTTGAAGGACAGTGTTGGCACCTTGCACTCTTGTTTAGACTAGGAGTGGCTCTATCCTCTGATTCATCTTGGTTTAATATATTCTCAATAATTAATCTTAGCGAGCGGGTTAAAGTTGGTCAAGTTTTTCATTGTACCAACCATGGTTTTATTAGCTGGGTTTATGATAAATACGTAATTTTTTTTATCGAGATGGTTCCTAGCTCTTTGTTTGTTGGTTGTGATTAAACACAATCCATGAATTCAGACTCAGATGGACTAAAGGCTTCTCGAACACTATATTCGCTCTCGGAACCACTATCCAACGCACTCTATTCTCCTCATTCTTATCGGGCAATAATCCTGCTAAACCTTGTTTCGCTTCTAATGGTAATTATCTTTGTCATATCCCATTTGTTAGCTTCCATGATGATATATTCTAAAAAAACTTAGAAACTAACGATATTGACATAAAATAATCAAAATAACGCTAAACTGGTCCTATGCTTAAATATAACATTAATACTAACCTTCGTAAAATTTACGACGTCGTTGTCCAAATAAAACTATTCCAATTACTATCAAATGAACTTTGGGTCACTAACTTAATCACACCGATCTAATAGAAGATTAGGCGAGCGTACAAGGTCAAGGGCTAAGCCGCGTCGATAAAATCCCAGATTAAACTAAGTCTCGTCGTAAAATTTACGATGGTTAGTATTATAGGGTTAAGGGTCTAGGGTATAGCGCGCAAAATTGAGAATCCATAAAAAGACGTATTCCTGTGTTAGCGAGGAGGCGTGGCCGCCTGTTCCCTTTCTCCAGTATGTATGTCTAAGATGAGGGGAGATAAGTCCAAAAATCCAAAAGTAAGGTCAAAAGGTCCAAAGCTAAGGACCAAAGGTCACCATAAAAATGAATTTCTCATTTGCAAGCTCCTGACGTTACCTTTGAACTTACAGTAATGACTCAAAGAGCAAATTGAAGAAGAAAGCTTGTGCTTGTGCAACTATTTAGCCTTTTTTGATATCGTGTTTGGTTGTTAAATTACAGGCATTTATAGAATGTATGATTTTGCATTGCGAGTTTTTACATGGCAAATACCCGCAATTCACCGTGCTCGTGAATCTGGAAATTTGTTGACAGCGAGTCTTGCTCTCACATCGCTTACTGCTTCCACACTCACTCTGTATATAGTACGCTCCTTTTATTAATTAATTACTAATTAACTACTTAATCAAAAAATTCCAAACATGGAGTTTTGGGCTCACAATATTTTTCTCTTTTGATCCCAGCAATTTTGTGCGCGACTTTCAAGACATACAGACAGTCTGGGTAAAAGCGAAAAGAAGAATAGACAAGCAGGAATCAGTGGCGTCCGGTTTAGAAAATAGAAATTATTATAGTTTGAACAACAATGATTAAGATAAATGCGAAAAATTTTAATCGAAAGAAGAATTTCCAAGACTAAAAAAAGTCGCTGCAAATCGGTTTATTTTGTTGAATCGCCGCTACGTCTCAACGTAGTTGAAAAGTCGCTATTTTCGCGACAAGTCACTACTAATGGCAACACTGGTCCTAGGGTATACACACAAAGAACGCAGGTTTTCTGCTTACTGGCTATAAGCGCCGATAACTTCCTTTGTTTTCAAATTATTGCGGATATAAACAAAGCGCGTCGGAGCTCGTTACAAGCGAGAATCGGCGCAGGCTGTTTAACCTGAATTAATTTTTAATTCCCGGCTACTTGTTTTCGGAGTCGGTCAGATGATGTTGAGGGAAAAGTTTATATGAATTTGTCTGTTTGTGCCAGTTGCACCATGTTTTTGTCAAGTGGTATTCAGTTTTTCTCAATGTATAATTAAATGTGTTCAACGTCATCCTCATGTACTGGAAAGAACGCTCGTCATATTCCTTCAAAGTAAAAAATAGGTGATGACATTCTCCAGGAAGTTGTCTGTCTTGATTTACTGGATGTATTCCTTGTCTTTTTCTTTACATTAAAAAAAAAACATTATCCATCAACACAAATTCTTCATCGGAGGCAGTACACATCTTGCCTCTACAAAATACAAAATCTGCTTTTCTACTAACCAGACGGGGGACCCAGGATAAGGAGCTCTTTGACTATGTTGAGACCTCAGTTCTTGTCGTTCCGTCTTGTCATCATACTTGACTTGTGTTTTCTCAATAATACAGGGTTTTCACTTCAGCAAGTACTATTATGGCCTTATAATTTAGTTGTTCGTTAAACGAAAATAAAATTCGATAGTACTTCTCAAGATAAATAAATTTCAGTACACAAATAGGAAGTATATTTGAAATTTGCACAACAATCGAAATATCTCGGAAACTGATAAATATAGGTATACGAAATGCTATACAAATATATGAAAGGGCATATTGAAGGCAAATTTTTGGTATAATCAGATATGGGAGGCTACATTTGAACAAAAAAGAGAAAATCTAGTTTTCGCATTATATCTCACCCTGTATATGAATATGCGTCAGCGAATTTTTACAGCCTGTGTTGAAGCATTGATTGAAGCTAGAGGATATTTTAAATCTTTCCATGAAAAATATATATGTAATTCTTGATTGATTAATTTTCAATATACCGTACTTTCATTTGACAGCGATTTGGATATAAAAATGGTCATAACTTTTGAAATACCCTGCATAATGCTACAATACCTGATATTTTAAGAACGGGAATTCTTCGCAGAATCTAAATATGAAATAATATATGTATACGGTATCTTATTTAAAAAAAATATATGTTTCCATCACCACGTAGCTATGGATCACTCTGTATTAATCAAAATATTTTCAAAGCAAGGAGCATATCTTTGGTTACAACTTTTATAAACATCTTTTTTCGCTATCTTCTGCAGTAGTGGAGTTATCGACCAATCCGGTACTATAAAAACTCACCCTGTAGATTTCAGTTAATGTGCTAGATCAGTGATGCCAACCAATTTCACCGAAAATTCCCAATTTTTATGTGGAAAATTCCCTAGAATTCCCTAGGTCAAAACTATGCCAAATATTTACACTCTAGACTAGATAATACGACAAAATAAAAATACAGTATTTTTGGATTATATGTTATAGTTGTTTATTATCAGAAACAAAAAACGTAAATACATAGTAACCATAATATAAACTGATAAAATGAATACATACCTAAATACTAAGTGTCATAAAAGTGGTTAACAAGGATCAAAGATTCTGAGCCCAAAATGCAATCCATTTTTCAACAATCCTCTTTTATAAAGATTTTCCTTTTTCCTAGACTAAAATGATTTTTATTTAGTGAAAAATGTGTGGTGCAATTAGAAAGACGAATTGAAAACCTTAGATACAGGTTACGTCAGCGCGTTAAGAGACATTTTTGTTAGGATAATAAAATCTTGACCTTAACCCAAGGTACAAGTTCAATAAGTTTTGTCATTAGGGGCATTTAATATTAAAATTTGATAAAATTACATTAATTGAACGTAACAGCTTGAGAATGTTAGAAATTCCCTAGATATTGGGTGAAAATCCCCTTTTCCCTTTTGCACCAAAAACTTCCTAGAACTAGGGAAAAAATCCCTAAGTTAGCATCACTATGCTAGATATAGGGAAAAATATGAGTGTTACGATTTAGAAGACAGTACAATTTATCCTACTTTATATAACCTATTACCATGATTGATGGTACCAACGCCATGAGGATATCAGAGTGATTTGGGCACTAGATTGAGGATTAGGACTCTCATTCACAGTCTGATCTTAGTGCAATTTGCTAATCTGTAGTAGGTTTGTTAGACTGGCGCCTGACAGTATTTATTGCTTTTGCTCAGTTTGTACTCATTTGGTGCCATCAATTGTGATCACAAGGTTCAATCACAAGGTTTAACCACGTGTCTAAATTTAGCAGAACAAAGCAAGCAGAACAAATTATTGATAACATCACAATTAAAGGCTAATTAAAGGCTAATTAAATGCCCTAATAGGAATTTTAATGCGCCTATTTTTTAGTAAATATCACATCATGTTCAACTTGAGACAAAGTTAGCAGAGCAACCCTGTATATAATGATCAGAATTAAAAAATAGAAATGTAATACTGAAGAGCTAATTAAAGACCAATGAAATGCCCTAATAAGGATTTTAATGCTCCACTTGTTTTAGTAAATATCACATCATGTTCAACTTGAGACAACGTTAGCAGGAAATATAAGGGCAGTTTGGATGTTCGTGAAATAATACTACCAAATATGAATTCCAACTTATTGCGTCGTAGGTTCTACAAATCTGAAAACTAACAGACTGGGGCATGTCATCCACGAGCTGCTTCTATTCTTTTCTTCTATTGTTGGCCATTATATTCATGGTTGCCCTGCCAACTTTATCTAAAGTTAGCAGAACATGCGATTTTCACTAAAAAAAGAGGCGCATTAAAATTCCTATTAGGGCATTTAATTAGCCCTTAATTAGCTCTTCATCATGGCATTACCATTTTTTTAATTATGACCCTTATATACAGGGTTGCCCTACTAACTTTATCTAAAGTTAGCAGAACATGCGATTGTCACTAAAAAAAAGAGGCGCATTAGAATTCCTATTAGGGCATTTAATCAGCCTTTAATTAGCTCTTCATCATGGCAGCATCATTTTTTCAATTATGAACATTATATACAGGGTTGCCCTGCTAACTTTATCTAAAGTTAGCAGAACGTGCGATTTTCACTAAAAAAAGAGGCGCATTAAAATTCCTATTAGGGCATTTAATCAGCCTTTAATTAGCTCTTCATCACGGCAGCATCATTTTTTCAATTATGAATATTATATACAGGGTTGCCCTGCTAACTTTATCTAAAGTTAGCAGAACATGGGATTTTCACTAAAAAAAGAGGCGCATTAAAATTCCTATTAGGGCATTCAATTAGCCTTTAATTAGCTCTTCATCATGGCAGCATCATTTTTTCAATTATGAACATTATATACAGGGTTGCCCTGCTAACTTTATCTAAAGTTAGCAGAACATGGGATTTTCACTAAAAAAAGAGGCGCATTAAAATTCCTATTAGGGCATTTAATCAGCCTTTAATTAGCTCTTCATCATGGCAGCATCATTTTTTCAATTATGAACATTATATACAGGGTTGCCCTGCTAACTTTATCTAAAGTTAGCAGAACATGGGATTTTCAGTAAAAAAAGAGGCGCATTAAAATTCCTATTAGGGCATTCAATTAGCCTTTAATTAGCTCTTCATCATGGCAGCATCATTTTTTCAATTATGAACATTATATACAGGGTTGCCCTGCTAACTTTATCTAAAGTTAGCAGAACATGGGATTTTCAGTAAAAAAAGAGGCGCATTAAAATTCCTATTAGGGCATTCAATTAGCCTTTAATTAGCTCTTCATCATGGCAGCATCATTTTTTCAATTATGAACATTACATACAGGGTTGCCCTGCTAACTTCATCTAAAGTTAGCAGAACATGGGATTTTCACTAAAAAAAGAGGCGCATTAAAATTCCTATTAGGGCATTAATTAGCCTTTAATTAGCTCTTCATCATGGCAGCATCATTTTTTCAATTATGAACATTATATACAGGGTTGCCCTGCTAACTTTATCTAAAGTTAGCAGAACATGGGATTTTCACTAAAAAAAGAGGCGCATTAAAATTCCTATTAGGGCATTTAATCAGCCTTTAATTAGCTCTTCATCATGGCAGCATCATTTTTTCAATTATGAACATTATATACAGGGTTGCCCTGCTAACTTTATCTAAAGTTAGCAGAACATGGGATTTTCAGTAAAAAAAGAGGCGCATTAAAATTCCTATTAGGGCATTCAATTAGCCTTTAATTAGCTCTTCATCATGGCAGCATCATTTTTTCAATTATGAACATTATATACAGGGTTGCCCTGCTAACTTTATCTAAAGTTAGCAGAACATGGGATTTTCACTAAAAAAAGAGGCGCATTAAAATTCCTATTAGGGCATTCAATTAGCCTTTAATTAGCTCTTCATCATGGCAGCATCATTTTTGCAATTATGAACATTATATACAGGGTTGCCCTGCTAACTTTAAATAAAGTTAGCAGAACATGCGATTTTCACTAAAAAAAGTGGAGCATTAAAATTCTTATTAGGGCATTTAATTAGCCTTTAATTGTGGTGTTATCAATAACTTGTTCTGCTGACTTTGTTCTGCTAACTTTAGACACGTGGTTTACCTTATAAACGACGCCCGTGCGTCTGTTTGATTGGTTTCTCGCCTACCCCGAACGGGTTCTGGGTTCGACGTGGGGCCCAAGTCTCGGCTTGGCTCCAATAACACTAAATCATCACATTGCACCACGGCAGCGCGTCGCAGAATTAACATTTCTAAAAGGCTAACACGCCGGCGTCTTAGCCTTATTTATATGCCCCTTAATTGCCAAAATTTAATCTGCCATAATAAGTCGTTAATTTATTTGGGCGTTAATTAGGCAAGTTTGTAATGCGCCTTGTTAACGAGATGCCATGAGGTGACATGCCATACCATGGATGCTTGCAACTATACCGGGTTATGGATTAGTATCATGAATAGTTGGTAATGATTTTACGACCCTTCTTATAGATTTATTACTGCCTTTTTTTTATTGGATGATAGGGTCCAAAATAAGCACAACTTTAGCTCAAATTTGCCAACGTTTCGAAAAATATATTTTCATCTTCAGGGCTCCTTTGTGTTAAAAGTTGTGGTAGTCACCAGGTTCTTTAAAATTGAGTACATGCGTGTGTCCTAGATATTGGGATTTTGGTCTCTATGTTTCCACACACTAACTACAGAAGAAGTGCAAGTGAAAAATATCTCTTGACAGTCTTGACACAAAGGTCGCTAAAATCTCAATTTGATTTCCGAGCAAAACGATAACATCCATGGCCTCGGAAATGCAACAACGGAACACAGATTTTTGTTGACAGTTTGATGTTGAGTGAATACTGAAACGCTACACAGCAAATCGAGGTCTTTGATGGGATTTTGGAACGTAGTATGAGTATTTTTGTCATCGATACTTTTTGAGGCATTCCAAGCTAGTATCGTCTAACTATTGGCGGAAGCAAAATATCCAACTTAAGATTTGCTGACGATACAACCCTTATTGCAGCTTCTCAGGAAGAACTAGTAGCTCTATTAAACATCTTAGAACAACGTAGTGCAGAGTATGGTCTTGGTATTAACTACAATAAGACCAAGGTTATGATCGTAGATAGAGAGCATGATAATTATCGAGAAATAAAGTCAATAGGCCGTTGTGAAGTAGTTCAAAGTTTTATATACCTCAGTTCTTTGATCGATAATTCGGGTAGCTGTGAAAATGAGATTCGACGGCGCATTCAACAGGCACGTGTGGCCATGACAAAGCTTACCAAAATATGGCGTGACCATAACATCACTAAAGCTACAAAAATGTCGCTGGTCCAGTCTCTTGTGTTCTCCATATTTTTGTATGCCTCGGAAACTTGGACTGTTAAAAAGGCAGATCGAGCTCGCATAGACGCTTTTGAAATGTGGACATGGAGGAGAATGCTGAGAGTTCCTTATACCGCCCATCGAACTAACGTCTCCATACTGGATGAGGTCGGTAATCCAAAGAGACTATCCTCCATTGTGTCGACGAGAATGCTTACATTCTTCGGACATATATACAGAAGCGATAATATGGAGAAACTTGTAGTTCAGGGTCATGCCCCGAGTGGGCGGCGCCGTGGCCGTTCCCCTACACGCTGGGTGGATACGACGAAACAGTTGCTGGATATGAGTGTCAAGAGCGCCACTAAACTGACAACAAATCGCGAACGATGGCGAGCTACAGTGCTCAAAACTATTGATAATATTCGTGTCGGCAATACTCTAGCTCCGACTTAATGCATTTTACGAGTTCACAACATGTCTGTTAAGACATTGTGACTATGATGATGATGACGAAGCTAGTATCGATACTTTTGTATCGATATCGAAAACTTAGAAGCCTCATTTAATTGATTTTAAGATACTTAGGAAACGCTACGCAAGTATGATAGAAGTACATTGGCATTCCCGGTATGCCTTAATTGGCGAAATATGTCAACCCCAGCTCCGATATATCTGAGGTGTGCATCTTCGGCTGTCATCGCTTATCCATACCTATCCAATCTTTCATCTTCCAACAACAAAAAATAATTACTTAATTAGCTGTAAATCAAGCGCGCGGCCATTGGTAAACAAAAATCGTTGGGTACTGATCATGGGCGTAGCGAAGCCTATATGGTTTAGGGCATCAGGTCCTCTTTTGGCTATGGCGCTATTTTGAGGCGATACAAAAGTGTAAGCAGTGTATGCATGCGATGTAAAAAATAATTAAGAATTTTTAGGTATACAGGGTGTTAATTAAGTATGTTAACAAACTTTAACCACGAATAGTACTCCGAAAAATAGAAAGAAAATGTCATATGAACATGGGTCCGGAAATGCTTCCTAAGGGAGCTACGTTCCTTTGCATGGGGCACCCTGAAGACGGTTTTCCCTCGATATTCTCGAAACCATTCATAACAAAATTACGAAATTAGGTACGGTGGGTAAACTTTTGACGCTGAATCTGATTCTGAATTCAGAATTTCATAATTTTAATCAGAGGCGTATCATACGGGAGGAGTTAAGGGTAAAAATAACCCCATTTTTTATATGGTAACTTTTTTGACATTTTGATTTTAGAATATGGTATTTCAGAGATTTCTACGTAAAAATGGTCTCTTGTTACATCTCGATAGGACTAACCGTTTTCGAGGAAAATGCAAATTATTGAGTCGATGCAGGTTATTGTAACGCCTCTGATTGAAATTATGAAATTCTGAATTCAGAATCAGATTCAGCGTCAAAAGTTTACCCATCGTACCTAATTTCGTAATTTTGTTATGAATTGTTTCGAGAATATCGAGGGAAAACCGTCTTCAGGGTGCCCCATGCAAAGGAACGTAGCTCCCTTAGGAAGCATTTCCTATGACATTTTCTTTCTATTTTTCGGAGTACTATTCGTGGTTAAAGTTTGTTAACATACTTAATTAATTAACACCCATATCAAAATGTCAGATTTTATTCCCATAAACTGTCCGTTCTAATGTGCTGCGTACTAAACTGGGATCAGCGGCGTAGCGTGGCGTCAATACTAGGGGATGTAATAAGTAACTGCAATTAACGTCTTACTAACACAATTAATATTTTTCCTTTTTTTTTATTGAAGCCTTTGGTTTTGAAGTGACAATCGAATTTACAAACAACATAACAGGTTAAAAAATAATCAAACCAATCTAAAAAAACTAAATCTAGGTTAAAAAAAAGGAAGTTGTGAACGTATCTGTTAGATCTTAAATTTTAAAATTAACATCATTATGGTACTTGCATAGGTCGTGAAATCGTCTCGGAAGTATACATAGCTTAAAGAAAACCATATCAAGAAGCGGTAGGAAACAAAAAAACATGATTTAACTGACGGCCAAAAAAAGATATTTGTGAGATTCAACTGCAAACTAGAGATGATCTGAATTCTTTAACAATGCGACTCAATTTATTGATACTTCATATTTGAAACAGGCGATTAACCCACTAGCATTTTCGTTGCGATACATTTTTATATCTGATAAGTACCTATAACAGTTCATCCTGTTTGTGACCGAGATTCGCAACTAATCGAAGCCATCTTTTATTTCGGCGCATCCCATTATGAATGAATCTAATTCAAGCCCATCCCTACAAAGTGAATTAGTAATCTAGCCTTTTTACTTTTATTCTTTTGAATGTACTGTGTAAGGCTTTCGCGGCCATCGTCCAATAAATTTGTGGTTCTTGGGTTTTTAGGCCAGTACTTTGGAAGTCGCCGAAGTGAAATAGCTTCTGAAGATGCCATCCACTCGTGGTGGCGAAACGTCAAGCCTTAACGCTAAACGACGCCGGCCTAAAAACCCAAGAACCACAAATTCATTATATTCTTTTGACTTTTGTACTTTTATGTGTGACTGTGTTTTGTGGTTATAATGATCAATGTCAAAATGTTAGGTTAGCACTGGCTATCGATATCGAATATCAATACCTTACATCCCATCACTATAGGATATCACTGACGTCAGAGGTTGTTTGCGCGGCATTTTCCGGCATTTGAAATAATTTTTAGAATATCTCTCACAGCCGATTCCAAAAAACCAAATAAGTGATTTTGTCATGTTTACTAGGCTCTAAGGAACGCGTAAACGACATAATATTTTTTCTGCAAGTACCCTACTGTTCCAGTCACACTCGTTCTTCGAAACGCGCGCAACGGTATTGTATTTTATACCACAAAATAAATGCGTTTAAGAAACCGCATCACCCACCGACATAAAACAGCGAGCTAGACACAGTGACGTGAAGCCGGCACCACATATGCGGGTATTTGCCGAATATCAATATTCGCCGTTTTTTCTACCTTGCTCGCCGAATAGCGAGCACGTATCGTCCTTCAGTCGAATAGCATACAATCGGGGTTCGTTGCTTGCCGAATACCGCATATGTGGCGTTGGCTTTATTAGCCGAATAGCAAATGATCGGGGTTCGTTGCTCGCCGAATACCGCATATGTGGCGCCGGCTTAATCAAGGACCTACCTCGCGTTCGGCGACGTTCAAGATGTGACCAGAACAGTCGCATCCCTCGCATGATCATGCTGTCGAGATATTTTTATTTTAGCGTTTAATAGCATAGCCCTTAGTGTTATCTATAAGCTCGACCCATACATGCGTTCAATTGATTTTAATTATTTGAATAAATATTCTCAGATTTTAATTTATTATAGGAGATATTAGTGACGTTATACGAAAACGTATAACAATCATTTGAAGGGATGCGACGCATCACCCGCATCAATGGAAGCTATGCCGCTGGCTAGGATAGTAGCAGAGACGGCTCGTGCCAACTTAGAGAGGTAGTGCCAGCATTACAGCCAACATTTCAAAACGATATAGAATTGAAAAAAAAAATACTTATAACTAGCCGATAAGCCGAATTTAACTGAGACTTACCAAGCATCGATAAACTGAAAACAACAAACAAAACAAAAATAGTGAACCATGAATCGAAATATGGGTAATGTGCCCGGCACGATCTACTTCCTATTTTCGTATTTAAAATCTATCCAAACGTCCAGCATAGCGTTATCTCTGTCACTCATAAGCGTTTGTGATAAGATTTCTCTCACTCTGTTGGTGCCTTATAAGAAACGGCACAACGCCACGATGCCACGTGTTGCCTGGCGCAAGCATTAAAGCGCTGAGGCGCTATTGCCATTTCATATAAAACAGAAATAGTCGTTGTAAACTAACATAGAATAAGAAAAGTTTAAGAGATACATAAATATGTTTTTGTCGAAAATTAAGGTAGTGCCATGGCACTGTGTCACTACCTCACCAGCCGCCACTGGATAGTAGAAGAAAACCAAGATTATTGCTTATTCTCCCAAAGCCCCCCATATCGCACCGATATGAGTAAATGTTCCAGCAAAGCAGCGAAAGACTATTACATATTAACAAGGCATTCTTACGTCCATTAACATTAAACCTGTCAAAAGGGACACCGTATAATTGGTTGGCTAGGGCTGCAGGTAATAAACAACCGACGATCGCTCCGCTATCTTTCTTCTCAGAGAAGGCGTCTTCTCTTGCAGTTACAAGGGGAATCTGAGTAGTAATCTCAGTCTAAACAGAGGCTTATAAGTTCTATACTATATTTGAAAATGATTGATAGCTAACATTTTATGTCATAGGTGCTAATTTGGTAAAATACAGGATCGCTCAAAGCAGAAAAAATGTAAATATTTAAACTTTATCATTTTAGTTTTTCACAAGACTTTAGGAGTACCACTCTTGACATACCTCGATTACAATACATCATAAATGCAAATTAGGAATCCTTAGCGGATTAAGCAACAATTGTAGGCTTCAGTAGCATAGACTATACCGACCGCAACGTAAATTTTAACTAAAATCGAGACTAACAGGGAATCTGCATACAGGTCTTGGAAAAGTACCTGCGTCATACTTTGCGGAAATCCCTAATTACCTGCTCATGCACAACTAACATTTAAAAGAGCACGTTTAGTATTTTAGGGGTCCTATGTTTTACATTTTCTAGAAATCAAAAATACATCTTTAGACAGATATAAGCATCGAATTTCATTAAGTATATCCATCTCTTCGTTATATATAAGTAAATTATACACGCAGTTTACCAAGTTGAAAGTATGTATTATATATAATAATACTTGTATATAGTTAAATTCACAATATTTGATGTTAGAAATTCTCCGTCACTGTTTTCAGGTGCTATCCTCGATTTTACCTGCTATGCAATAAAATTTTAGCTATCAAGAATTTTCAAATAGACTATAGTACTGAGTGAGTGGCAGTCCAGTTAAGAATTAGGATCAGATTACAGGTGAAAATCACTGTATCTTCTGCACTTACTTTCCTTGTGCAAAAAATGGAGTCAAGTTGATTGATTCAGTACTTTCCACACATAACTGCGATATCATTTTATTATTTTCCCATTGCATGAGAGTCCGAGATCCCCTTGCAACCAAAACATTAACCGCCCGTCATCAAAAAAAAGAACATCCAACAGAGGAACTCTCGTCGATAGTTTCTTAAATCTCTGTAGGAACTAGTAGGACACAGTTTATATTCTGCAAGCTACAACTGGATGAAACGTAACGATCATGAACCCCCAAGTCGCTTAAAATCGAAGTTTGAGCTACTTTTAGTTTTTGTATTATTGTTGCGCCGCCATTGACACGATTTCTAAAAACCATACGCATTTTCCATTCTCGTCGTAGTAATCTGTGTCGAAATTTCATTAAAATCAGTTCCAGTTTACGCATAAAGCAATCTTCGTATGTATGAGTATATAGTTCAGAAAAGTCCCCTGGTTTCTGTAATAGGCAAGTCAATATTCCGGTGGTCCTTAAAAAGTGTATTATGCCTCTGGGTCCTTCTTACGCAGGTCAATGGAGAGGCTATTATCAATACAATTTTTTTTTCAGTTTTATAACCTCTTACCCCTAACCACCCCAAATTCACCCTCAACCAAAAAAAAAGTAGAAAGTGATCGGTAATCCCTAAAATGCCTAAAAACGAAGTTTGAGATGTTTTTATATTTTTTTGTTTTTTATTATTGCTGTGCAACTATTGACACGATTTCCAAAAGTTATACGCTTTTTCCATCCTTGCCAAGATAGTAATACTGTGTCAAAATGTAATTAAAATCAATTCAATAATCACCTCATTATACAATACAGAAGGATCTAATGTATGTTAGTATACAGAGCGTTACCTTATCTGCTATACAACCTTAATGCGTCCCTGTACATGAAATGCTGAATATGGCAACAAGGCTTAGAGAGAAAGACAACATATTCCATTGCCCGCTGGATGGCACCACTATTGGCATTTCAAGAGCTCTCTAGGGGCTCTAAAGTGAACTAGTTTCCTAACCTAACTTTTTTATATCCTTTGTTTACAATGTTCATTGTTCTGTGTTTACCATCGACTATTATTTTAGCTTTTTCGGTTAATTATTTTAGGCTTTACACCTTATTATTTACTGTAACATATTGTATTTTTCAATACAGAAACTACCAACTACTCTGATCATCCTGAACATGGCGTCTAATAACGATTATTGTTGTGTACCACAGTGTAATTCTTGAGCCAAGAAATTTCCACAAATTGCTTGTGCTTGGCCTGGTAGGAAAAGCATTGTCCAGGATAAATATATGGCTAATCTTGTACTTGACATGCCTTGTGTCAAAGCAACAGTTCCTAGACGTGATGTATTCCTAAATCCAAATGACCAAATGCGCAGAAATCTATATTTGAATACTTTGTTAAAAATTTACCAAACCTTGCTATTGCGACACAGGTGAGTATACGTGCTGGTAGTCAGCCTCATTTTAAGTAGTCAGGTAGTTATCCATAGAAAAGCATTAAAACATTAAACATCAAAATAGTTCGTACAACTTTCAAATGTCTATTAACCATTTTACATTTAAAATATATATTTTAGGAAAGGACGTATCAAGAATCCATCTGAATTAGACACTAATACAACAACTATGCCTACGGAAAACATTGAAGATGAATATGGACATGACGTACGAAAAATCTGCAAGAGAAGCTTTTGTATCAAAGACAGGCCATATTATAGTAGACTGTGGTATTATAGAATCTGCAGGAAATAAATGGCTAGGCTTTTCACCAGATGGTGTGGTGTTAAATTTGAATAGGAAAGCAATAGCTTTATTGGAAATTAAATGCTTGTATTGAGGTAAGCGATTCCATCAAGCGAGTAATCTGTGTTCACAGGTAATGACTGGTTACAACCAATGTCATCCAAGCAAGTGAAACTATTCCTGGTTATAACTTGATGGCATCATGAACTAGCCCTTTGTATGTCATCACTTAGACATCTTCCTAACCAGTATTTACAATGGTTAGAAGCTTTTTCAAAACATCATAATTGTTATATTATTGTGTACTTTACTATTTCTATTTACTTTGTTTAAGTTGTGCTGATGTCTTTATGTTGTTTGTCGTTTATAGGTTTTTAATTGGATGTAAATTTAATAAATAGGGAAGAAGGAAGGTCTACACATTTTCTTAGAGCAGTTTCAAATATATCAAATTACATTGCTAAAGCGTCAATTGTAGTTTTAAACTGTTGTCCATTGTTATATTCAAAGAAAAAATTCAAATGCAAAATACAGATCAGCTGACTGAAGACAAATGACAATCTGAACCCATACTTCGCTTCTTACATCGAAGCCTTTACGGAAACTGTGATTGGGTTAACCCGATCGGTTCGATCACTGATCCTGGCATTCGGAAAGTGATCTGGGATCGGTCAGAAATAGGGTAGTTCACTGTTGTACAGTAAGTGATTGCGATCAGATGATTCAGATCAGTAGCTGCTTTACTTTACCATCTATTTTTTGTTGTTAAACCAACTTTTTCGTTGTTCGATGTCCGTTAAATTCATGGAATTATAAATGCCACTTTACAGCTGTTTGACATATAACTGATCTATCTGGATCCAGATCAGTGTTTCCGTAAAGGCCTTATGTTTATCAAGAAATAGGGTGATTTGAAGG
Source organism: Callosobruchus maculatus (assembly GCA_951848785.1). Lineage (NCBI taxonomy): Eukaryota > Metazoa > Arthropoda > Insecta > Coleoptera > Chrysomelidae > Callosobruchus > Callosobruchus maculatus. The sequence goes on from CATOUR010000296.1 coordinate 10,069,961, forward strand.
TTAATCAAGGGAATAACCACAACAACTACTGGTTGATCGCTTGGAATCGCTTTATGATCTGTAACCTTGCTAATATGTCACTTTACAGTTTTAAGCTTCTGTGTTTATTTTTTCACGTCTTGCATACTTTAGTCTAAGTATTTTTATTATTTAGGATGTAGAGTGCAGCCATTTAAATATTTGTTTACAAAGTGGAAATGTTCAAAAAAAGCCTACAAGAGTTCACAAACTTATGGTTTTTTCTATAAGCTGTGTTGTATCATCCTCTCTAGCAACTTGTGGCTCCGTAAACAAATGTTAGACTATTGGGATTATACTTCATTTACCATCTCTCTAAGCAGCTCATGGTTAAGTGTGAGAACAGTTTGTAGCTTAAGTTGGCCATGGATTTGCTGTCATCTCCATCAGATGTATATCTGTTTCTTAATAAAGGCATTTATTATTATTATGTTCAAATCACAAACCACATTTTTGAATACTCATAAAATTATAACATTGTATTTTAGGTATCACAAAGGCAATTGAAGATTGCTTTCAAGAGTGAAATTTTATTTTAAATGAAAATGGAAGGTACACTTTGAAGAAGAAGCACAAGTATTATGGACAAGTGCAGCTAGGCATGGCTGTACTAAATTTAAGCAAATGTTATGTGTGTTTATATGCAAGCTATGATGGTAGCTGTGAAATTATAACTGTTTACTTTGACTATGATTTTACAAAAACAATGTTAATGAAAATCAAAAGAAACTATTTTTCTGAAATATTATATATAATATGTGACCAAAAAATAGATGGCTAATTTCTTAGTCTACAATAGCATTGTTTCATTTTCAAACCAGAAATTATAAATGTGTATACTTACTTACTTACTTACTCATTTATTTCCGTAGACAATAATTACAATAATTGTATCGGAATGGTCATCTGCTTAAATTCTACAACCTTAAATCTACATTGACAAATTCACAGAACCTAATTCATTATAGGCAGATATTCATCTACCCGATAAAAACATTTTGTAATTAAAAATTGTTTAAGTTTAAATTTAAACTGTACTACAGTTTTGCAAGACTTAATATCAGCTGGAAGATTATTAAAAAGCATAGGCCCTATGTTATTAGGAGACCTAAATGCAAGTTTGGATTTACAAATGTTAATATACAATTTATTACTATTCCTGGTATTAAAACTATGAATATCACAATTTTGCTTGAATTTATCTAAATTTGTAAAAACATACAAACACATCTCAAATATAAATAGACAAGGGACAGTTAAAATATTATAGTTGATAAAATAGTTTTTACAACTTTCTGTAGGCGGAATCCCTGCTATCGAACGTATGCATCTTTTTTGGGAAACAAAAACATCATCAGAGGAGGCTGACCAACCCCAAAAACAAACACCATATCTTAACCTGGAGTCAACATTGGCATAGTAGACTTGAATTAGCTGCTGCAATGTCAGAACAGTCTTTAGTTGTTTTAAAACATAATTTTCACGGTTCACATTGGTTATCAAGAACTCACAATGTGCCTTCCAGTTGAGATTTGAGTCAATGTTGAGTCCAAGAAATTTGGTACTCTCACTAAAAAAAAGTTTTTTGCCATCTAAGTTGATATCTAGATCATTTATATTTTTCTGAATGTGATGAAATCGCATAACAGTTGTTTTAGTCGGATTCAAGTAAAGAGAGTGGCTGGAGAACCAGTTTTTAGTTTTACTAATTAGAAGATTACAGTTTTGTTCCAAGACTGTATCAGTTCCATCAGATATCACAGCAGAAATATCATCAGCAAATGCTGCAAAGAAGGCATCAGGATCAATACTATTAAATTGATTTATATAGAGAATAAAGAATATTGGACCCAGAACTGAACCTTGGGGAACTCCAACATTTATATTTAACAAACCTGAAGTAAAGTCTATGAGGTTCTTTTTTAGATCCGTGTGTTGCATAGTTACATATTGTTTTCTGTCCGACAGGAAAGATTTGCACCAATTTAGCGACTGATCGACAAAGCCGTACTTTTCAATTATACCTAAGAAAGTGTTGTGATCGAAACAGTCAAACGCCCTACTTAAATCACAAAATATAGCAACAGGGCACTCGCCAACATCGATTAACTCAATGATATTTTCATAAAAAGAGTGTACTGCTGTTATTGTACTTTTACCAGTTCTAAAGCCGTGTTGATTTTGAGTCAATATATTGTTTCTTATAAGATGTTCATGAAGTCGATTCAAAAATGCATATTCAAAAATTTTTGAGAAAATCGATGGTACAGTAATCGGTCTGTAATTTTCGATGTCCTGCGCATCTCCTTTCTTTAAAACAGGAATAACTTTACCTATCTTGAGTCTACTGGGAAATTCACCACAACAAAATGAGAGATTGACAAGATAAGTAAGTGGCTTTAAGATAGAAAACAAGATTCTTTTTATTAAAAAATTTGGTATTTCGTCAAATCCGCAAGACTTAGAATTTTTTAGCTTTGAGATAAGCAACCCACCGAGTTCTTCTTCGGTATACGGACAGAGTTTAAAATTACTTTCAAGATTAAATGAAAAGTTGGGACTTTTATCTATGCTATTTATTTTCTGTAGAACTTGACTTGCTGCGTCTTTAAAAAATTCATTAAACATGTTTACTACCATTACTGGATCGTCAATTTTTTCATTATCATTACTTCGTAAAGCTGTATTATCTTGTGAAGAGTTCTTATTTCTCATTTGGTTAACTACCTGCCAACATGCTTTGGTAGTATTATCTGCTGATAGGATCTTATTTTGATAAAAACATTTTTTTGTATTTTTCACAAGTTTGGTGTGCAATTTTTTTGCTTGATCGTAGGATGACCGTAGTTCTGGGTTCATTTGTGAGGCATGGTATAGATTTTTTAGATTACTACTTGAAGCCTTAACATCATGTGATACCCAACTTTTCGAATTACAGTCTCTAAAAGATTTGTGCAGAGGAAAATGTATATTAAAATAATACTGTACAATATCAAAAAATATATCAAATGAACTAGATAATATTGAACTATGATAAACGGATGACCATGATTCTTTAAGTAAGGACTCCTGAAAACTTTGTATTGCATTGTCACTATAGGTTCTCTTCCATAGATGTATTTTGTTAGACGTGTTAGAGCACAACTCAAAATCACATAGAGTGGACCTATGATCCGAGAATGTATTGTCATATACACAAGAAACAGATTGTTTGATAGTAGTAAATATATGGTCAATACTCGTAAGAGTGGTGTCTGTCACCCGGGATGGCCACCCTCCCCGATGCTGCAGCCCATATGCAGAAAGAATTGTACACAACCTCGAGAAATGTTTACATTTATCGTTCAGGCAATTAAAGTTAAAATCTCCACAGACAATGATATTACTATAGGGATCAAATATTATATCTAAAACTTCTTCAATTGTTTGAAAAAATGTACTGACATTTCCATTCGGTGGACGATAGCAGTTTAATATAATAGTTTTGATATTTGAAATATTACACAATATAGCACAAACTTCAATATCTAACTCAATACACTTATTACTTAAATCTATGGGTTTGAAGGACAATCCTTCACGTGTATAAATTGCAACTCCACCTCTAATATGTGTACTGCGGTTATAAAAACTCGCTAATCTATAGCCATCTATATGATAACTATTAATCGACATGTCGTTTGTCCACGTTTCGTTAAAACAGAGAAAAAATACATTTCTATATAATAAAAGTTCAATCAATACCTCATTGATTTTGTCAAAATTGATCCCCTGAATATTCAAGAAAAATAGTTTTGGATCAAACACTAGTGGGTCGACTCTGTCGTTTTTCTTCGGAAGAAAAAACGCTGAACATAGCAATCTTGAGGCCACATCTCTGGATTCATTGCCGCTTTGAAATTTTTTTCATAAATAGAGATTTTAAAAGATGCATATCTGTCAGGATGTCTTGAGTGAACATTCTCGACAATAGCCTCAGGAAAATGGGGGGCTAAATATTGTTTCATAATTCCGCTTGTCGTGGTAGGTGCAAGTCGTGAAACATGTAGTATCGCCATTTTAGGAATTCCCATAAGTAGAGTACCATTTGATTGTGTTTGTGTACCAATAATTTTCTTAGGTTTTCTATTCCTGTGCTTTACATCTGTCCAACCATTGTCCCGATCTGGGTGAACTGCATTTGTCAGATCATCAACTGTTTTGCATAACTTTGCTTCATGAATCGCATATGAAACCTGTTGTGCAGTAATATGAGAACTCGGTACGCCTATGGGATCTTTTCCATTTCCATGCGTAGTTTTAGACATGTTCGTTTTGATGGTGCTGTCGTTACTACTACGAGACGTGCGATGTTCTGTAGTTCTGCTATCGGTACTACCGCCAGGTAGCGAAAACTGTGGAGGGGAGGAATTCGATGGTATGGAACGAGAGGCTGCGGTGCTCTGCCCCCTTGTCTCGACAGTTGGAGCACTGCCGATGTTCTTATCCTGGCCCGATCGTGGTATTCTTTGTTTTGACGTATCAGATTTATTAACCTCAAAGTAGCGGTCGTCTTGTAACATCTTTAAGACACTATTTAAAGAATCTATCGTAGACTGCTGTTGAGAATTCAGTCTGTTTAAATATGTAATTTCACTAGAGGCTAGTTTCAGTTCGTATTTGAGGTTGAGACAGACTAATTTGTTGCATACCTGGCTGTTTACATCTGCATCCACAACAGTGACGAAAGATTCATCCAAATTCGCATTTTCGGATACTTTCCACTTGTCTTCGATATATTTTGAGGCAGTGTCGTTTAGTTGCACTCCCGTAGGAACTTTTCCATGGACTATTAGGTACACTAAAGAGTCCTTATTTAGCTTTTTCAGATCACTAATTATTTGTTGCACTTGCTCTTCGGACGCCATTTTCAACCCAAACCATAAGAATAATACTGAATAAAAACGTTTTGAGAATAAAAAAAATGTATTTACATAAACATACAATATAGTAGTCAAAAAAAAATTAAAAAACAATTCATCAGAGTAACTTAATTATAAACTAATTCAAATGTGCTCATAAAAATCTTTCGTCAGATAATATAGGGGTTATGCTACAGATAATTAAAAATATTGCATCAATTTTTGAAACTAATGACCATTGCAACCTTACACTAATAATTTTAAAAAATCTTAATCTCTGATTGGAGATCTTTCAATGTGCACTTGAGCTGCAGCAATCTCTTTATTAGCTGTAGCTTTTTGAAAATGGGGGGGTCTTATTAAGCCAATTCTATACATTACACATAAATCATCAATAAGATAACCTTTATCTACCATAATTGAATCTCTAGTAAGAGATAAGTTTTTGATAAAATCACTTTCTTCAAAAATCAATTTGATGCCCTACCACCATAAGACCTACTAATAAAAGTGATTATACCCCCAGGAGATACACCAGTCTTGAATTTAATTGTTGTAGATTTTTTATATTGTGAATAAAATTTTACTCTATAACATAGGCAGCTTGGTCTTTGCATAAATATTTCTAGGCAATCCAAAACAGCTCTACAATTTTTAAAGCATCTTGGCGAGTTTTCTACTGAAGGAAAATAAATGAAATGAAGAACCTGACTTGGCACAGTTAGAAAATCAAAAAATATGTTTTGCACAGCAGACCCGATATATTGAATAATGCACCCAAAGTAACATAACTCGAGTCCAATTTTAATTTTGTCATTGTAAGAAGAACTCCTTCTCTCACATTGAGACGATGTGTCCTTAAATCAATTATACAAGATTCATTTATCATATTCACAACACAATCAAGTATTTGAAAGTTATTAATGCCTGTAAAACTTTTTGAGGCAGCATTTGTTTTCAGCAGATCACTCAATGTATTAATTCTATCAGTATTAACTTGCACTTCTGAATCTTGCACTTTTCTGCTTTGTAAAAATATCTGGTGTAGACCTTAGTAATTGCACAAAGTTTGCTGCAGCTTGAACATTTACTTCAAAATCACATTTTTGAGGATGTTCATTTTTGCTTGTGCATGGACCTCTATCTCTCCTTTTATATCTATCAGTTCGATCAGATGAGGTTTTGGTTTTGGAAAACCCACTGTACTAACAGGAAGCTTTTGTGAAGGTTTAAAATTCGACCTCTCTGCGTGGTTAAACCTACAATAAAAGATAAATACATATTCCTTCATTATTTAGAGATAAGAAATATTAATCTATATGGATTTTTCAAATCACTGACAGTAATCTCAGTTAGTTATTACCTTTGTTAAAATGAAGAGAGCACACTTTCATAGATTTGGACACCTGTTTGCCAATTTTTAGTTTCAAGATCGAAGCTTTTCTTTGGTCCATTAAATACTTCCCCATCTCATTTTCTATATAAACTTGCCTAGCATTTGCCTCAGAAAATCTATGAAAGGTTAATTTTCTTTCAGTATCTTTCTTGGCCAAAGAATTACACTGTGGTACACAACAATAATCGTTATTAGACGCCATGTTCAGGATGATCAGAATGGTTGGTAGTTTCTGTATTGAAAAATACAATATGTAACAGTAAATAATAAGGAGTAAACGAGGGTTGCTCTATACCTCCGTCAATCCACCAGTACGCAGACAGCTGTTTCACGCTTATTAGCGATCATCAGTGCGCCATAGGTCGATTGACGAAAGTAGAGAGCATCAATTTTTCCATGTTTAACAAACATGTGAAAGATGTACGAGTAAGACAGAGTAAAGCCTAAAATAATTAACCGAAAAGCTAAAATAATAGTTGATGGTAAATACAGAACATTGTAAACAAAGGATATAAAAAAGTTAGGTTAGGAAACTAGTTCACTTTAGAGCCCCTAGAGAGCTCTTGAAATGCCAATAGTGGTGCCATCCAGCGGGCAATGGAATATGTTGTCTTTCTCTCTAAGCCTTGTTGCCATATTCAGCATTTCATGTACAGGGACGCATTAAGGTTGTATAGCAGTAAAGGTAACGCTCTGTATATACATCAGAAAATTCCCTTGTTTTCTGTAACAGGTAAGGCAATGTGTTGTTAAAAAAGTGTATTATGCCGTTATGTCTTTCTTTCACAGACAAATAGACAGCCTATTATGCATACAACACATTTTTCAGTTTTGCAACCCCCCAACCAAGCCAATTTCACCCCCCCCCCAAGAAAAGTAGAAAATGATCAGCAAACCCCTTGAATGCCTAAAAACTAAGTTTGAGGGATATTTGATTTTTTTTGTTTTTTTGCTAATTAATCCACCGCCCATGCACCTATCGGTGTTGGAAGTAAAACTGACGTAAATTCGTTATCATTAAGGGGCCCGGGTAGACAACTTTATAGGTATGTATTTGCCATGTAAAACACGGACTTATAATTTCCCGCACAACTCACTTTATTTTCAAACTATATATTTAATATTTCGGAAGGCGATATTTATGACCTTAATGAATGACAACTATTTTCGATTTTCTCAAAAAAGTTTTTTAATGTGCAAAAAAAACTCGCAGTGCAAAATCATACATTCTATAAATGCCTGTAATTTAACAATCAAATACGATATCAAAAAAGGCTAAATAGTTGCACAAGCGCAAGCTTTCTTCTTCAATTTGCTTTTTGAATCATTACTGTGAGTCTAAAGGTAACGTCAGGAGCTTGGAAATGCGAAATTCATTTTTATAGTGACCTTTGGACCTTTTGACCTTACCATTGGATTTTTGGACTTATCTCCTCTCATTTTAGACACACACACTGGAGAAAGGGAACAGGCGGCCACGCCTCCTCGCTAACACGGAACTACGTCTTATCTTGGATTCTCAATATCGCCCGCTATACCCTAGACCCTTAACGACGGACAAATTACAAATCGGCAAACCCCTCCCCCCCCGCATTCCCCGAACAACAGAAACTATGAATACGCTACTGTTTGTAACACTAAGCGAATCTTCTCTCCCGCATTTCACTGACCCGTTAGTATAGATCCAAATCCAAAGATATAGTGGCCTAAACATCAGTAAATTTTATATTTCAGAATATGCGGTTTTGTATTAGGAAGCCAGCGAAGGATCAGTTTTAGAGATTACGCTAAAGCATTGAACGCACTTTTCAAAAATGTTTAGCATTGATTTGCCTATATGGGTGCGCGCACTGGGTCGTCACTGTCGGAACAAGACCATCCGCACCTTCCGCCGTCCGATAAAATCCCGAAAGAAAGATTTCTAGGCATCCCGGCCGTCCCGACTCATCAGCCCTTCGGCGCGTGCCTGCACGTGCTTCGGTACAGACGTTCCGCCGTTTCAGTTGAGCAATACTGGTTGCAAAGCGAGCATGGATGTTCCCAAATTAATTACGGTGGTGCTCCAATCTCTTGCGATTTATTCTATGAATCCAAAATCTGGGTTTTCCTCGAGTTCTTGACCTTTCTTCTTCTTCTTCTTCTGCTTCCAACATTAGACTTACAATTACTACTTCTTCACAGTCAACATATCGTTTTGGTTTTCACAATATATAGCAGCACAAAACCTATTACGAGAGTGCTTGTCTCTATTGTCCGACCTTCCGCCCGCCCGTCCGTCCGTTCCGTCCGTACATGGCCGACTTTACTCACTAGGCCGGAGCATGAAATATATAGCAACACTGAATCAGCGGGCCGGGTTTTTATTTGTTGTTATGTCATGTGTATTCTTCCAGAGCAGAAAATATGGTTGGAAGGTGATTACTAATGTGTTTCTAATTGTTTACCTGCACAAACGAAACTATAAAGATAAAAAGATCCCTGCAAAGTGTGTAGTACCAGGAATAGAGGACATACCAAACCATGGCCGAACATCACCTTCCAGAGTAAAAGGAACATTTCAAGGTGATTTTTAATGTGTTTCTAATCATTTACCTGCACAAACGAAACTATAAAGATAAACAGATGCCTACAAAGTGTGTAGTACCAGGTTGTACTAGCAATTGTGCTTCCAGTAAAGGACATAAACAGAAGTGGGTGTTCAGCACAAGTGAACAGTATTCCTCGTATGGGCTGGTTATATTTATAAGAATAAAGACAATACTTTACAAACATTCCAAAGGATAAGACCCATTTTAAAGCACAATGTGGTACCTACAACGTTTTCTGGACCTCCCAAATATCACAGAAAAATACAGTTAATAGAACTCATCTGGGCAAGCATCATGCACCTGGGCATACCTATGAAAAGGTTTGATAGTGAAAGGGAATCAAGACCAGCAAGAATGGCTTCACAGTGACCTAATAGTGAATTTTTCTAGCTAAAGTGACAATTTACAAAGTAAATTGAGTGTTCATTAGCAATTGTGCTTCCAACAAAGGACAAACAGAAGTGGGTGAACGGTATTCCTCGTATGGGCTGGTTACATTTATAAGAATAAAGACAATACTTTACAAACATTTCAAAGGATAAGACCTATTTTAAAGCACAATGTGGTACCTACAATGTTTTCTGGACCTCCCAAATATCACAGAAAAATACAGTTAATAGAACTCATCTGGCCATGCATCTGGGCATACCTACGAAAAGATTTGATAGTGAAAGGGAATCACGACCAGCAAGAATGGCTTCACAGTGACCTAATAGTGAATTTTTCTAGCTCAAGTGACAATTTACAAAGTAAATTGAGTGTTCATTTGAGTGGAAGTGGAAGTGGCAGCAGGAAACAGGTTGCGTTTATTTTTATTTTGTATAGTGTCTGACTACGATGAACCAGACATCAGATGTAAGTGGTATTAGTAGTAGTAGTTCTAAAAAGTATTTTTCTTAATTTATTAACCCAGATGAACTCAAATACATATAAAATGTAATAATTATTCTGAAACTATAGGCCCACTATTTGACAGCTAAGCCACGTTGCCACATCTAAGGCTCCGGCCTAGTGTAGAGTCGGCTATGGTCCGTACCGACCGACCCAGTGAGCGCAGTCACCTAAAAAAAGTGCCGAAGGTGCGTACCGTTCCGTCCGACCCAGTGCGCGCTTAGCTTAACGGAACCTTCCGTCGCGACGTACAATTTGTAAGCTCCCCGTAACACCTCGCAAGCCCACGAGTTATCTCTGACTGTCAATTTACATTTTCAAACAGTGCATTACCATAATAATTCAAAAATGGCGTTGAGACTGTGCCTGTGACGCGCTTAACGAGCGTGGGGCGCGGTCACAGTCTGCCAGGCAAAACAAATACAATTTTTGAACGCGATTTACATTCGGGATGCTGATGACGGTTATTAACGCCTCGGCCGGCCGCCATATCGGAATAGGAGGAGGTGAGGCGCGGGAAGACAAGAAAAAAGAGTGGGCGAGAAAACGTCAGTGCTTGTTTTGTTTTGAGCTGCAGAAGCGATTGAAGAACATCCTAACTAACACGAGGGTTGCTCTCGTGGTGCGAGTATACATGGTGTGCTCGCCAGCCCTACGAAATTGCGATCGCTCTGCGCATTGCGTCAGCAACGGAGATTTTTGGCGCGGAGAATTATTAGACGTCGTGATACCACGGCCTGTTTAATCGCATTTTAGATAGAATCGCTAACGATTTTTGTTTAATTTACTTTGAATTCCTTATTTTGAGTTATAGAAGAAATTTGTATACATAATGCCAAATTGTGCAGTTGTCGGTTGTAAAAACCATAGTAAGATGAAAGAGCCAAATGTAAAATTCTATAAGTTCCCGAAAAATTAAAACCTCACAATGCAATGGAGTAATGCTTGCCGCCGAAAAGACGAAATTAATATGAAAAATGGTAATCGTTTCACAAATTAGCATTAAACATTTATTAAAACTGAAATTTTTATGGTACATCCTCGGAAAATATTCACCTGCCGTATTTTCAATGAATAAATATGCAGAAGAAAGCAATGAATCGTGCCTACTTGAACCATTACAAGTCAAAAACTTAGTTTCGACTAATTCTAACATCGAAGCTGATGACGTGTGCTTTACTCAGGAGTTTTTCAAGAACGTTCTTGTTGACAGCGATATTGTTGGGACAGAGAATGATTCAAATGATATTCATTTTTCCAACTTTGCCTTTCATAGTCCAGATTATGACCTAGATAACTTTATTTCTGAAGAACATGACCTTTTGTGTCAATTGGAAAAAAATAAAATGCCAGACACGATTTCCAAGGAGGGACTGAAATTATTATTGCCGGATATGTGGCCTACAGATTTAAAAACGAATATCCTAGCTTTGGGGGCGCAAACCAAATTTCATTCTTCTAATCGGGTCCCAGACTGGATTGCGTTTCTATCTAGTGTCAGTCTTGTATATCCAAGTGAGGAGATGATTAAAGCAGCCCGTTTCGGTTGAGATAGAGTTCGATAAATTCCATGGACAGTCGTCTTCTAAACAATCAAACATATTTGAAAAATTATTAGAGATAGACCCCAGTGGAAACCATCAAACAATTTCCAAACAAAATAATATCATATCTAATACAAACGAGAATATACGTCACACTCAGACATTTAAACAAAAGGATTCGAAAACTGTAGGCTCAAACTTAGGAAAAAATTACCAAATTTACCAATAAATAATACATTTATGTAGAAAAAAGTCGTTAAATTACTTCTCTATAGCATAATTGTCAAATAATTGGCTATTGAACTCCTTTAATCTATCACTCTGAAATTAAATTATAATCAATCATGTGGTATTCCCGCCAGTTCGCCGACAGAAATACTCGTTGCTGACGTCACAGCGTGCCGGCGCTCGGACGGCTGCATGCGCTTGAGCACACCATGTTTATTTTTACACTATGGTTGCTCTATACCGGGTACCAGATGGCGAGATGGCGCAACAGGCAGATCTTTTCTGTCGCCTGTTCTCACATCCCAACTAACAATTCTCAGTTCTTTTAAAGAACGTTTTCAAAACGTTCTTGCAACAGTTATACAGAGAGAATGGGCACAAGTTATAGAGCAGTTCAATCATTTAAGATGTTCTATAAAGATTGCCTGCAACTGTTAAGCAACAGTTGAATAAACATTCTAGCAGCTGCTAAAGAATACTTTTTATCACTACTACATGACAGCTCCTTAGGACCTGCATAGTGTGTAAATGTTCTGGATACATTAATAATGTGACAACAAAACCTCTTCTTTACAACATCTGTACAATTTTTTTGTTGCCTGAATTAACTTTAATGCAATTAAATGATCCTTTTGGCTTGTCATATCTTATGAATCCATCTGCTTGTATCTGGGTATATTGGAAAGGAACAATCTTAAATAGTATCCTTAACAAATCCGATAGCTTGCATCCCGAGAGCTTGATTTCGTTGCACACGTAATTTTACTGTGCATGTTGCATAAGGTAAGTGTACCAAAAATTGCCATAGATCCTAATAATGCCACCCCAAAGAAGACATATTATTCAGGCGTTGCATGTCAAATGGCAACAATGGACGCCAATTGTGAAGGATATGACACTTCATACAACGTGTTTGGCTTGAGTTCAGATTAGGCATCTGTCATAAATGTGCGACAGTAGTTGCGTTAGCTCCCTCCTATAAGAATATCGATTCTTTAAGTGGCATGTGTGCAATTATGTCTGACTATTCTTTGACTTCCTACATTAATGCAGATAGGTACATGTGTATAGGTGATGTTTCATAGATTGTGTTGCTCGTAGTGCTGCTACTATAAGTTTTCTTAACTAAAAAAGGAAAATATTCCACTATGCTACTTGTTGTTGTACAATGGTATACCATATAGCCACAGGCAGTATTCGGAGCACTGGTGACAATATTAGGAGTACTTGCACATTGTTTTCAACACTCCATTCCTAAGGAAGATTGTGTAAGCTTTACGTCTTTATTTGTTCATTTTCCATTATGCTATGCTAGCAGTTTTTATCAGTTATGTAATATGGTAATAATAGGAACAACAGAGAGCCTAATATTGTCAGGTGAGTCCCTTACAAAGAACTATACAATAAATGCATTTGTGGTCATTTTATTAAACTAACCTGTAACCTATGTGATAGACAATATGGTCCTTAGTGCATATTCACTCGGTACCTTTAGATGTTTTTTTCAAAAAATGTTACATCCTTGAAGAAAGTGGTTCCCAAGCTATATTTACCAGTATTCTAAACGTTAACGTTAAAATTTTTCCCGTCTTAACAGCTGTTGAATATACGAGTGTGTAATGGTGTGAACGAACTGTAGCAAGAGTAGCCAGATAAACTATCCTTGTTTATTCGAAAATGACATACAATCGTTGAAGTTCCCGCGTTTCACTACCAAATAAAATCTGCATGATTATTAAGTGGAAGTCACTTGCAAACACATTACGCACACATTTACATACCTACATACACCTGCGTGTGCTTAAATTTTCATTATATGAATTTAAATATCTGACAGATTTACAAAACGACACGGACTAGTATCATGGGTTTGAAAACAATCATTTGCCCGTATGAATAAAAAGAAAGCAAATGCTCATGAGTATAATCAAACGCTCCAAGCAAGAGCTTAGAGTAAAAGGTCGGAGTATAAGCATCTACTCGAGTTGATATGAATAACGATTTGCTTATACTCAAGAGCATTTGCTTCAATAAAACGAGCATTTGCGCCTAATCATTCCTGTCGACATTCGCAAAAATTAACTCGAGTTGCGTCCGCATTAATTTGTACCGTGTTTTGATTGTAAGTGTAAGTAAAATGTCTTTATACGAGGGGAATGAGAAAGAAAAATGTATCAATCTGCTAGTAGCAATGCAGTTGCAAGAAAGACCTGAAATCCTCACCAAATCACAAATTCCACATAAAAAAAATAAAACAAAAGAAGGCTTTAAAACTTGCTGCCACAGAACTAGAACGAAAAATAGGAAAGCCATTAACCGTTTAGCAACTAATGAAAAAGGTAAACAACATTAAGACGAGACTAAAAAATAAGGTCGACAAGAACAAAACTGGCAATAAATCTGAATCCAGGATTGGCCATATATCGCAAAAAAACCTCCATTTTATGATTTGAAGTCAGAGCGTCTCCCCTTCTATCAAGATTTTCTCCACAACGTTGCCACCCAATTTACATTTTCTTCTTGAAATCTGTAAAGAGATTTAAAATCTCGCCAATCAGCTTCCCTTCGCACTTTGTATTGCTTTTGTGAACGTAAATTCACGAATTCTGCCATATTATGACCAGCTTATTGCAAGGTGCATCTCCTACTAACGAGATGCAAAAATTTTGGAGCAAATCCTCAACTAAGTAAGCAAACCATACATTTTATTCATAACAAGTTGAGCTGATACTTAAATGTTAGTAGATGCTCATGCTTCTAATACAAGTTTGAGCAAAACGTTTTACTTACATTTTTATTCATAAACTATATAGCATATGCTTCAAGTTTTGCAAGTTGAAGGTTTTGCTCATTTTTATTCATCCGGGCCATATCTTTATAACCTGTTAGTGTGTACAAAAATAGGTGTGCCGATGCATTTCGTTAGAGCCGTATGACAGGATACTAAATTTGCTATCAAATTTGATCGCAAATTTGTTATGAAATGTTTTAATAAATTGGTATCAAAATGTGCAGAGAATTTGAAAAGAGTATGATACCATCTCAAATTTAATATTAAATTTGAGCCAGACACCAGCGCAGTTGAAATTAAATAGGACAGTTGCCAATATTGGGTTGACAGTATTGACAGATATATCAGCTGGAATTCCACAGTTGACAACTCGACATGAACGCGTTTTATAGGTTATGTTAGCATTGTTATTACCGACTGTCTAGATATTTTTATCTTAGATCATTGACTCAGTACTTTCCACACATAATAATGATACCATGTCATTATTTCCCACTGCATGAAGTTATAGTCTAAAATCTCCTTGCAACTAAATTATCGCCCATCCGCCCGCAAAAACAACATCCAACACAAAAACCCTCGTAAATAATTTCTTGCGTCTCCCTCCTTAGGAACTAGGGCGCCACAGTTTTTTTCTACATGCTTGAACTAGACGATGCGAAACGATTAAGAGCCTCCAACCCGTCTCAAAGAAGTTTGAGCTGATTTCATATTTTTAGTTTTTTTATTGTTGCTGCGCCGCCACTGACATTATTTTCCAAAACATACGCGTTTTCCATCCTCGCTGCGGTAGTAATACTGTGTCAAAATTTCATTAAAATCAATTTAATAATTTTCGAGTTACGCAATATAGAACGATCTAAAACAATACTCGTATGTATACCTCACAAATTCTAAGTCCCTTGGTTTTTATAATAAGCAAGGCAATATTCGGATGTACGTAAAAAGTGTATTATGCTAGGTTTTTCATTCAAAGATCAATGGACAACCCATTATGAGTACAACAAATTTTTCAGTTTTACCACCCCCCATCCTCCAACCACTCCAAATTCACCCTCACCCAAAAAAACGTAGAAAATGGCCAGAAACCCCTAAAACGCCTAAAAACAAAGTTTGAGCTGTTTTTATATTTTTAGTTTTTTTATTATTGCCGCGCCGCCACTGACCCGATTTTTCCAGAACATACGCGTTTTCCATCCTCGCCTTGGGAGTAACACTATGGCAAAATTTCATTAAAATCGATTGAACAATTTTCGCGTTACGCGATATCGAACGATCTAAAACAATACTCGTATGTAGGTATATGGTACGGCTAAAGTGTTTACTTGGATAGTTTATATACTAGCTGGATAGTATACAAACTATCCAAATGTCTCGCTATTTTGATTTAAAATATCATATTTCTACCAAAATAGCTATGAATATTGGTTGGTTTGTATACTAGCCAGCTAGTTTATAAACTATACAAGATATGTCGCTAAAGTATATACCACAAAGATATCACACATATTAACCAGTGTTTCTGGTTAGTTTACAAACTATCCACATCATTTGGATAAAGTATGCACCTAATATCTCTAGTAATACATAATAACCAACTCGCTGGTTAGTATGTAAACTAACCAGTCCTTTTTGGTTAGTATGTAAACTAACCAATCCTCTTTGGTTACTTTAGTTTAGAGAAACAATTTTTAATTAAAGGTAAAGTTTATTCATAGATGCAATATACAATTGCTATCACTACCTAAAAGTAAGTAATTTGGAATTTTGGGACTTTTTCTCGTAACATTCTAATAGTAACTTTTCAAATTGCTGTTGCTGATCCATTTTTGGTAACCAGATACCTTGTCTTAAACAAATTTTACAAGGCACGACAGTAAACAATACCAACACGTCACACTTGCACTTGTCATAAACATAACCTCACTTTTCTGTTAAACTGACCAAAGAAAATTAGTTAGTTTACATACTAACCAAAGAGGATTGGTTAGTTTACATACTAACCAAAAAGGACTGGTTAGTTTACATACTAACCAGCGAGTTATTATGTATTACTAGAGATATTAGGTGCATACTTTATCCAAATGACGTGGATAGTTTGTAAACTAACCAGAAACACTGGTTAATATGTGTGATATCTTTGTGGTATTATACTTTAGCGGAATATCTTGGATAGTTTATAAACTAGCTGGCTAGTATATAAACTATCCAAGTAAACACTTTAACGGTAACATATATATCACAAAGTCCCGTGGTTTCTATAATAAGCATGCAACGTTCGGATAGACCTAAAAAAGTGTATCATGCCGCTAGCTTTTTCATTCACATGTCAATGGACAGCCCATTCCGAATACAATAAATTTTTCAGTATTACAATCCCCCAACATCCAACCACTCCAAATTCACCCCCACCCGAGCCACCACCCAAGAAAAAGTAGAAAATGATCAGGAACCCCTAAAATGCCTAAAAATGAAGTTTGAGGCATATTTGAAATTTTTTGTTTTCTGCTAATTACTCCGCTCCCCGTATAGCGAATTTCAAAATTATAGGAACATTACCTACTACTACCCCTCAGCATAACGCTGCCCAAATTTCATTACAATCCATGCAGCGGTTACTGAGATTACGAGGGTAGAAGAACGCGACAGACAGACAGGCCGACAGACAGAGAGACCGACAGACGGACAGACAGACAGACCGACGGAAATGAGTGACGTAGATTTTCGTTGGGGGGGCTTAAGTCCCTGGACCTGGCGCGCTCAAGTTTCCGCCCTAGGTACAAAGATTTAACAGAAAGAATTATTTTAGGATTTTTCGGGCGGCTAATTTCATTCTTGGGGGGGGGCTAAGCCCCCCGAGCCCCCACCTAACTACGCCTATGGTGGGAAAGTGGATGGAGGTGGTGCGTTATGACCGGGTCACCAATTAGTCGAATTGCCCATCTCTGGACAACGTCACGTATAGACAGGTTAGTAGGGACAGCAGCTCCCCAGACATGAGAGCAATACTCCAGGTCAAAGCTGCTATTTTCGAACTTAATCCAGTTGCTTCGCAGACGAAAGGTTTCGAACATCATTTTTCGTATGCGAGAATAAATACATATTTTTGAACACCATATACGAAGTACAGTTCCGTATACGAATAACAATTAGAATGACACAATTTGGCAACCTAGGAATACTGTCAGTTTGTCACTTTACAGTTGTACAAGATAATTGTTCTGTGAGTGTGCTGTGATCTGTAATTGTTGTACGTCCATACCACAGTCCTGCCACAGTCCATACTTCATCGTCCCGTGTCCCGTCCATCCAAAATTCCAAAGTGATTCCCAAATCCAAAAGTATGGATAGTTGCTGACCTTCCTTGGGATAGTCAATGCTGAAGCCCTACTTGGTGGTTTTAAATAGGGCCCTAGTAGGCGTATGAGGTCCCTGATCACAGATTTTGTTAGACGATAATGCTTCACGAAGTCTTCTTCACTTAGTGATGTGAACGGATCGTTAAATGCATGAATTGTCCTATTTGGCCGATTGGATAAACGCTCCACCTCTAGCATAATAATGTTATTAATTGCTGCAAATGCAAGAACGTTCAAATTGTCCATCTTCTTAATTCTAGCCAGCAGCACCCCATGATCACAACACAAATGCTCGAAATTTCTGCACACGAATCCTTTATTCGACGACTTGAAACCAGTCGAGTTGTTTCGATCAAGAAAATTAGTACACGCTTTGCTCAATAATACGCTTTTAGGGTAAACCCTTCGAAAGTGTTGGGGTTACGTGTACGATTATTTTTCGATTGGTTCAAAAATAGCAGCCCAGGTCTTATCTGAGCTTTATATAGCGTGAGGAGGTTAAATGTTGACAAGTACTTTCTGGTTCTGAGTTGGTACCCAGCTTTCCAGCTGCAGCTCTGTTGCAATTGGCGCAGCGTGTTCGTGCCAGATCAAGTTTTTTTTCTAATGTTGACTCCTTGAGCTTGAATGAGTGACTTCTTAGCAGAGCTTAATTGTTCACTAGCACCAGGTGCTGGTTTAGACACTTCTTATACATTACAATAGTTTTTCACTACATATATAGAGCATTGAAGTGGTAAGATAAATGTCAGCGTTAGTATCAGAAGAAGAGGTTCAGAAATCTGTATAATTTTTTATAAGAACTATATTAAGGAAATATCACATTAATGTTCTCCATATACTTTGCATTGAGGAGGAACATTCTTCAGCTTAGAACAGATTATCTTCTTCAGATTTTTTGTCGCAATATCACTCTCCTTGGGATCGTACTTGCCATTAAATGCAATTGCAGGAACTGTTTGGTAACCGACATTCTTTGATTTCTCAGCATTCACCGCTAGAAGTTCGTCACCTCTTTTCTGTCGACAAGCGTCCAAAGAAGCGTATGTGATTCCTGACCTCTTACCACACTAAAATAGAAGTGAAATTCAGAAAAAGCTTTTACAAAAAATGCTTATCTACTTTTACAAAACTTCCAGCACTCCATCATTATTATTAATAATAATAGATGTTTTCGCAGATCACGTCTCGGACTGGTCTGGGATTAGTTCGGATAAAAAGCGCATGCACGTGCGCGGTGTATAAATACTGACGTAAACTAATTCTGTGATGTAAACAGAATCCGTATACATACAAAATTTACACACCGCGAATGCCCGTAATCATTCTGCGGATGCGCTTTCATCCGAACGAGTCCCGAACCAGTTCGCGACGTCATCCGCGAAACCCTCTAATGTTATGCAGTGGTTTGCACCAGTCATAGTTAAACCTTTGGCTTAACTAATTAAAGCTTAACTTTAATTAAGGCTTAAAGTTGTGTGTCTTTGCACCGGTCATGATTAACTTTAATTATGAGTTAACTTTTTCTTACAGGGAAATTTAACGAATTTTAGATTTTACGTTGGCAATCATGTCGTATTTTTGATGTTCTGTGATGGAAATGAAGGTTCATGTCACTGTCAAAGATCACTGTCGTTGATGGCTGTCAAACATTATCTTTCAAGTTCAACTGAGGCTATTTGTTTTGATTAAGAAATTTCGGATTCATTTTAGTATTTTTAGTTTCATTTTCATTGATTGATAACCCATTATCGTAAATATCCAACTCACAGAATATAACAACAGTGGTAAAAGTAAATCCTTGAAGTAAATGCACTTCTTTAGGCAAGATTTTGTCTGTGAAATAGTAGATTGCAGTGACCCAACATTTGGTGGATTTTGGGTGTCTTAATTCTGGATTCTCTTGTATAGGAGTGGCTACAGAAGACATCAGAGTAATAACATTTATACCGGATCTGTTTGTGGTAAGCAAAAATATAGAGAAATGTCCAAAGTGCTGAGGTCAACTAAAGACATCTTTATTATACATTTATAGTGTTAAACTAGAAAAATGTCCATTCATAGATAATCATTACAATTTTTATATGTATATATAGGTGGTTTCAAGGAATGAAACAATTAAAACGGTAATCTTTTGGCATAACCTTAAGATGAGTTTCCGGAACAAGTGATATAATATGCAAGGAACAATATACATATTATGACTATCAACTTCTCTATTAAAACAGATTTGTGATATATGCACTACTACAAAATACTTTCTTTTTGTCATTGCAGGTGTGGAGAAAGAATTATTCAGGTTGCCAAGTATTTGAGAAAGAAGAGGCAGTCCGATACCATGAGGCGAAGAGCACATAATGTTATGCATTTAGAGCTTCATTGTGATGGCTTTATAGAAAGTAAATACTAATATGTTCCACATACTGTGTAAATTAATAGAACCAATAAATGCATATGTTATCCATATACTGTAATTATATCTGTTAATAAAGGTGGAGAAAAAAAATCACTTTCTTATAACTTCTCATATAACAAAATCTAAAATATTTCATAGTATCAGTAGCTAATATGTGATATAAAATGGTGTCTAGATATAGAATGCCTTGTTAAAAATATGTATTTTAAATGATAGTTTGTATAACATGCTCACAGATAGTGAGTAATTTCTGTCTTGTCAAACAAGGCGATTATTTAAAAAAACACTCATTGGGTGACTGTGAAGTTGCACCTATCAGAAGGTAAGTTTTATTACTTGAACAAAAACTACTGGTTGAATTCTCTTATATTTTTATTATATATATTTTCTTTCAATATATCAGGGCTTGTCCTGAATAGTAGAAAATTCAGTAATTAGGATAGGGTGATCGGTGGAACACACAACAGTGATTTGCTGCCGCAGTGCTCAATAATACAGTATGGGTCAATATTATTCAAATTACTCAGTTTTTGTTAATGAAGAGGCTTCAGTTTTTCACTAGTCCCTTAAAGCATTCATTATCATCCGTGATCCTGAAATAAACAATATTTTTATTAAAAATAGAAGGAAATTAACTAATGGGTGGTGAAGATGAATTAAATAAAATCCATGTGAGAACGGGAGGACACTTGCATTCTAATTTTTACAGTAATAACTACTACTGTGATAGCTATTCACATAATAATACTGCATTTTGCAGCAGCAGCAAAATAATTCAAGCAGATCAATTTATTTTCTTTATATGGTAAAAATTGGGCAACTAAGATGCAGTATCAAACAACTGTCCCTAGTGAATGTGATAACTGTAATTTACAAATAAACGTTTTATCTTTACTGTTTTCAAAATCCATCCAAGTTTTGAGCGCCCATTATCTCATAAATTACAGCATTCTAAATAACTGAATTGCTTACCTGCTAAGATAGACTCCTTGAACAAGACAGCAGTAACACAACAATGACCAAAAAGCTGTTGAACACGAAAAATCTCATAAACCATAACACGGTGTCTTACAACAGTGATATTTGTCCAATTCCAGAATCAGCTTTATATTTATATAGTTGTAGATTGAGGTTATGGTCGTATCCTCAGTTCCCCACGACTTGATATTGAATCCAAGTGATCTATTTTGATTCATAATTGCTTATAGAATATAGAAATAATTTTATAAAATATATTTCACAAACTAACCAAACTTATTTCTGTGGTGATCTGTCAGAATATGTTAAACCCACAAATGTCAAAAGTTAAGCCAAGAAACGTCAAAGTTAAACCCTACTTTGCCTTTGGCTTAAAGTTAATTATGAGTTTGACGCTAACTACAACCGGTGCAAAGCAATTCGTACTTTAATTAAGGCTTAACTTTAATTACAACTTTAACTATGACTGGTGCAAACCACTGATGGTATTTTCAGGTTATTGACATAAATAAATATATGTAACAATATAGCTACTAACTCATTATGTTGCGGCAACAGTCGTATTTTATTTCTTAATCAGTGGTTTGCACCAGTCATAGTTAAACCTTTGGCTTAACTAATTAAAGCTTAACTTTAATTAAGGCTTAAAATTGTGTG
Source organism: Callosobruchus maculatus (assembly GCA_951848785.1). Taxonomy (NCBI): domain Eukaryota; kingdom Metazoa; phylum Arthropoda; class Insecta; order Coleoptera; family Chrysomelidae; genus Callosobruchus; species Callosobruchus maculatus. The sequence goes on from CATOUR010000296.1 coordinate 10,091,728, forward strand.
TCTTTGCACCGGTCATGATTAACTTTAATTATGAGTTAACTTTTTCTTACAGGGAAATTTAACGAATTTCAGATTCTACGTTGGCAATCATGTCGTATTTTTGATGTTCTGTGATGGAAATGAAGGTTCATGTCACTGTCGTTGATGGCTGTCAAACATTATCTTTCAAGTTCAACTGAGGCTATTTGTTTTGATTAAGAAATTTCGGATTCATTTTAGTATTTTTAGTTTCATTTTCATTAATTGATAACCCATTATCGTAAATATCCAACTCACAGAATATAACAACAGTGGTAAAAGTGAATCCTTGAAGTAAATGCACTTCTTTAGGCAAGATTTTGTCTATGAAATAGTTGATTGCAGTGACCCATTTGGTGGATTTTGGGTGTCTTAATTCTGGATTCTCTTGTATGGAGTGGCTACAGAAGACATCAGAGTAATAACATTTATGACGGATCTGTTTGTGGTAAGTAAAAATATATAGAAATGTTCAAAGTGCTGAGGTCAACTAAAGACATCTTTATTATACATTTATAGTGTTAAACTAGCAAAATGTCCATTCATAGGTAATAATTACAATTTTTATATGTATATATAGGTGGTTTCAAGCAATGAAACAATTAAAACAGTAATCTTTTGGCATAACCTTAAGATGAGTTTCCGGAACAAGTGATATGTGCAACGAACAATATACATATTATGACTATCAACTTCTCTATATTCAAACAGATTTGTGATATATGCACTACTATAAAACACTTTCTTTTTGTCATTGCAGGTGTGGAGAAAGAATTATTCAGGTTGCCAAGTATTTGAGAAAGAAGAGGCAGACCGATACCATGAGGCGAAGAGCACATAACGTTATGCATTCAGAGCTTCATTGTGATGGCTTTATAGAAAGTAAATACTAATATGTTCGACATACTGTGTAAATTAATAGAACCAATAAATGCATATGTTATCCATATATTGTAATTATATCTGTTAATAAAGGTGGAGAAAAAAAATAACTTTCTTATAACTTCTCATATAACAAAATATAAAATATTTCATAGTATCAGTAGCTAATATGTGATATAAAATGGTGTCTAGATATAGAATGCCTTGTTAAAAATATGTATTTTAAATGATAGTTTGTATAACACGCTCACAGATAGTGATTAATTTCTGTCTTGTCAAACAAGGTGATTATTTAAAAAAACACTCATTGGGTGCCTGCACCCATCAGAAGGTAAGTTTTATTACTTGAACAAAAACTACTGGTTGAATTCTCTTATATTTTTATTATATATATATATATATTTTCTTCCAATATATCAGGGCTTCTCCTGAATAGTAGAAAATTCAGTAATTAGGATAAGGTGATCGGTGAAACACACAACAGTGATGTGCTGCCGCAGTGCTCAATAATACAGTATGGGTCAATATTATTCAAATTACTCAGTTTTTGTTAATAAAGAGGCTTCAGTTTTTCACTAGTCCCTTAAAGTATTCATTACCATCTGTGGCATCTGTGATCCTGAAATAAACAATATTTTTATTAAAAATAGAAGGAAATTAACTAATGGGTGGTGAAGATGAATTAAATAAAATCCATGTGAGAACGGGAGGACACTTGCATTCTAATTTTTACTGTAATAACTACTACTGTGATAGCTATTCACATAATAATACTGCATCTTGCAAACAAAATAATTCAAGCAGATCAATTTATTTTCTTTATATGGTAAAAATTGGGCGACTAAGATGCAGTATCAAACAACTGTCCCTAGTGAATGTGATAACTGTAATTTACAAATAAACGTCTTATCTTTACTGTTTTCAAAAGCCATCCAAGTTTTGAGCGCCCATTATCTCATAAATTACAGCATTCTAAATAACTGAATTGCTTACCCGCTAAGATAGACTCTTTGAACAAGACAGCAGTAACACAACAATGACCAAAAAGCTGTTGAACACGAAAAATCTCATAAACCATAACACGGTGTCTTACAACAGTGATATTTGTCCAATTTCAGAATCAGCTTTATATAGTTGTAGATTGAGGTTATGGTCGTATCCTCAGTTCCCCACGACTTGATATTGAGTCCAAGTGATCTATTTTGATTCATAATTGCTTATAGGATATAGAAATAATTTTATAAAATATATTTCACAAACTAACCAAACTTATGTCTGAGGGGTGATCTGTCAGAATATGTTAAACCCACAAATGTCAAAAGTTAAGCCAAAAAACGTCAAAGTTAAACCCTACTTTGCCTTTGGCTTAAAGTTAATTATGAGTTTGACGCTAACTACAACCGGTGCAAAGCAATTCGTACTTTAATTAAGGCTTAACTTTAATTACAACTTTAACTATGACTGGTGCAAACCACTGAATAAGGTTTAATCAAGAACGCACTAAGAAGCAGTTTGATCATGTTTTGTGTTAATTCAAGTACATTCCTATGTAACTATGATATTATTGCTTGCTTGGGGGTATGCACCACAGCAAAGTAAAATAACGCATGTTGCAAAAGTTTTGAGAATTTTTTTCAAAGCTCGGGAGGTAGTTTCACCGTTGGAAACAATTCAGAAGTCGTTGCCATACGCGTTTTCCAACTAAGCGTAACAATAAAACCATTTTGCTTATGATATAAGTTGTCAAAATGTCGTACAAATTAGATATTCGGAAGAGTATATACAGTCTAGTTGAATGACTTGAAAAAAAAAGAAATAGCTCGCCTATATCAAGATCAAAATATTTCTGTTGCCACAATTTATCGAGCGATCCGTGAATGCGAAGAAGGTATTCCTTGTATAAATTTACAAAAAGGTGGACGTCCAAGAACGTTTAATGCTGCTACAGTTCAAAGAATGGCCAACAGAAGTGAACATCGAGTTGGAACTTCAACACGAAAACTTGGACGCATTTTTCACGTCAATGCTAGTACAATTTGTAGAGAAATGAAGAGAAATAACTTAAAATTCCGAGAAAGAAAATATTCAAAGTATCCCCCAAATCAGTTAGAAAGAATTCCTCAATGCTCTCGCAATTTATGTCGAACTCATTTTGCTGACAACAAAAAAATTATTCTTGACGATGAAAAGTATTTCACATTTTCGAACTCAGAAATCAAAGGTAATGATGGTTTTTATACAAGAGACCTTGAAGCCTGTCCAGATAGTGTAAAAGTGTCGTGTAACATTTTTCTTGTCCTAAAAGAATGATATCTTCTCATTTCTTTATTAACTTATGTTTATAAGCAGATACTTACCCATTTCATAGCACTGGTTGAGGTGGGGGTAAACTGTATAAAAGCGCATGTTGCAAATTGCAAAGCTTCACGTTTCGAAGCTATGTCAACAGCACAACTATGGTAGGCGTTAGCCTCACATTCTTTTGGACCATGTTCGCATTCAAATTTCCATTTACCTCCATGTTTCTCAGCCTGTAAAATAGAAGAATTCCATATGATTTCAAACAAATGATGTTAGGACCGATTATGATTATGAGGTATGTTTTTAAACGGAAGTTTTTGTTTTTGGAAAAAATGTTCATTAAATTAATTATTCGTCACATTAATGTTGCTTTTGTCGCCTTTCAAATCGTTCCCATTGATATTATGCACTTCTGCCAACACTACTTCCAATCCTCGAAACATCTTACAAACTCGATCTTAAGGCGGGTTCTCACGATTCAGTTTCGCTGAATCAATTTGACTGATTCAGTGATACTGAAAGCGATAATTTTGTTTTCACTGTTCAGTTTTCATGAATTATTTTAATCTATTTAGCACTAATAAAAGTAACGTTTGCATTCATCTTCCAATACTGATTCAGTCAAAATGAGTGAAAAGTAGTAGCTTTCAATTTGACTGAAAGCAAAAACCCACTGATCAGTTTTACTGAAAAGGTGTTCTCACGTTCATTATCTGTTCAGGATCACTGAATCAGTCAAACTGGTTCAGTGATACTGACAAGATAATAAACGTGAGAACACCTTTTCATTAGAACTGATCAGTGGGTTTGTACTTCAAGTCAAAGTTAAAGCCGGTCCTACCTTTCATTCATGTTGACTGAATCAGTATTGAAAAATAATACAAACGTCAAACTGACGTGCGAGAATCTTTTTCGTTATCATGAGAGTCATCAGTTTTAGCACTTCAAGGTTATGAAAACGTCGTTTTCATGAATGCTGAATTAGTTAAAATGATTCATTAAAACTGAACAGTAAGAACAAATGTCGCTTTCATTAATGCTGAATCAGTCAAACTGATTCAGTGAAACTGAACAGTCAGAACCCGCCTTTTGGGAAAGCCTTCACCTCTTTGAGCTAAGCGCCTTTGATGTCATCTGTATCCGTAAAATGAAAGCCCGGAAGACGTTGGAAAATGGTTAGACATAATAGAAACGGGTGACATTGATACATGTCATAGCTGGACCTCCCAAGAATGCGTATAAAAAACGTCAAGCTCAACATTCTCATAAAATGCCAAGCACAAACGGATGTCAGTATGAATTTGTGGTTCTTGGGTTTTTAGGCCGGCGTCGTTTAGCGTTAAGGCTTGACGTTTCGCCACCACGAGTAGATGGCATCTTCAGAAGCTATTTCGTCGGTTGGTGGGTATATAGCTTGATATAACCGATTTTAGTTCGGTAATTTTTGAGTTTAAGCAATTGGGTTAATTTTGAAGTTCCATATCCAAAAGGGCAGCTGCACATCTAACAGCTAAGCAATTGGCGCGGATATAGCTAGTAAAAAACAAAAAGGTTTCAACTACTCTAAACCTCGTTTGAGCTTTATAGAAACTGCTATTCATCTATGGTCTGCCTTCCGCAAAGGCTGAAAGCCTATGGCGCTATAAAAGTGCTGCAAGATCAGTGTCGGTGCATGTTAAATTTGAAACGCTGTAGGTTGTAGCCGTCGGGGAATAAATTCCTCGGCAGCTCATTCACAGCGTCGAAGTTCTCCAAAAGAAGGAAGGTAACGATTTACTTTAGGGTACAGCCGCTAGGTGGCGCCCCTATATGTCAATCGAAAGGGCTTGAGGTGGGGAGCAATAATGTCCCCGGGCACAACACCCGGAAACGAAAGATAAAAAAGTTATGGAGAAAACAATTTCCCATGTTAAGTGTATGGAATTTTTTTCGAAAATTTAGGGTACAGCCGCTAGGTGGCGCCCCTATATGTCAATGGAAAGGGCTCGAGGTGGGGAGCAATAATGTCCATGGGTACAATACCCGGAGCCGAAAGACAAAAAAGTTATGCAGGAAACAATTTGGGAATTTTTCGAAATTTTTTTTCTCAATAAAAGTCATAGGAATCAAAAGGAACATGTTTAATTTATTTATTATGTAAGAAAAAAGCAACATAACCTAACCTAACCCAACCTAACCTAACCTACGTGGAAGATTTCATTCACTTTTAACGAGAAAGAAAAATTCCCATAGACTTAACATGGGAAATTGTTTCCTCCATAACTTTTTTTTCTTTCGTTTCCGGGTGTTGGGCCCGGGGACATTATTGCTCCCCACCTCGAGCCCTTTTGATTGACATATAGGGGCGCCACCTAGCGGCTGTACCCTAAAATTTTCGAAAAATTCCCATAGACTTAACATGGGAAATTGTTTTCTCCATAACTTTTTTGTCTTTCGTTCCCGGGTGTTGTGCCCGGAGACATTATTGCTCCCCACCTCGAGCCCTTTCGATTGACATATAGGGGCGCCACCTAGCGGCTGTACCCTAAAGTAAATCGTAGCCAGAAGGAATGCTGGAGGAGACTGGTTCGGGGAGTAGCGACCTGGTAACGATGAATTCACAGAGCCGCTCTAGTGTTCCTCGTTCGAACGGCTTTTGGTATTATCATCTGATGGAGCTCACTCAAACATCTTCCCTGGTAGAATCTGTGAAACACGGACAGGTCAGGCACCCTTCTTCGATGTTCCAGGCTGTTGAAATCCTTTGTGAGGTTAGGCGTATCGATAAGTCTAATTTCTGTCTTCTGGATAGTGTCCAGAAGCTTTAGAGAGTACTTCGGATCGCATCCTCACACATGGGAGCAATACTCCAGCGATGTGTACAACTTCCTACAGCGAAACAAAACCCTAAGTTTTTAGGATGCATTATAGCAGTAGTGACGACGTGGTCGTACCAGGACATGCTTTTGTTGATGTCGATCCCCAAAAGCTTGATGCATTTGGTAAGCCAAAGTTATTCCGGTTTAAAAAAGAAATTTAAATTTTTATACCAACAAATTCCACAGTGAATCCACTCAAGTAATTTTTTCCCACTTTTACTTCCCACACCGATAGGTGAGGGGAGTATTGTGATCGCGAAAATTTTCGATTTTGAGATAATACGTTTTTTGGGCGTTTTATGATGTGTACATAACGAAAATCCACGTCACTCATTTCCGTCGGTCTGTCTGTCGGTCTGTCTGTCTGTCTGTCTGTCTGTCTGTCTGTCGGTCTGTCTGTCGGTCTGTCTGTCTGTCTGTCTGTCTGTCTGTCTGTCTGTCTGTCTGTCTGTCTGTCTGTCTGTCTGTCTGTCTGTCGCGTTTTTCTACCCTCGTAATCTCAGTAACCGCTGCATGGATTGTGATGAAATTTGGGCAGCGGTATGCTGTGGGGTCGTAGTAGGTAATGTTCCTATAATTTTGAAAATCGGTCCATAGGCGGCGGAGTAATTAGCAAAAAACAAAAAAATTAAATATTGCTGAAACTTCGTTTTTAGGCGTTTTAGGGGTCCCTGATCATTTTCTACTTTTTTTTGGGTGGGGGTGAAATTGGGGTGGTTGGGGGGTGGGGGGTTGTAAAATTGAAAAATTTGTTGCTTTCATAATAGACTGTCCACTGCCCTGTTATGGAAGACCTGGCGACATAAATAACTTTTTTAGGTCCATCCGAACATTGCCTTTGCCTATTACAGAAAGCAAAGGACTTAGAATTTTTTTTTGATGTAAACATACGAGAGTATTGCGTCAGATCGTTGTAACGAGGAAACTGTTGAATTGATTTTAATGAAATTTTGAAACGGCATTACTACCATGGCGAAGATGGAAAACGCGTATGGTTTTGATAAATCGTGCCAGTGGCGGCGCAGAAATAATAAAAAAACTAAGCAATATAAAAACAACTCAAACTCCGTTTTTAAGCGTTTTAGAGTTTCCTGATCATTTTCTGCGTTTTTTTGGGTGGGGGTGAAATTGGGGTGGATGGGGGGTTGGGGGTTGAAAAATTAAAAAAATTCTTGTACTCATAATAGGCTGTCCACCAACCTGTGAAGGAAGATCTAGCGACACAAATCACCTTTTTAGATGCATCCGAACATTGCCTAGTCTATTACAGAAACTAAGGGACTGAGAATTTTCTGTATGCTATACGAGAATTTATTGGTCTAAATCGTTTTGTATTTTGTAACGTGGACACTATTAAATTGATTCTAATGAAATTTTGACATAGTATATTGTTACCGTGGTAAGAATGGAAAACGCGTATGTTCGTTAAAAATCTTGTCATTGGCAGCGTAGCAATAATCAAAGAACGCGACAAGTATGAAAGCAACTCAAATTCGGTTTTTAGATGTTTTAGGGGTTCCTACCAGTTTTTTGGGTGGGGGTGAAAGTGAGGTGGTTGCGGGGGGTGAGGGTTGTAAAACTGAGAAGTTTGTGGTATCGATAATAGGCTGTCCATTAACCTGTGAAGGAAAGACCTAGCGGCATAAGACAATTTTAGGGGGGGGGGGTTGGCAATTATTTGGTTGCAAGGGATCTTAGACTAAAGCTTCATGCTATGGGAAAATAATAAACTGGTATCAGCGTAATGTGTGGGAAGTACTGAGTCAATCAACTTGACTTCATTTTTTTATAACCAGGTAACCTCCTTGACGATCAAACGGATTCTTGACTTTTAAAACAAAGGATTAGTGTTCAGTTGGGATTAGTGTTCCTTTATCCTTTTATTTTTGTATAAATACCAAAGGCAGTTTAATTTTATCATCATTATTTGATAAAGGCACTATGTGTCGAACCAATTTTTCATCGATAAATACTTTGTGCATTGCTACTTTGATTATTGCTTCTGATAGAGTTGTATTACTATTAGTAGGCTGAGGCTGGCTCAAGTACATGTGCTGAAAGGCATAGAATGGTAGAAAGTTTCGCAAGGCACTGACAAAGGAGGCAAAAGAAATCGCGCTGAATATGTTCAACTATTTGAGCAGGTAAAATTGTTTATCGATGAATAAATTTATCTTCCCTACTATAAATGGTTAGAATTTCTGGACTATAATCTGATTTTGTGTATGGGGGAAATCTCAATCAGGTACCTGAAATTGAACTTTGTATACCCCACCGCGACTCTCCAGACTAGAGGTGTAGTGACAGGCCAGAGTGCACTGCCTAGAGTAGCTTTGCCCCTGAGCTCATTACATAATAAACAGATATTACTCATAGTAATATAAGACTTTTCGGTTAGAGTCTACAAGTGATGAGCTAAGCGACAATCAGGATCATTCGAAGACACGAATAATTTATTATCAGAGCTACAGTATTATACAGTAGATCACATTGACTTTCTCATATTCTAAAAACCATACAACTGCGACTTGCATTGAGGAGGAGCATCGTTCAACAACGAGCAGATGTACAACTTCAGATGCATTACTGCAAATTCACTGTCGAACTCATCAAACGTGTCGTTGAATCCAAGTGCAGGAATTAAGGCATGAGCGAATTTCTTCGATCTCTCTGCATTCTTCGCTAGCAGTTCGTCACCTCTTTCCTGCCTACAAGCTTCTACAGATTCGTATGAGATTTCTGACTTCTTAGCACACTGAAACAAAAGCGAAACTCAGAAACTACTTCTCTTGAAGAAGCAGATGCTAGATCTCTTGAAAAAAATACTATATGCAGAGAATTATGGTATTCAGAGCAGGGACGCCTAGTTTTAGTGTCGAGAAAGAAACCGGATGACGCTTGGTATTTCAGTTCTAGAGGCAGTTTGAAATCTGTTTTGTCATTGCACTTTAACCCCAAAATGGGAGGGACCGCAGATAGTAAGGGGTGTGAAATCGTTAAGTAGCTGAATGAAAATGTGGTAGCATTTTAGTACACCTACCAGTTCATGTTCCAAAAAAAATCGTCATCCGAAATTTACGGCCGGTTTGCGCATACCGATTTTTTTTAAATGGGAGAAAAAATATTCGCAACGAAGCCGATCGAAACTTAATGGAAAATTATTTGTTTGTTTTGTAAATGACATAAAAATTACTGTCATCCATTTCTGCTCGGCAGTTTATGAGAAAATTGAGCTTGAAGTTCGTTTTTTATTAAATGCCTTCCTTTCAGAACCGTGTCTAACCTCGCTTTTACGCTTTATGTCACAAGAAAATAGTGTCACGACGGCCTCTTTTCCTTCACCAAAGGAATCAAACTGGACGTAACTTTCACCGTTTTACTTCACAACTCAATACAATTTCTCTTAACCTTATCTCAACTACAACTGAACTCAACTGAACTACTACCACGCTACTCGTGGCGCCTTATATACTTCATTGAACCATCTAGAAAAAATCGAGACATTCAGATGACGTTCTAGAACGCCCATCCGTCAGTCCCGAAAATTCCAGACGATTCGATGATGTTTACACATCAAAAATCTAACCTAACATTTTGAAAGAAACATCAACAACAATAAAAATAAGCAATGCTATATACAGGATGTTACAAGAGGTTAGTAAAAGTAAAATTGTCAGTTCGCATGTATTGGTAGATATTTGCGGCCAATTCCGACATATTAACCCAATAATAAGGAACTGCACATAAAACTGAATATTGCAATTGGCCTCAATTATCTACCAACACATGCAACATGCAAGGTGACAATTCTACTCAAACGTACCTATTCTTGTGTGATATTAAGCGTAAAGACGAGGTTAGATACCAATGTGAAAGGATACTGAAGCCGTTCAATAATGTCACCTCCTATAGGGTTTGAAAGATGGAGTTAAATGGAGATAAAACCGGGTGACATTGACACATGTCATAGTTGGACTTCCCAAGAATATGCGTAAAATACGTCATCCGTTTTAAGCAATATTAAAATTTCTTAACAATTCTTAACGAAAGTGACACGAAAATTAGGATTTTAAGCTCAATTTTCTCATAAAGTGCCCAACAGAAACGAATGATTTTTTGTGTCATCTACATAACAAACAAATAATTTTTCATCAAGTTACGATAGGTTTCGTCGCGATTTTTTTCTTTCATTGTAAAAAAATCGGTTCGGATAAACCGCCCATAGATTTCAGATGACAATTTTTTGGAACACTAGTTGGTAGGTGTAATAAAATGGATCCAGATTTTCATTAGGTTACTAGACGATTTTTTTAACGTCCTTTCTATCTCCGATCCATCCCATTTCGGAGTTATGGTGCAATGACAAAAAGAGTTTCCAAAGTTGCCTCTAGAACTCAAATACTATCCGGTTTCTTTCTCGACTATATAGTGTTCACTAAATATCGACTATCGGCTGTATCGATAGTCTATCGATAGTACCCGAAAACATCGGCTGGCCGATGTACAAACATCGATGTTTCCGGATAGGTTGCAGTTGCACAGATTGTGTTTTTTTTGGTCGGTTATAAATTTATTTCGTTTGTTTAGCAATTGCTTCGGCATGTTATATTTATATATGTTTATAATGAATGCATTTTGGGGTAAAGTTTGAGATAAAAGACTCCTTTGAGTAACATACAAAACATATACATTTATTGAAATAATTATTTTTAAACAGAAGTTGTACATAATAATAGAGACATTATTTTAACGTTTGAACTGGAATGTGAAAGAAATCTTGTTTGTATTATTATGAAGGAAAAGTTGCATTGCCAAGTTTTCGGGTTTCACTTGGTTTCTTATATCTGTCATGATTTCGCCTGCTTTGGGCCACACGCGCTCAGAGGGATCTGTTGTTGCAGGATATTTGAATGCAATGTTTAGAATGTGTGGATTTGGATATGAAGACTAAAATTTAATGGGATGAGTAGATTCTTAGAAGATCGGTGGATGGATATTGGTGCACTACAGCCTCGGCATCTGCATAAGAGTTACTATTTGGTGCTCTTCTTTCATTTTCTTCGATGCCGAATAAAATCAAATATACAGTGTGGTTCAAAGAGTGTGCAACAAATGGGATTTTTTTTTATTAGCTGCACAATCAAAAATCCAATATTGCCAAAAGTTGGTGCATGTCCGATAACTAATTTAGGTGCACTTAGAATGGTTCCAAGTTCATCAGTATACGGGGTGAATCAAAAAATATAAAAATTGTACAAGAGTAAAGTACCCTTATTATCAAAATTCAGCAAAATGTTATTAACAAAAGTTGTTTAGAATTAAGAGTTATGCCTAAATACCAAAACTTGGCCTCCTCTGAGAAAATTTTTTTTTTTTGAAAAAAGTGCAATAACTCTCCCAAATTTTTTTTTTAGTAAAACTGTTTGATACACTAATTGAAATTGAATTAATTTTGTATAACTTTATTTAAATTCAAGCATTTTTGTGAAATTTACCTGAGGTTAAAATTTTTTTGGGAATCACAAGCTAAATGTTTGTTGCAAGGATATTAAATATGGCTTTATAATTTCGGAAAAAATCTTTTTACTAAGGCAAGAGGTTGCTTATAATTACATGCATATCAGAATAACTCTCAATAAAACCGCAAACCTTTTATTAATTTTTTATTTCTAAACATGTATTTAAATTAATCCACAAACATGAAATCTTGCAAAAAAAATCATGGATACCCATGGAAAAAAAAACAAATGCAGGTTTTAAGTAAACATTATGACAGTTTGATGACATTAGTCTCACTTTCTTACAATGTTGTAAAATTATTGCTCGGTTATTGTCTTTTTACGTACCTAAAATGCCTCCTCCCAAACAGTTAACGTTACCCGAGAGGGCGGAATTGGTTTTAATATGTGGTGACCACTACAAAACAGTTCGAGAAGCAGCAGATATTTTCAATGAACGGCATCCAGATAAACAGGTTCATTATTCAACAGTAAGCCGAATTTTGGTTAATTTTAAAGAAACTGGGTCTCTAAACTACAATTATAAACATGAACATTTTAAAACCGTATGTAATGAAGAAAATCAATTGGAGGTACTTGAAGCAGTTGTCGAAAATCCACGACGATCTACCCAAGAGATTTCCGCCTATACGGGTGTGAAGAAAACCAGCGTGAAGAGAATACTCAAGAAAAATAAATATCATGCTTACAAGCCTATGTTCATCTGTACTCTCCAAGAACGAGATTATGATTTGCGGTTCGATTTTTGCATGTGGATTCAAGGCGAAATAGAAGGTCAGCAAGACTTCCACAGGCACATTCTTTTTGGGGATGAATCCACCTTTACAACAAATGGGGTTGTTTCGTCCCAAAATTGTCGATGGTGGTCGGATGAAAATCCAAATTTCGTTATTGCTAATAAAAACCAGTATTATCAGAAAACAAATGTGTGGTGCGGCATAATGAATTAATTGGCCCTTTTTTTTTTCGCGAAAACCTAACTGGTAACACTTATTTACAGTTTTTAGAAAACGAACTAACTGACTTTTTGGACAATTTAAATTTGCAAGAACGGAATCAGTTGTTATACATGTCCGGCCCATTCAGCCATAATCATTACTGAATGGTTAAATGGGGAATTTGGAAATAAATGGTTAGGACGAAGTACTAATCCTCGGTGGCCTCCTCGTTTACCGGACCTTACCCCATTAGATTTTTTCTTATGGGGCTATCTAAAACAAAAAGTGTATAAGGATAGACCCTTTAACAATCTCGAGGAGCTTGAAAACTCAATACGAGTACATTGCCGGAATATACCGGGAAATGTTTTACGATCTACTCTTAGCGAATTTTATAACCGGACAATTAAGTGCATTGAACGAGAAGGTGGACATACCGAGACGCGCCGATAATTATTTTATGTTTCTTAACTATGTTTTTCTTTTGTTTCTACTTTTCACATATTTTTTCATTTTAGCTTTCAATTTTTCATTTATGGTAAAATACGGTTATGACATGTCCATTTATTATAATTATGTATTAATACACACAGTTCACTTTGTTTCCACGCTTTGTTTCCTTCATGGGTATCCATGATTTTTTTAGTAAGATTTCATGTTTGTGGATTAATTTAAATACATGTTTAGAAATAAAAGATTAATAAAAGGTTTGCGGTTTTATAGCGAGTTATTCTGATATACATGTAATTATAAGCAACCTCTTGCCTTAGTAAAAAGATTTTTTCCGAAATTATAAAGCCATAATATTTAATATCCTTGCAACAAACATTTAGCTTGTGATTCCCAAAAAAATTTTAACCTCAGGTAAATTTCACAAGAATGCTTCAATTTAAATAAAGTTATACAAAATTAATTCAATTTCAATTAGTGTATCAAACAGTTTTACTAAAAAAAAAAAATTTGGGAGAGTTATTGCACTTTTTTCAAAAATTTTTTTCTTAGAGGAGACCAAGTTTTGGTATTTAGGCATAACTCTTAATTCTAAACAACTTTTGTTAATAACATTTTGCTGAATTTTTCATAATAAGGGTACTCTTGTACAATTTTTATATTTTTTGATTCACCCCGTATACTGATGAACTTGGAACCATTCTAAGTGCACCTAAATTAGTTATCGGACATGCACCAACTTTCGGCAATATTGGATTTTTGATTGTGCAGCTAATACAAAAAAATCCCATTTGTTGCACACTCTTTGGACCACACTGTATATTTGTTTAATTTTTTCCGAGCGAGAAACAAAAATATGTCCACACACTTTCTGTTTCTTTGTTCAATGAAATTACCGTTTAGTTTTTTCGTGCACATGTTCTCGATCAATAAATACACAGTTTGAGAGAAAAAAGTAAACAAATAACGGTACCGGCTGGATTCATTCATGAATCCGAAGGAACTCTGTGCAATCTTGACACCGCAGAAAACATCGATAGGCCTATCGGACTATCGATTGCACATCGATGTTTAGTGAACACTATTCCCGACACTAAAATTACGCGTCATTGCCTTAACTATTATTATTTGTGATTTATTTCTGGAGTTTATCCTGTTGTCCTCTAGGATTCATCGCTCTTAACCAGCTCATAGCTGTAAGAGTATTTTAAAAACTTTTGGACTACATCTTACAAAGCGTATAGAATTTGACCAAAAAGAATTTGGGATGAATTACATTCATCGATAACACCCCACATCGTAACTTTTCTTTTTTCGGGAAATAAACGTATTTTTTAAGCACGTTGCATTATCGGGATCATAATTATATAGGGTTGGCCATAAAGTTAATAATAATCTTGTTAACTGAGTTAACGCATCATCAAGCTCAGATGCACAGGGTCAACATTTTTTCTATTGAAACTACTGCTGGAAATGGTATAGTTAATAGTCTCAAAATGTTTCTAATGTTGTTGATGAAATATTCATCAGTATTACAGTGACCTCCCGGAAACCATTGTAGTGACTATAGTGTGTAAATCGATATCTCCTTAGGGCTTCAACGGTCACAAATTTAATGACCAGAGCAGTACTTTTTTGAGAAGTTATATCATTAGGATAATATTATATTTGTCCAAATTTAAGCAATCAATAGTATACCTGTTTGAGACATTGATGTTCCACAGTTGATATAGAAATTACCACTAATAATTCACGAAGCTGCATTTAATTTTCTAATATCATTGAAAAGCCTAACTAAGGACCAGTTTCTCAATGTCCAGTTAAATATTTATCTGTAAGATAACAGCAACTGTTAGATAAATTGTTTAAACAATTGAAAGCGAAACTTACGAAGTCACGTAAATCTTATCTGACAGTTGTATCCATAGCAACGCTATCTGGCAGATACCTATCTGGCACTTTAACTGGACATTGAGAAACCGGCCCTAAGAGAGGTTAATCAGTTTTACTTCCCACACCGATAGGTGAGGAGAGTATTGTGATCGCGAACATTTTTTTCTATTTTTTCGAGCTCCATTCTGTATACTTACAATTTTGATCATGTCCTTCACAGTGGGGGCAACCTGCGTCATAGTGCATTTTGCAAATGCGAAAGCTTTAGGTGCTGGTGCTATATCAACCGCACAACTATCGTAGGCACTGACTTCACATTCTTCTTCACCGTGTCGGCATTCAAATTTCCATTTGTCTCAATCTTTCTTAGCCTGCAAAATAGGAGGATGATATAAGATTCTACCGATGATAATATTTCTAGTTACTAGTTACTACATGAAGATGATGGTCATTACGCATCGAAAGGTCATAAAAATCATATGTATATATTTCTGAAAGTGTTTCAGCTTCTGCGACTTTTCGAGGTTCATTTGATTAACTTAGAAATTGTAGCTTTTATAAATAAACGTTATTATTACCACAAAGATATGATCCCCTTTTATATTGAATCCTGACACCTAATTTTGGTGTTTCTTATTTAGCTGCGTAATGTTTCATGTTCTTTGACTCTAAACTGGAGAAGATAAAACAATATATCATGTGCCACAAGTAAACACCATTTTCTATATCGAAGTTTTTGAACTAATGTTTTATTTGTTGATTTTGTGTGACAGAAAATCAATTCTAGTCCCACAGTCGCCAACATCTGCCTTCGTACCAACCCCTCAGCTTAATCTTATGACAGTGTCAGCTTCTAAAAAGGTATTGTTTTAATCCTAAGCTTCTACACGATTGAAAACATCCTACAGCTTGCAGAGCCCTTCAAAAAGGAACAAAAACTAAAATTTGGGAAATAACTGAGAAAAAAGTTCTTTTAGAAGCCAAAATGTAAACTACAGAATGTTTAGTAGAATAGAGGAAGAAACGAATTTCAGTTTTATATAGGTTAAGCTAACCATCTAACAAAATATATAGTTATAACACGTTTCACTCCGATGTCTCATCCACGATACAGCTGGCCAGTTGATCTCACGTCAGACCCAATAAGATAATGTTACAAGAAGACTTACCGAACCCTTTCCAAATGGAACCAAATCTAGGTCTATGTATTCTACAAGCTCATTGTACGTTGGCTCCAACGGCTTACGGAAGAATCTTACACACTCTAGGCCCAAAGTTTCATAATATACAGTAACCTTCAGTTTTTCGGCAGCCTAAAACAAAGAAATCCTGATGTAAAACTATGAAATATATAGTGGATTAGTGTCATGATTTTTGTTTATTATTCTTTTTGATAGAGCATGTCATGAGAAGCTTGCCATCTTTTCCTCGACTTTTTTTTTGAGCCTGCGATACCGAGAAAATAAGGAAAATATTTGAAATTTTCGGGTCGCTTCACGTCACGGGAATAAAATTAAATTAGCCAATCAGAAGGCGTGGAGGTGTGCTAGGTTGCCAAACAATGCCGACTTATCCTCACTACTAAGTGGAAGCAGAGAAAAGGTTTTGACAAATAAAAATACTAAGCACCACAGCATAATAAACAACCAGCATAATATCTCTGAGGATTTCCTATATAAAAGGGTCCCCACAAAATTTGACCTTGGGAGGGTTTATGGATGATTTTACGGCTGTGAAGTTTGAGTAGAGATGCGAAAATGAAAATATCGATACCGGTAGCAACTCGATATTTTCTAGCCAAATAGGTTCGTACAGAGCATTTTGTGCAACTGATTACACCCCTCAATAATTATATAATTATTTTCGATACCGATACAAAAGTATCATTATAATATTATTATTCATTATAATATTCATTATAATATTGATAAATACAGAACATATTATTATTAAACATACTTTTGGATGGCTACATATCTTCGCAGCCTTTAGCTGAGTTCAAGTATCAAAAACATGTCTAAGAAACGTCAGGATATAAAACTGAATCAGACAAAACTTTAGTAGATGCATAGATTGTGACTGTTACGATAACACGTCACAATCTGATATAAACTCTACTCTACTTACCTGAGAAAAGCAGATAACTGATGAGAGTATACTCAACAGAAACCTCATTGTTATATTGTTCACTCTACTTAGGAAAAATACAAAACGCTTTGTAAAAAGTCATTGGCTTTTAAATACACAAAGCTCAAATTTAGTGATTCATTAGACTATCAATCATCTGTTATCTAGAAGTGGCTCACGTATGTACCTCAATCCAATCAACTATTAATTCTTGTAAGACGCATGTCATTGCTAAAAATTGCTAAAACACATCATTTCCGCTACTGTCAAGTGTTTGAACAACGATACACTTGGAATGAAGGTGCTTGCTTACTCCGCAAGAGAGAGAGATAAATTCAATCATTTGGTTCACAGAAAAATCAGAAAAATGAAGGGTACCGGCTGTATTCGAACCAGCGTCTCCGGCATTCTAGGCCGACGCATTACCAACGGTGTCCCGCAATATAGCCGATACACAGCGCCGACGACATGGTATCGAATCCGTCAACCCCCACCACTCCCCCGAATGACGTTTCAGTAAGAAAGAGAGCTGTCGTGCAAATAGCAGTGGGAGATCCACACTCATCCAACAGCCGACTAGATCTCTCTGGATGACTGGAATACATGGTTCGCAGAGAGATACGGGCGCTAAGCGCGCCATACATCAGCAGTGCACTGTTGCCTCGTCAACTTTCACATCGCGGTATTTACCTACGCAATTTTTTAAAAACAAACATCTTTTTGATATTTGTCTTCCGTCAAGGGGATGCCCTGTGGGTTTTCTTTTGGCAGGCCAGGAGAACATGAAGCTTAAGGCACCTATTGTTTACGTTATTTATTAAGTGCATTTTTCTAGCTAAATGGTCACACCTGTTAATATCTAAGCCGTCGTAATATGAATTTAAATACGTGTACGAATGCCGCAAAGCTACTAAATATGCAATCGACAGTGGCACATGCAGACTAGACACTGACACTCATATTTTATTTATAGAATGCACATGAATATCTCACATTGAGCACTGATATCTGCTATTAGAATAAGATATCTAGGCTCCACCTAGTGGTAATTCCCAGAACTGCTCATCGCTTATCAAGGATCAGGAATGTTGGCAGCAAAATCATTCTTCGCTGCGTTCGTGAGGTGTTTCAAATAATACTTTTTATTGTTTTATGACGCTTTTACTAGCTAATTATGTTTTGAAATCGTAAAAATATTCCGCAGACATTAATACGGGATCGATCGATAACTCCACTACTGCAGAAGATAACAAAAAAAGTTGTGTATAAAAGGTGTAGCCAAGCATATATGCTCATTGCTCAAAAAATATTTTAATTTATACAGGGTGATCCATAGCTACGTCGTGATGCAAACGTACATTTTTTTAAATGAGGCATCCTGTATACAGGGTGTCCCACGACGATTAAGACAAGCAATATATCGGTACTGGGCAGTAGTAGCGAATTATAATTTTGGGGGTTTAACTTGGAGCAAATATAGCATCTTTTCTTATTACTGAGTCACCCAATTGAGATATTTGTGACTTTTTGTGTTCCTTCTGATATAACGATTCCAACAAACTTGGGGTCTAAAGTGATCAGTTCAAGAGCTACAGGTGCTTAAAAGATGGTACCACTACCGTTGATTATAACATGTACCCCTACAGTTAAATCACTATGGTAGTGTTTCATAATGGTAGTGGTATAGCCAGACAAGCTGTGTCACAGAATACGTCCAAATTGGTATCTGGTATCTGACAGCACTGATGTTAGCGTTTTTGAATTCTGTATGTTCAAAAACTTCCAAGTATTGCACTTCACCGTTCAAGCTGTGGCAGTTTTGGAAATGCTTAAGCGTTCCGGTAGTGTTTACTGAAAAAGCGGTGTTGCCGTATCTCAGTAATTAATAGAAACAAAATTTTGAAATTTTGAGATCTTACTAAATTCGACATGCGCAATTAATTGCAATAAAAATAAGTAGAGGGTTCTATTTAAAATAAATTGAAATCGGGGATATTTGTTCAAAAATTTGGAAGAATAATTTACAATTTGGCAACGTCGCAAACGCGAAATAAATATTACAAGGCGAGATAGGGTATTAGTTGATATTTCGATTTAAAATAAAAAATACAGGGTGTTACATTTAAAAAACAAAGTAAAATGACCTTCAAATTGCCGTAATTTAAAATTCTGCCAAAAACACCCTGTAGATGCACATTGCTGGTAGCATCCAAAATAATATCCACTTAATATTCAAGAAACTGGCGGTAAAATATTGTTGAGAAAAGTTAAAGGAATATATCAATTTGGACGTATTACTTGCGCCCTTGCAAATCCGGAAATTAATAGAAGATAAATTATAACTTGGCAACGTCGCAACTGATCCCAAAAATATTTCAGGGTTAAATAGAGATCAATGATGGAAACTAGAAGAATTTAAAAAAAAGCTAGAGAAAATTAAGTTGATCACTGTCCTACTTTCCTGCAACACCCCGTATATTTCAAAATATTTTTGGAATATGCGTCTTAAGTAACCAAATAACTTCTATATTTGACATTTTCTTCTATCAGGTATACCTTGTGAGATATCGAAGAATTACACACTAACTGGACACCCTGTACAGGGTGGGCCAATAGTGCGTGGACGGAGGATTGTGGGCTTACTAAAAAATATTTCAAAAATCTGTCACTTGATCATGGTAGGGACCCTTGAGGGTTATAACGTAAACATATTTTCACTTGAATTTTGACGTTTATACAGGGTGATTAATATCAAACTTACATTTTTTTAACGGAACTCCCTATATATTATTGCATATTTGGATTCCTTGGTCAATTCTAGTGTGACTTTATGTATCACACATGGAACTTTAAACGAACCGTTTAGGCGCAAATCACCATTTTTGGTATAAGTAGGTATCAGAAAAAAATTGAATATCGCAGCGATTATAAAACTTAGAAGGCCTTGACTTTGCGCTACGACTAAGCATGAAATACGTCATCTTAGGTCAGACGACAAAATTTGAATTCATTTTGTACTTGGAGAAATCATAGGATAAATTTAGGAAACTTTAATCACAAATAACTTGATTTTTTCAAATGGGAATGCCTATTTTGATTCAAAGAATCGAATGTAAAATTTGATTACCTTTCTAACGATATAGCATTCTTGATACCAATCTTTTTTTGTTTTCATTTTATTTCAAATTTCAAATCGGTGTTTTTCAATTTTCCTGCATGCAAGCAACATAGCAAGCCATGAAAAATAAACAAAAGCTCGTTCATATGGAAGAAAGCAACTAACTTAGTAGAAAGATGCAAACTAATTAGAGCAGCGAGGCAAGATTATGAAAATTCCTTACAACATATTAGCTCTAACCAGAAACAATAGCGGTAACAGGAACGCTCATTTTTCATAGCATTCTAGGTATTAGCCAGTTTCCAAAGTCAGTAAAAAATATTTAATCAAAGGAAAACTACTAGTGATTGTTACTGACAGTAGAATATCTATTTCTTCTTAATAAATTTGAATAAAATTCCACATTTAATGCCATAAAAAAGTAGCCATTTCCATAAGTCAAAAGTAATGATACTCTTGACTGCAACCCTTCAAATTCTTCAGTAGGTACTTTTACTTATTAGCAAAATCGCGAAAAATGAAATTTGAATTGCAGTCTGTTTGAATTGTAAAACATAATTTAGTTTGCAGAAAACTACATGAAATAATCACAATTACAACATAGCGAATTAAAATTTTCTAGCAATTATTTCAATAGATGTTCAGAATGCTCCAGTTGGAGATATCTTTACTTTTGACTTAACTAAACGGAAATGACTATTTTTTATCCCATTAAATGTGAAATTTCATTCTAAACATGTTAGACTGTAAGCAAAAATCGCCGGTAGTTTTCCTATTGTTCCAAAATTTTTAATCGTTTTGGAAAGTTGTCAAGTTCTAGTAGACCTCAATAGCTAGTAGGCTGTGAGAAACAAACACTTCTGTCATACCCCAGCTACTCATTGACATTAGATATCTTGCCGCTGTTGTATCCGGTTAGAGCTAATATGTTATAAGGAATTTTCATAATCTTGCCTCGTTGCTCTAGTTAGTTTGCATCTTTCTACTAAGTAAGTTGGCTTCTTCCATATTAATGAGACACCGATTTGACTGAAAATTAGAAATAAAATGAAAACCAAAAAAGATTGATATCAAGAATGCTATATCGTGTGAAAGGTAATCAAATTTTACATTTGATTCTTGAAACTAAAATAGGCATTCTTATTTGAAAAAATCAAGTTGTCTGTGATTGAAGTTTCCTAAATTTATCCTCTGATTTCTCCAAGCACAAAAAGAATTCAAATTTAGCCGTCTGACCTAAGGTGACGTATTTCATGCTTAGTCGTACCGCAAAGTCATGGCCTTCTAACTTTTATAATCACTGCGATATTCAATTATTTTCTGATACCTACTTATACCAAAAATGGTGATTTGCGCCTAAACGGTTCGTTTAAAGTTCCATATGTGATACAGAAAGTCAAACTAGAATTGACCAAGGAATCCAAATATGCAATAATATATAAGGGGTTCCATTCAAAAAAATGTAAGTTTGATATGAATCACCCTGTATAAACGTCAAAATTTAAGTGAAAATATTTTTACGTTATAGCCCTCAAGGGTCCTCACTATGATCAAGTGACAGATTTTTGAAATATTTTTTAGTAAGCCCACAATCCTCCGTCCACGCACTATTGGCCCACCCTGTATATTATGTATCAAATTACCAATCACTCTGTATAAATAGTTCGGCAAAATCCTCAATTCGACTGGTTTCTCCAATAAACAACTGCCCTGTTGCCAGGTCTCGTTAAAGTGGAGGAACCCCATCGCGAGTCGGACTCCGCTTAACCTCAATTAACGTCCCGTATATTAATATTTGCTCACTTTAGCGCTGTTCGTCGCAACAGTTTTACATACAAACAACTTTGGAGGCTCGTAAGCACATCGACTTTACGGCCTGGCCAAGCTCGCGAGGCTGCACACTCGCGTTTCGTGGTATATCCTTTATTTTAATAAGTGGCGATTTGCTCCGCGGGTGTTTAATTAAGAGGGGTCACAGATTGGATCGTCAACCGCTGAATATCAGATTGGCTAATTAATTTGCAGGTTAAAAGCGTCCTCATATTACAGTAAATATCGGCGTGCCGGTCCATCTAGCATATAGTAAAACTACATTCGTTGCAAGCAGACTTGTAACATTCACCATGTTATTTTGCGATACTAAATACAGAAAACTACTTTTTTAATATAAGACCGACTCAGAAGGCTCCAAAGCGAGTATGTTTGCTTTTGCAGTCAAATTGATTGACTTAGTACTTCCCACACATTACGGTGATACCAGTTTATTATTTTCCCATAGCATGAAGCTATAGTTTGAGAGCCCCTTGCAACCAAATCATCGCCCACCCACCTATCGCGAATACACAAAAAAAATCAGTTTTACCACTAAACCACCTAAGAACGAAGTTTGAGCAGTTTTTATGTTTTTAGTTTTTTGATTATTGCTACGCTGCCACTGACACGTTTTCTAAAAAACATCCGCCTTTCCCATCCTCACAACTAGTGTGTCTAAATTCCATAAAAAGCAATTCAATAGTTCACATGTTACATATAATACAAGACGATCTAAAGCATACTCTTCTGTATACCTAGCTCAGATAAGTCCCTTGGATTCTATAATAGGCCAGGCAATGTCAAGTCAATGGATAGCATATTATGAATACCACAAGTTTTTCGGTTATGAATACAAGTTTTTTCAGTTTTACAACCCCCCTCGCCCCAACCACCCCAATTTATCCCCATCCAAAAGTAGTAGAAAATGATCAAAAACCCCTAAAAAGCCTAACAAATTCTGATAAATATTCGAATTCTTGTGTTTTTTTCTGATGACTCCGCCATGCATCGATTTTCAGCATTATCTACTACGACCCCACAGCATACCGCTACTTAAATCGACGGAAATGAGTGACGTAGATATTCGTTATGCCGAAAAAGCGTTATTATCTCGAAATCCGATTGCGATCACAATACTTCGCCCACCTATCAGTGTGGGAGGTAAGAAGGGCGGCATTTTTATATTTGCACAAAGAAAGTTGAGGGAACATAGAGTCGGTGATGGAGAACGAGAGGTCCTGAATTTACTGGAACTACTCATTCTCCACGCTCGAGTAAGCCTGAAATAGTTCTACTGAAGCACCAACAGAAGGCGATGTTCGTTATCGAGTTCTCGGCACCTGCCGAGAGGAACATCGTCTCTAAAGAGGAGGAAAAGCGGACTAAATATCAGGAGCTCCTCGGAAAACTTCTCAGGCTCTGATCGGACTACACTGTGAGTCTTCTAGTAATGGTCATTGGATCCCTAGATGGTATGAGGGATACTGCTCTCTGCACTGCACAAAATGCCGGTGTGCCGTACAGCGGCACACATCTTAGCCGCCAGAATGCAGAAGGCAGTCGTAAAATGGGCCCCTTCTTGTATTTACTACCTGTGGTTGCTCACGTCACGGTGGGAGGAGTATTCATTGCATAACCGAATACCAGCCCGGTGTGTCGGACCCCCGGTT
Source organism: Callosobruchus maculatus (assembly GCA_951848785.1). Lineage (NCBI taxonomy): Eukaryota > Metazoa > Arthropoda > Insecta > Coleoptera > Chrysomelidae > Callosobruchus > Callosobruchus maculatus. The sequence goes on from CATOUR010000296.1 coordinate 10,115,314, forward strand.
GCACCATTTGTCTTCAGGTAATAGTATTACTTTCACAGTAAATCATGTTAGGTGCAATCGACTGTCAAACACGTTTAAGGGCCGGCTGTACAAATGCGGGTTTAACACGGGCTTTGCTAAGCTTAAGCTTAGCTAAGCTCGGGCTTAAAGTCGACACCCGTTGTACAATCGTCGGCTTAGTTAAACCTGGTTGATAATGAAATTCACTACAGTTGGCATCAATGAAGCAACACGTACTGACTTAGGGCCGGTTGTACAATGCAAGCTTAAGCTTCGGCTTAAGTTAAGCCGACGTTAAACCACGTCAGTGGGAAAATGTCCGTTGTACAATGCTGGATTAACCCCCCACTCTAAGCTTAACACGAGCTTACGTAAGCCGATGCTCAACGCGAGCTTATCTAAGGTGTAAACATAACCTGATAAAAATGACATGATTTGTCAATGATGAACCTTCAAATTGCTTGTCACTTTATTAGGTCAAATTTTTTGGAAGATTTGTGTTTAATTTAACAAAGAGAGTGAATGAAAGAACAGAGACAAAAACGGTCGTTGCCAAAATTTGACACAAACTGTCACAAGTGCCTAACCAAAAAAGGTAATTTTTCAGGTCATTATGTCAGTATTATACGTATTACTTCATTGATTCCAACTGTAGTGAATTTCATTATCGACCAGGTTTAACTAAGCCGACGATTGTACAAAGGGTGTCGACTTTAAGCCTGAGCTCAGCTAAGCTTAGGCTTAACAAAGCTCGTGCTAAACCTGCATTTGTACAACCGGCTCTTAATCATCTGAAAAATTACCTTTTTTGGTTAGGCACCTATGACAGTTTGTGTCAAATTTCGGCAACGACCGTTTCTGTCTCTGTTCATTCATTTGCTCTCTTTGTTAAATTAGACACAAATCTTTCAAAAAATATGGCCTAATAAAGTGACAAGCTATTTGGGGGTTCCTCCTTGACATATCATGTCACTTGTATGAGGTTAGGTTCAAAGCTCAGCTAAGCTCGCGTTAAGCTTCGGCTTACCTAAGCTCGTGTTAAGCTTGGAGTGGGGGGCTAAGCCAGCATTGTACAACGGACGTTTTGCAACTGACGTGGTTTAACGTCGGCTTACCTTAAGCCAAAGCTTAAGCTCGCATTGTACAACCGGGGCTAAAATCAATAAAAAGGATAGATCTCACTGAATTGACAATTATAATGTCAGATTTGATGGAGGCACTGATTCAAAATTGGGTTGTGATGGAACATCATATCAGCAAATTAACCTCAACGTTTCTAGCAACAGCTTGTCACATTTATTTCAACACCGCTGTCTGTGTATATATATATATATATATATATATATATATATATATATTTGGCCCGTGGTACAAGTGAGGCTAGCCCGTGCAAAATCTGCATAACAAGTGAGGACCGCGACCAAGTGAGGACCAATATACGGACCTCACAAGGACTTCGCTTGAAATTTTTGTGGTGAGTTGCGGATATGGTCTTGAGTCAAATTTGAAAATTTCAGCTGGTCCTCATTTTTTTCGTTTTATGGTAAATGTATACATTTTAGTTCACCACTTTGGCACCAGATGGTTTCTCGAGTTTGTATACCGCCACCCCATATACGTTACATACCAGTGCATGCAACAAGTGAGGACCTGAAATTCGGCAACGATGAAATACCGGCAGACTAATGCCTCTCACGATATTTCGCGTTCTCTTTGTGTACTTGATTGTTTAGCTTCCCATATTACACGTTGAGGTCTTTGAGAAAAAAATTAGGTGTTGCGAGTCGTGATTTTGTTCAGAAGTGCCCCATCATGAGGAACTTTTGGAATGATATCTAGGCGGCTTTTATGGCAGAAAAGTTTTAGATTGCAGGTCATCGCTCTATGCATGAAGGGTTTAATTCTTGAAAGGAGTAGGATCTTCGGTATAGCGATTACTAGACAGTTCTGAAATCATGAACCATGCCCTTATGCGAAAGAACTAGCAGGTGTTTCAATTAGTTTAATATCGAGTGATACAATTTTCGTTTGGAATCTAAGATGGTCAATTCAACTGACGTTTTAGATACCGTGTGATATGCCTTTTGAAATTATTAAAGCTCATCTTTGTACAACTGAGAGGCATGTTTTAGACTTAGGTAAAAAATGGGAGAGAGTGTCTGGGAGAGTAGAGTGCTATCCGAGTCAAATCGTTCCGAGTTCGTCAGATCTTAACTGCTCCGATAAGCATCCTAAGAGTTTTTGGTCTGGCTTGACCCGATTTTACTCGTTTGATGTCAATCCAGCTTCAGCTTTAAAAATGCGATAACTTATAAAATACGTTTCTTTTCAAACATTCCAACAAAATATGTGAATTCCTCTCAGAGTACATATTATTATGTGATAGATGCAATACAGGGTGGGCCAATAGTGAGTAGACGGAGGATTGTTGACGAAGGATATTCCCAAAATCTGATAGTTGATCATGGTAGGGCCCATGAAGGCTATAACGTTAAAATACTTTCACTCAAACTTTAACGTTTATATAGGCTGATTATCAAACTAACATTTTTTAATAGAACTGCCTATATATTATTGCATATTTGAATTGCTTAGTGAATTCTAGTGTGACTTCATGTATCTTATATGAAACTTTAAACAGACCGTTTAGGCGCAAATCACTTTTTTTTGGTATAAGTAGGTATAAGAAAAAAATTGAATATCGCAGCGATCATAAAACTTAGAAGGCCGTGACTTCGCGGTGTGACTAAGCATGAAATGTGTCATCTTAGCTCATACGATCAAATTTGAATTCTTTTTGTACTTGGAGAAATCAGTAGAATAATTAAGGAGATTTCAATCACAGGCACCTTGATTATTTCAAATGGGGATGCCTAATTTTTCTTATACCATCGAATCTAAAACCTGATAACCTTTCCAACAATGTAGGATTGTTTGAATCAATCTTTTTTAGTTTTCATTTTATTTCAAATTTTAAGTCAAATCGGTGTTTTACACTTTTCCAACTTATAAGCCATCTAGCAGTCCATAAAAAATAAACAAAAACCTGTCCAGATGGAAGAAACCAACTAACTTGGCATAAAAACGCAAACTAGATTAATGAGGCAAGATTATAAAGATTTCTTACAAGATATCAGCTCTAACCAGAAACGACAGCGGCAACAAGAAGGCTTACTTTTCACAGCCTATTAGCTATACCCAAATACCCAAAATCAGTAAAAAAAATTAAATAAAAGACAAAATACCAGCGATTGTTACTGGCAGGAGAGTATCTATATTTTCAGAATAAATTTTCACATTTAGTACCATAAAATAGCCGTAAGTCAAAAGTGATGATGCCTTTGACTCGAGCCCTTCAAATTCTTCACTGGTACTCCTACTTATTAGCAAAATCGCAAAAAATGAAAACTGAATTGCAGAATGTTATATGATAAAACATTATTTACTTGGTAGGAGCATACATGAAATAAACACAGTTACAACATGGAGTAATAAAAAAATCTAACAATCACATCAATAGATGCTCAGAGTGCTCCAGTTAGAGATATCTTTACTTTTGACTTAACAGAAATGACTACTTTTCTATCCCATTAAATGTGAAATTTCATTCTGACGATGCTAAACTGTCAGCAACAATCATTGGTAGTTTTTTTTTGTTTCAATATATTTAATCGTTTTTTGTTATCCAGCTCTAGTAGATCTCAATAGCTGGTAGGCTGTGGAAAAATAACACTTCTGTCATACGCCAGCTGCTCATTGTCATTAGATTTCCTACCGCTGTTGTTAGATATTATGTGTTGTAAGGAATTTTCGTAATTATCCCCCGTTGCTCTAGTTTGTGTCTTTCTACTAAGTTAGTTGGCTTCTTCTATCTTAACGGGCTTTTGTTTGTTTTTCATGACTTGCTAGATTTCTTATAAGTAGGAAAACTGAAAAACACTGATTTGACTGAAAATTTTAAATAAAATGGAAACTAAAAAGATTGAGATCGAGGTAATCAAATTCTGCATTTGATTCTGTAAACAAAAATGGGTATTCTTATTTGAGCAAATCAAGTTCTCTGTATTGAAGTTTCCTTAATTAATCTACTGATTTCAAGTACAAAAAAAATCAAATTTAACCGTCTGACCTAAGGTGACGCATCTCATGCTTAGTCGTACCGCAATGTCACGGCCTTCTAAGATTTATAATCACTGCGATATTTAAATTTTTTCTGATACCTACTTATACCAAGAATGCTGATTTGTGCCTAAACGGTTCGTTAAAGTTATATATAAGATACATTGAGTCACACTAGAATTCACCAAGGAATTCAAATATGCAATAATGTATAGGGAGTCGCCTTCAAAAAAATGTAAGTTTGATATGAACCACCCTGTATAAACATCAAAATTTAAGTGAAAATATTTAACGTTATATCACTCAAAGGTCCCTACCATGACCAAGTGACAGATTTTTGAAATATGTTTTAGTAAGTCAACAATCCTCCGTCTGCTCACTATTGGCCCACCCTGCATATGTGAATGAACGTATCAAATGTCTCCTGGGTCAGTAACCGAATGAGTTGAAAAAGTATATAATTTTATTTTTAGGCCAATGGAGGGTATTTTATGTTTACAACAAATTTTCAAGGTTTCCCCCCTTCCCACCTTCCCAATTTCAGCCCCTCCCAAAAATGGTAGATGATTAACTCATAAAACGCTCAAAACGAAGTCTGAGGGGATTTGCCTTTCACTACGCCAACGCACAGCTTTTCATGAAATGAAGCTTTACCTGGTACTACCCAGCAGCATGCCGCTTTTCAAATTTCATTCACTTAAAAAACGCAACTTAGGCACACCTAAACCATATGACCAACTCTGTTTAATTAAAATGAGCTGTTCATTTAGATCGATAAAAAAATACTCGGGTGGTCCTCACTTTGTCGTGTATATCACCCGGTCCTCGTTTATCAGTTCTAATAGTATGAACAGGTATACACTGCACACATGACGTGAAAAAATATAGGGTGTCCCATTTAAAAAAATGCATTGTTTGCATCACCACGTAATTTATTGGGCCTGCGGGTGTTGGCCTATTCATACATGACGCAGTACACTGCGTTAATAAACTTCCCCTAACATGACCTTTTCACGGTAGCCGCGGTACTCTGGTAGTTTGGTATTTAGGCTCTGCTTATGTGATCTGCTCAGTGGAGAAAAACAGGTCTTTTCTCTAAGGGTAAGTATTCAGATATGCAGATTGCGTCTATCGCTTCCATCAGTCAGTTTTTTCACAGTACTGATAATAATAATCTGGTGGTATTTCACCTTACTTTTTAAATAATTATTTAACCGGGAGATATCAATTGTATTATATTTACCTACCTATATGAAAATTTGTGAAAAAAGTTTGAGTCCTTTACGGCCGCCACTAGCCCTCGCTCATTCCTCCTACTCGTAGAAAGATACATATGTATACTTATGTGCAGAGTGCAGCTGCGGCTTCAATAATCTCTGGTAGGATTTTTGTGTATTTTTTATTTAAGCTTTTGTGCGCCCCCTTTCAAAAATTCAGGAACCGCTGCTGTTCCACAGTTTAAAAAACATTCTCTGCCCACCTTTAAAGCTGAACTTCAGTAGTATTTAGTTGTTACATCGATTTTGCTAGTAGAAACGGCAGTTCTACGTGAACAGCAGATGTGTAGTCACCGAGGTATCAAGCCTTCAGATTACGTTACTGAGGACAAATTTTCATTTGATTTTATTTGTCAAGGAATAGGTAGGTAAAAGGTAGGCACAGACAAGGTCTCAAAGTAACAGATTTATTTGGAACTTGTCGGCAGATGTTTCGTAATATCTGTTTCAGATGTCATTGACAGCGAATTAATCGACACATCATGATACTTGAAAATCTTATAGTAAATAGAAGTCTATAATCGACCTTATGGATCGATTTACCTGGAGACACGTTTTAGGACGCTGTGCAGATAAATAACATTCACCGCAGCGGTAGTATTTCATCTAGACTAATCGAACAGGAGGACCAATGAATGGTAGCTTAGACAGAATAAGCAATCAGCAAGTATATCTCTGTACTAATAGGAGAAAACAAGTGATCATCCGTACAAAACGATCTGACCATCTTAGTATTTAAAAAATAGTTGCACTTTTTCCACATTCTCTGTATATCTCTACGATTAGAACAAATATGCGAGGACCGGTAATGTATAACCGAGGTCCACATGCATATTAATCAATCGATACTACCTTACCATCTGAAATGCCTTTCGCGCCTTTTTATGACCTCTGCTTCTTTTTAGTTAATTTTATTTCCCACATCGATAGGAAATTGTGATAGGTATTGTGATCGCGAAAATTTTCGATTTAGAGGTAATACGCTTTTTTGGGCGTTTTATGATGTCTATATAACGTCGGTTTGTCTGTCTTTGCGTGTTTTTCTAGGCTAGTCATATCAGTAGCCATGGATTGTGATAAAATTTGGGTACCGGTATCCTATGGGGTCCTAGTAGGTATTGGTCCTATAATTTTAAAAATCGGTGCATTGGCAGCGTTTTTGAGCGTTTTAGGATTTCCTGATAATTTTCTACTTTTTTCGGGTGAGAGTGTGATTGGGGTCGCTGGGGGGGGGGGGGGAATATAAAAATGACTCAAACTTCGTTTTTAGGCGATTTGGGTGTTCCTGGTCGTTTCGTTTTATCCAGTTGAAGCTCGCAGAATAAAACCAGTGTCGATCTAGTTCCTACGGAGAGGAGTATCAAGAAGCTATTTACTAGAGTTTTTGTGTTGGATGTTTTTTGAGGGCAGGAGGGTGATGATTTGGTTGCAAGGGGATCTCAGACTATAGCTTAATGCAAAGGGAAAATAATAAACTGATATCACTTTAATGTGTGGGAAGTACTAAGTCAGTCAATTATCGTTCATATTGATTGAACCTCATATATAACTGTACAGTACAAATTCCTGAATTCATAAATGTTGTAATGTTGTACCCCTGTCAAGCATCTACCCTTATCTAACAGTATATTCTCGTTACAGATTTGTTGCCTTTCTAGCTAACTTTATTGTATCACAGACATAGACACGTTTTATGACGCCAAATGCCAATCGAAAGTGCAGTCAACTAATTCGCGCGTTAAATTAAATCAATTTTCGAATTACGCGTCTACAAATATTGAATAATTCCCAAAACATGGCCAGATATTAAAAAAATAGAAGTCAAGTTTATTGATTCAGTTCTTCTCAGGAATACTTGTTTTTCATAACGAAGGGCGATACCATTTTCAACATCAGCGATTTAGCAATTACGACTGTGAAGCAGAGTGAGTCATGTCCTATTTCAGTTGGTCCGATTAAAAAGTCTTGCTCTTGTAGTCGCAGTGCCTATAAGTTTGAGAACCCCTAGACTAGTCAATAGACGTTCAAAATAGATCCGTTGAACTAAGTTACCTGAATTCGCCGTTATTGACATGTTCAGATAATTAGCAAAATTTAGGTAATTAGAGGGGTCGTATTTTTCGCTATATGTGCCACGCGGTATCTACATCCCTATAACAGTCGAATTTTAATAGAGGTCTTATCTAAGAAACCAAATTACCTACATCGCTGAAAAGGTTAATTTTACATTTAGTTGCATTTATTTTCACTTAGCTGAAATCCGTAGTAGCACATGTTAATGAATATTATTTTACTGCATGAAAGCTGAATTAGTATATCTCTATACGAATAGGAGGAATAAGTGAGGACCGCTGGCGGTGGTGAATCACTCGTACATATTAGTATTGTTAAGCTAATTTCGACTTTTCTGCATGTCATGTTTACAGTGTTTACGTGTTTATGCTATTAGAACTGATAAACGAGGACCGGCTGATATGCACGACAAACTGAGAACCACCTGATTACTTTTTGCAAACGTCTTTCCTGCTCTTCTCATGTAAACGACAACTGCATTAAAACCAAATCGGCCGCACAACGAATACATCACATGAAAGTCACCTGTGCGCATGCCGAAAGTTGCGTTTTTAAGAGGACGATATTTTTATACATAGCAGCATGGTGCTGGGTAGTAACAGGTAAAAATGGAGTCAAGTTGATTGACTCAGTACTTCCCACACATAATGATGATACCATTTTATTCTTCCCATTGCATAAAGCTATAGCCTAAAATCCCCTTGCAACTAAATTATCACCCATCCGCCTCCAAAAACAACATCCAACACAAAAACCCTCGTAAATAGTTTCTTGCATCTCCCTTCTTAGGAACTAGGGCGCCACAGTTTTTTTCCACTTGCTTGAACTGGTCAATGCGAAACGATCAAGAGCCACCAACCCGTCTAAAAACGAAGTTTGGGCTGATTTTATGTTTTTGGTTTTTTGATTATTGCTGCGCCGCCTCTGACATGGTTTTTCAAAAACAGAGTCGTTTTCCATTTCGCAGCGGTAATAAATTCTGTGTCAAAATTTTATTAAAATCAATTCAATAATTTTCACTTTACGCGATATACATAGAACGAAATAAAGCAAAAATCGTATGTGCAGGTCACAAAATTGGTTTCTGTAATAGGCAAGCCAATGTTCGGATGGACCTAAAAAAGTGCAATATGCCGCTAGGTATTTCTTCTACAAGTCAATAGACGGACTATTATGAATACAACAAATTTTTCAGTTTTACTACCCCCCACCTCCCAACCGCCTCGATTTCACCCCACCCAAAAAAAAAAAAATTGAAAATGATCAGGAACCCGTAAAATGCCTAAAAACAAAGTTTGAGCTTTTTCATATTTTTAGTTTTTTTATTATTGCTGCGCCGCCACTGACACTATTTTTCCAAAACATACGCGTTTTTCATCCTCGCCTTGGGAGTAATACTATGTCAAAATTTCATTAAAATCAATTGAATAATTTTCACGTTACGCGATACCGAACGATCTAAAACAATACTCGTATGTGTACATCATAAATTCTGATGAACATCAAGTCAGTAATTTCAACATTATAAAATACAGAACGATCTATTATGTATACAAGTTTGGGGCATATTTGACATATTTCGTTTTTTTTCTAATTATTCCGCCCCCCGTATAACGATTTTCAAAATTATAGGAACATTACCTACTACGACCCCACAGCATAACGCTGCCCAAATTTCATCACAATCCATGCAGCGGTTATTGAGATTACGAGGGTAGAAAAACGCGACAGACAGACAGACTGACAGACAGACCGACCGACCGACAGACCGACAGTCAGACAGACCGACGGAAATGAGTGACGTGGATTTTCGTTATGTACACATCATAAAACGCCCAAAAAGCGTATTATCTCAAAATCGAAAATTTTCGCGATCACAATACTCCCCTCACCTATCCGTGTGGCAAGTAAAAATTCATTTTATGAAAAGCTTCGCGTTGGAGTAGTGAGAGACAAAACCCCCCAGACTTATTTTTATAAGTTACCAATCATCTACTGTTTTTGGGAGGGGATGAAATTGGGAAGGTGGGGATGGGGGAGTCGAAATCTCGAAAATTTGTTGTAAACATAAAATACCCTCGATAGAAGACATTTGATACGTTTATTTACCTATACAGGGTGGGCCAACACTGGACGGACGGAGGATTGTTGACTTACTAAAACATACTTAAAAAGTCTGTCATTTGGTGGGGGGTGGGAACCCTTGACTGCTATAACGTTAAAATATTTTTACTTAAATTTTTAAGTTTATACAGGGTGATTCATAATAAAATTACATTTTTTAAATGAATGGAATATATTATTGCATATTTGGATTGCTTGGTAAAATCTAGTTTGACCCTATGTATTTTATACGGAACCTTAAATGAAATGAAATGAAATGACTTGGTATAAGTAGGTATCAGAAAAAAATTGAGTATCACAGCGATTACTAATCTTAGAAGGCTATGACTTTTCGGTACGGCTAAGCATAAGGTGCGTCAGACGGTTAAATTTGAAATCTTTTTGAACTTGGAAAAATCAGTAGATTAATTAAAGAAACTTCAGTCATAGATAATTTGATTTTTTTCCCTATAATGGTCAAATTTTAACAGAGTTCTTATCTAAGAAACCAAATTACCTACATCCCTGCAAAGGTTAATTTTACATTCCGTTGTATTTATTTTCACTCAAATGAAATCTGTAGTAGCACATATTAATGAATGTTATTTTACTGCATGAACGTTGAATTAGTATACCTCTATACGAATAGGTGGAATAAGTGAGGACCGGTAGGCGGTGATGAATCACTCGAAGATATTAGTAATATTAAGCAATTTTCGCCTTTTCTACATGTCATGTATAATATACAGTGTTTACGTGTTTATACTCTTAGAAGTGATAAACGAGGACCACCTGAGTATTTTTTGTAAGCGTCTTTCTTGCCCTTTTACTATTATTGTTCTTCAAGCAGGTATATTTTCGGATCGATCTGAAATTCATGTAACCGTCAACCGTACTGAGCCCGAATCGGCCGCAAAACGCACATACAGGGTGAGTCAAGCTCAACGCCTCGGACTCTTGTGACCAAACGGTACCACTTTTCGAAAAATCGACTTTGCGGGTGTATGTAGGTCGAGTTGGACTACATTTTAAAAATAATGACTTTTATACAGGGTGTCTAATAAAAGCGTGACATATCAAAGTTATGTTTTTAAATGGAATACCCTGTACATTATTGCATATTTAGGTTCCAGTGCATTTTAGTGTGACTTTATGTATCACACATGGGACTTTAAGCGAACCGTTTAGGTACAAGTCACAATTTTGGGTATAGGTAGATGTCAGAAAAAATTGAATATCGCAGCTATTATAAATCTTAGAGGGCTGTGACTTTGCCGTGTTACTAAGCATGAAATGTGTCAGCTTACGTTAGACGGTCGAGTTCGAATTACATTTGTACTCGGAGAAATTGGTAGATTAAGTTAACTCCAACCAAAGGTAACTTGATTTTTTCAAATGGGAATGCATAATTTTTTTTATACCATTAAATGTGCAATTTGATAAGCCTTCTAATGATGTGCGATTGTAAATATCAATCTCTGGTAGTTTTGATTTAATTTCAAATTTTCAGCAAAACCGGTGTTTTTCAATTTCCCTACGTATAAGCAACTTAGCAGGCCATGAAATATAAACAAAAAACTGTTTAGATGGAACAAAATAACTAACTTAGAAGATAGTTACGGACGAACTAAAGTAAAGGGACAAAGTTATAAAAGTGACTTACAGCAAATCAATTCTAACCAGAAATAGCAGACATAACACATCTAAGGTCAAAAAGCTGCTGGAGTACGACAGAAATGGGTATTTTTTACAGCATACCGGCTACTACAATATTCTAAAGATTGACGATTCACAAAACCATTGTGAATTTTGAAATTAAAGGAAATCTACCACGTAATGTTGCTGGCAGCTTAATAGCTTTAGAATAAAATTTCACATTTCATGATTTAAAAAAATAGTAACCGATACCTCTGACCGGAGTTCTGCAAATTTTTCAATACTCATAGACAAGATCGCCGAAAACGAAGAATAAATTAAAAATCTGCTCAAATTATTAAACATAATTTACCTGGCAGAAAATTAAAATATGATTTGTCAGTATTCCTTTTTTTGTGATCTTGCTAATAGATACTGAAAAATTCAAAGGACGACAGTGAGAGGTATCATTACTTTTGACTTTGACGGAAATGACTACTGTTTTATGCCATTAAATGTGAAATTGCGTTCTGAAGATATTAGACTGACGGCAACGATCGCTGAAAGTTTTGCTTTCATTTCAGTGTTTAGTGATTTTGGAAATTTTTAATCTCTAGTACATTGCAGTCGCTAGTAGGCTGTAAAAATTATCCATTTCTGTCGTACTCCAGCTTCTCTTTAACCTTCGACATGTTACCGCCGTTGTTTCTGGTTAGAGTTGATTTGTTCTTTTACTCTAGTTCTGCTGGATCTTTTTGCTAAGTTAGTTGTTTTCTTCCATCTGAATACGATTTTGTTTATATTTCATGGCCTGCTAGTTTGTTTATAGGTAGAGAAATTGAAAGACACTGATTTGATTGAAATCTCGAAATTTAATAAAAACTACCATAGACTGATATTCACAATCTGATATAATTAGAAAGCCTATCAAATTGCACATCTGATCATATAAAAAAATTATGCATTCCCTTTGAAAAAATCAAGTTACCTTTGATTGAAGTTTCCTTAATTGATCTATCGATTTGTCCAAGTACAATGTAATTCGAACTCGACCGTCTAACGTAAGCTGATACATTTCATGCTTAGTAACACGGCAAAGTCACAGCCCTCTAAGATTTATAATAGCTGCGATATTCAATTTTTTTCTGACATTTACCTATACCCAAAATTGTGATTTGCACCTAAACGGTTCGCTTAAAAAGTGTGATACATAAAGTCACACTAACATTCACCCAGGAATCTAAATATGCAATAATATACAGGGTGTTCTATTTAAAAAACATAACTTTGATATGTCATGCTTATAGTAGACAGCCTGTATAAAAGTCATTGTTTTTAAAATGTAGCCCGACTCGACCTACATACATTTGCAAAGTCGATTTTTCGAAAAGTAGTATCGTTTGGTCACAAGAGTCCGAGGCGTTGAGCTTGACTCACCCTGTGTAACCTTAAAATGATCTGTGCGCATGCTGAAAGTTGGAAATAATATAAAAACGAAATGAGTTCTCGATCTAAAAGAATAGTGAAAACTTTAATTAAACAGAGCTGGTCATATAGCTTACAGTATATTCAATCCCAAGGTAGACTCCACATAAACAGTCGCAGGCAGCATTAGCATGGTTACTGTCCGCTGCCATCTGCGAACACGCCAGCTATAGTCCAGTACAATTATGGAATTTTATATTACTATTTAAAAGAGTTGCCCTATTAATCCATTGCAACTTAAAAGCAGCCAGTTGCCAGTTTGAAATGATCATTTAGGCAATGAACACTTGACATCGCATATTTCGATCTGATTTCCAGTCAGTCTTGGGGGTTTTTACTTGCCGGATTATAACATACAATTCACACATAGTGTTTTGGACTATTAGGGACCCTACCGACACGAGCCGATCTCGCACGCCGGCTTGTTTTCATTTGGTCTAGCTTGGCTGTGAATACAGTATAGGTGCACCTACGTTGCATTTTGCATTTTTTAAATGGATGAGATTTGGATAGCAGTATGTTGCTGGGTGGTAGTAGGTAAAGCTGCACTTTATGAAAAGCTGGACGTAGGCGTAGTGAAAGATAAAACCCCTCGGCCTTTGTTTCAAGCTTTTTATGAGTTTTCAATTATCTATTATTTTTTAGGAGGGGATGAAATTGGGAAGGTGGGGAGAGAGGGAGATGAAATCTCGAAAAATTGTTGTTAACATAAAGTGCCCTCCATTGCCCTAAAAAATATTAAATTCTATGCCTACACGAAAACTGTCCTTGAACACTTACATACATTCTTTTTTGATACCCATTCATTACACTTAGGGCTGGTTTCACCGCTCTCTGATGGTTTCGGATAGCGTATCTGTCACATAGGTCCATATCATTTATATGACAGATAGGCTTTTGGTCTGTCGGTTTATCTGTCTGTTACACTTAAAACCGGTTTCACCGGTCTGTGATAAGTTTCAGATAGCGTATCTGTCAGATAGGCCCATAATATTTATATGGCATTATCGGACAGATAGGCTATCAGTTTGTCGGTTTATCTGCCTGTTGGCTTCTACCCTCGTAGTCTCAGTAAACCTTGCACGGAGCGATATACTGCGGGATCGTAATAGGTAGTATGCTGCTATAATTCTGAAAATCCGTGCACGGGCGGTGAAGGAATTGGCAAAAAACAAAAAAAATCAAATATTCCTCAAACTGCGTTTTTAGGATTTTTGGGGGTTCCTAATCATTTTGTACTACAGGATGGATGATGGAGGGCTATGAATAGAGACGGGCATATCGGGTCATTTTTAAGATGCGGATCAGCGGATCTAGAACACCTCAAAGATCCGGAACAGTGATCCGGTTCACGGGTCAGTCGGATCCCGACTAGCGAATGCAATCGTTCACCTTCGATCTTGACCGAAGCACGAGGGAACCGCCCAATCTGGGTACTCGGTGCAGACAGAAATGAGCTAGTACAGCACAGTACACTTAATGTATAATTTATTAATTTGTTTGTCTTTATATCAGATGATATTTATTTTTTTATAAATATGTACCTAGAAGATGTATATGTATTAATACTATTCTTTATAAATGTCGATTTGAGTAAATAATTATTCAGTTTTGAGTTTCTCGTATCCTGGCACGTAAAAGGAATTTTTTGTCTCTACTATAAACAGCCACAGCTCATCATACAAGAAAAATATTCATTTATTATTCGCCCTAAAATATCTATCTAAATATTCCTTTAAATTCAGATCCCAGAACATTGAGCATTATGGCTATCATGTAGCTGTAGCAGAACACTGAACCGAAAACTGAACATCGCTAATCGTCAGATCGACTGACCGACATATATCGCCGTGGCACGCACCATCCTGCTTTGTGATTCTGAATGAATAAGCGAACAAGCTGCCGGATTTGTGATCCGACTGACCCGTTGAGATTAAATTTAGGATTCGGTTCAGTTAGGTCACCTTAATGATCCGGATCAATGAATCGGATTAGAACCGTTCTACACATCTCTAGCTATGAAAATGAAAAAATTGTTGTATGCTGTCTAAAGCTTATCAAAAAATGGTCAAATATATGAAATTGTCAATCTTGGGTTAATTCCGCATACTGATGTAACATTTAATAATTTAATGTAAAATCTAATGCTAAAAGTAAAACCATTACACACACATACAGACCTCCACGCAAACACACTTACCTGTGAGAGAAAGACCTAATACACTTTTTTACGTCCATCCTAACAGTGCCTTGCGTATTGCAGAAAACAAGGGACTTCGAATACGAGTTTTGCTTTAGATCGTTCTGTATTGGGTGGAAACTTCTGTTTGATTTTAATGAAATTTTAACATAGTATTATTACTGTGTCGAGAAGGAAATGCGTATGGTTTTTAGAAATCGTATCAGTGGCGGCGCAGCAATAATGAAAAAAACTAAAAATATAAAAACATCTCAAACATCGTTTTTAGGCGTTTGAGACGTGACTGATCATTTTCTACTTTTTTTGGTAATGGAGAAATTGGGATCGTTGGGGGGTGAGGGGTTGTAAAACTGAAAAGCTTATTGTATTCATAATAGGCTGTCCATTGACCTGTGACACTTTTTGAGATCCATCCGAACATTGTCTAGCCTATTGCAGAAACCAAGAATTTTCTGATGTAATAATGGCATTGCTCTAGATCGTTCTGTATTCTATAGCGTGGAAAATATTGAACTGATATTGACGAATCCTCGACACAGTATTAGCAGCAAGTACTATTAGCTTAGCAAGGAGGGTAACGCGTTTGTCTTTTAATTGAAAACCCCAGTTTTCCGTTGTATACATAAGGGTATTGCTTTAGACAGTTCTGTACTATATAACACAGTGTTATTTCCGTTGCAAGGTTGGAAAGCGCGTAAGGTTTTTAGAAATTGTGTCAGTAGCGGTGCAGTGTGTATTTGGTTGCAAAAGGATCTCACATTATAGCTTCACGGTATGGGAAAACAATAAACTGGTATTACCGCAATCTGTGGGAAGTACTAACTCACTCAACTTGACTTAATTTTTTGTTCATAAATCCGCCATCACAAAGATGATATTTCAAAAGCATGCACCTTGTTCGACCCCGCCCTGGTAATAATAATCTGTCAAAGCTTTATTGCTAATGTTAGATACACACGTTAGATAAAAACCTTGAGTCCTCAAACTATGTAAAGGCAAGACAAGTACAGAACATTACAACGACCAAGTTTATTCAGTATCACGGAAAGTCCATTACCCAAATCTTAGCACCTTACTAAAAGAAAAAATATGAATCAGATCTTCTTAAAATTCACACAAAAATAACAAAAGCAAAGTCTATTCGCCTATAAATGGAAAAACAATGTAGTTACAAAGATCTATATAACACTGATTCTAAATCAATTATTTGGAGGATTCATGACCATATGTCTATGGGAGCAGAACATGATGTCAAAGCATTTGTAAATTCGCACATCATTGAAGTCCATCAGGTCACACGTTACAACAACAGGGTAGTTGGAATTTAAAAAAACACCTATTCAGTAAAAGTCGTAGAACGGCTTATATCGCGGTGTCATTTTGGCAACACAGCTATGACCTCGCTTGGTGCGTTGTATACCGATTTCGGACCTCCGTTGTTCTCTGGGATAAAAAGCGGGTATATCGTGGCTCACTTAATTCTTTCATTGAAAGGTCCTCACTTGTCTCGATATACACGCATCAATTTTCTCATCGGTAAAATAACTTTCATGTGTATATTTGAATGTTTCTTATCAAATGGCACATCTTCGTAGTATCTATCATAAAATGATGCCATTATCTCGTTGTCCTCACTTGGTCACCGATATGTATTGTCCTCACTTGGTGCGCCAGCCAAGTATATATATATATATATATATATATATATATATAATCAGAAAACCTTATTTTACCATACAGGTGTTAAGGTATACACTTAATATATTGTACTTAGCTATATACAAATTTCGCCCATTCTTTTCTATTATGAGTCTTAACTTTCGCTTCATTCCAAGACACACCCCTATCGCTTAAACTCTTCTTTACAGCATCGTCCCATGTTTCAGCCGGTCTGCCTCTCCCTCTTTTCCCAGATGGCCTGGTTTGCCACACTTTTTTAGTTTGTCTGTTATCGTTCATCCGATTGATATGTCCAAACCATTTCAGTCGTTGCTGCTCAATACTTTTTAAGATAGGCTCGATATTCAGCTGCTCTCTTATTGTTGTATTCCTCACCTTATCCTTTCGTGAGATCCCTAATACTCCTCTTAAATATTTCATCTCAACTGCTTGGATCTTGCTCTTATTTCGCGCGTTCAATACCCAATAGAAATAATAAAAAAACTAAGCAATATAAAAACAACTCAAACTTCGTTTTTGAGCGTTTTAGAGTTTCCTGATCATTTTCTGCGTTTTTCTTGGGTGGGGGTGAAATTGGGGTGGTTGGGGGGTTGGGGGTTGAAAAATTAAAAAAATTCTTGTACTCATAATAGGCTGTCCACCAACCTGTGAAGGAAGATCTAGCGACACAAATCACCTTTTTAGGTGCATCCGAACATTGCCTAGCCTATTACAGAAACTAAGGGACTTAGAATTTTCTGTATGCTATACGAGAATTTATTGGTCTAAATCGTTTTGTATTTTGTAACGTGGACACTATTAAATTGATTCTAATGAAATTTTGACATAGTATATTGTTACCGTGGTAAGAATGGAAAACGCGTATGTTCGTTAAAAATCTTGTCATTGGCAGCGTAGCAATAATCAAAGAACGCGACAAGTATGAAAGCAACTCAAATTCGGTTTTTAGATGTTTTAGGGGTTCCTACCAGTTTTTTGGGTGGGGGTGAAAGTGAGGTGGTTGCGGGGGGTGAGGGTTGTAAAACTGAGAAGTTTGTGGTATCGATAATAGGCTGTCCATTAACCTGTGAAGGAAAGACCTAGCGGCATAAGACAATTTTAGGGGGGGGGGGGGGTTGGCAATTATTTGGTTGCAAGGGATCTTAGACTAAAGCTTCATGCTATGGGAAAATAATAAACTGGTATCAGCGTAATGTGTGGGAAGTACTGAGTCAATCAACTTGACTTCATTTTTTTCTCTCTTCTTGTGCTATCGATCTTAATTGTTTCTGCATTTCGATTTCAGACCTTGTCAAATCTTGATTGATGTATATCTTTTCATTGGTCAAATTTTTGAGTTTATATTTGTTTTTCATTAGCGTATCTTTATCTTCTGCGTTAACGAGTTCCAGTAAGCAAGTCTTCTGTCCAATTCGTCGCGCATCTTTGATAGGTATTTTTATTTCCAAATTGTTTTCTATAAACTCCCTCATTTTCTTAGTAAGGGCATGTTTTTCTGTATTTCCCATTTCTATTCCTGAGACAATCACATTATTCTGTTTTTTATCCTTTTCTAGCCTTTCAACGCAGTCTTTGAGGTAACGCATTTCCTTTTTTATCTCAGTATTTTCTCTATTCACTCTATCATACGATTCACGCAACTTATCATTCGCTTCTCTCATAGCTGCCATTTCATCCCTATATTCTTTCTGTTCATTTCTCATCTGGAGTATTTCTGTTTTCATTTCCTGCATCATTGTAATTAACATATCTATTTTATCATCAGAGTTTTTACCACTTCTCTTTGGTGATCTCAATATTTTCTTCGACTTTCCAAAAACCTCATCTTCTTCCCTTCTCCGTTTTCCGTCATCTATTGATGACGAGGACATATAACCGTCAGCCATTCCGGTCTATACAATATGCTGCTTAAATACTTAAATACGGTTCGGTTCTATATTTACCTATAATTTATACAGCCGGCACACCGCGCAAAAAGTTGACCCCGGTCGACCCGTCAGAAGCCCAACTCTTATCGGTGATGCCGTATTTAAAATCCTCCTTAATAAACACTAAATGATAATTTCCTACCTTGGTTTCTTGGGGCTGGAGGCAGTTATGTCTAACTCACTTAATAATCAGTCCAACAGATTTTAATATGCTCGAAACCCCTCAAATATTTGAGATTAATCTCGGAGCACAAATTAACACACTTCACCTGATACCTGCCAGGACCGAACTCTGTGTATATATGTTAAACTCAATAGCCGAATTCGGGCAATGCCCGAAAAAAATACGCAGAACTAGTTTTGAGCAAGACATATTTCCCAAACCCGAAATATTAGTTTCATTCGGCTATTGAGCATTTCCAAATAGGCAGAACCAGTTTTGTGGAAAAATGCAAGCTAAATTCGAATCCGAATTAGTTCGGCTACTTGAAGCTTCAAGTACACAAAAACATAATCTCATGACAAAAGATCATGTCCTCACTATATTGAATGAACCTAACCTACCCGAACCTTCATGTCTCTGCAATAAAAGATTTATCAACAATGTATCGAAAAATCTCCTCTAAAATTCTAAATGCCACCATGCCAAAATATACAGAACCAATCCTGTGCATTTCAAGTTGCGCAAAACTAGTTCTGTGCATTTCAAGATGCGCAAAACTAGTTCTGCCTATTTGGTAATGCTCAATAGCCGTATAAAATTAACATTTCGGGTTTGGGAAATATTCCTTGCTCAAAACTAGTTCCGCGCATTTTTTTCGGGCATTGCCCGAATTCGGGTATTGAGTTTGGCATATATACAGCGTGTTCGCTTGAAAACTTCCCACCCCGAATTTCTCGAAAACCGCTGATTAAAACAAAAAACGCCGAGATACATCAAAAAATTTGTCAACGGGGACTAATTTTTAACCAAAAAGTACTTCACCCCTTGTACCCTCTGTCCCCCAGGATCATCCCCTTAAAAATTATTTTAAATGACAAGGGTACCAAGCAATATCTTGTTTCAAAGGTATGTCGAAGTCCTTTATGTCTACGTTTGATTTTTTTATTTTTTTAAATCGGTCGATTCGTTTTCGAGAAAATTAGATTCTTTATGTAGCTTAACTTGTTCAAAAAATGCAATACAAAAACATACGAAAATATCACTTAATGCAATAATTGTTCAAATGTTGCCCGTTATTGACCAAACAATGATATAGGCAATTTTCAAATTTCAGCTTGGATGACCTTCGTCAACACGTTATCGAAAGCTGCCATGATATCCCATATGTTTCTGCAACTGCCGGTCAAGAATGATGACTAATTATGGTGTTTGTTGATATGTTAGTTTTTAATTCCAGTGAATAATTTAACGCTTGAAAAAATAGTTCCACCATAATGACAAGATGTCAAAATCAAGTTGCCACAAATTATTTTCAATTTAATAAGACTAAGATTTAATATAACCGCATTGAAAATTAAAAGGATACCTGATGCAAAAGGCCTTTTACTCCTAAGATTGTTTTTTCTTACTCAACAAAAATTACACGAGTCTTACGAAGAGACATATTTTTATGCCCGATGCCAGTTATACTTAAAAATCCATTATAATGACTTCATAAGTATTCAATTGGCTCGGTCTTTCTTCCCCTGTCCAATATTGAAAAGTGACTCTCAAGACCCACTTAGCTCTCAACAAAGGTGACAAAACGTCCCCTTATGCAGCTCATACAGCAATATAATGGTGCAGTCAAGTCACCTGGGCGCAAAACAACCGCCTGCCGCTGAGTGGACAGTCACTTATTTCCCCATTTGCCAATGGCGGGTGTAGCATTTTCTTCCAGGGTTAAACCAATAGACCATAAGAATACAGAATACAGAATAATCACATAATTATTGTACAATATGCATAATGAATGCTCAATCAACATAGTTTCGAAATGGAAACATATATGGGCTAATATAATGGGTGAGTTTTTAGTACCGGATCGGTCAATAACTCCACTACTGCAGAAGATAGCGAGAAAAGTTGTAGATATATAAAGGTTGTAGCCAAGGATATGCTCCTTGCTCAGAAAATATTCTGATTTATACAGAGTGATCCATAGATATTTAAAATATAATGTAATGAAACATTATACAGGGTATTCCAGAAGTGATGACTATTTTGATATCCAAATCGCTGTCAAATGAACGTACTGTATATTGGAGATTATTGAATCAAAAATTAATTTTTTACATGGAAACATAAAAGGATATCCTCTAGTTTTAACACAGGCTGTAAAAAAATCACGGACGTATATTCATATACAAGGTGAGATAGTACGCAAAAACTAGATTTTCTCTTTTTTTAAATATAACCCCTATATTTTATTATACAAAAAGATTGGTTTCAATATGCTCTTTCCTATAGCATTTCATACATCTATATCTATTCATCAATTTCCGAGATGTTTCGATTTATTTTGAAAAAGTCCTGTCGAATTCTATTTTTATTTAACGAACAACTAAATTATAAGGCCATAATATAGTATCTGATGAAGTCAAAACCCTGAATTATCGAGATAATGTAAGTCAAGTATGCTGAGGAAACAATTTTATAGACGTAGTCCATAATTATCAAGCAGATTTATCAGGTAGGCTTTGAAATATTAGCAGTTGTCATAAACTGTTCAATAATATTGTGCCTTGTGAAAACCGAGCTCCAAAAATGATTTTTTTCATGGAAGAACAAATAAAATATATTTACGAGATTCTTTGAGCAACTGTCTGCTTGCTTCTAGAATATGTCAACTATCAACAGCGATATCCAGAACGGCGGCACTCTTAAACTGATGAATTTGAAAGATTGAAGAATCGTTTTATTCGGACTGGATCAGTTAATATTTCATAGCCTGCCTGACAGATATCTGCTTGATAATTATGCATCACGTCTATAAAATTGTTTCCTCAGCACACTTATATTATCTCGATAATTCGGGGTTTTGACTTTAATTATGGCTTTATATTTTAGTTGATCGTTAAATACAAATAAAATTCGATAGCACTTTCTCAAGATAAATAAATTTCAGTAGGTACACAAAAAGAAGATATATTTAAAATTTGCAGAAAAATCGAAATATCTCAGAAACTGATGAATATAAGTATATGAAATGCTATACAAATATGAAATAGCATATTGAAAGCAATCTTTTGGTAAACCAAGTAAGCAATCTTTTGGTAAACCAAGTAAACCAGGTAAATTATGGGGGTTACATTTAAAAAAAGAGAAAATATAGTTTTTGCATTCTACCTCAGCCTGTATACGAGTATACGAATATCCGCCGTCGCCTTTTTTCACAACCTGCGTTGAACTAGAGGATGCTTCATCCTTTTTTGTAAAAATAATAATTCTTTACTAATTAATTTTCAGTATACAGTACGTTCATTTGACAACAATTTGTATACAAAAAGGGTCATAATTTTTGAAATACCCTGTATAATGTTACAATTGCTGATATTTTAAGATCGAGAATTATTAGTAGAATCCAAGTATGAAATAATATATTATTTAAAACATTGTATGTTTGCATCACCCGTAGTTATCTTCTGCAGTAGTGAAGTTATCGACCGATCCGATACTAAACGCTCACCTTGTATGTAATTAAAATACCAGCAACTACTTCCTCTTATACCGGGTGTCCCACGACGATTAAGACAAGCACTATATCGGAACTAGGCAGTAGTAACGAATTCTAATTTTGGGGGTGTACATTAGAGCAAACATAGTATCTTTTCTTATTATTGTGTCGCCCAATGAGGCATTTGTTTTTGGCCACGCGACGTCCGATTCAGAATTTTTAATGGGACACCCTATATATTTGTGACCTTTTGTATTCCTCTCGATAAGACTATTCCAATAACTCCACTTGGTACTTAAAGGACTGTACCACTACCGTTATGAAACATTGTCCCATTAAAATTTTTGAATCGGACGTCACGTGACCAAAAACAAATACCTCATTGGGTGACATAATAGTAAGAAATGATACTATACTTGCTCTAATTTAAACCCCCAAAATTACAATTCGCTACTACTGCCCGGTTCCGATATATTGCTGGTCTTAATCGACACCCTGTATAAGATCCTTCCAGTTAGTGCAACTCAACTTTTCATTTCACTTATAAAAGATAGGCCTGAAAGAATCTCCATTGTGTTAGGAAGATAATTCTTTTTCTTTGCATGTCCTTACCTCCATCATCGTAAAAGATATCTATTCTTCGCAGCGCAAGATGAGATATTTTCTATTCCAAGTGTCGTGCCAAGTGCGTTCTTCTGACTCTTTCGCTTTCAAGGTGATTTGTATCACCTTATGTGCGAATGAACAAAAAGTGTTACATGTGTACTAGAGATGGTACTGCCAAGCTGTGTAAAAATTTTCAATGCAAATATCCCTTTTTTTCTAGGTGTTCGAATTTCACTTGTGAGTAATATATGATGCTGTTTTCATCTATTGCATCTGGATCTTAGTATATAGTCCATGCTGTACACTGATTGCGTCTCCGTACCTTGAGCTCCGCCACTGGCCCATTTGCCCTAGCAGCCGCCTTGATTGTCGTTATTTCTCGACGGGCGGCAAGCCTGCTGCGACGTGCGATCTCTTTTTCACCGGAGCGATTTTTCTACGAAAAATGAAGCCTTCAACTGTTTGACGGATCGCCTTTCGTTTGTTAACGGCGGGGCGCCAACGCCAACTATGTTTTCAGGCGCAAATTGCGCTTACCTGCAACTCAAAAGGTATTAATTTTGCCCATACACATTTTATAGGGCCATTTGTTTGGAGTTTGGATTGAATAGAATATTTTTCGTTCATCTTTCGAGTAGGTACGGCAAATTTAGCGACCTATCGGACTAGTCAAAAAACAAAAGAGAACATTAAATAACACCTCAAAAACATCTTAAAATAAAAACTCTCTTGTAGAATAATCGAATAATATCGAACTAGTAAAAAAACAAAAGAAAACTCTAAATAACACTTTAACTTTGTCTACCAGATATTCAAACAAACTCTTTTTTAATGAATCTATATCGCGGGGCTGTCCGAATATTTCAATACATCTTTTGTAATATACAGGGTGATCTATGACGAGTGGAAGAATGTACTGCTCATTTTCAATAACGAAATAGAATAGGTTAGAAGAGGTAAACAAGCTTTTTGTTTGTGCCCACAATCGTAACGCGGCAGCTGGCACACTGACCGCGGAATAGCTGATAAGCCCATACCCCTTGTATGAATAGCAGGTAGATAATCCTAAAAATAACAGCACTCATGTAGAAGCATAATATAAATAGCTACTTTGTTTTGGTTGATTGTTTCGGGTTATAAACTAAGAATTCCATCCAATATTCTAACAGATAATTTCCTTAAAATATTATATCATGCTTTAATTGAAACACATCTAATATATGGATTACCAGCTTGGGGATTTGCCTGCAAGACATATATTTCTGAATTGGATATATTACAAAAATATGTGCTGAAATCTATATTTCATAAGTTTAAGCTCTATCTGTCAAACGATGTATACCAAGAAACAAAGATACTCGATACTAGGCAACTTTATTTCATACATACCAGCAATTTATTCCACAAAATCTGTGTTGATGAAATGAAACATAAGCATAAACATGTATATAGCACGAGGCACAAAATATGGTCATCAAACTTAGTTCGACCACACAAAACGATATTCCAACGATCATTTATGTACCTATACTATATTCAATCCCAAGATAGACTCCACATAAACAGCCGCATGTAGCATTAGCGTGGTTACTGTCCGCTGCCATCTGCGAACGCGCCAGCTATAGTCCAGTGCAATTATGGAATTTTATATTACTATTTGAAAGAGTTGCCCTATTAACCCATTGCAACCTAAAAGTAGCCAGTTGCCAGTTTGAAATGATCATTTAGGCAATGAACACTTGACATCGCATATTTGGATCTGATTTCCAGTCAGTCTTGGGTGTTTTTACTTGCCGGATTATAAGATACAATTCACACATAGTGTACTGGACTATTAGGGACCCTACCGACATGAGCCGATCACGCACGCGGGCTTGTTTTCATTTGGTCTAGCTTGGTTGTGAATACAGTATAGCTCCGAAATTGTATTGTGCAGTACCATCAACCATAAAGTCCCTCAAATTTGGCAAAAACTTTAAACAAAGCTAAAGGAATGGATTTACTCTGTAGAGCGAATGATTATACATAATATTATCAATCGATAACAATTGTTCTAGTAATATTTTGGGTAAGACTTCGTTTTAGCGGAAACCGAAATGGGGGTCGAGAGTGGTGTCAAACGACGCGGTTTGACGTCCTGAATTGAACGAGACCACTCCCAAACCGAGGAAACGTTCTGGTGAAGAACTACGGCATTTTGAAGTTTCGTTACCTAACCTAACTTATCCAAAAAAGTTTATTTGTTGAGCTCAAAATGGGTGTTAATCGACGTGGCTGGACATCATAACTCGAACTTGACTACTTCCAAAGTGAGGAAACATTCCGGTGAAAATCTACGCCATTTTAAAACTTGGCAATTTCAATACCTTGCCTGATATAACCTAACTAATACGGTTGGGCTAAAAAGAGGTGTCAGTCGACTCGGTTTGATGTCTTGACTCGAATTTTATCAACTAATAGCCTGAAAAAACATTTACATTGATTCTAAGTTTAGGAAATTGAGCCAAAAAAGGTCTTTGAGGGTCTGCGCCTGGGACCTATTCCGGCATACCCTACCTACCTGGGAGTGTGTTGCATTAAAGTGTTCAAAATTGACAAAATTAGCAACGCCTGGGGGGGCCAGCCCCCCCAGGCCCCCCCTTTTTGCAAGTGAACAAGCCTAATTCAACTTAAACCTACCCAATTTCTAGGAACATTAAGAATTCAAAGTATCATAACTTTTTTATTTTCCATTTCTTGGTGTTGCTTCTGGTGT
Source organism: Callosobruchus maculatus (assembly GCA_951848785.1). Lineage (NCBI taxonomy): Eukaryota > Metazoa > Arthropoda > Insecta > Coleoptera > Chrysomelidae > Callosobruchus > Callosobruchus maculatus. The sequence continues at coordinate 10,140,834 of CATOUR010000296.1, forward strand.
CATTGTACCCTACTCGTCAAGTACTTTCAAATTGATCATATATTTCGTGGAAAAAATATAGAAATTTCGAAGTCGTTTTTAGGTTAGGTTTCAAATTTCAAAGAGGCATAGATTTTTATCGGGCCGTTTTCTTAGGCTGGGTATGGTTCAATCCAACGCGAGGCGTCAAACCGAGTCAATTAACACTCCTTTAAACCCCATTTAACCTATTTTGACCTCAACAACTTGACCCGTCGGGTTAAGTTAGGTTAGGTACTGAAACTTTAAAATGCCGTAGTTTTTCACTGGAGCGTTTCCTCGGTCTAGGAGTGGTCTCGTTTTACTCAGGACGTCAAACCGAGTCGATTGACACTACTCCCAAGCCTCAAATCGGTTTCCGCTAAAACGAAGTCTAGCCATATTTTGATATGTATATTTGAAAATATTAAAATTTTTAGATCACATTGTATATCCACGCACAGGCAACGCCTACTGTGGATTTATTTATATTTATTTACTACACTGTAATTATGGTGAAAATATTATTAATTGTTATAGTTTTGAATGAATTTTGGGTTAGGTGGCCTATTATAAGCTCTTTTTATGTTAAATTCCGATGACGTCTTATCAGTTAATTGCTATTTTTGCAAGAAAATGTATGTACGCAAAACATACCAATGTACCGAAATTCAATTGGTGATATAATAAATTGGGCCCAGTTCACAATCGGTAGTTAACTAGAGGTTAAAAGAAAAGTAGTGGTTAGCGTTTCATAATCGGACTCCTACATCAGAACCCAATGTTTAGGTGACCATTTGGCATTGAGCAAAAGGATCTTCAGAGTATAATAAATGTACAATTATACAGTCACAAAAAACTGATTTGTTGAAGATAATATCCATATTTATACAGTGCAATAGATGAATGACGACTTGACTTTTAAGGCAATATAAAGTGCATTACACAGGATTGTCCCCAGGAAGCTGCATGTACAAAAGTGGTGGAAAGTAGACCACAGTTCATTGAAAAGCTCACATCTAAAACTAATTTAGCTGTTATAATTTTATGTTTTATGCATGTTTGTTGGCATGACCGTAAAAATTAATGCAAAAATCAGCCTTATATTTTTCTTCTAATCCCAGCTTTGCCTACCAGTATCAGGCAACCTACCCCATGTAACGATGTTACATGATACAGGATTATAGTCAAAAGTGTAGTAAACTTAAAATATGAAATACGTCTAACCTTGATTAGGCAAACACAGTGATGGATTTGTATTAACTTTCATATTGGATCTTCGTCTCTTGTGTATTGGTTGATCTGGCCATGATCTGGCTCTTTATCCTCTAGTGCAACGTGCCTGTCACAGACTCGATAAGCATTTCTGACTTCTGTTGGGGTTTTCTGTCGAGGCTTTCAATTTCCAACTAGTATTATCCAGCGACACCTCGGCAATCATAAGTCCATCCTAAGTCATGTGAATTGAAACTTTTATACTGTCACGAGGGCCTCTTTTTCTCAACAAAGAATCAAACGGGACGTAACTTTCACTGTTTTACTCCACAACTCAGTACAATATCTCTTAACATTATCTCAACTCAACTGAACTGAACTGAACTACCACGCTACCCATGGCGCCTTATATACACTTCATCGAACCATCCAGAGATTTCGATGACATTTCTAGAATCCATCCGTCATTCCCGAAAACTCTAGATGATTCGATGACGTTTTACACCTCAAAAATCTAACCTAACACTTTGACTTTACATCATGCATGACAACTAATACAAATACATGAATACCATAATATATACAGTATGTTACAATACTTTGAATAAGCGTCATCACAAATGTGATATATTACAGAATTAGTGACAATGAGGCACCTAAAAGCCTTGTTGCGCAGGGAGAGCCCCGTTTTTGTGGGGGCACTGGCGGGCCTACTCTGCCTACCAGGCTGACGTATTTACAAAGTTATACATTATTATAACCAAATTTTATAATTCTAAACTATCAACAGTGTCAACTTACGGATGTCTACTGTCAAATAGCTCTAAGGTGAATGACCTTTTTGCAGTATAATCTTGAGATGAATTTTGACATAAAACGGCTGAGTTTCCCACGTATGCTGATTGACTAATTTGATTTTAGTCTCGTGACGTCACACGACTGGAAAAATTCAAATATTTATCTTATTATTATATATTATTTTCTCGCTACCCAGACTCAAAAAATCGGGGATAAAATGGCAAGCTTTTCATGACGTGTTCTATCAAAAACAATTATAAACAAAAATCATGATACTGGTCCATTATCTTGTAATTCTGTGTTATAAAAATGCAACACAGCTTTATAATCTTACAAATATTTCGTGAACAACTGAAATATTGTAAATATTGTTTTATAAAATGCTCAAGCATTTACAAAATTTAGTAAATCTAAAAAAATATGGTATTTTTGTTAAACTCTACCCGGCTTTTAAAATATGACATCGGAAAATCGCTGCAATAGTAATGTAAAGATACCCACGTTTTCTTCTCTGCGTGGCATGTCATGTTGGATGCGCGTATCCAATAGCCCACACTCAGAAAAATCTGTCGTTTTGTCAAAGACTTACGCTTGGATTCAATGGGACGTTAGACTCAGCATTTCTCAAATACAGCGACGTTTTCTCCAATGATAGCGAATTATATCGTATTGTCGATTCAACTAAAGAATGCATTGGATTCCAATGAATGATTCAATCGCAGCCTGTCGTTGAATCGAATCTGTGTCTGGTAATTGATTCTAAACTACTTTATTTTCCTTGGACCAACAAATTTTATTGCGAGAACAGCTGATTGATTCGTTTGGATGTTTAATGTTGTGATTTTGTTTGAAGTTATAAGGAGCATGATATAAGAATTAGACATAATCCTGCACCAGTTGTTGCATTATTACCTGAAATATAGCTGCCTGACTAATCTAAATACCTACATTCAAATGTGGGTATTAGCTCTTCTAAGTCTCAATTTCTCAGTAGGTCCTTCATTTAATATATAACGGGACACATTTAAATCACACAATTGCTCATGCAATACGCAAAACCACGAGATGACACAACACTTCTAACACCGAAACAACACAACGGATTAACTTCGTCCATGTTGACGAGTTTGCGGCGATAGGAGCACTGAGATCATCCTATTCTTTATTCTTACCTTCACACAAGGGCCATTGAAACAAAATTAATTTTTATCAGATGAACTATCACGAACTGCTGTTGCAGTAATAATTTTTGTACATTCAATAGATTGTATGCTTTGCTTAAATGAAACATAGGGTAAATTTCGAAAACAAAAGGATGTTTTGATTGCATTATATGTCAATACTGGTATTAGAAGGATTGTACATATCGTTATAGTGAATATAAAATTATTTTGAATTTATTGGCGTACCTGCTATTACTTCAAATATAAGGATTGATTTCTTTAAATGACATGGATTTGAAACAACTGTAAATATATTTAAAGTGATGGAAAAACATTCAAATACTACCAATGAATTGGAAACGCAACAGTATTTTTTTCTGTGCAGGCGTTATACGTCACATCATTGAATACGTCACAGAACGCTGTTTTGTTGTGGTTGGCCAGTTCCTGTATCCAAACAACTTTTCTGTATATGACATTTAGCGTATGTGCCAACTAGTTTGTAGATTTTTTTTACTTTTGTGATTTCTTTCGCTGATTTATCATCCGTAAGGGCTGTTAAAGCATTTTACAGTGTTTGTGTTTAAGGATTTTACGTTTATTGACGTATGTTATCCCTACTTTAACCTAAAGCCTTCATTTTTCTAACATTTGTTGGATAATTCGGCATATTTCTCAATTATTATTAATCATTGTTATATTTTAGCATGACTGAGAAGCACGTCGTAAGCTTCAACTCAATACACGGCTTTTATATTTTATAACCCTTTACGGGTTTTTAGGTTGGATTTGTTTTTGTTTGGATATAGAACGCCGACATTGACAGCAGCGACGTCAGAGTTTGTGGCGTATTGGGAGTTTAGCAGAAGCCAAAAAGGCGAACAAGCCATATAAAAACAGATCGAATGATTAGTAAATATATTACTCGTCGCGGACCGTCAGCCAATTAGTTTGTATTCAAACTTAATTAAAGCGGAGGAACAGAGGTAATCGTCGTCGTCAGTTAATGGGCTATTTTGTTTGCAATTAGCCAACTAGATAGCAAGTATGGTGCCTGGCGTGTTTTTATTGCCACATCAAATCTGCTGATTGCCTCTTGCATTGTCATTAATTTTGCCACAGTATGAACGAGACGAGTTCGCCTTAATCATAACGTTAGCGTCGTTAGCTCGAAAATCTGTACTTGGTGGTAGTGATGTAAAATAATTAAGTAACTATTACAAAGTAATCGTTACTAATGAGTAACGAGTCCTCCATTTCGGAAAGACTCGTTACTTCCGTTACTTTTGCTCACGTTACTCAGAGTCCGATACACAGTCCTAACAGTTTTTACAATCACGCCACTCTGTCCGCAACCAGTAAGTCCCAGGTCTGCACCAGAGCGTATTGGACTGGGAATGGTTTCATACTATTCAGGATAGACAACACATATACTCTGTTCCATGATACGTTAAACTGGCATAACGTCTATTTGATAGGTATCAGCTGACAGTGGCGTATATAGAAATCGATTTCGGGGGGGGGGGCATTGGAAAAATTTTCATACGTTATAATATTGGCGTATATTATAATCCTAGCTTCATCCTCTTCCAGACGTCAAAACTGAATGCGTGGCTGGTTTCGGGGGGCCCGGGCCCCCCCTTATATACGCCACTGTCAGCTGACGAAAAAGTGCATCTCAAATTTAATTTTTTACTAGTGGTGTTGATTGGCAATCCTGCGATCAGGACCGTATTAATAATATTCTTACTGAATATCTCATTGCCAAAAAGGAATGACTATTTCTGTAAACAAGAAATTGCTTCAGTACTCCTATATTTAGCAATAAGAACGATTCAATCAATAGCTTACATCACTAGGGGGATATTTATTGGTTAAAACGTACAACGTACAATTGGAAGAAAAATGTACTTGCACTCAGTACAGCCATGTATTCCTTCAAAGCTTTGAATTGATACGTCAAAACTCAATCTGGAGTATTTTTAGTTATCACTAGCCGAACAGCCGTTCGCTGTTGACACGGCTGACAGTTTAAAGTATCGGGTAACAGGGTATACACAAACACATTACCAATAGTGGTAGGGTAGACTTGTTTTGGTTTAAGTAGGTTTTAGTTTGTTTCTTGTTCTATCAGTTTTAGAGTGAATACATATTATGTTTGCTGTTCTTGTTTTCGAAAGAATGTCTTCAAACATACTGTTTTTTAATAAAATATCCATCTTTGTATTATGAATACCTACTAAATATACTTGCCGATCTCAATGTTCTACAAAATAACTAAACTAAGTCAAAAGTAGCGTTTTCAACTGTTTAAACTGTTGAACATACGTATCTAAAAAGTAACTAAAGTAACGAGTAACGAACTCTGAGTAACGAGTCCTGAAGTGGAAAGTAACGAGTCGTTACAAGTCCTTCAAAATAACTAAAGTTTACGTCACTACTTGGTGGTGATGTAAGCAGACGACGGCGATGAAGGATATAAAATATAACCCAAGCGCATTCAACGTGACCAAATGTGGTATATTACTACTATTTTGGTAGTTTCTTGAGAAGTTGAAATTGTGGTAAATCCTTATTTCCATGGGAGTCCCTTACCACTATGTATTTCCCATACAGCAACTCTATGAGTCTAGCTCAGCTCGTGTAAGAATTGATGGTAACCTGTCTGATTAAATAGCAACCAGAAAAGGAGTTCGTCAGGGATGCGTATTATCTCCGATGTTATTTAACATTTTCTCTGAATTTGTGATGAGATGGGTATTGGGCAACTGGAATGGCGGTATAACTATCTATTGGCGGAAGCAAAATATCTAACTTAAGATTTGCTGACGATACAACCCTTAGTGCTGCTTCTCAGGAAGAACTAGTAGCTCTATTGAACGTTTTAGAATAACACAGTGCAGCATAAGGTCTTGGTATTAACTACAACAAGAGCAAGGTTATGATCGTAGATAGAGAGCATGACAATCATCGAGAAATAAAGTCAATAGGCCGTTGTGAGATAGTTCAAAGTTTTGTGTACCTCGGTTCTTTGATCGACAATTCAGGCAGCTGTGAGAATGAGATTCGACGGCGCATTCAACAGGTACGTGTGGCATGATAAAGCTTAATAAAATATGGCGTAACCATAACATCACTATAAAGCTACCAAAATGTCACTGGTTCAGTCTTTTGTGTTCTCCATATTTTTGTATGCCTAGAAAACTTGGACTGTTAAAAAGGCAGATCGAGCTCGCATAGATGCTTTTGAAATGTGGACGTAGAGGAGAATGCTGAAAATTCCTTGTACCGCCCATCGAACTAATGTTTCCGTACTGGATGAGCTGGGTAATCCAAAGAGACTATCCTCCATTGTGTCGACGAGAATGCTTACATTTTTCGGACATATTCACAGAAGCGATAATATGGAGAAACTTGTAGTTCAGGGTCACGCCCCGAGTGGGCGGCGCCGTGGCCGTTCCCCTACACGCTGGGTGGATACTACGAAACAGTTGCTAGATATGAGTATCAAGAGCGCCACTGAACTGACAGTAAATCCCGAACGATGGCGAGCTACAGTTCTCAAATCTATTGATAATATTCGTGTCGGCAATACTCTAGCTCCGACTTAATGCATTTTACGAGTTCACAACATGTCTGTTAAGACATTGTGACTATGATGATGACGAGAATTTGACAAATCTTGGTAGGGAGAATTTCTTGGTTGATTTTTGGTAGTTTTTTGTGATTGCATAGTTTTTCACAAATGTCCCTTTTTAAAGAATTATTGACTCACTTTAGAATGTGCTGTGTTCAAAAGACGCCTTTTAGTACGGTTGTAGAGGTTTCAGAACTTTTTTCTGCTCTTCAGAAAAAAAACGTACCACCTTTTGGGTTTTTTTGCTCTTCAGATAATCATAGCACCTTTTGGGTAGGTTTTGGTAGATTTCACTTAAAAATCTGGTAGATTTCTTTAATAAAATCTGGTCACACTGAAGCGGACACAGCAAAATAACATTTTCCGACAAAGGAGGATTTTCCGACAAAGTTCGGCCCTTTTATTGTGGTGATATTAGAATTTCACGTTATGACATTATTTTTTTAAGTTGCCCCACCCCACCCCTTTTTTATCATCGCAGCGGGACCAAGAACTAGATTTTTGGTCCTAATGATAACCTTTTTATAGTGAGCAAGTTTGAAGAAAATCGGAAAACTTTGGTTTTTTGATGTCCGTCTGTGTTAGGGGTGGGCGATAATTATCGATGTTTGGAAAACATCTATATTTCACGTTCGATGATCTATGTTTCTACCATCGAAGTTGTTAACTTGAACCATCGGTGAAAACATCGATGTTTTGAAAAAATTGCATCGATGTTTTGCTAAAAATTTCAATTACAATTTGAAAATATACAAAAAAGTAAACTCTAAACTTTTCTGGTCTCGAACGCGCTTTGGGTTCCTTTGTAAAGGTGTGCATTCTACTTCCTTTCAGTGAACTAGTTCATAAACGAATTACTATTCTGTACGAAAACAACAGAGACGCAATGGTCGTCAATAGTGATTTATGGGAGGGGGGATAATCACAAGCTACTAGATTTGGCCGATTGATAAAGCTGTGATAAAGCCACTACTCACGTCCTCACAATGGAGTTAACTCGTTTTCTATGTGAATTTTTTGTTTGTTCTTAAGTTGATTTGAGATGCAATTTGACATTGATTGATTTTAGATGAAATTCAAATTCGCTAAAGTTGCAAAACATTTGAAAAAGGAAATAGACAATCGACCGCACTGAAAACAAATTAGCTCCATCGATCGATCAAATTTTAAAGCTTGCGATTATAGTCTGATTAGGAGCATTGAGTAACTAATAATACAACAGGTACAACCAGCATAGCTGGGGACTAACACGGATATATGTCAGGGACCGATTCGCGCAAATGTCCACATTAAGTTTTTATATTGTGCGCATTTGTTCTTTATTAGTAGAAAGTATGTTGTTAATTCAATTTTTTTAAATCTTTGTTTAAATTAATAAATTTGTTAGCTTAGCTAGTTTCTGGACTTATTCTTTCGGGTTTACTATGCTGTTTTTCGAAATTTCAAATGATGATAGTAAAATACATATATCATTATTTATTTCTAACATCAAAATTGAAGAACATCAGTACTCGAATATCGATGTTTTTGCGATGTTCAAACATCGTCCGCCGATGTTTTGAATACGATATATCGTAGTTATCGATGGCCGACGATCGATGTCGATATCGATGTACAACATCGATGTTTTCTTTCGATGTCCCATCCCTGGTCTGTGTGTCTGTACGTCCACGATTTCGTTCTCTAACGATTACTCAAAAACGCCTCAAGCGATTGCTCCCAAATTTGGCAAACTTGAATTAAAAAGGGGCCTTTCGCGTCGAAGAGGTATTGGTGCCGATCGGACACTGGGAGGCGGAAGAGAGTGAGGGGTGTACAAATATAAATTTAATAGCACAAGTTGAAAAAGAATGTGCCTTTATGTCTAAAACGATATATCACATGTTTTTTCGGAAATGGAGGCTAAAAAAATTAAACAAACTGAAATACTCAAACTGGATTATTTGATATTAGACAGTCATGAACAACTTAAAGATGTCTACCTTAAAATAATATTACTATTCGATTGGATTAAGGGTTAAAGGGAATGAATATTCCTCCTTTGGATCTGGTAATTCAAGGGGAAGCTAGAAAAACTGGGTTCCGTCTCTGGAGTCAGGGTAGCTGGACTTTTATGAATCCAGGCAAAGGACATTCGACGATTCTAGCAGAGTTGGATGAGGATAGTCCTATTTTGTTGGCGAGGAGCGATACAGTTTCTCCTACGCATCGCTTCAATCGCAAATTTACGGTGGTGTTTCCGTCAAGGGAAGAATGGGAGTCTAGGGAAAGACAGCTCATCGAAGGAGGAGGACCGGTCTGGTACACAGACGGTTCACTCGCTAGAGGGGGCTCAGGCTCGGAAGTCTACGGACCCCATACGAGACTTTCACTCCCTCTTGGGGGGCACACCACAGTATTCCAGGCTGAGATCTATGCGATACTTGCTTGTGTAAATCGTATTCGGGAAATTGACGGGACTAGGAGGCCGATTACTATCTGCTCTGACAGTCAGGCAGCCATCAAAACACTGAGTGCTTGGAAAATAATGTCGGGACTGGTCCTGGAATGCAGGAGGGTTCTTGACGACATCTCAGCTAAACACAAGGTATCAATGATGTGGGTACCTGGGCACGCTGGGGTAAAGGGTAACGACATGGCGGATCATCTGGGTAGGATGGGATCCGGCAACAGTTTTGCGCCCGGAACCAGCCTTAGGACTATCTGCAAACTTGATTAGGAAAACAACTGGAAAGTGGATCCAGAATCGACACTCTCTGAGATGGAACAACATCTCTGGTCATCTCCGTCAAGCTCGGGAACTATTAGCAGGGCCTGCAGAGAGAATAGGACGATGTTGTCTCTCTCTGGATAGGAGTAACTTGAGATTGCTAGTAGGCCTACTAACGGGTCACAACACCTTCAGTCGTCACCTGTTCGTGATAAGGGTGGTCAACGACCCAACGTGCACGTGGTGCGGTGAAGAGGAAGAATCCTCGGCACGCATCTTGTGTCACTAGGAAACCCTGGGTTATCACAAGCAGACTATGCTGGACTCAAAAGCCTTGGAACCAATAGAGATAAAACGGATAGGACCTAAGAATGTACTTGCCTTTGCCAAAAGGGCAGGTCTTATGAACTAGCGCGGATAGAGGCGCAAAAGTGCCAATCGTGTGGCCTATGCACCAGTCACATTCCGTGCTGGATAGCTTCTGGTCCTTATTCATTCAAAGGGAATGGGGGTTGTGCAAAAAAATTGTCATATAACACATTGAAAATTGTACTGAATATTATCACAAGGTTATGGTAAAACAAGGACAGGGGATGAACATAACATCGGAAGTATCGTAAATTTACCAAAAGTGCGTCTAAGTGGTTGAAAATCAAGTAATGAAAGAAAATTAAATAACTCTGATACAGTTGAAAATCGGACCAACTTTATATGACTTTTTTTGTTGGAAATGAGCTGTACAGTCTTCTCCTAAAGTATCTTCCATTCGTCAGTATGCTAATTATGGAAAATCGACAGGAAAACAGGGCTTTCGGATGTCCACGTAATACAGCAGTAAATGCAAGTATCCGTTAGCAAAATGGCTGAAATGTCGCATTAAAATGGTCACAGCCAATTTGCGCTCCCGATTTGTATCCCATTGAATTTTTCGATTTGGCATGGAAACGCCAATAAAACCCATACAATTACTTCAGAACAGTCGATACAATAGCCAATAAACGGTTTATGATCTAAAGAAAAATTGCTTGCTGCCAACTATCCCTCATATATGAAATTGATCGTGCTGCTTGGCACGAATCACGGAGCCAGGGCCGTATCACTAAGTTTTCCGTTTTGTTCAAGTATCGATTCCTTTATATTGTATTGTTGCTCTTAACATATCGAAAGCCTGCGACAGAGTGTGGCATGAGGGACTTCTGGTCAAGCTTGTTGGCTATGGATTACCACCTGGCCTGCGCCAGTGGCTGAATAGCTTTTCGAACGACCGATCTCTGTTTGTTGTAGTCGAAGGCTGTGCATTAGACGTATTTTCAATAAACGCCTGTGTTCCTCAGGGATCTGTCCTATCCCCTACACTGTTTCTACTGTACATCAACGAGCTCCTCGAAATAATATCCAATCCAATCTACTGCTTCCAAAACGACAGTAAATTAATATCGTGCATGGAACCAAGCAAGCCACTACCATCCCAGGAGACGGTACGTTGGCGTCAGCAGCATGCCTCACAAATCAACGTAGGTATCAAAACAATTGTCGAGTGGGGATCAGTAGATAAAGTACAGTTCAACGTACAGAAAATTCAGGCAACAACACATACGAAGGAGTCTCACGTTGGCTTACCAACTGTGGAACTGGAGGGTCACCCCATGGTGGAGTCACCTTCCGTTAAGCTTTTGGGGATCAACATCAACAATAACATGTCCTGGCACGACCACGTAGTCAGTGTTGCTAAAACGGCATCCCAGAAGCTTGGAGTTTTGTTCCGCTGTATAGGAAGCTGTATACATCAGAACAACTACTGCTACTCTACAAGGCACAGATCCAACTATCGATGGAGTATTGCTACCGTGTGTGGGAATGCGCTCCGAAGCACTTTCTAAAGCTTCTGGACACTATCCAGAAGAGAGCAATTGGACTAATCGACACGCCTAACCTCTCAAAGGACCTCCATAGCCTGAAACATCGAAGAAGGGTGGCTGACCTGTTCCTGTTTGACAGATTCTATTACGGAAGATGTTCGAGTGAACTCTCCCAGATAATGACACCAAAGGCCAAACGAGAAACACTAGAACGGCTCTGCGAGCTATTCCTTACCAGTTCCAGGTCCCTTACTCCCCGAACCAGTCTCCTACGGCATTCCTTCTTTTGGAGAACTTCGACGCTGTGGAATGAGCTGCCGGGGAATTTGTTTCCCGGCGGTTAAAACCTGCAGCGTTTTAAATTTAACGTCCACCGATACTAATATTCTCGCAGCGCTTCTACAGCGCCATAGGCTTTCAGCCTTTGTGGGAGGCTGACCATAAAACAAATTTCTATGCATGAAAAAAGAAAGTGTTTTGCGCATGCCAATTTTAAAGGATTTTTTTTATTCATTATACATGTATACTCACAGCGTCCGTTTTATGTCGGTCTGTTTGTTGGTCAAGTAATGTTTTTCGGATCGCGTAATCACTGCAACATCCACTTTAATAAAAAAATGAATACAAGTCCTAGGGTAGATTATAGTTCACTCAAGCTACAAGTCGACTCCTTGAAAAATAAAAAGTTAATTACCAGCTAGAACACGCTTGCTTTTTTTTACTTTGATGTCAACGGCATCGACTGCTGTGGTCATTAATTAGCCTCATGTAAGCTTTGTTACTATTTCCCGGCACCAATCTAGGAACAGCACTGTTAATTACAAGCCAACAGGTCGGGATTCTCGCTGAGGTTTTTCTATGGAAATTTATTTCAAATTGAAAAAACCATGAATAAATTTCCGCTTCTGACGGGAATACAACCCGGAACTGAGACAACCACCCCAAAATGTGTTACAGGACATGCGTATTCTGCAGGGGCAAAGCATATGGCAAGAGATATTGTCCGCAATACGCCAGGGTGGGCCCTCCATTGAGTCCTACGTGTTTTTATGGAGTTCCATCTCAGGTAGCACCTTAGAAAAGAACTAAGTCAAGGATGGAAGGACTCATAGGACAAGGATGAAAGAACTAACAGGAAATCGTAACAGGAAATCAGTTACACCCGTATGCACCGTTTGGCGATTCCAATCCTAGTTCTCTAATCACGTTTTGCTAATCTTTGGCTTCTAGCCATGCACCGTCAAGAGATTAGCTAATCCAGATTAGATATGCGACAAGGTTGTGTTCGCAAGATTATTTTGACAGTAACAGTGACAAAATTGTCAGTTTGCGGTGCATAGTAAACAAATAATCTAATCCAGGTTTACGTAACTAATCGCGCAACTGACTTACGGTGCATACGGGTGTTAAACATTTGTAGCTTCCGCTAGAAAAATCTTTGGTTTGAGTCAATCACTCTTGCATGCTTAGCCAAAATCTGGTTTCTCGTTTTTGATACGTTTACACATAAACCTTCTTGTAGTAACTAATATAGTTTTGTTGAAGATTCTGTACTTTTATTTTCAGATAATTTTTGTAATTGACATGTCATTGTGCTTTTCAGTTTGTTAATTGCCAACTGTAACAGCCAACTGAAACCGAATCAAAACTATAAGTTAAGTTTCAATTATCTAACAAATATAACAAGCATAGCATCCATGGACATCAAAACCCAGAATTTGGCAAAAATATTGTTTTACTACTTCAAATTGAAATAACTCTATAACTGTTACATTTAGGTGTAGGGAATGCTCATAAAAGCGGAAGTATATTGTAAAATTTTTCTGACTATGCTACAAAATACAGGGTATACCATATAAAATAACAAACAAAATTATGGTCGTGAGTTTTGGTTTACCCTGAATACAAAATCAAAGAAAAAATTGATAATTTTAGACAAAACTAGACAACCAGGAATTATTTTGTCAATGAGAATCAACCCTCAAGTTATTGATTTTTTAAGATGATATTCATCAAGATTTTCACATAAAAGTGGCCATATCTCTGAAAATATCCTGTATAGCCCGATAAAACCCTATATTTTGCGGAATAGGGAAAATGAGCACAGTTCGTAGCTATCCAAAACAAATCAAACTTGGTGGAAGAGTAGACCAGCAAGCTACGATAATTCCCGTTCGAAGCCAGATGAAATATCTTGGATTGAATTTAAATAAGACTGTTAGCACTAATACCCTTATCAACGAGAGGATAAAGAAAACCAACCAGGTAGCTCATCAACTAGCACCCATTGCTGGTTTCTCTTCGAAAACACATGTGGGAATAAAACTAAAGATCATAGAAGCCTGCTTGTATCCGCTTCTTACCTATGGTTTAGCTTCTGTACTCCCACGGATCAGTGCAACAGGCCCCAACAAATTAGATTGATGCCTAAAGAAGATTTATAAGAGGGCAGGGCAATTTCCTTATAGCATCCCTGACGCAATGTTATGGGACATGCTACAAAAGGACAATATTCCCACAAGATTGAATTACGCTCACAACAAACTGCTTCTTGCTCTGGCTGGATCCTCAATTTCGAAGCAAGCTATAACCAGAGTTGACCACCCCATCGGTAGACCCAGCTCCCGCTACCAGTTTTTGTCTCCGAAATTCAAACCACCATTGACGTCGGCAGGACCATAGTAACCATAGTAAGTTTGGCACGTACACTTATGTGCATAATGTAAATAAAGGCTATTATAGCCAAACTTTCCCCTCCCTTTTCCTTCTCCCTGCCTATGTCCTAGCATTTAGAGTTATTGTAAAAATAATTATACACAATTCTAATTGTAAACTTTGTAAGCTATAAGCATTATTTATGTATTAGTTATATAGAATAAAGAATTTTAAATTCAAATTGAATTGAAAATATCCTGTATAGCCCGATAAAACCCTATATTTTGCGGAATAGGGAAAATGAGCACAGTCCAAATTCGGGATAATATATAGGGTGTTCCATTTGAAAAAAAAACAACTCTGGTATGCCGTGCCTTTATCAATAACGCCGTATATTGTAAAGCGATTTCAAAATGTAGACTATAGCTTTACCTACAACTTTTATTGGAAAGTTTTTTTGTATCTCTCATAATAACGAAGGTATCAAACTTCGGAGTAAAAGATGGTCGCCCTGTATATCATCTGGACCAGGGGGCTTCATAGATTTTAGGCCAATTATTCTAACTCTCCTAGAGCGAAATAGGGTTCTTTTTGACCGTTCTCCAATGTTTGGGTTCTTTTGTAAGTAGTGCTGATCTTAATATTTTGGTCCGGTTTTCCATTCAAGAGAAGTTGGTGTGCAATTTTTCAACTGAAAAAATATTAAACACTCATTCCATCCAGCGAAGAGGGCTTTGAAGTTCTGGTTAGCTGAAAAATATATTTTTTCTGATGTATAGAGAGGTCAATACACCCCCAGAAGTGAGGCTGCTTGGATTGACTAAAGTTATTTACAAAAAGGGCTAAAACATCGGAACAAAAAATTCCTAACTACAGTCCTGTTAAAAATGGCGCTAACCAAATATTAAAACTGCGATCGCTGAATCGTGTAATGTGCACTGAGAACAATGCTCCTTAATAAAACCCTATAAAATGTTTATTACGTCAAATATAGCACTATAGCTGGCACGGACTTAATTCATTGGTCAGTTTTCAATTACACAACTATTGGATTTGTTTTGGTTTGTGGTATTCCCATTCGAATGTCATTTGATTGGTTTGAATGCAATTGCATAGTGAAGTATGAGCTTTGGCTTTGTTAAAGGTCCGAATTATGGAAGACATTTCTTGCTACTGCATTTTCCCAAGAGCATAAAGACATCTAAAGAATGAAATGCCAACTCCAAACACATTTCGACGTCCACATCCAGAAGTTGTCAAATACCTACGTCTTGTGTTACATAGGTATAATACTTGCACGTGAAATCCGAACACTGAGAAAAAAAGGGTTGCGGTCACAGAGTTAACATCTCTAGAGGGAATGTAAACAACAAAATGCACAGGTCGCTGACCAGCCCTCATGTAACGGAAATTTTGACAGCTTGAGGGCATTACCAGTGGCGTACGAGTTTATATTAAAATTGGATGTTCATTAATAGATTCAATTATTACTGTGATGTTACAAACTGGTACAATTATGATTAGTATTTAGCTATACTTATAGAGTTACTCTTATGATAATTGGATTGTAACAGTTGATAATTTATTATTACCATGAAGTGTTTCCCCATATTTTACGCTACTGAAAACCAAAACAAAACCTATACTAACCTATGATAAGTGGTGTTCACCGATTCGTCGCTATTGCAGCAAACTAAGTATGCACCTTTTACTTCGTCGCATCATGCAATTATGACAATATTGTTCATAAATAATTTAATTCACACCACAAATAGTCACAAAGTCATTCCAATATACACTAAAACAACAAAAACTCAACATACGCAATAACCACAACTACAATGACAGCCACATGACAGCTTTAGACGACGCCAATTGTAGGTTGCCAAATTTACGACATATTAGAAGTTATTGCGACATTCCGCTATGAAATTTACCATTTTTGAGATTTCGTTATATCAATACAAATTATCTTCATGCAAATCAGTTACATTGCAAGTATATTGGAATGTATAGTTAAATACCCAGTTAAATACTTTGCGGAACATGTGTTCAAACTTCGGAAACTGCCAGATTTTGAAGAAACTGGAAGGTCCTTAAGCGGACGAAGAAGAGTGGCAATAGCGCTATAGATGTTGGCTGGCCAATATTCAAATTAGGCTCCCTCTAGAGATGTTAACTCTGTGGAATGAACAATAGAAAGCTAGGCAAAGATGTGGTATTGCAGGCTTTCTAAGCAACAGAAACTATATTAATATAAATTGCTTAGTAAGTCCGCAATAATCACTGTTATTGAAAAGAGTATCAATTTTTTGACAAAACTATATGCTGGAACTAATTCTGTGTCTCTAGTTATATAGAAAAACTATAAAACAAAGCAATATTTGGATTAATCTACAACGGCGTAGCCCTTTAACAAAAATCCATTTTACGAGGGTTGCTCTATATCTCCGTCAATCCACCAGTACGCAGACAGCTGTTTCACGCTTATTAGCGATCAGTGCGCCATAGGTCGATTGACGGAAATAGAGAGCATCAATTCTTTCATGTCTACCAGACATGTGAAGCATGTTGTAGCAGGCAGAACATTTCTGTCGCCTGCTACAAAAATCCATTTTACTCAATTTCGACTTCCTCACAGATACGGCGCTTTGGTTAAATAGGGCAGAAATAAGTCTTGAGCCCGCTACTCACTATTCGTTGATTCGTTTCGTTAATGCGATCCGTCGGTTCATTTCGTTAATTCGCGCTTCCACCATCCAACGCATTACATCCCACTCATTATGCGTTGTTTCACTTCGTTTCGATGATGCATGGAAATAGGGTACTTGCAGAAAAAAATATTATGTCGTTTACGCGTTCCTTAGAGCCTAGTAAACATGACAAAATCACTTGTTTGGTTTTTTGGAATCGGCTGTGAGAGATATTCCAAAAATTATTTCAAATGCCGGAAAATGCCGCGCAAACAACCTCTGACGTCAGTGATATCCTATAGTGATGGGATGTAAAGTATTGATATTCGATGTCGATAGCCAGTGCTAACCTAACATTTTGACATTGATCATTATAACCACAAAACACAGTCACACACAAAAGTATAAAAGTCAAAAGAATAAAAGTTAGGCTAGACTACTAATTCACTTTGTAGGGATGGGCTTGAATTAGATTCTGTCTTTGGATTCATTCATAATGGGATGCGCCGAAATAAAATGATGGCTTCGATTAGTTGCGAATCTCGGTCACAGACAGGATGAACTGTGATACCTATCAGTCATAAAAATGTATTGCAACGAAAATGCTAGTGGGTTAATTGCCTGTTTCAAATATGTTTAAGTATCAATAAATTGAGTCGCATTGTTAAAGAATTCAGATCATCTCTAGTCGAATGCGCAGTTGGCAAACCTATAGCAGTATCGGTTGTCGATATCGATAAGATACCTGTGACGTCAGCCCTTGTTTTAAGTCACGTGGAAAAATTTGAATATATCCTTATTTTATTTTGCAAATACAGGGTTATTCACGTTATCCGACACGGAGCATTATGGCTAAAGTATTCGATAAAAAAGAAAATAATAATTTGGGATGGATAGAGACCCATAAAGGCTACATTTTAAAGATATTTTCATGTTATACAGGGTGTCCCAAAAACATGATATGTATCAAAGTTATGTTTTTTTAAATGGAACACCCCATATATTATTGCATATTCAGATTTCTTGGTGAATTCTAGTGTGACTTTATGTATCATACATGGTACCTAAAGCGAACCGTTAAGGTGTAAATCACCATTTTCGGTATAAGTAGATATCAGGAAAAAATTGAGTATCGCAGAGATTACAAAATATGGAAGGCTGTGACTTTGCCGTATTACTAAGCATAAAATGCATCAGCTTTGATGAGACTGTCAAATTTAAGTTACGTTTATGCTTGGCGAAATCGGTTGATGAATTAAGGACACTTCGATCAGCGACAACTTGATTTTTTCAAATGAGAATGCCTAATTTTTTTTATACGGTTAAACGTGGAATTTGATAAGCTTTCTAATGATGTAAGGTTGTGAATATCAATCTCTCGTAGTTTTCATTTAATTTTAAATTTTCAAACAAATCGGCGATTTTCAATTTTCCTACCTATAAGCAACGTAGCAGGCCATGAAATATAAATAAAAATCTGTTCAGCTAGAAGAAAACAACTGACTTAGCTGAAAAATACACACTAACCAGGCTAAAGGGACAAGATTATAAAAATTCTTTACAACAAATCAACTCTCCCAGAAACAACTGCGATAACATCTCTAAGGTCAAAGAGAAGCTGGAGTATGGCAGTAATAGATATTTTTACTGTCTACTGGCTACCGCAATTTACTAGAGGTTAAAAATTTCCAAGTCAATCAAAAACCCTCATATGAAACAGAAACAACCAGCGACTGTTGCTCCAGCACTCAACTATCAATCATATGTAATGGTGTAAAAAAGCACTAATTTGCGTCGAAGTCGATACCTCTGTCTGGAGCCCTACTATTTTTCAATATCTATTAGCAATATTGCAAAAAAGGAATACTGACAAATCAGATTTAAATTTTTTGCCATTTAAGTTATGTTTTATAATTGAACAAATTTTAATTCATTCTTCATTTTCTGCGACCTTGCTAATAAGTACTGAAGAATTTTCAGAACTGCAGTCAGAGGTACTTTTGACTTGAGTTTTGACAGAATTGCATACTTTTTTATATCATTAAATGTGAAATTTTATTATGAAAATAATAAACTGCTTACAACATTCTCTAGTAGTTTTTACTTTATTTCAAAATTTTTAATGGTTTTGGAAATTGCCAATCTTTAGTACATTGCAGTAGCTAGTAGGCCGTGAAAAAATCCATTTCTGCCATACTCCAGCTTCTTTTTGACCAAAGATATGTTACCGCTGTTGTTTCTGGTTAGACTTTGTTTGTTGTGAGTAACTTTTATAATCTTGTCCCGTTAGTCTAGTTCGTGTGTATTTTTCAGCTAAGTCAGTTGTTTTCTTCTACCTGAACAGGCTTTTGTTTGTATTTCATGGCCTGCTACGTTGGTTATAGGTAGGCAAATTGAAAAACGCCGATTTGTTTGAAAATTTAAAATTAAATGAAAACTACCAGAGATTGATATGCACAAAATTATATCGTTAGAAAGGCTATCAAATTCTACTTTCAACTGTATAAAAAAACTTAGGCATTCGCATTTCAAAAAAATCAAGTTATCGCTGATCGAATTTTCCTTAATTCATCGACCGATTTCTCCAAGCACAAACGTAATTTAAATTTGACAGTTTATCAAAGCTGACGCATTTTATGCTTAGTAATACGGCAAAGTCACAGCCTTCCATATTTTGTAATCTCTGCGATATTCAATTTTTTCCTGATATCTACTTATACCGAAAATGGTGATTTACACCTAAACGGTGCGCTTTAAGCCCCATGTATGATACATAAAGTTACAATAGAATTCATCAAGGAATCTGAATATGCAATAATATATGGGGTGTTCCATTTAAAAAAACATAACTTTGATACATTTCGTGTTTTTGGGACACACTGTATAACATGAAAATATTTTTAAAATGTAGTATTTATAGGTCTCTATCCATCCCAAATTACTATTTTCTTCTTTATCAAATACTTTAGCTATAATGCTCCGTGTCGAATAACGTGAATAACCCTGTATCTTTTTTTGGCCGTGAGTAAAATTATGTTTTTTGCTTCCTACTGCTTCTTGATATGGTTTTCTTTACGCTATGTATACTACCGAGGCGATTTCACGACCTCAGAAGTACCCTATTATTCGTCCATTGTGCGAAGTGCGACCAAAAAAGCTTTTATAGTAGTAAAAATGAATTCTGAAGAAGAAGACCTGCTTCTTCTCGCTGCAGCTCAGGCTTGTGTAGTCACTAAACGTACAGGACAACTGTTTTCTTCAACGAACGATTTGCCAATGAGATCTGAGGCCGCAGCTTCAACTTCGTCGCATCGTTCATTTTTTCTTTGCTGTTTCGTCCAGATACCGACACCAAGGCGAAGTCTGGCGAAGCACCGCACAAGGAAACGCATCGGCGCAGCGCATCATACACACAGAAAAATCTGTCGTTCTGTCAAAGACTTACGCTTGGATTCAATGGGACGTTACACTCAGCATTCCACAAATACAGCGATGTTTTATCCAATGAGAAGTATACAGTTGGTAACGAATTATATCGTATTGTCGATTCAACTACAAGATGTCATTGTATTCCAATGAATAATTGAATCGCAGCATGCCGTTGAATCGAATCTGTGTTTGGTAATTGATTCTAAACTACTTTCTTTTCCTTGGACCAACAGATTTTATTGCGGGCACAGCTGACTGATTCGTTTGGATGTTTAATTGTGTGATTTTGTATGAAGTTATAAGGAGCATGATATAAGAATTAGACATAAGCCTGCACCAGTTGTTGCATTTTTACCTGAAATATAACTGTCTGACTAATCTAAATACCTACATTCAAATGTGGGTGTTAGCTCTTCTAAGTCCCAATTTCTCAGTAGGTCCTCCATTTAATATATAACTGGACACATTTAAATCACACAATTGCTGATGCAATACGCAAAACCACGAGATGACACCACGGCTAACACCGAAACAACACAACGGAACAACTTCGTCCATGTTGACAAGTTCGCGGCAATAGTAGCACTGAGATCATCCCCCTGTTCTTTATTCTTACCTTAATTGAGTCGGAACATCAGTCCCGCCGAATACTGATTATAGTTCAGCGAACGACAAGGGCCATTGAAACAAAATTAATTTTTATCAGATGAATTATCACGAACTGCCGTTGCAGTAATAATTTTTGTACATTGAATAGATTGTATGCTTTGGTTAAATGAAACATAGGATAAATTTCAAAAACAAAAGGATGTTTTGACTGCATTATAGATCAATACTTATATTAGAATGATTATACATATCGTTAGAACGAATACAAAATTATTTTGAATTTATTGGCGTACCTGTGATTACTTCGAATATAAGGATTGAAGAAATTCTTTCAATGACATGGATTTGAAACAACTGTAAATATATTTAAAGCGATGGAAAAACATCCAAATACTAACAATTGATTGGAAACGCAACAGTATTTTTTTTTGGGTACTCACTGAGCAATACTTAGTGAGTAGCGGGCTTTAGACAACGCTGACTAAGAATTTTACTCCACCCCTGATCATCTCTGCTCATATAAAATGCATAAACGCATTTGAAACTAAAAAGAAGAATAATGGAGAATGAGAAGCGAGAAAGGAATCCAAGCGGGCTAGCGAGAAGTCAGCCAGCATCGAAATTTAACAGAGATGTATTATGGATACGCTCCACAGGGGGGCAAACCATGAATAAATAAACGCGTGAATTTTACACAATTAACATGTAAAATAAACAAAAAACGCTATTAATTTCCCCGACCAACAACCAATCAAGGTGCTGTTTGACAGGTGTAGTAGGGCAGAGGTGGATTCAGGAGGAATGAATGAATAAGGACCAGAGGCTATCCAGCACAGAATGTGACTGGTGCATAGGCCACACGATGGGCCCTTTTGCGCCTCTATCCGCGCTAGTTCCTAAGACCTGCCCTTTTAGCAAAGGCAAGTACATTCTTAGGTCCTATCCGTTTTATCTCTATTGGTTCCAAGGTTCTTGAGCCCAGCATAGTCTGCCTGTGATAACCCAGGGTTTCACTGCGACACAAGATGTGTGCCGAGGATTCTTCCTCTTCACCACACCACGTGCACGTTGGGTCGTTGACCACCCTCATCACGAACAGGTGACGCCTGAAGGTGTTGTGACCCGTTAATAGGCCTACTAGCAATCTCAAGTTACTGCTATCCAGAGAGAGACAAAATCGTCCTATTCTCTCTGCAGGCCCTGCTAATAGTTCCCGAGCTTGACGGAGATGACCAGAGATGTTGTTCCATCTCAGAGAGTGTTGATTCTGGATCCACTCTCCAGTTGTTTTCCTAATCAAGTTTGCAGATAGTCCTAAGGCTGGTTCCGGGCCCACAAAACTGTTGCCGGATCCCATCCTAGCCAGATGATCCGCCATGTCGTTACCCTTTACCCCAGCGTGCCCAGGTATCCACATCAGCGATACCTTGTGTTTAGCTGAGATGTCGTCAAGAGCCCTCCTGCACTCCAAGGCCAGTCCCGACGTTATTTTACAAGCACTCAGTTCTTTGATGGCTACCTGACTGTCAGAGCAGATAGTAATCCGCCTTCTAGACCCATAAATTTCCCGAATACGATTTACACAAGCAAGTATCGCATAGACCTCAGCCTGGAATACTGTGGTGTGCCCCCCAAGAGGGAGTGAAAGTCTTGTATGGGGCCCGTAGACTCCAAAGCCCGAACCCTCTCTAGCGAGTGAACCGTCTGTGTACCAGATCTGTCCTCCTCCTTCGATGAGCAGTCTTTCCCTAGACTCCCACTCTTCCCTTGACGGAAACACCACCGTAAATTTGCGATTGAAGCGATGCGTAGGGGATTCAGGAGGACAATTATCTTTGTGGATTAGATTATTTTTATATTTTATTTTCTATATTCCTAGCCATTGCAAGTGTTGACGTGTTATACATAGTCAGTCATTATGAATGAATGAAAGGGGGGAGCCTTTATGGTGACCAGATCCATAGGCTTACAAACGGGCCCTTATGCACCTCTTCTTATACCCTAGTTCCCAGCAGGGTCCAGCAGCCCCTGCATCGGCCCAGAACCTATGCTGGGAATTAGCAGACGCCAGGTCAATATGGCTCCGGAAAACTGGGCCTACAAGAAACTGGCGAAAGCCTGGTTAGAGAGAGACGATTGCAGGCAAGCCAAAAGATTCATAGCAGGCCCTGATAAGGGCCGAACGCTGTGGCTTTTGAATAAAGGCAGAAATACGCTCAACCTTCTGGTGGGGGTTCTTACTGGCCATTGCCGGCTGAATAGACATTTGTCACTTATGAGAGTGGTAGGGGACCCCAATTGCTCCAGATGCTGGGAGAAGGACGAGACAGCGTTCCACTTCCTGGGCAGATGTGCAGTTTATCGCAACTTTAGGGTTCAGATATTCGGCACGACGGAGTTTGGGGAGGAGCCCCTATATTCAGCGAAATGGTCGGACATACTGACTTTCGTCAGGAGATCTGGTAGGTTCGATAAGGAGCTTTCTAGGGTGTAGAATTTTAGTGTTTTCAGTGATTGGTTCAGTGGGGTTGGCAAAAAGGGCCAAAGGTGGCCTACTTGCCTGGCTTCGCCTCCCCATTACTACTACTACC
This sequence comes from Callosobruchus maculatus, assembly GCA_951848785.1. NCBI lineage: Eukaryota > Metazoa > Arthropoda > Insecta > Coleoptera > Chrysomelidae > Callosobruchus > Callosobruchus maculatus. The sequence continues at coordinate 10,164,190 of CATOUR010000296.1, forward strand.
CTAGTTTCCAAGTCCAGCCCTCATCGCAAGGGTGAGGATGGCCCAGCTTATATCATCAGGTTCACCTTGAACGTATAGTATGGTCTGCCTGTGATACCCAAGGGCTTCGCAGTGACCTAGAATGTGTGCCGAGGACTTTTTCTCCTCGCCACAACGCGTACACGTTGGATCGCAGATAGCAGGCCGAGAAGTAACCTTAGCCATCTTCTTTCCAGACAGAATCATCCCACCTTGACCAGAAGTCCTAAAACAAGTTCTCTAGCTTGACGGAGACGTCCAGTGATTTATCTCTGATAAGATGCTGATTAATTGCAACCGCACCTCTGTTTTTATTCTTGTGGTACCTTCTGCCAGTCTCGCATTCAGCTCAGGACCCAGGAGATTATTTCTCGTCTTTCGCTTTGCGAGCGCGTCCGCCATTTCATTACCACAAACTCCAGCTTTACTCGGCATCCACACAAGTAGCCGAAATGTCATCCAAGACCTTTCTACATTGCAGAACGAGCCTTGATGTAAACCTGCAAACAATTAATGCTTTTAGTGTTGCCTGGCTATCAGAGCAGATGGTGATTCACCTGCTACTCTTGCCTTATAGGATACTTTACCGTAAATTTGCAGCCGAAGCAATATAATACAGGAGAAATTATATCACTCCTCGTATTTACGATAGGATCATTCCTTTACAATTCCGACAGTATGGGAGGGTTCCCCTGCCAGGATTCTCAAAGGACCAGCTGCCTTGATTCCATAATCGAAACGCTGATGCCCTTGCCTTCCCTTGAACTACCAAGTCGAGTCATTTCTCATTCAGTCATTAGATAAGTATTAAATGTTTGGATTCAGAACCAATAACTATAGTAAATTTGTGTATCGTCAGCATGCAGCTAATGCTCGATAACTGTCGATATTGTTTCTACACTTTTTCCAGCTGTAGTTTATAAAGCGTCAAGTGATAATTATTCAAAACGGTCAAGTTGGTTTCCAACTCCTCAATTATAAATTCAAACTGACACCTATAAATTACACCTGTCAGTTTGAATTTACAATTGATGAGTTGAGAAATTAACAATTCAAGCCCCGAAAATCCATTTAGATTGCTCTGCCCACACAAAAAATGAAACAAATCTAGCCGTATACTTATCAACTGTTCGAAGCATTATAGACTCCTGTGAAACGAGCAGAGTGCTTTACATTGATGGATCTAAGTCCGACGCCGGTGTGGGTGCTGCAGTAGTATCTCAAGACGAAGTTTGGCAATGGAGCTCAATCCTATAGCGTCTGTGTATACTGCTGAACTTTTCGCTATATACAAAGCACTACAGCGCATAGAAGATTGGGAAATAGGGACCTACTCAATATATTCAGACTCTCTGAGTTCACTGAAATCCCTTAAAAATATTTTTAACACCGACCCCTTGGTACAGAAAGCTCTACAACTCCACCACAGCCTGCGACAGCAAGGTAAGCTTGTTATATTCATTTGGACACCGGGACATATTGGAATAGCTGGCAACCTACAAGCTGATATAGCAGCTCGTAGTGCACCAAGGATCTACACATCGAGTAGTCAGAGCAGATGACCTAAAGTGTTTCCTTAAGAACAAAATGCAAGACTGTTGGCAAGATGAATGGTACAGAGACACCAATAACAAACTTCGTCAGGTATGTAATTCGGTTAAGAATAGCAAACACAAAGGCACCTCACTCCAACGCAGAGAGCAGGTGATAGTATCCCGAATCAGAATAGGTCACACCCATCTTACCTCATCATACCTACTTCTAGGTCAGAACCCTCCTATATGTGAACAGTGTCAAGTCACCCTTACATTAAGGCACATCTTCTATGATTGTCAGTTATACACAAACTTAAGGAACATGAAGCGACTACCGACTGATCTGAATATTTTAACCACCGTTTCGACTGAAATAAGAAAATTAATGACCTTCCTTAAAATAACTGGACTCTTTTTCAAAATGTGAGACCTCCGATAAACCAACGAACATAAGCTCATTACCTAACATTATAAATCACTCAGTACAAAATAATTGATAAAAGATATATGGCTAATGACCATGCAGTCGATGCCTTATTTCCAATAAAAAAAAAAACTTGACCGTTTGGAATTATCATTTGACGCTTTGGAAACTAGAGCTGGAAAAGGTGCAGTATCACTATCTATGGCATTGCATGAGACCGCTCACCAGATTTATAACGGGTGTCCGGATATTCAACCGACAACGCTTGACAGGTGAATAGGTGATAGACCTCACATAGATGCTTTTGAAATGTGGACATGGAGGAGAATGCTGAGAGTTCCTTATACCGCCCATCGACCTAACGTTTCCATACTGGATGAGCTCGGTAATCCAAAGAGACTATCCTCCATTGTGCACACATAAAAAGAAATTCTCAAGTCAACAATTGTGATATTCTTGTAAAGACGTACTCACAACAAGAATATCTGTTCTCAAAGAAACAATATTTGATGAGAAAATTATAGAAAATTTGTATCAAGAATAATATATTTCTGATTTATATATTTATTTCAAAAAAAATGTGTTCCGAAAGAAGATATAATTTTCTTTGCAACCAAGACTATAATAATTTAATAACAAGTATTTCTTAATTTAATAATCAAGATTATCATTTTTTCTAGCGGTGTCCCGTTCACTTCTATCAAGAATATAGACAGCTTGCAAATGCAAACCTTCATTTACAATACGACAATCTTGGTTTGAAAATGAACACTGTTTTACAAGCACACCCTATAATTGTATCAAGTAGATCATTTATTTGACGTCTGTTGCCTGTCTGCATCCACCGCTATTATCGGTTTTCGGATTGGGAGGCTTTCGGATTGTCGCATTCGCCGCCGTCTTTGCACCGTAGCGTATTACCTGCATCCTGGATCCTGCACATAATAGTATCTAGTCAAACTGTTAAATAAATTGCCATTGCCACGTGATACCCGTGATACCACCGTCAACCATCGGTCAACGAATCTGACGATAGTGCTGGTCCACCACCATTTGAGTCGCGTCCCAGTTCCCATCAGTTTCCTTATCACTGGATCTGTCCAACCATGAATGAGCTATAAAAAAATGGGGACGCGAAGACCTGACTCAGGTATTGCTAAGTAAGTACCAAGTATATTAAATGCAGAAATTTTGCAAAACTATTTCTCCAGTGCACCCATCACTAAACAGGCACCGACTGATTTACAAATATTTGAAAACTTTGCACACACCTTCCAAGTCTAAAATTCAATTGGCTTCTACAAGTGCATTTCTTGCAGATAATGACATAGACGAGAAAAATTTCTACATGCTCATAGAAGAGTTTGAATGGCTGCTTCAATACAATACATTTCTTTGAATAAAACAACAGTGGCTTTGGTAACAGCTCATCAAAGTTATGAAACGCTCAAATCAATACTACTAGATTCCTCATCCAAGAATATGGCAATTTTAGATATTTGCGTCAAGTTTATGAAATGCTCAAGTTAAAGATTATGAGGTACATCCTTGTAGTAGGGTATCCCTTTACCCCGCAAATGTGTTGTCCTCAAGCAGTTTACTATAACCTCCTCTCAATCCTTCTATGTAAAAGCCGGTAGATCCGTCCCTGTGCATTTCCTCATCTCGCCTCTACTCTCTCGGCTGATTGATGCGTTAACTGATTGTTGTGCTTATTAACATGTTAAACAAGCTGGCTATGGAAAAAAGACGAATGCCGATCCATCATTGTTGCCTAACAAATGAAGACTGGCCTATTGTTGATTAAGAATTGGCTACTTAACAACCATTCAATAACGCGCCTTCGATGGATGCTTCACAGATTTTAATAGGGGCCCTTAACTGCTCCTGCCAAGTATCATTATTACTACTCGTTAACGCAATGCCGTATCGTTTTGGATTAGACACATCGGATCAGGACTTCTTGAAGCACATTGAGGGTTAGGAAGCAATGTGGTTGAGGCTTTTTAAAAGCTTTTATTTGAATTTGCACCGATTGGATAAATTTAAATTCCTTTTTTTGAACTTTAAAATGGAATTACTAGTGAACAACGAAATGCAACAGTACACTCATGCTTGTATACACTAAGAGGTTATAATGATTTAATCATTGTTTTCAAACCCATGATAGTAGTCCATTGTTAGTTGGGATGTAACGAACGTTATAGAACATTTAATCTTAATTAAGGAACTCCTGCCAATAGTTAGGGGGTGTTTCATGAGCGGTATCTTCCTCCAGCATCTCATCTGTCCAAACATCAGCATTCCACAAATTAACCCCGATGACACGGTCGTTTCTGTGTTTCCCTGCACAACGAGGGTGGTCTGGATGTCACCCGATCCGTTCAGCCCGAAATCCGTTTCGCCAAATCGATTTTTGGGCTTTGGCTGGCGGACGATGGCAAATCTCTCTCGAGTCAGGTGGTGCCACACTCAGTCAAGTCACCCAGTGTTCCGTTTCTTAATCTGGCCGTGATTTATTTGGGAACAGGCAGAGGGCGGACTGATCGACAGGTCAATTACCGAATCTGGAAAATTGCTTGTTTGGGGTACCAAATACCAATTTTGACATTCTAGAGTCCTCACTAAGCCTATAAGGCCAAGCCTGCGACCTGCACACATGAAAATAATTTCTTAGATGGAGCACAGATGCTTTAATTCAAGAATACCATAACTTCCTATACCGCCAAAGTTATGCTAATCTTAAAGTGAGAATACGATATCTTTGACCATATAAGGGTTAGATGGAGAAATTATCTTCATTGCAAAACTGGGAATTTCTTGATAGTAAGAATACCAAAATCTTAAATCAAGCATATGGTAATCTTGACCAAAGTATTTCATAATCTTGACTGAAGCATTTCATAATCTTAACTGGGAGCATTTCATAAACTTGACGCAAGTAGCTCAACTTTATTCTAAAATTGTGCAGCATGTAGAAATTTTTTTGCAGAAATAGTTCTGCAAAATTTCTTAAATCAAATTTAATATACTTAGTACTTATCTAGGAACACCTGAGTCTGGTCTTCGCATCCCAATTTTTTTAATAGCTCATTCATGGTTGGATAGATCCAGTGATAAGGAAGCTGATGGGAACTGGGACGCGACTGAAATGGCGGTGTACCAGTACTACCGGCAGATTCGATGACTGATGGTTGACGGTGGTATCACGGGTATCACGTGGCAATGGCAATTTTTTTAACAGTTTGACTAGATACTATTGTGCGTTGTGTTATGTGCTATTATGCAGGATCCAGGATACAGGTATTACGCTATGGTGCTAAAGACGGCGGCGAATGCGACAATCCGAAAACCGATAATGGCGGCGCGGACGCGGACGGGCAACAGACTGTTGAGTTGAGAGGGTGGAGAGGTTAGAGTTGACCCGTGACACGCTGCGCGCCTGCGCACCCCGATGTTGGTAGACGTTAAATAAATGATTTACTTGATACAGATATAGAGTGTGCTTGTAAAACAGCCGTTCATTTTCAAACCAAGATTATTATATTGTAAATGAAGATTCGCATTTGCAAGCTGTCTATATTTTTGATAGAAGTAAACTGGACACCGCTGGAAAAAATGATAATCTTGATATAAAATTATGAAATATTTGTTATTAAATTATTATAGCCTTGGTTGCAAAGAAAATTATATTTTCTTTCAGAGCATATTCTTTTAAAATAAGTATATAAATCAAAAACATATTCTTCTTGATACAAATTTTCTATAATTTTCTCATCAAATATTCTTTCTTAGAGTGAGAACCGATATTCTTGTTGTATGTATTTACAAGAATATCACAATTCTTGCCTTGAGAATTTCTTTTTATGTGTGCAGTTTCTTATGCAGGTGACCATATTTGCGTTCCGAACGCGGCTGTCGATGTTGGAAAAACCACGTTTTCAGTCTCTTTACGATCCGGTTGAAAAATATAGTGAAAAATGTTTGGCACTGGATTATTTCATAAATGAAATTTAAACACGGCCGGCACTGTGGAATACAAAGTCAAAGGAATATTTGAATAGAGACATAAAGGGAGAAGTAAGCAGTACCATACTACCAGACTGGAGCAAAACCATTAATACAGAAAAAACAAAGAAGATAAGCAAATATATATATATCTATACATTCTATTTTCCAACCATTTCTTGCTGCGATTATAATATTTTTTTCAAATCAAAATATATTCTGTCTCTATACACCGTATCCCAGGACGAATCCAGAAAACTTTAAGGGATGATTTCCGGTACCGACCTATGATTCAATATGATTAAATTATATATTTATTCTTATTAGCAAAAAAGCCGAAATTCTCGTAATTAGATCGCGAAATGATTAATGTGTGGGCCCTTTTTTCAATAATCATCTCCGTTTTTGCAAGGAATTCCCCTATGTGAAAGTAAAATAATGTGAGCGTACGATTCAGTTATCTTTACAACCAAACTTCAAAAATTGATTTCTCTGTAAAAAATGCGAATTTCAGAATAATTCCTTGATATCGGCTTCACATTCTGAAACCTTTGGGACATGTCTTTTTAGATTAAGAGAATGTTATTAATCTAACAGCATTTATCAATGTCTACACATACGATGTGAAAATATGGTATTTTTTGCATATTACCATATAGATCAATAGTCATTAAACATCAAGGTCGTTTTATATTTGTATGCTTTTGTACCTTTTACAAAACTATTTGTGTTTATCTCTTTAAGTTCTAAGCTATGTACCTACAAGTTTAAATATCAAACATATATTGTAATAAGAAGGAAGCTTATGGCCAAAAAACTGAACTTAGATGAGAAAATCTTGGGGTTGTGGCCAAAATTTTGAAAAAAGAGACTGGGTCACAGCATGGAGGAGACTCTGGTGCTAACAGCCAAGCTTTCGGCAATGTTTATTGCCATCTTCAGGGCTTGCTACATAGAAGAAAACAAAAAAGAGTTTAGTTTCAAAATATATAATAAATTATTAACATTATACTCATAACGTTGAGGTTTGCCAATTTAAAAACAGCAATCGCATTGAGTGCAAACGACTTCTTAATGCAACTAAGTAATCGTCACAATTCTTCCTAAAATTTTTCAAAACCTATGCTATCATGGCGTCTTCCACTAAGAGGTCAGGAAACAATAATTGTAAATTACAAACACACAGGAACGACCTTCACGTGTTGAAATTGTAAAATCCATAGGTATATTATTAAATCCGTGGTTTAAAAACACACATTTTATGATCTAGGTTTTCTTAAATAAAGACCTTCTTGGTCTAACAGGTGATAAAATGGCCGTTACTTAGTGAAGCAGAAAGCAGGAAGGGAAAACGATTGACATATGAAATATTAATATTGATTATATTGACAGTTGTAACGATACCAACTGTGAGAAAACCTGAAAAGTCAAAATACACTAAAGAACCAAAATCTCAGTTGTAAAACGTGAATACTCATGTGAGTGAGTGTGAGTTTTTAAACCACGGATTTAATAATATATCTACGGGTTTTAAAATTTCAACATGTGAAGGTCGTTTCTGTGTGTTTGTAATTTAAAATCATATGTTGTTTGTTTCCTGACCTGTTAGTGGAAGACGCCATGATTGCATAGGTTTTGAAAAAGTTTATGAAAAATTGTGACGTTTAGTTGCATTAAGAAGTCGTTTGCACTCAATGCGATTGCTGTTTTTAAATTGGCAAACCTCATCGTTGTGAGTATAACTTTAATAATTTATTATACATTTTGAAACTAAATCTTTCTTTGTTTTCTTCTAACTATGTAGAAAGCCCTGAAGATGGCAATAAACATTGCCGAAAGCTAGGCTGTGAGCACCAGAGTCTCCTCCATGCTGTAACCCAGTCTCTCTTTTCAAAATTTTGGCCACAATCCCAAGATTTTCTCATCTATGTTGTAATATATATAAAAATAAATAAAAATATAATATAATACTATTTCTGTTATTCAAGTTACGTTATCAAGCTAGATATCAAATTGCCGAAAATCAATTACATAGTGATGGTAATCGAAAGGTATGCTGGATTCGAAGCCAAACATAATATGTACCCATATGGCGCACCCCTGCCTTGCCAGTATCGGCCGTGATTGGTCTACAATGGAGTTACTGGTCGGACTTATTTTTTTGTTTGTTCACAGTTGCAGTTAATCGAATCGTCCGTTCGACCCTAAATTGAATTTGGACCGAAAAGGTGATCGGTTTACGATGTGAGTTTTATGGCTTGTAAACGACTGTGTATGTTTTTGAAGAGGGGGAGTGGTTTAAAACATATCGGTCTGCAGAACATAAAATTACATGCAACGCCATTTTAAAATGAGCTTTTCCCTTACAGTACTATGTAAAATAATACTTGAGGAATAATCTCAGAAAATATGCTGTTTATTCATCTATATGACTTTCACAGTGTGATTCATATAGCATCGAAATGACGTCATATTGTACACAACTACATTTTTTAAAATTCTTTACATAAAATTAAATATTTGCTTGGTATTTATTTTATATTATAGCAATGTTATCACTTCCCACACCGATAGATGAGGGGAGTATTGTAATCGCGAATTTTTTCGAGTTTGAGGTAATACGCTTTTTGGGCGTTTTATATCTATATAACTCATTTCCGTTGGTCTGGCTGTTGACGTTTTTCTAACGTCGTAATTTCAGTAACCGCTGCATGGATTGTGATGAAATTTGGGTAGCGATATGTTGCTGTAATTTTAGAAATCGTTGCATGGACGGCGGAGTAATTAACAGAAAACAAAAAATTTCAAATATTCCTCAAACTTCGTTTATACGCATTTGAGGGGTTCCTGATCATTTTCTACTTTTTCTTAGGTGAGGGTGAATTTGAGGTGGTTGAAGTGTGGGGGGTTGTAAAACTGAAAAGTTTATTGTATTCATTATGGGCTGTCCATTGACCTGTGAATTAAAAACTTAGCGGCATAATACACTTTTTTAGATCCATCCAACATTGCCTTGCTTAATATAGAAACCAAGATACTTAGAATTTGTGATGTATACATACCTACATACGAGTATTGCTTTACAATAGATCGTTCTATATTGTGTAACGCGAAAATTATTGGATTGATTTTATTGAACACAATATTGCTACCGCGGCGAGGAAAAAAATGCGTATGTTTTTGAAAAGTGGTGTCAGTGGCGGCGCAGCAATAATAAAAAACTAAAAATACAAAAACAGCACAAATTTTGTTTTTAGGCGTGTTAGGGGTTCCTGATCATTTTCTACTTCTCTTTGGGTGGGGGTGAAATTGGGGCGGTTCGGGGTGGGGGTTATAAAACTGAAGAACTTGATTTATCCATAATAGGCTGTCCATTGACCTACGGCAGAAATACCTAGCAGCATATTACGCTTTTTAGGTCCATCTGAACTTTGGCTTGCCTATTACAGGAAGCAGGGGACTTAATGGAAATTTAATGAAATTTTCACACAGGATTTACTACCATGGCGAAAATGCAAAGCGCGTCGTCTGTTTTTGAAAAATCATGTCAGTGCCGGCGCAGCAATAATCAAAAAACTAAAAATATATAAACAACTCAAACTTCGTTTTTAGACAGTCTAGAGGTTCCTGATCCTTTCGCATAGCCCAGTTGAAGCATGCAGAATGAAAATTGTGGCATCCTAGCTCTTAAGGAGAGAGACGCAAGAACTATTTACGAGAGTTTTTTTGCGGGCGGGTGGTAGATGATTTCGTTGCAAGAGAATCTCAGATTTTAGCTTCATGCAATGGGAAAATAATAAAATGGTATCAACATTATGTGTGGGAAGTACTGAGTCAATCAACTTGACTCCATTTTTTTATTTCTGTGTATTTTAGTTTAGGTTCAGTATTTGCTTAATGCAAGATGAGGGCAAACTTTGTTGTACGATCGCATCGGTTTCTGTTGATATCTGTAAATATCAAAAGGTATTTTTCAGACGGTATAATTTTTGGTAAATGGTGAGTATTTCACTCAAATTCTAGATAGATTCGGATTACCTCGCTATTCTTTTTGAGAGAACAAATACTATTTTCTATAGCTATGTTTCTTCAGGCACACCAAAGTATCTCTGAACAGCATAAAGATTGATAAAGATGACCAGTTATCAATTAATATGGAACAATCAATTTTTTGCATGAACTTTTGGAGCTCTGCTTGATGTGACGTTTTATTGAATACTTTAAATATAGTTAGAAGTTTCAACATAGGAAAACACTGGCCAATATTTTAAAGATATTCTTCTTATTTGAACACACTTTTAGTCAGATATTTTCGCCCACAAAATTTTCCTATGATACCAAATTCTTCCGTTAGCGTTGTCACTTAATGTAGGTGCTACCAGCTATCAGCGAAAAGGGTCTAGGGTATAGCGCGCGAAATTGAGAGTCCAAGAAAAGACGTATTCCCGTGTTAGCGAGGAGGCGTAGCCGCCTGATCCCTTTCTCCAGTGTGTGTATCTAAGATGAGGGAAGATAGGTCCAAAAATCCAAAGATAAGGTCAAAAGGTCCAAAGGTAAGGTTCAAAGGTCACCATAAAAATGAATTTCACATTTCCAAGCTCCTGACGTTACCTTTAAACTTACAGTAATGACTCAAAGAGCAAATTGAAGAAGAAAGCTTGCGCTTGTGCAAATATTTAGCCTTTTTTTGATATCGTGTATGGTTGTTAAATTACAGGCATTTAAAGAATGTATGATTTTGCATTGCGAGTTTTTTTGCACATTAAAAAACTTTGTTGAGAAAATCGAAAAGAGTTGTCATTCATTAAGGTGTTAACTATCGCCTTCTGAAATATTATATATGTAGTTTGAAAATAGAGTGAGTTATGCGAGAAATTGTGAGTCAGTGTTTTACATGGCAAATACGTATGTAAAAATGTGTGTATCCAGGCCCCTTAAACCCACTACAATCAAGCTCAACTATATGCTGCGTAATAGTATAGGGTATTCTCTTAAACTCAGTAACTACTGCACCGATTTTGATGAAATTTGTGGTGTGATATAATGTAGAATAATAGTATATCAAACTGTTTTATGTTTTTAAATCATTGCTTTGGTGATGGCGCAATTAGTAAAGACAAAAACTTTTTTCGCCATAAATCTGACGTCCTTTTCGCGCTGTATTCCATAGCATCAATGGAAATGTGTACACTGTACAGCGTTGCCAGGTCGAATTTTTAAAAAGCAGTAGGTTATAGTTAAAAAAAGCTTTGCAAAAAAACAGTAGATTTTTTTGTCAATAAACAGAGTAACATCGAATCTCAAACAAAAAAGCACAGTTTTTATTACAAAACCACAAAAAAAACGTAATTGCCCGAGTAAAACATAATCCTAATGAAACTACAGAAAAAAATAAAACTTTTTACAGCACTGAAACTCTTAATATGGCTTACCAAATAAAACTAAAAAATAATAAACAACAATACACGCCTTCATTGATCTAGATCTGAATCTGACAAGTCTGCATTTCTTTGATACATGGTACATATTATTATATTGTTATGTAGTTTAATACAATTATTTAAATCCACATGAAAGCAACTTTGGGCTTCTCGTTTTCATTTTGTATGCAAAATGCCACATTACACACAGTTGACGTCTGAGAAAATTCTTTCCACGTTTGCGGATGAATGTGGCAAAACTTGCGTATTCAACATAAATTCGGATAATACAAAAAACATGGCACTCTTATCTCCAAAAGAGACGTGTTTTTTACTTTTATCCAAAACGCAGTCACACTTTCGCTTTGATTCCACGTGAGGTCACTATTTCGTAGAAGTCGCCACTCATTATCGAGCTATTTAAGTTGATTAAGATTGACTGCATTTGAAAAATGTTTGGCAAGTGGCATCACTGAAGGATACTGACCATCCAAAGCTGCTGAGGGCTTAACCAATGATACATTTTTCAGAACATCGCTTTGGAAATCAAACCTGTTATACCTTATACATTTTCTTGAAACACAAAAACAGTAGTACTCAGTATTTCCTGAAAACCGAAAAAAAAATCAGTAGATTCCACCGTAAAAACGGTATTCACTAGACCCAAAAGCAGTAGATCTACTGAAAAATCAGAAGACCTGGCAAAACTGACACTGTACACCCAAACCACATCGATCTCAACTTATCTCGTGTATTTATATCCATATCGGTAGAAATTTATAATGGTACAGAAAAGGTGGCAGCAGCACGTGGCAGCCGGTGTAGTCGTAACCAGTGAAATATGAAATAACTGGCAACAAAGACAACTTATAATCTGTAAGAACTCTGAAAACAACTCGCCATGCGTCCAGATACCATCTTTCGGTATCTCGATGTAGTGAGGGTCGCGCGCAAGTTGTTTTGTGCTTTACCAACTGACATCCAGGATTGCTTACGTTATCCTTTTTCTTATAACTGAGCAGACCGCGTAGGCGAAGCCTAAATAGCAGAGTACCGCGGCTGCTGTGAAAAGGTTAGGCTAGGGGAAGTTTGTTAACGCGGGACTTGAATGGACAAACACCAGTAGGCCCAATAAACACATCTTCTGGCAGTCCATTCCAATCCTTGGACACCCTGGGAATAAATGTGCGATCGAACCGCTCAGTTATTGGTGTATAAAGGATGACCGCCCTAGAATGAGGTGCAGCTGTCGCGTGGGTGCATCTGGTAGGACCGGTGAGCGAAGGAGCTATAGAGGGTAGCTCAAAGTCCTCAAAGGAACAACAGCACACGGCGCCGGTGAGAAAGTGGCTTGAGGTGGCGTGTTAAGGCGGCTCCTACGGAGAGCATAAACGGTCATTTTCAAGTGATTTCATCCTAATTCCTGACGCTCTAGGTTTCAATATTTTTGCATGAAATTTTTACATGAAGTTTAAAAGGAAATTGCACAGGGGGCTGTCGAAGCATTTTTTGAAAAAAAATTGATTGAACATGAAATATGATCGCTTGAAGTTGCCTATTTTCTTCGTCAACTTTGCAATTGTTTTAAGAAAAGCCCAGAAGCAAAAATGAAAAAGTGCTTCGATATCACTCTGGGCAATTTCCTTCTAAACATCATGTGAAAATTTCATGTAAAAATATTGGAAAATGAAGCGTCAGGAAATGGGATAAAAAACATCTGCAAATCGCCTTCCTCTTCAATTTTACAAATTTCTGGCGACGCGCTAACATGATTGTTTCCATTTCTTTCTAATGTAGCGCGCACCTGTTTATTTATCACGCCCATCGTGGGCGTCGGTCCTTTTTCAGCTCCCCGCATCTTCCGGAGAAACTATTCCGGATTGTAGGAGCAGCGTTAAGGCTGAATCGCCAATTAGTCGAATTGCCCTTTTCTGGACGGCGCGGCGTCTAGTATAGACAGGATAGTGGGGGCAGCAGCTCCCCAGACATGAGAGCAATAGTCCAGGCATGAATAACTATCCAAATCTTTTACCAGCAGCTGTTGCAATTCACGTGTTTGTGCCAGATCAGATTTTCTGTAATGATGACTCCTAAGAGCTTGAATGAGTGACTCCTTGGCATAGCCTGATTGTTTATAAGAACCGGGTGCTGGCTTGGGCACTTCTTGTTTGATAGCGTACAACACTGGGTCTTGGAAGCATTTAAATTTTACCATATTCTTGAGTCTCCAAGCGTTGAGTGTTCAGTATTATAAGAAATGACGATATTCGCACCAATGAAAATATCTTGCAATAATTCTCCACTATCAGTGAGTGAAAAATTGCATTCTATATCACCCTGTATACGAATATGCGTCACGGGCTTTTTTTATAGCCGATTTTAAAACTAGAGGATATTTTTAATCTTTTCGTGTAAAAAAAATAATTTTTGATTCATTACTTTTTGATATACAGCGTTCATTTAACCGCGATTTGGATATAAAAATGGTCATAACTTTTGAAATACCCTGTATAATGTAACAATACCCTATATTGGAAGAACGGAAATGATTAGTAGAATTTGAATATGGAATAATATATAGGGTGTCTAATTTAAAAAAATGCATGTTTGCATCACCACGTAGTTATGGATCACCCTGTATAAATCTAAATATTTTCTGAGCAAGGAGCATATCCGTGGATACAACTTTTATAAACAACTTTTTTTGCTATCTTCTACAGTAGTGAAGTTATCGACCGAGCCGGTACTAAAAACTCACCCTGTATATGCACATCTCAGTGTAACAATAGACATAAAGACAACAATTCGTCATTGCTTGTCATAGCGGTCCGAAGGACCTTTGCTCTTAGTTACAGTCATGTCGGTCGATCGGTCTGTCAGATCTGGACATCACCAACCATAACAGACAATGTACTACAAACTGATGTCTGCTACGTTTGTGTACCTTATCTAATCAATAAATTCTGAGGGTTTTACAATGGTGTTAATCACGTCACACTGGCAGTACTTGACAGTTCTATCTGTTCGTTTGTATTAGTCTAACTACTGTATGATAATAATCTCAAATGACTAATTAAAGCATCACAGGGTCTATTAAATAATGGAGAATTTTATTACAACAGGCGACTACTTTACGACATTCTTAAATCAATGTAAATACCTGTTTTACAGCTAATATTTTTACTTTTTGGTAGACCTTTACTAGTGACGTAAATTATTGTCCATAGATTGATCTCCACGGTTTGTAATAAGGGTACTATGCAGTATGCGGTATGCGGTATGCATTTATACATTCCGTACATGTATATAGCACTTAGCAGACTCCCATTGGTCAGATTTGAATTTTAAACCAAAATTTCGAGTGCCGTGCGAGTGTACGAAATGTAAATCAGTGCCATAAGTACTTACGGAATTGAATATCGTTGAGCGCTAAACTTCGAGTGCCATACGCGTGTACGAAATGTAAATCCGTGCCATATGCACTTACGGAATGTAATATAAGTTATACGCAAGTCAATCGTATGGCTATGGCTGGCACCTTGTTTTAATTTTTGCGATTGCAGCGAGAGAGGGTGGTTATATATGTTATAATCGTATATGTTCGAAATCTACATGCATGCTGGGGCAAAATTACCTCCTAATTATAAATATTTTGAACTGAGTCCTGGAAAATATAGATCAATAACCTACTGACTGAGGCCAAAGAAAAAATGTACCTAATTTATCCCAAAATATTAAAACAAATAAACCCAATGAATGGCTCAGTAATGTATGTTTTCTTTGCCCACTGAAGATTAATACTTAGTTAACTTAATACATCAGATGTTTGCAATTATTACATTTAATATTTCGTAAAGAAGGACAAAAATTGTACACCCTACTAGAACTTAATTTGTGTTTTATAATAAAGTTTATTACAGTTTAATACATAGTTGAAAAATGGTGTTCGCTTAAATCGCTTTCCTCTTTGTAAATTTTCAGCTGCATTAAGTACTACATTCCGTAAGTGCATATAGCACTCATTTACATTCCATACTCGTGTATGGCACTCAGAGTTTGATTAGTTCAAAATTCAAATCTGACCAATGGGATTATTCTAGGTGCTGTATACATGTACGGAATGTACAAATGCGTACCGTATCCTGCAACGACCTTAAACCTGGCAATGTTATAAGCTTCGTTCTTCTTAATAAGAGGGAGCTAATGCTAAAATTCCCCACAACTGCTATAAGTAATTACAGCTTCCAGAAGTTCTTCTAAATTGAAACTATTTCTAAATTGAAATTACAGAAATATCTCTATGATCAACAAATCTCGCTACGTTGACAATTGAACAGAACATATAGATTGACTTTGAACTATGTATTAAAAATTTTGGGCTGAAAAAAATGCCACCGAAGAGTAGGTAACCAAAAATTGTATATCCCTTTGATAAATACGAATTAGAGAAACAATAAACCCAAAATGCGCAGAATAAAATTTTAATAAAAGAAAAAGTTTTGATTTTGGGCCCACTTGACAAGTGTAACAGATTTTTTGGTTACTTCAATTTTAATGAAGGGGGCGTCAAATTTAGAGTTATTCCCAGGTGGCAGACTCGGACAACGCTACTCTAAAGGCTGCAGAGGTGACCGAAACGTCAACAAAAAGTTTTATCTTCCAGCATTATTTTGCGATTTCATTGATGACAGTAAAGTGTGATGAATCAGAGAGTTACGTAATCATCAGAAATTAAGGTAACATTTTGTTTGTTTCTTTCGCCTTCACCTGGACCTGGACTCCTAATAAAGATATCACGCCTCCCCCCTATTTGGGACCAACATATATTTCCTTAAATACCTTCTGACTATCATGAACGATAGAGATGTCAGAGGAATCCGGTGAAATATGTTAATACGTTTAAATATGACTAAATGGCCTTCTTAAATCCATATATTTCAAGCTTAGCTTTGACGGTGGACGAGGTGAGAAGGTATTATGCCCACTATAAACGTAGAATAACAAATACCGAAAAGGTCAGGTTGTCGTAAATAAACATTTCTCAAGTCACCGTTACATAAAAATTTTACATTTTTATTGAATTCTTCATAAAAGTATTGACCAATGAACAACGCGCATCAAGTTGAAATGCATTAGAACACGATACTAAATACAGTATTAGCGGTTATATCGAATACCGGTGTATTTTTTTGCAGTGGGGGTGTTAGGATTCAGCCCCCCAGTGAAAGGGATCAAACAGAGTCCCATCCTAAGTTCTTTGACTTTGAGATGCATTGGAATATGCTCTCCTTCTGGTCTAAATTCAGATAAAAGGTCCTGCTCTCAGTCAAGGCAGGACAGTCGAGGATAACATGTTTATACAAAAAAGTATTTCCGATGAATGATCACCACTTTTATTTAAAAAACTTGCGACGATCGTTTCGACACACAGTGTCTTTATCAAACAATGATTTTAAACTTAAAGTACTACGGTGTTTATACAATATATACACATTAATGGGGTAACTTATTATGGCTAATCGATTGTTCTCCGAAGATACTAGTTAAGTGATACTAAAAATAAAAGATACCAAGGCTAAATTTATCTACAAAATATTGTGTTATGTACACATTATTATACATATACTAAAAAAATCTGGTTCAGTGTTGTATCTAAACGTCTAAAGAAGAAAGCTTTAATAAGTTTTTAGCATTTTTAGCATTCTTAGCATTCTTACATTCTTCGCATTCTTCGCATTCTTGGCATTCTTGGCATTCATTCTTGGCATTCATTGTTGGCATTCTTGGAATTCTTGGCATTCTTGGTATTCTTGACATTCTTGACATTGCAAGCAGACAGAAAGAATTCTGCCGGTGCGCCATCTAGTACCCGAAGGTAACGGCAAACCAAGGAAATCTCTACTTAGCAGTAGTAGACTTCTTGGTGCGACGCCAAGGTGCATCCGCTTAGCCACTAGAGAGCGCGGGTTCTATACGCGCTGCGTATGAAAGCCGATATACGAGGGCTGACGGAGGTATAGAGCAGCCCTCGTATTCTTGAAATTCTTGACATTCTTGTCACTCTTGTCACTCTTGGCATTTTTGGCATTCTTGACATTCTTGACATTCTTGACATTCTTGACATTCTTGACATTCTTGACATTCTTGACATTCTTGACATTCTTGACATTCTTGACATTCTTGACATTCTTGACATTCTTGACATTCTTGACATTCTTGACATTCTTGACATTCTTGACATTCTTGACATTCTTGACATTCTTGACATTCTTGACATTCTTGACATTCTTGACATTCTTGACATTCTTGACATTCTTGACATTCTTGACATTCTTGACATTCTTGACATTCTTGACATTCTTGACATTCTTGACATTCTTGACATTCTTGACATTCTTGACATTCTTGACATTCTTGACATTCTTGACATTCTTGACATTCTTGACATTCTTGACATTCTTGACATTCTTGACATTCTTGACATTCTTGACATTCTTGACATTCTTGACATTCTTGACATTCTTGACATTCTTGACATTCTTGACATTCTTGACATTCTTGACATTCTTGACATTCTTGACATTCTTGACATTCTTGACATTCTTGACATTCTTGACATTCTTGACATTCTTGGCATTCTTGGCATTCTTGGCATTCTTGACATTCTTGACATTCTTGACATTCTTGACATTCTTGACATTCTTGACATTCTTGACATTCTTGACATTCTTGACATTCTTGACATTCTTGAAATTCTTGAAATTCTTGAAATTCTTGGCATTCTTGACATTCTCGACATTCTTGGCATTCTTGACATTCTTGGCATTCTTGGCATTCTTGGCATTCTTGGCATTCTTGGCATTCTTGGCATTCTTGGCATTCTTGACATTCTTGACATTCTTGGCATTCTTGGCATTCTTGGCATTCTTGACATTCTTGGCATTCTTGGCATTCTTGGCATTATTGGCATTCTTGGCATTCTTGGCATTCTTGGCATTCTTGACATTCTTGGCATTCTTGGCATTCTTGGCATTCTTGGCATTCTTGGCATTCTTGGCATTCTTGACATTCTTGACATTCTTGACATTCTTGACATTCTTGGAATTCTTGGAATTCTTGGAATTCTTGGAATTCTTGGAATTCCTGGAATTCTTGGAATTCTTGGAATTCTTGGAATTCTTGGAATTCTTGGAATTCTTGGAATTCTTGGAATTCTTGGAATTCTTGGAATTCTTGGAATTCTTGGAATTCTTGGAATTCTTGGAATTCTTGGCATTTTTGGCATTTTTGCATTTTTGGCATTTTTGCATTTTTGGCATTTTTGCATTTTTGGCATTTTTGCATTTTTGCATTTTTGCATTTTTGCATTTTTGGCATTTTTGGCATTTTTGCATTTTTGGCATTTTTGGCATTTTTGACATTTTTGGCATTTTTGGCATTTTTGGCATTTTTGGCATTTTTGGCATTTTTGGCATTTTTGGCATTTTTGGCATTTTTGGCATTTTTGGCATTTTTGGCATTTTTGGCATTTTTGGCATTTTTGGCATTTTTGGCATTTTTGGCATTTTTGGCATTTTTGGCATTTTTGGCATTTTTGGCATTTTTGACATTTTTGGCATTTTTGGCATTTTTGGCATTTTTGGCATTTTTGGCATTTTTGGCATTTTTGGCATTTTGGCATTTTTGGCATTTTGGCATTTTTGGCATTTTTGGCATTTTTGGCATTTTTGGCATTTTTGGCATTTTTGGCATTTTTGGCATTTTTGGCATTTTTGGCATTTTTGGCATTTTTGGCATTTTTGGCATTTTTGGCATTTTTGGCATTTTTGGCATTTTTGGCATTTTTGGCATTTTTGGCATTTTTGGCATTTTTGGCATTTTTGGCATTTTTGGCATTTTTGGCATTTTTGGCATTTTTGGCATTTTTGACATTTTTGGCATTTTTGGCATTTTTGGCATTTTTGGCATTTTTTGCTTTTATGGCATTTTTGGCATTTTTGGCATTTTGGCATTTTTGGCATTTTTTGCATCTTTGGCATTTTTTGCATCTTTGGCATTTTTGGCATTTTTTGCATCTTTGGCATTTTTGGCATTTTTCGGCATTTTGGGCATTTTGGGCATTTTGACATTTTTGACATTTTTGGCATTTTTGGCATTTTTGGCATTTTTGGCATTTTTGGCATTTTTGGCATTTTTGGCATTTTTGGCATTTTTGGCATCTTTGGCATTTTTGGCATTTTTGGCATTTTTGGCATTTTTTGCATTTTTTGCATTCTTAGCTTTTTTAGAATTTTTTTGGATATTTTGGTGTTTTTAGTATTTATATTTTTTTTGTATTTGTAGTATTTTTGGTATTCTTAGCATTTGAATTGTTTTTAGTATTTTGACGTTTGTTTTTTTTAATCGATCAATTCGTTTTCGCGAAAATTTGAACCTTTATGTATCGTACGACAAAATTTTATGTACAGACATCATATTAATGCATTTACTCAGGAAACGAACACATGAGGAAGGCTGCAGAAGCTTCGTTTCCAGTCTAGGCGAAATGCAGGATAGAACGGATCAACTCTAACACTGAATACAAGCCAGGAAAAATCAATGGAATAGATAAATGCAATAGATTAGCTAAATGATCGTATGTATATTATATGCCTTTACCTCATAAAAGCATTGCTTTCGAGGTGGCAATATTTGTAAGTCATTCATACAAATAAATTAAATAATAATACAGAAAGTTAGGTGCTCAGGGACGGACTTTTTCAAAAATTTTGAGGAGTGGGAATGCGATAGTAAATTTTTTTGATACCAAAGCAGACCACTCACACGTAAATCAAAATTTTCATATTTTCCTTATTCTGGTTAAATTTCTTTTATCGGCTGGAACTGGGTAACTACATCTATGCCTGATACTGCAAAGGTCTACGTCCTCGGCCGCACCCAGCAAGTGTCAGAAGGACCCCGTAAAAACTATATTATCACTTCACGGTACTCGACGGGGAGCCTCTTCGAAATATTACACCTAGGACGGGCAGACGCACAGGGCACAGCCAGTGTTGTGTGTGAGTGTGTTACGTGTTACGTCTTCTTCCGAGACGACATATATAATTTACACCAATCAGATTATATGGCCAACCACCACAGCCAACATTAATAAATTATAATTTCCAGCAGCTTGAGGGGAATGGAAAATGATTGTCGGTCACAAGGGGATACGATTTGAGTTGATAATCGAAAGGTGGTGAATGTTGATTCCAATAATTTAATTTTAATAATTCAATCGAATCTGTTTATTATGATATAAAGTGTCTGAGATATAAAGCAGTAGTAGTAAATATTTTTTCTGGACATTGAAGGAGCGTTCAACAAGTCCGCCCCCCTTATAAAAAGAGGCATGAGAAGCTGACTGAGTTGGTGGCTGATTCGTCGAAAGGCTTGAACAGGGAACAACAGAAGAGGCTGAGGATATTCATTACGGAATACCAGGATATCTTCGATGTTGGCCTTGGAAAGAAGGGGAGGACAAATGTGGTCCGACGCAAGATCCACACGGGCAATTTACCACCTATTCGGCAACCACCAAAGAAGCTACCATTGGCCAAGCGAGAAGAAGCGGATAGGATCATCAAGAAAATTGAAGAAGAGCAATCAGCGAGTCCCTGGTCATCGCCGGTTGTACTGGTGAAGAAGAAGGACGGGTCGACATGATTCTGCGTGGACTATCGGCAGCTCAATAACGTCACGAAGAAAGACAGCTACCCTCTGCCAAGAATCGACGACACCCTAGACACTTTGGCGGGTTCGAAGGTGTTCTCCACGCTTGATCTGAAGAGTGGCTACTGGCAAGTCGAGATGGACCCAGGTGATAAGGAAAAGACCGCGTTCACCATCGGCTCAGGGTTATGGCAGTTTACGGTTATGCCGTTTGGATTATGTAACGTGCCAGCTACGTTTGAGAGGCTGATGGAGACTGTCATGAAGGGGTTGTCTTGGGAAACCTGCCTGGTCTACCTAGATGACATTATCGTGGTTGGGAAATCTTTCGACGATCACCTCAAGAACTTGGAACAAGTATTTAGGAGGCTGCGCCAATCAGGCCTCAAGCTGAACCCTAAGAAGTGCCACCTGTTCCAGAAGAAGGTGCAATATTTAGGACATGTGACTGGCTATCAGGAACGTGTTAACATCATTGCATGGAGAGCCGAACACGTTCAGGCCCGCCATTGGATGTCCTCAGGGTGATCCAGGCAACCAATAGATGACGAGTGACGAATTTTGGTCAATAACCCGTCATCTCAGAGATATGACGCTGATATAACGTTAAAAAGACGTTATAAAACTGTCGTCTATATGACGATTGTCCACTGACGTTTAAACGTTAAATTTCCGTCGTTTGATGACTAGTTCTCAGTTGACTTATTAGAGAGTTTTTGGTCAGTCACGGCAAACGACAATTTCGTTATGGTTATGGTTAACTTTGTCGTTAATAACGACAACTTTTCGTCGCAAAATGTAGAGTTTTTGGACGCGAAATCGAACTGTCAGTACTGTCACCGTTGACAAGTGTAGGAATTTTAGGTTAATTTGGACATTCTAAACAAAATACGTGATTAGAACGGATTGTGCCCTAGACGTCGATTGCGAGATAAATTATCATTTAGAAAAGTATGGAGGAGATTATTGAATTCGTGTATATATATACGATGACGTAGCAAATGTCACATAAAAATAACCATAAAAGCACAAATAACGATACCGCTAATCTGACGTAATTAACCACGTCCGTTATGTTTAATAAAGTTAACTGTGTGTCAAATCGTTACTGCGCAGACTCCAAATAACGATAACCACGACTTCAGTGACATATGTACGGACCAAAAACTCTCTATTCTATTTCTACGATCATACTTTGCCTTACTTTCAGCAAATCTTACTTTAGAAAATTTGTCACATTAGAAAATTAGGTTACAGCATCCAACAGTGGCGTAGCACTTTTTTTGTTAAAAATGTTGAAATCATGTCCCGCAAGAATGCGACCGGTAGAAATAAAAAAAAGTTTCTTTATCAAAAAGTAACTTTTGGTACATGGACGCATTATAACAAGTTTCACAAATAAAACTAAAGTTGTTACCACAGAGTTAACATCTCTAGAGGGAATGTAACCAACAAAATGCAAAGGTCGCTGACCAGCGAACATATAACGGAAATTTTGACAGCTTGAGGGAATTACCAGTGGCGTACGATTTTATATTAAAATTGGATGTTCATTAATAGATTCAATTATTACTGTGATGTTAGAAACTGATACAATAAGTTGTATTAGTATTTAGCTATACATAGAGTTACTCTTATTATAACTTGATTGTAACAGTTGATAATTTACTATTACCATAAAGTGTTTCCCCATATTTTACGCTACTGAAAACCAAAACAAAACCTATACTAACCTATGATAAGTGGTCACCGATTCGTCGCTATTGCAGCAAACTACGCACTTTTTATTTCGTCCCATCGTGCAATTATGAAAATATTGTTCACAAATAATTTAATTCACACCACAAATAGTCACAAAATCACTCAAATATGCACTAAAACAACAAAAATCTCAACATACGCAATAACGACAACTACAATGACAGCCATATGACAGCTTTAGGGGACGCCGATTGTAGGTTGCCAGATTTACGACATAGAAGTTATTACGACATTCCACTATGAAATTTACCATTTTTGAGATTTCGTTAAATCAATACAAATTATCTTCACGTAAATCAGTTGCATTGCAAGTATATTTTAATGTATAGTTAAATACCCAGTTAAATACTTTGAGGAACATGTGTTCAAACTGCGGAAACTGCCAGATTTTGAAGAAACTGGAAGGTCCTTAAGCGGACGAAGAAGAGTGGCAATAACGCTATAGATGTTGGCTGGCCAATATTCAAATTAGGCCCCCTCTAGAGATGTTAACTCTGTGGTTGTTACAAAGAGACTTTTTTTTATTAGAACTTTAACACCCTGTAGTTCGAAAGTTATGATGTTTAGGACGTATGTTCATATAAAGTTTTTTACTCAGAATCATCCAGGAAATCACCCTCTAAAATATTTGTATATCAATATGAAAAACCCGGTATGTAATCTACCTCTCCATAGGCCCAATTTCACAATCATTGGTAGTCAGTCAACCGACAGATGGAAGTTAACCAGTAGTTATCGGGGAGCTCTGTTTCACAAGGGAAACCAATGGTAAAGCTTATTTATCTTCATGTTGACACCACGTATTGGGCTCAGAGCACTGCCATAATGGTGTTCCGTGACTACAACCTAACCCTTTGACAAATAAACCTAACCTTTCTGTTCATATTTTTTACTTATGTCATTACAGCGACGTCTTAGACGTCAGTGTCAAAATCCAAGGTTTTCGAACCCAGCAAGGAGACGTACATCATTATGACGTCGAATTGTGGTGAATTTTGGTCACGTTCGTCATATGCCGAATGAATGACGTCGCACTAACGTCATTTTTAGTGACGTCACATAAACGTTTGTCACTTGACGTCGTTATCACGTCGAAATGTAATGGATAAAGGTGGGAGAAAATGTATTTCAAAACTTAATATTTCACTTTTCTTATTCCTTCCTTATATATTTATGAAAAAATGTCTATGCTCGCATAAGTCCTAAAAAATATCAATTAATTAGATAAATATATAATATCCAAATTATTATCCAAAAATATAGTCGCCTTCAGGTAACGTAGGCATATCCCAAATAAAGCAGATACGACAAAATTGTGGCTAATAATTATTCTTTTGATTGGGTTTTGATAGATTTTATGCTTGCATGAGGTCATTTTGTATTAACCGCGCTTTAGTTTACTGATGAATCACTGCACAACTTACAGGTACAGACCAATGAATGAATCGCATGTAATCCGACCCGATCCGACTGCAGCCGAACCGCTGATCTTGAGCCCGATCATCACCACAAGGCACAAGTTGCCATTTTCGCCATTTTTTACTTGTGTTTTGTACGATGAAGCTGTGACCGCATGGGGACGGAGATTTTAACTTCATGTGCTGTGTGTGCAGTGTCTGTATGTGTCGATTCCACCATAAATAATAATAGGTATAGGTATAGTGTCCACTGTTCTCCCAGGTATTGTGGATTTATTAGATTGTAGTCTCTTATTATATGGATTGAGCCGATTGAAAATAAAGAGTACTTTGTGATTTAGGCAGGCTTCTATAAAAGGCTAGCAAAGCTATGATCATTATTTTTGTATCCTGTCTTTACTGTGAAATACATGATTAATTTATTTTGAATCAGTATATTTTATTACCCTTACTAAAATTTATGCTACACAGATTTCTCACAGCATTATCTCATAAACATTTATCCTATAAGGTAATTAACGTCCAAACTATTTTATCTAATAACTACGACTGCACCAGAAGATATCGTCAGATCAGCATTGACCATTGGAGACCCATAAAGTAAAACAAAGTAACCATCGCCAATAATCAGTGCTGATCTGACTATACCTTCTGGTGCAGCCTTGGTTGCTGTATAAAATAGTGTCGACGGAACGACACGTACATGACGATATTGAGACGACACGTTTGTGACGTTATTGGGACGGCGGTTAGGTGACGTTACTAACACGGCACTCAACGATGTCTTTGGGCTGTGACATTGTGCCGTCACAGACACGTCATATATTCCTCTTTATCGACGTGATAATGACGAATGGGGTCTCGTCAAAATGACGTTAGTATAACGACAGCGTGTTTGCTGGGAACCCTCAAAGCTGTCATCGGTTGACTACAACAAAAACAAACGTAAAGATAACTCATACTTTGTCCTTGAGTTAACATAACTACTGGTTGATCAGAGCTTTTGACGTAAACTGTCGAATATGAAATGGAATATTCTCGTTAACCACTAGTTTTCTTTTGACCACTAGTTAACTAACGATTGTGAAACTGGGCCTCAGTCTATGAACTGTGTCGCTCACATACAAAACCAGAACAAGAGCTAGTTATTGTGGTAGGGGATGGGAAGTTAGATAAACCCTAAAAAACAGCGATGTTCATGTCATGGCAGTCTTCTGAGCAGCCAGTCCATCTACCCCTCGTACCCTATGCGATCCCATCGCGTAATGTGACATTTCACATTACCGTTCGAGAGGAATGCCTGCAATTTAGATGTAGATCTCGATTAAGATAGTCGAGAAAGAGCGCGCTGTTGCCCGCACAGCCATATTGTTCGGAGTTTGTTTATGTATGGGTAATTGAGATTGGGCGGTCACTCCCTCTTTTTTCATTTATATCTCATTATAACAGTATTAGCCGCCGTGTTGATAATCATAGAAATTGGCTCGATCGTATCTCTGATTGAGCATGCCGAGGCGGTTAAAATTTAGCCTCATTTTGCTGCTGCTCTCATTGACTATCCTTGTTCCGGGTATGGACTTTGTATTAGGGATGGGACATCGAAAGAAAATATCGATGTTGGACATCGATATCAACATCGACGGTCTGCCATCGATAACTACGATATATCGTATTCAAAACATCGATGTTTGAACATCGCATAAACATCGACATATTCGGGTATTTGTGTTCTTCAATTTAAATGTTAGAAATAAATAATGATATGTATTTTACTACTAAGTATTTCAAATTTCACAGCATAGTAAGCAGGAAATAATAAAGACCAGAAACTAGCTAAGCTAACAGATTTTATTAAATTTTAATAAAAAAATAAAAATAAGTTCTGGTTGTCTATTTCCTTTTTCAAATTGCTTTGCAACTTTAGCGAATTTGAGAATATGAAATCAACCAATGTCAAATGTCATCTCAAATCAATTTGAAATAGGACAAACAAAAAACAATTCACATAGAAAACTCCATTATGAGGATGTGAGCCGAGGTTTTTATCAACTTGCCAAATCTAGTAGCTTGTGATTATACCCCCCCTCCCATAAATTCGTAATGACGTCAATCAGTCGCCATCGCGTCGGTGTTGTTTTGGTACAGAATAATAGTAATTAGTTCACTGAAAGGAAGCAGAATGCACACCTCTACAAAGGAACCCAAAGCGCCTTCAATTGGTATTTTTAATCATGGGGCAAAACCGAAGACCAGAAAACTGCAGACTCGCTAAGTTTACTTTTTTGTATATTTTCAATTTGTAATTGAAACTGTTAAGAAAACATCGATGCAAATTTTTAAAAATATCGATGGTTCAAGTTAACAACATCGATGGTAAAAACATCGATCATCGGACGTGAAACATCGATGTTTTCCAAACATCGATAATTATCGCCCACCCCTACTTTATATTACTGCAATAAAAGCTCTTGCCTACTTGCAAGTAAATTGGAATTAGCTATCTATTGAATTTCTTTTTAAAGTCAGCCTCCCGCAAAGGCTGAAAGCCTATGGAGCTGAGGAAGCGCTGCGAGAGGATGAGTGTCTGTGCACATCACATTGGAAACGCTGCGGGTTGTAGCCGTCGGGAAACAAATTGCTCGGCAGCTCATTCCACAGCGTCGAGGTTCTTCAAAAGAAGGAATACTGATATAGATACGTTCCTTTGTTCATAGATAACGCTGAGCACCATTCTCTTACGCAATACTGGTTGCCACAGACCCTTGACGTTTTTTGGTCAGCCTCCTGAAAGGCTGAAAGCTTATGACGTTGCAGAAGCGTTGCAAGAAGATGAGTGTCTGTATACGTTAGATCAGAACCGCTGCAGGTTGTAGCCGTCGGAAAACGAATTCTCGTACTCGGCAGCTCACACTACAGCGTTAAAGTTCTTCAAAAGAAGCAACGCTGGGAGAGACTGGTTCGGAGCTTCCACGTGGCGTGGTAAGGATGGGCTCGCAGAGCCTCTCTAGTGTGCCTCGTTTGGACGGCCTTTGGTGTTATTACCTGGGAGAGCTCATTCGAACATCTTCCGTGAGAGAATCTGTAAAACAGGGACAGGTCGGCCACCCTTCTTCGATGTTCCAGGCTGTGGAGGTCCTTTGTGAGATTAGGCGTATCGATTAGCATAATTGCTCTCTTCTGGATAGTGTCCAGAAGCTTTAGAGAGTGCTTCGGAGCGCATCCTTACACGTGGCATCAATACTCCAACCTCCAACTATGGTCGGATCTGCGCCTTGTAGAGCCAGCGGTAGCTGCTCTGATGTATACAGCTTCCTACAGCGGAACAAAACTCCAAGCTTGTGTGATGCCGTTTCAGCAATACTGACGACGTGGTCGCGCCAGGACATGTTATTGTTAATGTTGATCCCCAAAAGCTTGACGGAAGGTGACTCGGCTATTGGGTGACCCTCCATTTCCACAGTTGGTAAGCCAACGTGAGACTTCTTTGTGAATGTTGTTGCCTGAGTTTTCCTTACGTTAAACTGAACTTTATTTACTAATCCCCACTCGACAATTGTTTTGACACCTGCGTTGATCTGTGAGGCATGTTGGTGTCGCCGACGGCGACGTACCGTCTCCTGGCTAAAAGTGGCTTGCCTTTTTCCATGCACGGTATTATTGTACTGACGTCTGCGAAGCTGTAGACAGGATTGGATGTTATATCCAGCAGCTCGTTGCTATACAACAGAGACAGTGTAGGGGATAGAACAGATTCCTGAGGAACACCGGAGTTTATTGAAAATACGTCTGATGAACAGCCTTCGACCACAACAAACAGTGAACGGTCGTTCAAATGTCTGTTCAGCCACTGGTGACATGCTAGGTGGCAGCCCATAAGCAGCAAGCTTAACCAGAAGTCCCTCATGCCACACTCTATCGAAGGTTTTCAATATATCAAGCGCAACAACACGGGATTCGCCATGATTTTTAGTTGCTCTTCGCTCTTTCATTCATCCGTGATAGCATCCAGGCGGGACCATCGACAGCTACCGGGCCTGCTGGTGTATCCCCACCACGGCATCTACGTCACACGAGGCGCCGCGCGTTTGTAATCGTCGCATACGCGCATGGGTTTTCTATTTCTCTAGTCAAAAATGCCGTCTAATTGCTGTGTGCTATTCTGTAGTAGTAATTATAAAGATACAGAGCGCATATCTGTGTTCAAATTTCCAAAAGATGTAATGAAACGTAATCAGTGGTTACGCGCTATACATTGAGATAACTTCACGATAAAGGATTCGTCTGTAATATGCATCAAACACTTCGAAGATAGATTTATAATTCGTATTGATACTGCTATAAGGCCCGATGGTACGTCTTCAGTTCCTCGATCAAAGATTAAATTGTCGTACGATGCTGTTCCGACAAAATTTCAAAATCAGCCGCAATATTTTAACGTACGTCTGCCTCTGAAAAGAAAAGATTCCGCAGAACGAACACAAGAAATTGATCAACGAAAAGATGCCAAGATCCAGAAACGAAGTGAAGAAGATGTCATAACGGATTTCGAATATTTAAAATGCAATTTTAAACAGAAATACAGATTTTTTAAATACAGCGGCCATTTCTAGCTCAGAGAAAGATACACACTGCGACACCAGAATCTTAGTAAATATGTTTGATACTTCCTTGTTTCATGATGAACAAGATATATCTGAAAATGACCTGAGAGTTTTAGTGTATATTACTGGATATATTGTACATAAAATGAAACAGATATGTCAAAACTGTTACGCTTTCATGACGAATGAAAAAACTATCGAGCTAGAAATGTGTAATAATAGCCCCGTTTATAGTTATGTTAAGCTGCTAGATAGAGGTGGACTTAAATACGCTAAGGACTATTTTAATCAAGTCATAATAAATACTTACAGCTTGTTCCTCAAACTTATATCTGAAAGATACGAAAAAACATTTTTAGGCTGTAAGTCACATTCTCACAAATAAAGTCTCAAAACACTTGCCCTAGAAAAACTAAAATTAGTTGATCTTGGAAATGAAAGGCATGAATGCGGGTGTGGCAATAATCTATCCAAAATTAATGAAAAGTGTATCGATAGATTTTGTAACATACTGCTTAACAATTATTGTAAAGTAAAAAGCAATGCTATCGAAGAGCATTTAGAAAAAAAAAGAAAGCTCAAAAAGTTTTTCAAAACCAAAGAGAAATAAGATTAACATGTGACCTGAAATACCTACATATATTTGATATAATTTTAATCACTTATTTTGTGTTTCTACGTATGCTTTTTTATATACTATTTTTTGAGATCATTACTACTACTCTTACTCTTTGGTTATATTATGACTGTGTACATAATTTTGTGAATAATAGATAAATAGATAATTTCATATAATTTGTGTGCAAATAGGGCCAACTTTTGACCTTCTCACGTCTGAACGGCTCTAGTTAAATAAATATCAACTGGCACGTCTTATCACCAATTCAATTTCCTGTAAATTCATTCCTATACATTACTCTTGTATTTTTTACCGTTTTCTCAGTATATCAAGAAAATGCTCGTAGCGCTGGAGTTTCTCTATTAATCCCTGTAGATACGTGCGACCCGGTGCGGCACTACGTGTGACGTCACACGCGGCACCATTAGGCCCGGTAGCTATCGATGGTCCCGATCCAGGTCAGCCACCCTTCTCCAATGTTCCAGGCTGTGGAGGGCCTTTGTGAGGTTAGGCGTATCGAATGGAATAGGATATTGTCCAGAAGCTTTAGATTATCCGCAGCACTCACCTAACCTGTAGCCGTGGCCAGGCACCTATCCAGGATTTGAGTTTGGGGTGGGTCCAGATTATGGGTGTCACTTAGTTGACCTTTCGGGGGGGGGGTGTCCAGACTAGAGTTGCCTAAATTTGGGGGGGTGCAAATTTGTGGATTCCATTTTTTAGACGGCATTTTATAACGGTTCGGGGGAGGGCCTGGACCCCCTGGACCCTCCTAAATACGTGCCTGGCCGTGGCCAACTCTGAGAAACTGTCGGTATCGTTTTACTACTTCAAATCGGAATAGCTCCATTACTATTACATTTAGGTACAGGGTATGCTTAATAAAAATTGAAGTATTTCGTAAGAACCTTTTGACGATGGCGATGCTATAAATTACAGGGTGTTCCATGTAAGATAAAAAAGAAAATTGATCGTGAGTTTTCGTTCACCCTGTATACAATATGAAAGACAGCAAAAACTTGATAACTTAGGACAAAACTAAACAACCACAAATGTATTCTGGCATCGAGCAAGTACCCGTACATGGTATCCGATAAATCTCTGATGTTGTCCACGGATCGGTTTTGTCATTTGCCGATATTAAATCTGTGGCTTGGATGAACAAGGGCCTATCTGCATAAAACAAGTTTTGAGAAAATTGAAGATTTGTGAAAAAAAAGTTGATTTTTATTGACGTTTCTTAACCTAGCGACATGATATTTTGATAAACGTTGTAATGAAGCGCCAAATATTCATAAAATATGAAACTATTGGGTTTATTGAATGTCGTTAAAAGATTTTTGTTAGTTAACCCCCAGGAGATTGGTCTTAAGTTAATATAGGTCTTGTCTTTAATACAATAATTGACACACTTAGGACCAGAAAATGGTTATTTAGGACCAGTTGTCGTGTAAAACATTAGTTAGGCCCTTTTTACCTCGTCGAAATTTTCCTCATTATGTTTAATTACAGTAGAAGGAGTGCCAAATTTAAGCTTTTCTGTAGTAAAAACTATTTTATTAAAAAATACATCTTCTGCAAACTGTGTAATGTATACTTATATAGAACAAAGAAAATATTCATTATTGTAACAAAAAAAAATCATTAGCAGGTACACAGATGTATGCGAGATTGTCCCTCAGAAGTATGGGCTACTCTTCATAGTCTAACACAATAGGACACACGTCTTCGTCGTCGCTGATACTGTCAGCTTTCAAATTCAAATAAAATAGTGGACTGTTCGGATGTACAAGTATGTAACACAACAAGGTTCTAATATCTTCAAGTTTCTTTTTAGACAGTAGAAGTGGGTATGCATCATGTAGTTTTTTTAAACTACGATGTTCTGTGCTTAACTGCCATTATTTAGGTTGTTGTTTACGAAATCTCAAGGACCTATAACATACATCAGAATTAAAGTATTATATATTTTTCAAAATAATAAGGGCCTAAGTAGTAGATAGGACCTACATTTAAAACCAATTATGTATCTATGTTACACTTAGGCCCTTTGAACCTTTTTATCTGCAAACTAAAGACGGCCCAAGATAACATAGGTCTCATATTTCTTATATCATTTATGCTGACTTTTAGTTAGGACTCAAAGTGAAGCAAAAAGCAAAAAAGCATAAAGGCTCAAGTCCATATAGGCCCCATTTAGTGGGTCTATATTACAAGATAGGTCCATTTACGACATGCAAAATGTTTAATTAGTGTAGATAAGACCGTGATAAAAAGACCTAAGGTATGCATAGGCCTTTATATACACTGAAGTGTCCTACTTAGGCCTTTTCACATACTATGTATTCCCCAACGAAAATGCCTTTTGACTTAGGACCTATTCCATCGGAAAGAGCGCATTCTATTTATGGAGTTCAGTCCAAAACCCCATTTTAAGAAAATTTGCACATAGGCCCTTGTTCATCCAAGCCACAGAAATATGCTGTTGTATTCTCCCAGTTGGTTTGTGTATTGTCCTAATATTCTCCTTCTGCAGTAACTTCCCAATTCTGTCTGTGACCCGGATAATATAAGGCAGGCAAGCTTTTGCTACTGGTGGTGGTTGTGGTTGCTTTTCTAGGCTACCAGCTCGCATAGATCTTGTTATTTGCTTTTCGGAGTAGTCGTTTGCCTTCAAAACATTTTTCGGATGTTGGCGTGCTCGCCGGCCGAACAGCCCAAGAAACAACAGTTCATAGCCGTACGGATAACTGCCTTCTGCATTCTCGCAAGGACGTTCACCAGTGTACGTCATTTCGGTATGGTCCGCCACGATTATAACTAGCAAACTAATAGAGTTAGGCAAGGTTGTATTCTTTCCCCTATCCTGTTTAATATTTATGCTGAAAGAATTTTCCAACAAGCACTTGAAAAAGAAGTAAGAGGTATAAAGATAAACGGAGCACCTACTAATAATCTCAGGTATAATATATTAGATCTGCAAATACTAGTCAATAACATTAACAGAGTTGGAAAGGAATCCGGATTGAGTATCAATGCTTCAAAAACAAAATTAATGGTAGTAAGTCGCCAGAATAGAGGTAATGAAAGCCTTTCAATCGACAACCAGCAAATCCAAAGAGTTGAGAAATTCAAATATTTGGGGGCCACTTTAAACGCGAAATGCGATTGTGATGAAGAAATAAAGATCCGGATTGCTGTGGCCAGAAATGCTTTCATAAAGTTTAATATTTACCTCCTTCGCCGAGAAGTGCCTCTGGACTTAAGATTACGCGTACTTAAATGCTACATTTGGCCTATAGTAACATATGGGTCAGAAAGCTGGTCAATGAAAGTAAGATCAATAAATCGTATAAGAAGCATTCAAAATGTGGACTCTAAGAAAACTTGTAAGAATACCCTGGATGGACCATGTCACCAACGAAGAAGTTCTACGAAGAGCAAATGAAGAAAGACAGCTGCTGCACATTATCAAAAACAGAAAAGTAGCTTACTTGGGATATGTATTAAGAGGCTCCAAATATAAAATCCCGAAAGAAATCTTAATGGGCCTAATAGAAGGAAGAAGAGGGCCAGGACGAAAACAACATTCCTGGCTCAGAGATATCAGAAACTGGTGCGGTATCAGAGACATCGGAACATTATTCAGAAAAGCAAGAGAACATACCTTACACATTATCTAACATGATGAACAGTGACTCGCCTACACGCTGCATTGCGTACAGCACCTTAAGGAGAAGAAGAAACTAATAGAGTACCTCAGTACGTTTATTATCATTATTAACTAAAAGCTGTATAAAAATAGGCTTCCATATTTCTGACATCTTATTACGAATTCTCGGAAACCCAAGGTACTTTCTTAATTACCGTAATTTTTACGAATGTAAGGTACCATAACCGGTACTCAATTAAACATATATATTCTGGTTTCATATATAGGTATTCGTGCCGAGGCATAAGAAAGATAAGACATACACACAGCCTGGTTCTCATAATGACAAAGAAACATTTAGAGAGAGATTATGGGCAGCACAATTTAAACACAGTACTACTCAACACCTCGTGTGCAATTAAAAGATAGTATCACCGCGAGGCCAGCCGGAGCGAAACCCCTCGTAAACCCGGCGACTATACGCCAACTGACTAATTAATGTCTTTCGTTCTCTCTGTCGACCGTAAAGATCTATATAATCGGCAAAAATCATTCCCATAATTTTCGAACGAGAAATTGAATACATTTGTCTAGGTGCGGGCTATCCAGAAAAGGGCAATTCGACTAATTGGCGACTCGGCCTTAACGCGCCACCTCCAGCCACTTTCTCACTGGCATATGTTTGGTAACCTCTATATATACGAGTATTCAAACAGATTCTGCTCCTCTGAGCTATATCTTCTATAGTTCCGCCGCTAACGTGTCGACTTCATTTAATTGTGTCCTCATTCATTTTTCTTTTGCTTCTGAATTGTTGTGATCCTTTGTTGTTATTAAGATCGTTACTAAGATTAGACTGCTTATTCCTTGACTCTGATATATGCTAACCCAGTAAGAGGGTCTTCCCAAAGAGCTGTTGTCTCTTGTGATCTAGCGCTTTGCACTCACAGAGCACATGTAGGGCTGACTCAGTTCCTCTTCCACACAATCTGCAGTTGAGGTCTCCATTGTAGAGTCCCATTTTATTCAGGTGTTCCTTCAGGCCACAATGCCCTGTGAGGAGACCCGTCGTTATTCGGAGCTGATTTCTACTCAAGGAGAGCAGTGTTTCAGCTATCTTCTTGCATGAAGCTTTAATGAATGTTTGCATGATATCTTCAACCTTTTTTTAATACTTGATGTGACTGTGGGCTCGTATATCGTCTGGTAATCTATTATACAGGTTAAGATTCAGGGAATTGCGTGCGGATACTGCTAGTCGGAACCTAGGAGTTATAAGAGCTCCAGCGCCTCTAGTGGCGTAATTATGAATATCAGAATGCGTGCTGTACTGTTTGATATTTTCATGAATATAAAGAAGACTATAAAATACGTAAACTGAAGGTAGTGACATTATCCTTAGTAGCTTAACTAAAGGCTTACAATACTCATCAAATTTGGAGTTAGTTATGATCCTTACTGCTTTCCTTTGGAGTTTAACCCGTAATCGGTGACATGGAGTCTGGGAGACTCCTTCGAAGTTGAACATAGCTATAATTTCGAAACCAGATGACCTTGACAAACGCAACGTCAGGTAGCTTTCTACAATCACCGTCCGAGGCAGCATCGCTTGTGACCCTTTTGGCATGACTAGAGCCCTCCCAAAGTATAACTCCATAAATGAGATGAGAATGGAAAACTGCCTATTTAGGCATTCAATAAACCTTCTCTAGTAGTGACAGACCTCAGTTGCCTTAATACAAAAATCTGAGTGTTTAATTTTTTTACATAGTGCGTCTGTATGAGCAGCCCATTTAAGTGAAGCGTCAACTATAATGCCTAACAAAGAGACACTTACATTGGGGTTGGTTCTGGTATTGGAGGAAAGAGTTATACTTATCCCTGTTTAGTTTCAGACAGTTGGAAGCAAACCACAACTCTATCTTATTTGCAGTATCCGCTACATCATCATTAAGGGCCCTAATGTTATAATTGGATTGGATTAATGTGGTGTCATCCGCGAAGCCCACTCACTTCACAGTTATAGTGAAATACATCGTTTATATACAGAATAAATAGAAATGGGCCCAAAATCGACCCCTGAGGCACACCCGACTTAATCAGTTCCAAGTTCGATTTTTCCCCATTAACCTCAACCCGTTGTGACCTGTTTTCCAAATACGACTTGAAAAAATTCAAGGCAATACCACGTGGTATTTAGGCTCTGACTGCGCGGTCTGCTCAGTTATAAAAGAATGCCAAGCGGTACGTTTGGCAGACTCTGGTCGGCAAAACGTCCACATTGATTGTGCTATGTAGACCAGTGATGGACAAATTCCAGTTGATGAGGGTTTAATGTAATTCGACCTGTACTACTCGCAAGTGGAATCTGAACACTGAGAAAAAAGGGTTGCGGTTGATGAAATGCGGTAGGACTAAATACAATAACAAACGGACTCATTTGCCATAATTATTAGTTTATAAAAAATAACATATCAATAATGAGTGGGCTCTCCATGTTTACGGATGCACACCTCTAGACAACAACACTAGAGGTCCAGCCTCCCAAGCTGCCCTCACAGCATGTTCCAGTTCGTCCAGCGTGGTCGGAGGATTGGGTAAATCGCCTATGTATCGACCCATCCAATCCCATACTTTTCAGTTGGCGATAAATTGGATGATCGTAGAGGCCAGGACACTACCCTGATCTCAGCGTCCTGTAGGAACCTCATCAATACCCTTGCAATACGAGGAGGTGCATTATCTTGATGGAAGAAAGCCTCTTCGAGGCCTCGGACATATGGAACGGCAACTGGTTCTAACACCTCATTCACATAACGTTACGCAGTCACTATGCCACGAATCATAAATTAAGGTGACCATCAAACCAAAAGGACGGTATACATGGCGCTCCACAGCAAACTGGAGATCACGTCGTTCACCCCGTCGTCGTCTTTCGCGTTGGCGTCCGTTATGGGCCCCCAGAGAAAACCTGGGCTCGTCGGAGAACGTCGTTTGTTGCCACTCAGCATGCCATTCTCGGCGTTCTTGGCACCGATCTAACGGTTGGGATCCATGAGTTGCAGTGAGTGGAAGCACTATAGATGTGGACGATATGATCCTAAGCCCATTTCACTCAATCTGTGGTACACCGTGCGGATTCGAATGGGTCTCCCTATAGCTGCATACCAAGCGACAACAACAGCTCGAGTGGATCGCATTCTGTCTCAAAGGGCCAATGGTGGTAGATTACGATCTTGCCGGTCTGTATTTCTTTTTCGTGCTCCACAACCTCTAGCTCGCTGCATTCGCCCTTCTGCGATCCATGAGCGCCCTGCTGCTACAACTGTATAGCCACGCTACGTCCCATGGGTACAGCAGTTTCTCTGAAAGAAATACCATGTTCTCGTTGGCCTACAATCCGACCCCGTTCAAAGTGGCTTAACTGCTTCAACTGGGGCTGTCGTCTTCTAGGGAGCATCTTTAAGGCCGATTCACACATACGGTACTGTGCACCGGCTGTGCGCCGACTGTGTTGATTTGAACTAAATCGGTCTTCCAAAGTTTTCATTGGAACGTATTGGATTAGTTGTTTTTAATTCACACATACAGGTCTAGGCGCAAACCGTGCTCCTACTGTGCTGCTTCCGACCGCTCTGAAAGTGATTTCTCGAGGTTACGGTCCGACACGGTAGGAGCATGACACGTGCACAACCGCCCTAGTGTGAACTATTGAAAGGCGACCACAGGGCGCCCGTCATGATTCGGCCAGCGCTCGTTGATTTTCGGGTGTCCCGATTTCCGATTTGTCATTATACAATTCGTACAGGAGAACAGGAGGAAGACAATATTTGGAGAGAAATTGCGAATAATTTGAAGAACAAATTGTTCTGGATCGTCTTTGAGTCCAGCAAATGCCGTATGAAATTCTCCTTCTTCCTCCCTAGCTCTCCACAAACGGTTAACGCAAATCTTTCTGCTTTTTTTGTGCCTCTTCCATCAATACAAGATACGTTCCGCACGCTATGATTACGACCTCCTCTGTTCGATCCATACCGTCGACAAACGGACTGTACGGACACGACATGGCTGGTGTGAATATACACAACAGCACAGCCGATGCGCGGACATGACACAGTCGGTGCACAGTACCGTATGTGTGAATCGGCCTTTACACAACCAACCGATATCATCGTTTATGAATCGACAAAAAGCCATGCTTTGTTTTTGCACGTCTAGAGCTTTTTAGAGGTACCATGTATGTAAAAAGCGTCTGAATGAACAAAAGGTGTTACATGTGCACTTATAATGGCGCTGCCAAGCTGTGAACAAAGATTTATTGCAAATATGCCTTTTTTTCCTAGGTGTTCGGATTTCACTTGCGAGTAGTATATTTGTGACTTTCAATTTTATTAGCTTGTTCAATAAAGTAGATGTAGAAAAGAAAGGTAAGAAAAGAAGCTATTGGTACAACATGCATTGTAAGTGCAACATAGTAGCACGGTAGGAAATTGGAAGCGTCATCCTTGGGCATTTACAGCCAATAACCGAGCATTACAGAGATATTATTCGTGAAATTATAAGCCTATTTGTCACTCGGGTTCCGAGAAGTCGAATAAATATTGTACACGAGTCAGCGACGTCGCACAACAGGGGTTACAGGTCGCTGCTAAATGACAAAGGTGAAAAAAAAGCTTCAAGCGGCTTGATAAAATATTTTACACATTTTATTGGCAGTAACAGAAAACTTTGGAATATTTTGCCACCCTTTTCACTCAAGCTTTATCACTTGACACTTTAGAAACGACAGCTGGAAAAGGTGTAGTGGTAAATATTTCCAAACGTTATTTCATAAAAGGGCAAAAAAATGCTTAAAAGAAAATAATTATGTAATTTTTTGCGTTTTTACTACAATTTTAGTTTTTTCAAAAATCTAAGCTGTTAAACTGATTTCCAGGCGATAGTACAGGATGTCCCATTTTGGGCACTTTTACGGGGTATCTCGGTTATTTTTGAAGATAGAGAGCTGCGGTTTTCACGACAATGTGCTACTTTTTTGTGAAACTAAAGATGCCGTCAACAAAATTATCATGGCCCTCTTGGTTTTTGAGATATAGGGTGAAATCGAAAATTATCGATTTTGATACCACCCTCGTATCTCGGTTGTTTTTTATCTTATTGAAAAATTTAAAAAAGGGTCTTATAGCATTTTTTCTGTAGAATCAAGTTGTGTAGTTTGATACTTCCTTGCTCTAACCATTTTTCAGTTATGAAGCAAACATATATTTTTTTCAATTGAACACCCTGTATATTATTTCTGAAGTCATTCGGAAATAACTCAAGCTTTTCAAAAACATATGTACTAGTATGAATTTTTCTGGAAAATAAGCTCAAAATTTCATTTTTTACTTTATTTGTAGCAGTAGGCCATGACTAATCTATCAAAAACAATATCCAAGTAGACAATTATTAAGATACAAGATACTCAATACTTTTAAACTCAATTATTTAATTGTATTTTATACGCTATTAACTACTATTTGTGATAATGTTCAGTAAATATTACTTATTATATTACATTACTTGAAACCAAACATTACCTGTATCTGAAGAATATAAACACACTATTAAATTTGAATTTGAATCAAAATAAAAACTAAGAACATCGAGGAGCTTTTAGAGATGTTGGTTCAAGTTGGAGACTATTTTTTAGAATGCAAATCTGGCACAATTTCTTATTCTTTTAATGGCATTTAAAAGATTTATTGGTCTCCTTCGTGTTATGGCGATTAAGAATTCCCAAACTTGGATCCTGTGCAAATTTTGAAGTACCTTAAACTTGTATGGATGGTAATCGTATTTTTATAGAATTAGTTCTGCAGCTGATTTTTGTACTCCTACAGCTTCTTCCTTGTGCTTACAAGATGATGAATGCGTTGCTTCTATGTAACCTGATACGTTTGTTTCCCTTTGCTCCCTATTTTTCTTGAAATAAGTTTTAGGACGTGGTTGAATAAAGGATCCGTACCTAACTATATTAATTTTTAGACGAGCAAATATATCTGAAAACGGTTGCTGTCTCTCTAGGTATCTAAGCTGCCATTATTATAGAAAATTGATACTAATTAAAATGAAAACACAGAAAGGACAAAGCTATATTTAATAAAAATATAATTAAAGGCTAACAGTCTCGCAAGTTTTATACAGATTTGCTTTTTTGTCTTTAATAGATGAGTCATAGCCCACTATCTACTCAATATTATAATAACAAAATATTCATCATTGTAATGAGACATTATTATTTTAAAAAAATATATTTTGACTCTGTTTTTTCGAATTTGAGTAGGAAGTCTCTTGTAGAGTAATAACTGCTTCGATGCTTATTATTTATAGTTGATTAACCATGGCCTACTGCTACAAATAAAGTAAAAATTGGAAAAATCAAATTTTGAGCGTTCTTTTCAAAATAACTTAATACTAGTATATATTTTTGAAAAGCTTAAATTATTTCCGATTGACTTCAAAAATAATATACAGGGTGTTCCGTTAAAAAAATATATGTTTGCTTCATAACTGAAAAATGGTTAGAGTAAGAAAAAATCAAACTAGACCACTGGATTCTATAAAAAAAATTCTATAAGACCCTTTTTTAAAATTTTCAATAAAATAAAAGACAAACGAGATACGAGGGTGGTCCCAAAATCGATAACTTTCGATTTCATGCTGTATCTCAAAAACCAAGAGGGCCATGAAAATTTTGTTGACATCTTTAGTTTCCCAAAAAAAAGTAGCACACTGTCGCGAAAACCGCAACTCTCTATCTTCTAAAATAACCGAGATACCCCGTAAAAGTTCCCAAAATGGGACACCCTGTACATGATGTTTCCTAAAAGAATAGCTATACGTCTTAGCCATGAGTAAAGTAGTGTACAAGCTAAAAGGCTTCATAAATTTGCACCGAATTCTCGGTAAATGTGTGAGGAAAAATGATTGATTACATATTTTGGTTGGCCGCGGCTCATATTGACAGCCACGATAAATGGTCCTAGATTTCTAGAGTTCTTGGAAACCCACTTCCTGAACGCCATTATGGAGATATCACCAGTCTATAGATCAAGGATAATTCTCTAACTGGACGGAGCTCCAGCACACTTCGCTGCAAATGTACGAAGCCATTTAACTGAATGACATTCGCAGTGGATTGGACGCGGTGGAACAATCGCTTGGCCACCATATTCATCGGACTTGACCCCACTTGATTTTTTCTTGTGGGGTACAATGAAACAGAAAGTTTATGTCGACGTGGTAAATACATGCAAGGGGCTTATTTGCAAATTTATTCAAGTCGGAAATGAATGACGCAATGTCAAAGCGATGACCAGTCACTCTACGCAGCATGTATCCGTAAGAGCAATACCAAGGAGGACATTTCGAACAATGGTTGTAACATTTGTTTCTTTTTTTCCTAAAATAAATGTGACTACTAAGTAATTTGTTCTATTACATTCTCAACTACCGGATTAGACAATAAAGGGTCATATTCAAACTATCATAGCTTCTAAACTACTTTATCTAGGGCTAAGATTTCAGCTATTCTTTTAGGAAACATCATGTACTATCGCTTAGAAATAAATAAAATGTAGGTTAACAGCTTCAATTTTTTGAAAAAACTGAAATTGTAAAAAAGGCAATAAATTACATAGTATTTTTTAACAATTGCTTGCCCTGATATGGAACAAAATTTGGAAAATGCTTACCATTAGTTTATGGTCTACATGTACGAATGAGACCTACTTTATGTTTAGAGAACCTCTACATAGATAGCTACGACAAAATAAGTACAACACTCGTGCATCAATTAAGCAAAAAAAAATGGCTGCCATTTTCTATTATGGTGGGAGGAAAACTACTTTGAGGGTTTTTACTTCCCACACCGATAGTACAACCCGTTGCTCGTCTCATCATCGTTGAGGTAATCAGAGATCGGCTCCTGATGTTCCTGATGTGGCTGATCCAAGTTAGTATGTCGTTTAACGCTGCTCCTACAATCCGGAATAGTTTCTCCGTAAGATGCGGGGAGCTGAAAAGGAACCGACGATGGGCATGATAAATAAACAGGTGCGCGCTACATTAGAAAGAAATGGAAACAGTCATGTTAGCGCGTCGCCCGAAATTTGTAAAATTGAAGAGGAAGGCGATTTGCAGATGTTTTTTATCCCAGTTCCTGACGCTTTATTTTCCAATATTTTTACATGAAATATTTACATAATGTTTAGAAGGAAATTGCCCAGAGTGATATTGAAGCACTTTTTCATTTTTGCTTCTGGGCTTTTCTTAAAAAAATTACAAAGTTGACGAAGAAAATAGGCAACTTCAAACGATCATATTTC
Source organism: Callosobruchus maculatus (assembly GCA_951848785.1). Lineage (NCBI taxonomy): Eukaryota > Metazoa > Arthropoda > Insecta > Coleoptera > Chrysomelidae > Callosobruchus > Callosobruchus maculatus. The sequence goes on from CATOUR010000296.1 coordinate 10,205,726, forward strand.
ATGTTCAATCAATTTTTTTCAAACATTGCTTCGATAGCCCCCTGTGTAATTTCCTTTTAAACTTCATGTAAAAATTTCATTCAAAAATATTGAAAACTAGAGCGTCAGGAATTGGGATGAAGTCACTTGAAAATGACCGTTTATGCTCTCCGTATGAGCCGCCTTAATTTGACTGCCAGGTATTTTGCTTCTCTGTAGATTATCCTCTATTAGTCTCTACAGACGCCTTTGTCTCGCAAAATATGGGAACCACCTGCGCCACTGACACATCTCAGTGTATTAAGACGCTCGTCATAAACGAAACATAAACTTCTGAATATGTTAATAAAAGTGGTCGAGTATAAAAATGCGTCGCGTCGAGGGAGTGAAAGAAGCTTTACAGCTCTTGCGTCCGGTCCAAGCGACATTTATCAGGTGAATTTATGAGGCTTTTATTGATGTAAAATCTCGATTAGATCGGTATTAAGGTGGTTTAATGTGGAAGCCACAGGGTGTCGACCGTAGAAATAACCATAGCGCTGTCTAGAGTGACGGTCTCGTTTGTTGGGGTCTTAAGGGTGTGGTAGTACGTATCTTTAAACGAACGGCAAAGCCAAGCAGAAAACCAAAACACTATTGTTGATATTGATGCAAAATAATGGTCGACAAGATTTAATTTGCGTAGTATTTGCTTGTAACGGGTAAGGTTTTTTTGTAATTTTAAGTTTAAGACTTTATATGGTTTGCAATGTAATTCATTTTATTGAATAAACTTACATGTATTACTATCTAAAATTTGAATCAAAATGTAGTCTTTAACGGCTTTCTGCTACACTTTGCTTGAGGAACATCTGTTCTTAGTATCCAGCAATAGTCTGCAAGCATGTTTGGATTCCATTTTCATTGATATCGTTTTTCCATTGTTGCAATATCTTCATGAAATCGCTCTCCGTGTTCGTCACTTACATCGCCGAGGTTTTCGGGAAAAAAGTCCAGGTGTGAATCCAGAAAACGGATTTTTAAAGCTCTGAAACTAGTTCTTCATAATTTTCACATTTTTTATTTCCAAAAATGTCTGATACGACATTTTTAAAAGATTCCATGCAGATCTTTCAAGTTCATTTAAACTTTCTTCAAATTCGTGGTCCCTCATAAGCTCCCTTATTTGTGGGCCGACGAAAATACCTTCTTTTATTTTTGCATCACTGATCGAAGGAAATTCCTTCTTTAAGTACAGAAAGCTTTGACCGTATCTCTCTCCATCGCCTTAACAAAATTTTTGATCAATCCAAGTTTAATGTGCAAGGGAGGAAGATATACATGTTGAGGATTTACAAGTGGTTGAGAAATTACGTTTTTTTCTATCCAGATATCAAAATTTTTTGAGCCAGTGCTTCTCGATATAATGGTTTTTTCGATCTGTGCTGTCCCATTTACAGAGAAAACAACAAAATTTGGTATATCCCAGTTGAAGACCTAACAAAATAGCTACAACTTTCAAATCGCCTATATTCCAAGAGTGCTTTTCGTAATGGATCTTCGTTAACAAAAGTTTCATGTTGTCGTAAGTCTCTTTCATATGGGCTGCATAAACAAGAGGAATCGAAGGTTTGTCGTTCCCGATATGTAGGAGCACTATACTTTTAAACTAAGTTGAGAGGAATCAATAAACAACCTCCATTCCTTAGGACCATGACGGTCTCCTAACTTACTTCTAACCCTTTAATCTAGGCGCCAGTAATTCGGCCTGAGACTTTGACAAGTTTAGATCCCGAACTAGATCATTCAGCTCGGCTGATTCATTTTATGAGGTTGTGTTGACGTTTCACCAAAATCTTAGTCTTCAAAGTCGTCTTTCTCCGGGCTTACTGGCATATCTTCATCATCGAAGTTTTCTGAATCTAAGCTCCAATTCTCAGGTGGTGTTGGTATAGGTAGCTCATCGCTGTGAGCAACGGGTCTGATTGCTGAAGGAAGGTCGGGATACTTAACGGTTTCCTTAGTCTTGCTTGTTATTCCCGCAATGTTTCTAATGCAAAAATAACAGTCTGTGGAGTGGTCCTTCGGTTCCCTCCATACCATTGGATTTGCAAATGGCATATGTCTTGATGTAGCATTCGGCCAAGTATTAAGTAACGTTACATAAGAGGCTCAACAAGTATGAGGGCCCAAGACTTTTCCTGGTCACCGACTTTATACTCGAAATAAAATTCATATGCTTTTTTTATCAAGTAGTCATATTCCTCAGCCTCAGGCTGCTTTTTTACTACAAACATGTTTTCCCGATGGCGTAAGACCTCAGGCAGAGAGACTTATATCAAACAAAACACTACTAGGCGTAAAATATTTATATTACACAATATTATGTATATTTAAAAAACTGAGCTCATTGAGCAATTTTTGTTGTTATATTCAGCTTTAGCATCGCAAAGTACGTAGGAAACAGTCACAATAATCCGTTTAACAAAACTGCTGTTGACCAGTGAATAATTAATGAGACGTCATTGGAACTTGTCACATGAATTTACTACATGTCTTGAGATAACAGAAATGCCATGAATTGAAAAAGATACCATAACGTGATTTTGGTAGATCATTTATTAAATGAGAGTGTTTAAAATGTTATAATTCCAAAAAAAGGGAACAGAGAAAAAAATAAATTAAATGTGGCTGCCATTTTACTTCTAAACTGTTACTAAAACCGTAAGAAATAAAAGTAAATACAAAAAGAGGAATAACACTTTTGGTAAGTAGGCTCATACAATAGCTAAAAGTAACAAAATTTGACGCAAGTCAAAAATCTTCCACGCACTGAAGGCATATCGGCTGGTTGCATATAAGACAGGGATATTTAGTCATTCTTGGCTTGCTGCTGGGACAAATGGAGTATACCTATATTTTGTTTTCCATTGAATGTTCAGAAGCGGGATCTGTATCTTGACTATACGCAAAAATGTTACGTTCGTACTGACCCTTCGTCTGCTGGACGACAGATCATTTTAGGATTCGGATACCATCGGAACTATTTAACTCAAACCGATGTTGCTAAGGCAGAGTACTTACGGTGTCTTAGTTTGAGAGTATACATAAAAAAAGTTCTTCACATTTTAAACAACAAAAATACATACTTAAATAGAAACGGACATTTTACGATTTTATTAAGATTTTAACTTTTAACAGTAAACTGTGTAATGTTTTTCGTAAATTTCTGTGTCTGTATAACGTGCTTCATGCAAGATATGTGTTGTTACTTGCTCTTTTGGCTTGTTTTATGACATCTTCCAGCAACATCCTCACAAACTTATGTAAGTAAAAACTTTTCAATCTTAATTTTTCTAATGCTGCTGATTGCTAAATTGTCTTTGTAGCCCTGAAGAAGGGATCAAATGATCCCGAAAGCTTGGAAATAGAGTTTTAAGAGTACACTTCGCTGTTTATTTGCCGCTACCCAGCCATCTAGCTTGAGTTTTATATCATAATGTATACAAGAACGGGAATGAAAGAACTAAAAGGAAATCGTGTCAGTAAATCAATTGTAGCTTCCGCTATAAAAATCTTCGGTTTATAAGACAGGAATCAGTCACTTTTGCATGCTTAGCCAAAATCGATTTTCTCGTTTTTTGATACGTTCACACATAAACCCTCTTGTAGTAAATAATATAGTCTTGTTCAAGATTCTGTAGTTTTATTTTAAGATAATTTTTGTAATTGACATGTGGTTTTGAATTTGTTAATTGCCAACTCTAACAGCCAATTGCAACCGTGTCAAAACTAAAAAATTAATTTCAATTATTTAAAAAATATAACAAGCGTAGCATCCATGGCCAACTCTAACAAAAACCAGAATTTGGCAAAAATATTGTGTTACTACTTCAAATCGAAATAACTCCAAAACTGTCATATTTAGGTATAGGGAATGCTTATAAATGGGTGCGTATGTTTGCAATAACTTTATGACGATGGTATAAAATATAGGGTGTTCCATTTAAAATAACAAAGAAAGTTATGGTCGTGAGTTTTGGTTCACCCTGTATACAAAATCAAAGATAGCAGAAAGACAAAACTAGATAACAAGGAAATTACTTTAGCATTGCGAACCAAGCATCCATTATTGGTTTTTTAAGACACAGGATGATGAATTCATTAAGATTTTCACATCAAAGTGGCCATATCTCTGAAAATCCAGCCATATAAACCGATAAAACCCTATATTTGCGGAATATGGAAAATGAGTACAATTCAAATTCGGGATAATATATAGGGTGTTTTATTTGAAAAAACACAACTTTGGTATACCGTGACTTTACCAATAATCCTGTATATTGTAAAATAATTTCAAAATGCAGATCATAGTTTTACCTACAACTTTTATTGGAAAGTTTTTTTATCTCCCATAATAACGAAGGTATAAGTTGATCACCTTGTATATTCCTAAATCGTCGATACAGTGTAATACGCGGTATTCATCTTTTTACGTAATTATTATGATATTTTTGAGTTTTGATTAAAAAGAAGCAAAGTGACGCTTTAGTTTTTGGACTGTAACATGGCCAAGAGCCAGACTACGTTGCAGTCCCCGTAATGTGCTGGTTGACTGTGCTAACGCGCATAAGCACAAAAAATTAAAGATTATCACTTGTCAAAGAAAGAAATTTGTTCTAACGTAGCGTTAAAGTGTTTTCCGATAAGTGACATCCAGTGGAACGATTCCGCATTACGTTAGGGACGATAACACCTAACGTTATTACCGCCAGTAGACGCTATTCGGTGTGGCGATATCTCTTTAGTTTTTGGCAATTTTTTACACAGCGATAGTTTCATTATTCAGCTTAAGGGTCTAGGGTATAGCGCGCTAAATTGAGAATCCAAGAAAAGACGTATTCCCGTGTTAGCGAGGAGGCGTGGCCGCCTGTTCCCTTTCTCCAGTGTGTGTGTCTAAGATGGGGAGAGATAAGTCCAAAAATCCAAAGGTAATGTCGAAAGGTTCAAAGGTAAGGTCCAAAGGTCACCATAAAAATGAATTTCGCATTTCCAAGCTCCTGACGTTACCATTTAACTTACAGTAATGATTCATAAAGCAAATTGCATGCGCTTGTACAACTATTTGGCCTTTTTTTAGTTAGGTTAGTGGAGGGAAATTCAAATTTTGTTCATTTGTCAATTGTCATTTGCCTAATTTTGGCGCATGCGCAATTTATGTTAAAATTTATGTGGAAGGGATTTATATATAGGGTGATTCAAAGTATCACTATACAGTGTCAAACAGAATGATCTGATGTGATAAAATGTTTTAATGTATGTAATTTTATGAAATGTGCGTGGATAGCAATTAATATATCAAAAGGTAGAAAAAGAAGAATTAAATATGCGTTAATAGCAAGAATTGTAGTGATGATGTGAAATTATTTATTGAGGGGAACATTTAAATGATATATGTGGTGTAAATTAATTTTATATGTATTACATTTAGATTGATGAATTCTCCACAGAATTATCAATACGATATTTTTCACAATTCAAAAGATATGAATAAATTATGCTGAGGCTGTTAATATCAGTTTTTTTATTAATACAATTGTCACATTGAAAAATATGTGCCATGTCAAGGAAACATCTTTTCTTTAAATTTGACTCACTTGCCAAAACATTAACAGAATTATAATCAATGGTATGATTGGGAAGATTAGCATGTGAAGCCAAAGTACACCTGTTAGGATAAAGTCTGGCATCACTTTTATGAGAGGTAAGCCTCCCTTTTAGGGACCTGGAAGTTTGACCAATGGATACTGAGTTACAAGTTCTGCAAGGGATACTATAAACCACATTGGTTAAGCTAAGCAAGGGTACTTTGTCCTTTAATTTAGAAAAAAGATGATATACCTATCGAAGAACATGATTTATTTACAAAAATTAAGCCTCTCCTCCACTCCATTGGCTATGTAATTAATAAGTGTACATCGTATAAACATAAGTATGTACATATTTCAAAAACAGCATAAGCGCCCATCTTGCGACCAACAAATCTTGAACGAAACAACATATACCTTGGAGGTGTTAAAAGCACCATCTTAAAACCACTTCCAATTTGCCATAAATATCAATACAGCCAACACCGCTTCCCCCACTAGAACAACCTCGCTTTATTTTAAATTAGTTCAGAGTTGAGAGCTGTATCTCTTTTCTTGATTGGTCTTTCTGATGAATGGGCTGGTTCTACTTTCAATCTGCAATTCGCTCACCGACTGCAATAGTGACATAAACTGGAGATTGGGATGTTTCGATCATTCGGAAACCGTTAGATGGCACTTTTGTGTTTCGCCATTTGCATTCGCCTGATCCGTATCTACGCGCAATATCGGCACATCATATTTATTCAGTAGCCCTGTAGATGTTTTGAAGTATGGATGTGAAATAAGGAAATACTTTAAGAAAGTAAGTTTGGCTGCAGTACTCAACTTAATAACATCGACTAGACTAAGGAAGTTAAAAGATGTCACTCCAGTGGCTTAACTTTGTTCTTCTTCAATTCTCTAGAGATTGTCTTCAAGGGCAGCTGCTCCCCCCCCCTAGCAGACAATGGGTACCCACAGTAGCTGGGAGTTTTACAGCCAGCAGTTAAGACGAGGTAGTTGATTAACCACGTGAGAGGTCATTATATGCGTTGGTTTGATAGCCAAAGATTCAAGCATATGGGAACATGTTGCTAATACGTTACACTCAAAAAGGGGTGATACACGTACGAGCAAGTACGCGTACTTATGGCTCGACGACCTTTTTCGCCTGTGTGTCACCGTAAGTACGCGTACTTTAAAACCGTCGCGCAAACCGCCGGCGGTCCAACTGGTTTGAAATCTTGCTCGTAGCTTGTCTCGGCTCGTACTGCGAGCCGCGAGCCACCATTTTGTTTCAGCAGGCCATATATGCGCAACGCTTGTTGTGTTTGGCGTTTGTTAAAAGTTTTGTTTATTTAGGAGAATTATTAAAATGAGTGATTTCAGCTTCACGTGTGTCACCGACGTCGAGCCGAGTAAGTTCGCGAACTTAAAAACCACGTACTTAAAGTTCGTAGGTTCGTAGGTGTATCACATGGACACATGCATAAATCATATCAATAGAATAACGTCCACATAAAGGATCACCGTAGTTCGGTTCAGCGAGAACTGCAAGTGCCATTAGAACTTATTACTCATTTACAAGTTCTGCAACCAACTACCGGTCTGAGTCTCCAAGAGATTTTTGGAAGCAATCGATCGAATGTGTTTGCTTAAAGAGACTCTGCTTTATACTAATCTAACTCGATGTTAATGGAGTCACCGAATATAACAAATTATCACAAATTCTATTAAATATTCTACACATTCTGTTAATAGGCAAGTTTTGTGGTAAGCTGATTCGACCTGATGTACAATAAAAGGTGGGGTGGTGCCGATTCTCTAGTCTAGGTACATTAAAACTTATTTGGCCAAGTGATATAAAACAACCCAATTTTGAATTTACAGACTTGTATAAAAAGGACAAAGCAAGAAGGTTGCGTCTTAATAACGGTGACTCCATACGGAATGATGCTAATAATATTTTGTTATCAATCCCACGTTGAAGGTAGTATTCCTTACATTCAAGAAAAAAGTAATCTGTGATCTTCAGAGAAAAAGATAGAAAAGATAATTTTTTTGACGGTGTGTTAAATATTGCTATGTATATCTATATACATTAAAAAAACAGACTTTAAAAAGCATCGGAATCTAAAACTACGGGATATTTCAATATTTTGAATGAGTACATGAAACTGTCAAAATATGTAAAATGATAAAATAACTTGAAAAGCATGGCAATATCCCGACATATTCGAAACGTTAGTTAAACGTCATTTAGTAGACGTCATTTTTTCGTCAGTTTTTGGTTCGCTGACGTCTTTTGACGAGTTACCGCTAGATATTGACTACAGTATGCCACTTCTGTTCAGATACCACGGTCGGATTACCAAAAAACTTACCTACCTAAATCTGAAGTGCCGCTATTGCCTTATTTCAAATTCGTAGTTCAAAACATCCACAGAGCTGCTGATTAAATGTGCTGGCAAACGACACAAGTGCCATCTAGCGGTTTATGTATGATTATGGGTGTGCCAGTATTGTTAGGGCATAAAGTAGATATTGGTAGTTTATTTAGGCGAAGTATCACAATTTCCGGTTTTTTTTTTTGATGCATGCCACTATATTGCAGCCGCTGTGATTACAAGTAACTGATAAGATGAATGAATATGTCACTGGTAACATTCGTGAAACAGACCCCCCCTGAGCTTAAACTAAGAACGGCTTCTTACCCCTCTACCTCAGCATAGTAAACTACCAGCACAATAGGTTAGGTAAGGTTAGGTTAGGGGGTCAAACGTACAGGCCGGGTTAGGTAGCCCCAACACTCCAGCCATTGGCTTATTGTATTGTCCTGTGCGCTTGTTAATCCGTGAAGAGTTTTGTGACCTTGATAAGATCCAAGAGTCTCTTCACGATATCTCGATTGGGGAGTGATTTGGGGTTGTTTGGCCCTATCAGTCTGAATCTCCACCAGCGTAGAGCCTCACATTCAAAGATTATGTGAGAGACTGTTTCGTCGTCCTCGTCACATAGTCTGCATATTGGGTTTTCTTTGAAGATCCCTAATGTGTGAAGATGTTGGTTATTAGCCTAGTTTCTTTCCTATTTAGTTTTAGGATCTCTTCAGCTAGTTTTGGTGTGGGTTGTTTCACCATCAGCTTGCTGTGTCTGAGCTTTGGATGTGACTGCCAGTATTTTAGGTGCTGTGAATGCACCCACTGGTTTATCGTAGTTTTTACCAAAGACCTTGAAATGCCTATCGCCGGTTCGGGGCCGGTAAAGCTGGATGCCGATCCGTTTCATGCTAAGGTGTCTGCTTTTTCGTTCCCTTCAATTCCCTTGTGACCTGGCACCCATTTCAGGGTTACCTTGTTCATGGCACTAAGTTGTTTGAGGTTTTCTAAGCATTCCCAGACGAGTTTGGATTTGATTTGGCAGCCGTTAAGAGCTTTAATCGACGCTTGGCTATCCGAGCAGATAAGAATGTTTTTACTTTTGTATCCCCTTCTTATGTTTTCTCTCAGACAAGAGTCGATTTCATATACCAGCACAATAACTCAAGTTGGCGGAAATTACACGCGCATGATTTTTTGTAGGGATGGTAACGGTACTCCAATACTTGTACTTCTGCACTAATATCGACTATTTTTATCTTAGATACTTTTTGAGCGATTCCAGGTTGGTATCGATACTTTTGTAGGTGTATCGGTATGTAATTATTGGGGGGTGTAATCAATTGCACAAAATTCTCTGTACGAACCAAACGCGTCTATGAGGCTAAAAAATATCGAGTTGGTACCGGTATCGATATTTTCATTTTCGCATCTCTACCCAAACTTCACAGCCGTAAAATCATCCACAAACCCTCCCAAGGTCAAATTTTGTGGGAACCATTTTTATATAGGAAATCCTCAGAGATATTATGCTGGTTGTTTATTATGCTGTGCCTCTACCCTCAACCAATAAAATTCGTAGGAAAGGCCCATCGATATGATTCAAACAAAGTTCATCTGGTTAGCTTGAGGCCAACTAATTAAAACATACCTCAGCCAGTTCTCAGGTGTACTCAGTTCAGTACTGGACATCCGTCTAACTCACCATAACAGTACGTCAAGTCTTCGTGAGCCAACGATGCAATCCATTGAAACGCATTCAATATCAAGGGATAAGGATGTAGAATGGTGGGGAGGCTCTTATGTGAGCACATGGGGAGATCATAAACGTAGGTGTTTGCGATTGTTTCATACCGTGAAGGACCGATAAATAATGATAATATTTTTGAAATTACTGGGATTACAAACGATAGTTTTGGTCACAGTTAGTGTTAGAAAATTACCGTAATTTATTTTTTGTTGCGAACGTTCGCAAACTTTCGAGAATTCTGGATAATTGCTAGGAACTAACTTAATTGGACGTCGCTACTTTTATGGACAATGTATGGTTACATAAAACTTTATAGAAACCAAAGGGACTTTATCCAACATTATAAATATTAGGGATGGGACATCGAAAGAAAACATCAATGTTGGACATCGATATCAACATCGACGGTCTGCCATCGATAACTACGATGTATCGTACTCAAAACATCGATATTTGAACATCCCAAAAACATCGATTTATTCGGGTATTGATGTTGTTCAATTTAAATGTTAGAAATAAATAATGATATGTATTTTACTACTAAGTATTTCAAACTTCGCAGCATAGTAAACAGGAAATAATAAAGACCAGAAACTAGCTAAACTAACAAATTTTATTAAATTTTAATTAAAAAATAAAAATAAGTTTTGGTTGTCTATTTCCTTTTTCAAATTGCTTTGCAACTTTAGCGAATTTGAGAAGATGAAATCAACCAATGTCAAATGTCATCTCAAATCAATTTGAAATAGGAAAAACAAAAAACAATTCACATAGAAAACTCCATTGTGAGGATGTGAGCCGAGGTTTTTATCAACTTGCCAAATCTAGTAGCTTGTGATTATACCCCCCTCCCATAAATTCGTAATGACGTCAATCAGTCACCATCGCGTCGGTGTTGTTTTGGTACAGAATAGTAGTAATTAGTTCACTGAAAGGAAGTAGTATGCACACCTCTACAAAGGAACCCAAAACGCCTTCAATTGGTATTTTAAATCATGGGGCAAAACCGAAGACCAGAAAACTGCAGACTCGCTAAGTTTACTTTTTGTATATTTTCAATGTGTAACTGAAACTTTTAAGAAAACATCGATGCAAATTTTTAAAAACATCGATGTTTTCATCGATGGTTCAAGTTAACAACATCGATGGTAAAAACATCGATCATCGGACGTGAATCATCGATGTTTTCCAAACATCAATAATTATCGCCCACCCCTAATAAATATGAAAATATAAAAAATATTACATATATCATTAAAAACGTTATCACAACCAATCGTTACAAAAGAAGTGAAACGCTGTTTTGAAGCGGAACTTGCTAATGAAATAAATTTATATAGTTTAAAAAAGCGAAAAAACTCGCTTTTAAAGAACATCGGAATAAGAAGTTAAAAATAATTTTTAGAATAAGCCTGAAACAATAGCCTGAAACAATAATGGATGAAAAATACTAGCATTATTGTGAAAAAAGTATCAGGCGCTTGATTTGCGAATAATACGGCACAAAGCACCCACGATTTTTTCACAATCATACTACAGGGTGGGCTAGGACTTTGTTAACATTTAAATCTTACACCCCTCGTAAACGCAAGCCGCGCGGGACGCGGGAGAGGTCTTGCCACTAGAGTGTCTCTCGGAAATTTAGTCGCAATGGGTCCTTTTACTGGGCCACAGCGTGCTTATTGTGTGAGCAACTTTATTTAAACAACAGCTCTTTTTTTTATGGTCGGCCTCCCGCAAAGGCTCAAAGCCTATGGCGCTCTAGAAGCGCTGCGAGAGGATAAGTATCGGTTAACGTTAGATTTGAAACGCTGTAGGTTGTAGCCGCCGGGAAACAAATTCCCCGGCAGCTGATTCCACAGCCTCGAAGTTCTCCAAAAGAAGGAGTACTGGAGGAGACTGGTTCGGGGAGTAAGGACCTCGACCTGGTAAAGGACGAGCTCGCAGAGCCTCTCTAGTGTTTCTGGTTCGGGCGGCCTTTGGCGCTATTATCTGGGAGAGCTCACTCGAACATCTTCCATGATAGAATCTGTAAAACAGGGATAGGTCAGCCACCCTCCTTCCATGTTCCAGGCTGTGGAGGTCCGTTGTGAGGTTAGGCGCATCGATTAGCCTAATCGCTCTTTTCTGGATAGTATCCAGAAGCTTTAGAGAGTGCTTCGGAGCGCATCCCCACACATGGCAGCAATACTCCAGCGATGGTCGGATCTGTGCCTTGTAGAACAGCAGCAGTTGCTCTTGTGTATACAATTTCCTACAGCGGTACAAAACTGCAAGCTTCTGGGATACCGTTTTAGCAATACTGACGACGTGGTCGTGCCAGGACATGTTATTGTTGATGTTGATTCCCAAAAGCCTGACGGAAGGTTATTCGACTATGGGGTGACCCTCCATTTCCACGGTTGGTCGTGGGATCGTGAGACTTCTTTGTAAGTGTTGTTGCCTGAGTTTTTGTACGTTGAACTGTACTTTGTTTGCTAATCCCCATTCGACAATTGTTTTGATATCTGCGTTGATCTGTGAGGCATGCTGCTGTCGCCGACGTATCGTCTCCTGGGATGATAGTGGCTTGCCTGGTTCCATGCACGACACTAATGTACTGTCATCTGCGAAGCTGTAGATTGGATTGGATGTTATTTCCAGCAGCTCGTTGATGTACAGCAGAAACAGTGTAGGGGATAGGACAGATCCCTGAGGCACACAGGCGTTTATTGAAAATACGTCTGATGAACAGCCCTCGACTACAACAAACAGAGATCGGTCGTTTAAAAAGCTATTCAGCCACTGGCGCAGGCCAGGTGGTAGTCCATAAGCAGCAAGCTTAACCAGAAGTCCGTCATGCCATACTCTGTCGAAAGCTTTCGATATATCAAGGGATTCGCCATGATTGTCTATTGCTCTGTTCCACAAGTGAGTGACGTAGGCAAGGAGGTGACCTGTAGACCTGTGCTTGTGGAAGCCATATTGGCGATCATTTATGATGTTGTCCAGGTATTTCAGGAGCTGTGTGTTAATGACAGTCTCCATAACCTTAGACATGATGCTGGGAAGAGCCACAGGTCTATAATTGGTGGGATCAGTTTTTTGCCTTTCTTAGGGATGGGTTGTACGCAGCCAATCTTCCACGAAGCGGGAAACACGCCTCGTTGATACGAAAGTTTGAAGGGCTTGCAAAGGATAGGTGCAAGCTCAGCGGCACAGCGTTTAAGGACAATGGATGGAATTTGGTCAGGACCAGTAGCTTTATTGGTGTTCAGTTTTTGGAGGACGCTTTTTACATCTCGATGTTGAAATTTGACCTCTGTCATTCTCGAGTGCAGGCATGTTTTATCTTTTTCGTTTTCGTTTGTGCCGGTAAATAATTAGAAACACATTAAAAATCACCTTATCTCTTATTTTCCACTCTGGAAGGTTATGTTTGGTATGTCCTTCATTAGAAGCATAATTGCTAGTGCAACCTGGTACTACACACTTTGCAGGCATGTTTTATCTTTATAGTTACGTTTGTGCAGGTATATAATTAGAAACACATTAACAATCACCTTCCAATCTCCTTTTTTGCTCTGGAAGATTACACTAATGACTTAACAACAAATAAAAGCTCGGCCCCCGATTCAGTGTTGCCATACTTCAATGCTCCGGCCTAGTGAGTAGAGTCGGCCATGGTGTGTTACATATTCTGATGGAGGGTGCAACCGTTAATACTTTAATCAATGGTGCAACTGAAAGCTGCCTATTGCTACGCCCATGGAGGCTCCCATTCCAGCATCCCATATTGTGTCCGTCACCCACGCATCCACCCGTTGCCCGTTTCCTCACACATAACGAGCTTCACGCCCGCCGCCTCGACCGGCAATATCTTTCTTTCCTCTCAATCCCATTATATGCCTCTTTATTTACAATACTCGCGCTTGACTTGTGGCTCTGATGAAGATGTTCCACAGAGTGCCTATACTATCCGCTGTGGCTGCTATAGGGTGAGCATTATTATTAGGGCCCTATGGCAGGATACTAAATTTCTCGTCAAATTTCATATCAAATTTGTGATCAAATTCGACATGAAATTTGTGGTTATAGGGAACGCGCTCCTGGCTGTCATACGTTAGAACAACGCACTCTCGGCTGTCACGCGACCGAAGATTGACAATGACGTATGATAGAAAAGAAAAGCGATGAAAATTTGTTAATTGTTATAGTATAAGTGCATGAGCGTAAGCATTCGATGAAGTTCAGATAAGTAATTTATTTCATTGTTACTACATCATATACAGGGTGAGTTTTTAGTACCGGCTCGGTCGATAACTCCACTACTATAGAAGATAGCTAAAAAAGTTGTATATAAAAGTTGTAGCCACGGATATGCTACTTGCCCAGAAAATATTCAGATTTATTCAGGGTGAACCATAACTACGTGGTGATGCAAACATGCATTTTTTAAATGAGCCACCCTATATATTATTTCACATTTAAAGTCTACTAATGATTTCCGTTATTTCAAGATAGGGTATTGTTACATTTTACAGGGTATTTCAAAAGTTATGTCCATTTTTATATCCAAATCATGGTCAAATGAACGTACTGTATATCAAAAAGTAATGAATCAAAAATAATTTTTTTTACACGAGAAGATCAAAAATATCCTCTAGTTCTGAAATCCGCTACAGAATAGACACGTGGCGCATATTTGTATACAGGGTGATGTAGAATACAAAATCTAGATTTTCTCTCTTTCTTTAAATGCAACCCCCAATATTTTATTATACGAAAGAATTGCTTTTAATATGCTCTTTCATCTTTGTATAACACTTGTTATGGCAGCATTCATTGGTTTCTGAGATATTTCGATTTTTCTACAAATTTTAAATATACCTTCTATTTGTTTACTAAAATTTATTTATTTTGAGAAAATACTATCAAATTTTGTTTTTGCTTAACAAACAACTAAAATATAAGGCCATAATAATACTTCATCAAGTCAAAACACTGAATTAACGATATAATATTGGTCAAGTGTGCTGAGGAAACAACTTTATAGACGTCATGCATAATTATCAAGCAGATGTATCAGGTAGGCTGGGAAATATCAAACGACACAGTACAAATAAAACGATTCTTCAGTCTTTCAAACGCATTAGTTTTAGACTGCCTTCGTTCTGGATATTGCTGTTCATAGTTGATATATTCTAGTGGCAAGTAGACAATTTCTCAAAGATTGTCCTAAGTAGGTACCCTCAAAGGAAAAATTAATTTTTAAAGCTGGTTTACCACACAGTACGGAATTATTGAGCAGGTTATGAAAACTGTCAATTTTTCAAAGCACACCTGATAAATCTGCTTGATAATTATGCATGACGCCTACAAAATTGTTTCCTCAGCATACTTGACTTTATTATCTCGATGATTTAGGGTTTTGACTTCATCAAATAGTATCATGACCCTATAATTTAGTTGTTCGTTGAACAAAAAACAAATTATATAGTATTTTCTCAAAATAAATAAATTTCAGTACACAAATAGAAGCTATATTTTAAATTTACCGAAAAATCGAAATATCTCGGGAACTGATGGACGTTGGTACAACAAGTGCTATACAAAGATGAAAGAGCATATTCAGACCAATTCTTTAAGATAAAAAAATATTGGGGGTTACATTTAAAGAAAAGAGAAAATTTTAATTTTGCATTCTACATCACCCTGTATACGAATATGCGTGACGGGCTTTTTTTATAGCCGATTTTAAAACTAGAGGATATTTTTAATCTTTTCATGTAAAAAAATGATTTTTGATTTATTATTTTTTGATATACAGCATTTTCATTTTACCGCGATTTGGATATAAAAATGATCATAACTTTTGAAACACCCTGTATAATGTTACAAAATCCTATATTGCAAGAACGGAAATCATTAGTAGAATTTGAATATGGAATAATATATGGGTGTCTCAATAAATGCATGTTTGCATCACCACGTAGTTATGGATCACCCTGTATAAATCTAAATATTTTCTGAGCAAGGAGCATATCCGTGGCTACAAGTCTTATATACAACTTTTTTCGCTGTCCTCTATAGTAGTGGACTTATCGACCGAGCCGGTACTAAAAACTCACCCTTTATATTGTTCCGATATTTTGTTATTAGTAAGATCATAAGTAACTTTTCATAGAGTAAACAATTTCTTAATAGTTCTTATTTGGCACATAATTCATTACACGAATCTAACAAAAGGTCTTCTCTGAGCGGCTGTTGTTACCTTGGTTGCTCGTATAGTTAAATTTCACATTGCATGATACCTCCGCTAGCGGTAAATCGGCGCAAACAATGTTGTCACGCGCTTATATAACAAAATCGTAAGATCCCTTAGATGCTCAGCTAACGAATAGATATTACTGTATGCTTGATTGTATGCATAATCTGTGAGCAAATATTCAACAGTGTTTCTCAATTTTCTATTATTTGGAGTCAAACATTAATTGCAATCCTTAATTTCTAATATGCCTAATCCACGTCCAATCATACCAACGGTAGCACGACTGCTGAAACATACGTACACTTGGCAACAGCGCTTGAAATGGCGGCATGCGAGCTCTCGGCGTTGCCCCTTTGTGCAGGTCCTTTAGCCATAGCTTAGAGATCGGTACAGGCATGCACACGCATACTGTGGGAAGCTATAGATGTGCGAGTGTACTCAATATATTCGCACTCAGAACGTTCATCGCAGACTTGTACTGTCGCATATCTGTGCGAACTCAAGTCGCTTGATCCATTCGGTATCGTGATAAAAATTTCTGAGGAGCAAAAAAACCGTAAATTAGAGCACCAACGCACATGTATGTTTCTTTCATGTTAATCAAAAAACCGACACCAGTTTTAGGCTCACACCATGTCGCTTATCTATTTTGCGCGATGTGACGCATTGTGAGAGGGGCCATGAAATCACAGCAGTTTCGCAGCAATTACGCACGGTTTGACAATGCCGCAAGATCCGCCGAGGGTCCGGCTTGCCGCTTCGCGGTGGCCGCCCGTTTAGATTTGACGCGCCAGTCTTAGTCAGGTGCGTAGCGATATAGCAGGTGTGGTAAGTTATTCTTGAAGTTTGCGCGGGAAATTAGACGATACAATTAATAACAATGCAGCAAGGCACATCGGTTAGCAATACAGCATCCAAACGACATGTTTTATCAACCGGTGAACGCAATATAGTGAAGAATGTTTACGATGGTGTACGTACACGATTTCCTGAAAGGCCGGTGAAGGAAATCGTTAAACTTTGCAGCGATCTGACTAAGGTCTCAGTTGCAACAATTTTCAGAATTTTGAAGGAAAAGAAGCGCGACGTAGTATTTGTGGTAAAATCACTTAAACAAAAAAGAGGAGTTAAAAAGATTGTTTTGGATGGTGACGTGAAAAATGCGATTCGTCGAAAAGTCCATTCATTTTATCTCCGTAATGAACTTCCAACGATAAAAAAACTACAACAGGAATTACAAAATGATGAAAGTCTGCCAAAGATATCTCGTCGGGTATTATTGAGAACATTACGCGAAATAAATATCAGATATTTGAAAAGAAAGCGGAACAGCGCATTGATTGAAAGAGACGATATAGTATTATGGCGTAGAGAATATTTAAGAAAAATACGTAGTATTCGTAACGCCGGGGGAATAAAAATCTATTACTTGGACGAAACTTGGTTGAATGAAGGGCACACGGTTACTAGGTGTTGGCAGGATTTGAATATAGCGAGTCGTAGACAAGCCCATCTTGAAGGCCTAAGTACGGGATTAAAATGCCCTTCAGGCAAAGGCCGTCGGCTAATAATAACGCATATTGGCAGCGAATCTGGGTTTGTGGATGGGGGATTGAACGTCTTTGAATCTCGGAAAACTGGTGATTATCATGAGGATATGGACGCTGTAGTTTTTGAATCTTGGTTTAAATCCATATTGACAAAATTAGAACCCGGTTCGGTTATTGTATTAGATAACGCGTCCTACCATAGTCGGCGTTTAGAAGCTCTTCCGACTTCTAATTGGAAAAAAGCGGATATCTATGACTGGCTCGTGTCAAAAAATATAGAATGCGATATGACTATGCTCAAAGCACAGCTGTCACAACTCGCGCGTCACCACAAAGAAAGGTATATAAAATTAGCAGTAGACGAAATGGCTAGGGAAAAGGGTTTTACAGTTTTAAGACTGCCTCCGTATCACTGCGAGTTAAACCCAATCGAGTTAGTATGGGCACAAGTAAAAAATGAAGTAGCGCGTAGGAATACAACTTTTAAGTTGGCCGATATACGTATCCTTTTAGAAGAAGCAATCGGTGCGGTAACTGCAGATAACTGGCAGAAATGCGTATCACACGTAAAAGCAGAGGAAGAAAAGTTTTGGAAATTAGATCCCCATATAGATTCCGTAATAGAGCCAGTCATAGTTAACCTTGGCAGTGATACAACCAGTGACAGTGACGAGTCCTTTGACTGTAGTTCTGCTAGTGATGACGAATTTCCACCGCACACGTCCGCAACTGACTGAGATTCAGAACAAGTATATTTATTTACTTTTTATTTGTTTTTGTTGTTTTTTTGTTGTTTATTTTTTTAATTTATTTTAATTTATATATTTACTTTTTTATTCGTTGTTTATTTTTAAGACGTTCATAGACAATTTAGTCAATCACTTTTGTTGCTGTTGCTCCAGTTTCTTAAGCAGAATATATTTTTTGTTCATTGTAACTTTTAAGACTTTACTTCTTACTCTGAATTTAATTTATTGGATTCTAAGTTCTCCTTTGAAGTTTAGAGAGTTTATTTATTGTTTCATTTTCGTATTCATGCACCTTTTCAGTTTCCTATTCATTTTGTTAAACATAAAAGAAGGGTGGGAGGAGTGGTGGGACTCGATATGCAGCCACCTCCTCGTGGTGAGTCCTGGGTAGTCCGCATAAAGACTAGCTGAGAGCTGCATTACTGTTGTAGATTATTTCAATTCCACTTCCAGTATGACCGAATGTGAGAACTTTACTATTTGAAATCTTTGGCTGACGTCTAACGTAATAGGTATAATGTTTCCATTGAAACTGTACCTGTGGTTGCCTGCCCCTACCAAGCCGCTGTGCTGATGGCCAATAATTAAGCCCATAGCTATTTGACAATATCATACTTGCATTTTTGAGAAAGACTGCACATTTATGTAAACGAAACATTAGCAACTACTCAACTAGTTATAACTTCCAATATCTAGTAGCATATATCTAGCTTTGATTCGGATAAGTAATATTTTATCATTAAAATATATCTTTACATTTCAAAATAAAATCGGGTACACCTATTTGTAAAAAATGAATACAGAACGTATAGAATTTTATGATAGCTTTAAATTGTATATTGGCTCTGAATCCCTATCTAGACCTTCAAAGAAATCGAGCGCGCCACTGCTACCCGGCGTGACCAGGCGTGACGCAGGTATCATCGAATGTGGAACTTAACTATAGTCAGGGCGATTTGTTTTATTATTACTAGAGGGATTGTTTTTTTTTTGGAAAAAAAAGGAAGCAAAAACAGAAAGTAGCTACAGACGTGTTACTCTACCAAGATTTAAAAGCCATAAATCATTTCCCCCTGGGTCGTCTGGGTCCGCCTGCCTACTACCTGCCTCAGTCGTGGAACCTGAGTCACCGGGCGTGGTTCGCAAACCAGTAGTGGCGATAGATTCCTCGGTATTTTATAGGCGTAAAATAAAAAACTATTGATCTCATTTTGACTGCTTTGCCGATTGCAGGTGTTCAGTTTTTGTGGGTTTTTTACCTTGATCGCAAAAAATGTAAACATACTCGTATGTTTCTGACTATTAGTTTATAGCTTATAGCATAAAACTGGTAGACACGCCACTGATTTTGACCAAGGCGTGTACTACGGCACCCATACTTCTCTTTTTATTGCCCAGATATTTGCTTATTGGTAGGTAGACGGCCATCGTACCTGTCAGTTCGTGTTTTGGCTGAATCTCGGTACAATAAACGGATAATACCAGAGGGTTGTTTTTTTAGATTTTCGACGGATATTTTGTAGCTATGTTGTCTTTTGACTTTGTTTAACTCGAAATATTCATATCGATCATAGATTTCAATCTATTTTGAGCCACTCTGTAGAAAATCTTCGTGATCATTGGCTTGATGTATGTACTACATACACCCACTGGTTTGTGGCGATGCTTCGCCGCAAAAAAATGGCAGAACTGATTATACCACCATTAAAAGACGTTTAAGATGCCAACCAGCGTGTCAGTAATGATAGTAAATAGCTTGCCTTTCTTACTTAACTCTTATATAATCACGAGTTAATTATTTAAATACATTCCGCATTCGTTACTAAACTCCTCTTTTTGTTGCGTTTTTTCATCCTGGTTCGTGGTTAAATTACCACTAGGTAACAATGCAGTGTAATTTGCTCTAATCTCTAATTGCATGTCGACAAATGTATAAAATATTGTGAGTGACACTTTCACTTTCACAGATGGCCTAGTGAATATTTCTGGATTTAACCCTTGGCTAGTCGCGACAAAAGCAGGTAGAGTTAGTGGATGTTTAAGAGAATCTGTATGGAGGAACAAATATGTGTCTACAGAAAGCAAGATCAAAGTATATAAAACAACGATGCGACCAATAGGGTACTTGCAGAAAAAAATATTGTCGTTCACGCGTTCCTTAGAGCCTAGTAAACATGACAAAATCACTTGTTTGGTTTTTTGGAATCGGATACGAGAGATATTCCAAAAATTATTTCAAATGCCGGAAAATGCCGCACAAACAACCTCAGACGTCAGTGATATCCTATAGTGATGGGATGTAAAGTATTGATAGTCGATATCGATAGCCAGTGCCAACCTAACATTTTGACATTGATCATTATAACCACAAAACACAGTCACACACAAAAATACAAAAATCAAAAGAATAAAAGTTAGGCTAGATTACTAATTCACTTTGTAGGGATGGGCTTGAATTAGATTCTATCTTTGGATTCATTCATAATGGGATGCGCCGAAATAAAATGATGGCTTCGATTAGTTGCGAATCACGGTCACAAGCAGAATGAACTGTGATACCTATCAGATATAAAAATGTATTGCAACGAAAATGCTAGTGGGTTAATTCCCTGTTTCAAATATGTTCAAGTATCAATAAATTAAGTCGCATTGTTAAAGAATTCAGATCATCTCTAGTTTGCAGTTGAATCTCACTGACCTGCGCTGTAGCAGTATCGATTGTCGATATCGATAAGATACCTGTGACGTCAGCCCTTGTTTTAAGTCACGTAGAAAAGTTTGAATATATCCTTATTTTATTTTGCAAATATCTTTTTTTGGCCGTCAGTAAACTCATGTTTTTTGTTTTCTACTGCTTCTTGATATGGTTTTCTTTACGCTATGTATACTCCCGAGACGATTTCACGACCTCTGTGAGTACCCTAGTCTGACATATGCGGAAGAAACACGAGCAGACACAAAAAGAACAAAACAAATGTTCAACAGCATAGAAATGAAAACACCAAGATCATTTATGGGAATAACTCTCAGGGACAGACAAACAAATAAAAACATACGAGAACAATACAACATTAACAGCATCAATAAATGGATAAAAACACGGAAGAAAGAATGGGACGAACATGTAAATAGAATGAGACCCAACAGATTGGCTCACATATGTAAAAATAACAAAGCATACAATCGAAGACCTCCAGGACGGCCATAGAAAAGATGGGAAGATAATTTGATGTCAACAACAACGCCAACAACAGAAACAGAATAAGAGGCAGACAAACAGGAGAAATCCTAGTCATACGGAGAAGAAGAAGAAGAAGACCCTTGGCTAGTCGCGCTATGATTCCGGAAAAATGGTCTCACAGACCCAGAGCCTAATACTCTTAAAAGGTGTTTCTAATGTATTACAGGGTTAACTACAATCATACTGTGGGCAATTGCTAGCAGTAAGCATTTTTATTAAGTAAAAATATTTACATAAAAAATAAGGAACTAAACAAATTAACAGTCATGAAAGTAACCTTTGTAAAAACAAGACATCTATACATTTGCGCCTTCTATATCAGAACCATTACTATTGACTCTATTGCGATTTTGCTCACAGTCCTTTTAAGACATATTTGCATGACCTAAGCATAAATATGTGTAACATTGCAGTAGTAACTGTAAAAACCCATCAAATGAAATAGTTATCTATTTAGACGCGCTGGGTCTGTACAAAGAATTCTAATATAAAACTATAAACGCTCGCTCTTACACTCAATCTGACTGCACACATTGCGAGTTTCTCTAAAGCTAAGAAGGTGCTAGAATTAGCGCTTTGGGTAGTCTTACAAATTGTGCGCAAATAGAGGAAATAACGTTTGGGTCTGGTGTCTGGTAGACCCAGCGCGACCACTGGATGGTTAAGGGCTGAAACCGTGCCTTTCCTTTTTAAAAATCATAAAACTATACTAGGTTCGTTTAGCTCGACCATAATGTCATAGATATTTAGTTATCGTCATTGCGTTTTATCCAAGGTTCTTTCCAACAGGCTTGAATACCGTACAATGTATCGTCACGGACATGCGCAGAACGTGAAATGCGTTCCAACACGTTTTGTGCCGTTCATGAAACGGTTCATAAAGCGTTCCAACAGATTTCGTTACCGTTCATGGGACGGTTCCTATACGGTCAAATCGGTACTTGGTCCAGAGTAAAGACTGTGAGGAGTGACATGCGCAGTAGAAAGTAAATCGCCCGCTTGGCGCACAATTTCATTTTATCATTTCTATACGCCCTCTGTTTTCTTGCTTCCTTGAGTCTTGAGGAGCCTCCGTGTGGGGGCGGATTAGAATATCTCCCATCGTATATCCTGCGTGTAGTAAAAGGCGACTAAAAGGAACCGAACTACTGTCGGTATAAGCAGTAACCTCTTCCGAACCAACAGCTTTGGGTGGACGAGTTGAGAAGAGTCAGGACAGCTTCTTGTAAGAACAAGAATGAGAAATTGCCTCTAAAGACGGATGAACCAGTAGATACCGTCTAGTCAACGACATGAGGATGCAGAAAGCAAATGGGAAACTACTGCATTAAAGATCTTAAAGATATCCCAAGAGAAATTCGTAAAATGAGTAAATGCATCTTACGAGTTCACAACATGTCTGTTAAGACATTGTGATTATGATGATGATGATGAGACTTGAGTGTTGAGATTTCATTTTGCTTTTTTTGTTTTTGCTGTTGCTTTTTGTTTGGCTGGCTCGTCTGTTGGCCGAAACTTCACCGAAGCCAAAAATGGAAATGGAATCAAACAATAATGTTATACATGGTATCTTATAAATTCAGTCATTTTGTGGAAAACATAACCCAGGTTCTTTGTTTATAGAGCTACAGGAATACCTGGTAATGAGTGGCAACCATTATTCATGGCTAAAATTACTCAAATAATCCTCTTTTTTCGGTTGTGGTTGATAGACTAACACAAAGTCATCATCAGATCGATTTTAATAAAGCTCTTGGCGTCTTGGCTTTTGATAGTGGCTTTTGAAATGAAATCGAGGTTAGTTTTTTTTAATAGCTGTCAGAACTGACTCGAGAAGAACCGTTCCAACAGATTTTCCTGTTTGTACGGTCACGAAACCATCCAAAATCAACGCATGCGCACCACAAACGATCCAAACAGTTTCGTGACGGTTCAATGGACGGTACAAAATATGTTGTTGGAAAGAACCTCCAATAGACCGGGAATTTTTCCTTTTTATTCGCAAAATACTCGGGCCTTGTTTAGAGCGCCAATTGCCATGTTGCTAAACGTATCCCAGCCTCCAGGTATATTGATGGAGTCTCCCATGTAGCCGGCATTTCATTGACGAGTAGATACTCTCATTTTGAAGCAACTCGAATAATATTTGACACCTAAATTCTTCAAATACAGGATACCTTGTTTTTCAGTATTATTTATTATTATAAAAAAGGCAGGTGATCTGTCGCATAGAAATGCGTTTGAATATGAATGAATATGAATAAGGACCAGAAGCTATCCAGCACGGAATGTGGCTGGTGCATAGGCCACACGATGAGCCCTTTTGCGCCTCTATCCGCGCTGTTCCTAAGACCTGCCCTTTTGGCAAAGGCAAGTACATTCTTAGGTCCTATCCATTTTATATCTATTGGTTCCAAGGTTCTTGAGCCCAGGATAGTCTACTTGTGATAACCCAGGGTTTCACAGCGACACAAGATGTGTGCCGAGGATTCTTCCTCTCCACCACACCACGTGCACGTTGGGTCGTTGATCACCCTCATCACGAACAAGTGACGCCTGAAGGTGTTGTGGCCCGTTAGTAGGCCTACTAGCAATCTCAAGTTACTCCTATCCAGAGAGAGACAAGATCGTCCTATTCTCTCTGCAGGCCCTGCTAATAGTTCCCCAGCTTGACGGAGATGACCAGAGATGTTGTTCTATCTCAGAGAGTGTTGATTCTGCATCCACTCTCCAGTTGTTTTCCTAATTAAGTTTGCAGATAGTCCTAAGGCTGGTTCCGGACCCACAAAACTGTTGCCGGATCCCATCCTGGTCAGATGATCCGCCATTTTGTTACCCTTTACCCCAGCGTGCCCAGGCACCCACATCAGTGATACCTTGTGTTTAGCTGAGATGTCGTCAAGAGCCCTCCTGTACTCCAGGACCAGTCCCGGCGTTATTTTCCAAGCACTCAGTGCTTTGATGGCTGCCTGACTGTCAGAGCAGATAGTAATCCGCCTCCTAGACCCGTCAATTTCCCGAATACGATTTACACAAGCAAGTATCGCATAGATCTCAGCCTGGGATACTGTGGTGTGCCCCCCAAGAGGGAGTGAAAGTCTTGTATGGGGTCGGTAGACTCCCGAGCCCGAGCCCTCTGTAGCGAGTGAACCGTCTGTGTACCAGACCTGTCCTTATCCTTTGATGAGCTGTCTTTCCCTAGACTCCCACTCTTCCCTTGACGGAAACACCACCGTAAATTTGCGATTGAAGCGATGCGTAGGAGAAACTGTGTCGCTTCTCGCCAACAAAATAGGACAATCCTCATGCAACTCTGCTAGAATCGTCGAATGTCCTTTGCCTGGATTCATAAAAGTCCAGCTACCCTGACTCCAGAGACGGAACCCAGTTTTTCTAGCTTCTCCTTGAATTACCAGATCCAAAGGAGGAAGATTCAATAGTGTTTCAGTGGCACTCAAAGGTGTTGTGCGCACTGCACTGGTTATACTAAGATATTCCAAACGTTGAACCTTATTAAGTTTGGCTCTTATTGCCTCCGTCTTTATACAGGTCCACCACACTACGGAGCCATATACTAATGACGGTCTGACTATTGTAGTATAGAGCCAGTGCACCACTTTTGGGCTCAGGCCCCAACTACTACCGACAACTCTTCTGCAGGCCCATAATGAATTTCGACCCTTGCTTACCTTATAATCCACGTGCTGCCTCCGAGTCAGCCTGTGATCCAGTATGACTCCTAGATACTTTACTGACTGAGACAATTCAAGTGTCGTTCTGAAAAAGGTAGGCCTCACGAGGCCTTCCATCTTTCTTCTCCTAGTGAACATAACGAGCTCCGTCTTTTCAGCGTTCACTGACAGATCTACCTCATTACACCACGTTTCCAGAACGCGCAGCGCGCCTTGCGTTACCTCGGAGACTGCATTAATGACGCTACCCCTGACCACTATGCTCATATCATCGGCATAGGCCTGCACGTAGACCCCTGTGTTACTTAGTCTCACGAGTAGGTCATTCACCACTAAGCAACATAGTAGAGGTGAAAGAACACCGCCTTGTGGGCAGCCTCGCGCCACTGCAACGCTATAGTTTATGTCATTAAGCGTTGCAGAAGCCACTCGGCACTCTAGAGTGGTGAGAATCCACTCCACTAGGATTGGAGCAATTCCATGTCTCTCTAAGGTGCGTCTTATCGAATTGGTAGTGGTATAGTTGAACGCACCCTCGATGTCAAGAAATGCTACCATAGCCACTTCCCGTTTTTTTTTTACACAATAATAATATGTTGTATAAACTTGCTACAAAAACATTCTAAACATCTCGTTTAAAAACAAATGTGCTGCAGGAGCAAAATAGCATTTTGGAAAGCATTTTAAGGAGCAAATTCGTGTTTATGAAACAACAGTACAACAACCTTACAACTGAACAGTCCTTTTGCTCGCGGCTTATAGTGCATCTTTGCTAGTTGGGTTTTGTGCGATAGATAAAATTAGGGCAATCAGTTTTTTAATTTATACAGATTAGAAATCATAATAAAATGCAATCTAACGTTCAGGAGATTATCAATTATTTAATGTCATGTTGATTAAATGTATTAAATTATTAATAAAGAGGCGTCAGTCGGATTAGCATTAATATATTTCAATTAGTGCGCGCTGAATAGAACGTAATATATTTAGTTACATTAGTGAATAAATTCAAAACGTTTGTACTAATGCTGGCTGGCACCACGGGGAAATAAATAATTGGTGTTTACCATATACCTGTTGTTAGATGGTATTCCGTTTTACATCCGCATTGGACAGGATTATAATAGGTGGGACAGGCACGAATTAATGTCAGTTTACATACAGTATAGGGTAGGCCGATTTATATAGAGGTGTTAAAATTTGTTAAAGTGATCATGTTTGTATATCAAAAAAAGTTGTAAAGTACGACAGGTAATATATTTCATTAGGGAAAAAATTATATTTCAATTTTTAGCATTGCCACAATGATACTAAATTTTTTATTACCAAAAGTTAAAATTCTTGCAATATGCATGTAATCAAAAGATCAATCGCTGGAAAACAAGCACGTTTTCTTCAATAGCTATTTTCCTATATTTGCAATGTGAACTGTCACAAAGATATTTTCTTAATTTTTTTATATTTCCACCACATAGAGGTTTTGAAAAAATATTATTCAAATAAGATGAAGTTCATATTAATTTCTTAAAAATTGAAACCATAAATTTTACAAAATGCAAAACGAAAATATCTAAAATATGTAAAATAACATTATTTAGTCATTAAAATAGCCGAAAATAACAGAAAACAAAAGTAGTTTTGTTGTTTCCTGAGATTTTCTGTTTTTTGCTGCTGCATTCGGTTGTTTTCTGTTGTATTCGGATGTTTTCTATTATTCTATTGTATTGTGTTGTTTTTGGTTGTCTATTGTTTTTTGTCGTATTAGGCTGTTTTCGGCTGTTTCTAGATGTTTTCTATTGTTTTCTGTTGCTCTCTGTTGTTTTTAACTGTCTTCTGTTGTTTTCTGTTGTATTCAGTTATTTTCTGTTCTTTTCGGTTATTTTTTGTTATTTTCTATTTCATAAAAAGGTGTGACTATAGAGAAAACTATATAAGGAAAACGCCTCAGTACTTTTTCTCACACTTTGTTTTCATAATACGCAAATATTGAAATAACCTTGGAATGTCAATCCCCTTGTGGCAGTTGAAAAAGTAAAAATTCTGAATATATCATTTAACAAAAACTGTTCGCTTCCATGTTTCGAAGATGTTTCGAACTTGCAGAATTTGGAATTGACAAAATTCAAAAATGAATTATCGTGGTGGCAGTTCAAAACAAAGAATTCAATTTTTTTGTCAATTAAAAAAAGCATTTGATTTTTGGTTTTGCAACTTTTACAAAGTTGTAAATTCATGACCCCGTCATCGTATTATTTTATCCTATTTTTTATTACTCATCTGCCATCGATTTGGCAACGTTGCATACTATCCCCGAAATATCTTATACTTACCGAAGTTAAAAAAGGTTAAGTTTCATATAAAAAAAGCAACTTGATCACTATCCTAATTTCCCGCAACACCCTGTATATTTCAAAATATGTTAAGAATATGTATCTCAAGCATCCAAATAACTTTTGTATTTGATATTTTCTTCTACCAGGTATATTTTGAGAGATATCGAAGAATTACACACTAAATGGACACCCTGTATTCACGTGCATATTATGTAAAGTACCTTTGTTCATTTGTTGATTAATAATTACAAACTATAGCCAATTGCAGTACAATAAAAATCTAATTAAGCACTTCCCAGAATCAAGTAGTCTGCGTATCCCTTCAAACAAAACCTGCGGGAGGCGACACTCTGCCCACAGATATCATCTAGTAAGCTGTGGAATTTTGACGTTCGTTATTATGATGGAACATGCTCTCGCACAAAGATACCATCACAGCACTATAGGCGTAGCCAAATGAAGCTTCATGAAGGAAGCTGCGATATTTTTCAATCTTTGCGTTTTAGAAGATTATAAGTTCTAAAAGGTCTAAATTACAATAAATTTATTCACATTTGATTTCTAACTTATACCAGCTCCACTGTTTCTACGTGCTTATAGACTTCCGACAGAACCGATACATAAATTGTTTGAATTTTTCAGCAGCTCAATGACTTCTAGAACTGTTCTTTGAGAAGTATATGGGGCTTGTACAAAATTATCTTTATATCTTCGACTAGCGTTTTATGGCCTGTGTCAATATGACGCTCTTCGAGAGCAGATACAGACAGATTGACATTGAGATCCACGTGAGGTTAGTGGTAAATGAATGACTGTATACTCTGTTACCTGATACTTTAAACTGGCTTGACGTCTATTTGATAGGTATCAGCTGACGAAGAAGTGTATCTCAAATTTAATTTTTTACTAGTGGTATTGATTGGCAATCCTGCGATCAGGACCGTATTAGTAATATTTTTATTGAATATTTGCCAAAAAGTAATGACTATTGTTGTAAACAAGAAATTGCTTCAATATCCAGAAATTCGCAGCAAAAATGGTTAGTTAAACGAAATAGATTATTGTATTGATTTGTATATTGTTAGAGACTATCACAATACTCCTATATTTAGCAATAAGGACGATTCAATGGATAGCTTGCATCACTAGTGGGACATTTATTGCTTGAAACGCACAAGGTACAATTGGAACAAGTATAAAGTAAGTACATGGAGTAAGATTAATATAATAAGGTAAACTGAAGCTTGCGCTAAAAATGCTTTTATCTTCTTTCTTACCTCATTTAAAGTGTACCTAATCATCATCATTCAGACCAGTCATACTAATATACTGAAATACACGCCGGATTTTCCAAGAAAATGTAAAATAAGCATAGACCTCAGAGCATAGATGAAAATGTCACCAAGTGTCAATTACTTGTTATTAGTAATGCTTCCACTCAATACAGCCCTGCATTCCTTCAAAGCTTAAGATTGATACGTCATGACTCAATCTGGAGTATTTTTAGTTATCACTAGCCGAACAGCTGTTCGCTGTTGACACGGCTGACAGTTTAAAGTATCGGGTAACAGGGTATACCATATACCTACTGGTAAAGAAGCAGTAGACTGTGACGAGTGTGACGCGGCGTAAGTGGTAAAGAAAATCCGCGGCAAGGATTTTCCAATAATAAGCTGTAAAGGGACATTTGAGGTACTGGACTGACTTTGGGAAAGTAATAGGGATAAACGCATGTTTACGACGTGAGAGAAGAGAATCTTTCATTCTAAATTAAATATGGTGGACCATCCAAGATGGCGGAGTAACTATTTTTAGTGCATTTCTACAATATGGGTGTGAAATGAAAGGGCTCGCCGAGAATAAGTAAAAAATATTTTGATATAAAGGCAAGTTAATAACTGCGAAGTAAAAATACATTAAAACAAAAAAGTTAAAAAAAGCTTTTATTTAAATATTCTGAAATGAATAAAATAAAATGTTCATTTAAAATGTTAACTATCAACTTATAGCCTCATTATACGCAATTTATATGATCGTAAAAGCTTGTCGCGCGATTTACTTGTGTAGATGAACTAGTACCTATTTGTTTATTTACTTATTTATTTACGGCTTTGCCAATTAACAATACATACTTAAATATATAACAAGACATTCTATGTGTAATCTATAACCCATACAAATAAATACTATTTATAACATCTTAATAGATTTGAGTGGCTGATTGGTCAAAAAGATCCAGTTCTTTGAATCTATTAGCAGCACGTACCACTCTTGTGATAGTTCCATTCATACCATAGTTAGTTTGCCAAAATGGAACAAAAAATAAGTCAGTATTTCTGGTTCTTTTTACACTTATATTAAACTTAACTGATTCTAGAATTTCAGGACAATAATTAACATAATTATTAATTAAATTTAAAAAAAAAAATTCAAGTCCATTTCTAAACGGTGATGCTTGAGTGAAGCTATATTGGGTGAAGATATAACATTATGTTGGGGTCATCTGGAAGCGTTTAATTGACTAACTTGCGTTTAATTGACTAACTTGGTCTGCTAAGTTTAACTGTGTTAAAATTTTTTAATTATATACTTACAGGTACTTAGATAAACTTTGTGACAAGCTTTTGTAGTCATATAAATTGTGTATAACGAGGGTATAAGTTGACAGTTAACATTTTAAAGGAAAATTTTATTTTCTTTTCTTTAGAACATTTAACATTTGTTGGACATTCTGCTGGCCGGGAGGCTGCGTAATATGGCACCTCAAAACATTTCCATCTTTTAGCGTTTGTAACATGATTTGCGATATCAAAATATTTTAGGGGTATTCATTTTTGACCCTTTTTTTCATTCTTGAGTTTTTTGATGACAATAAAAAGAGACGGCTATATCCGTCGTGTCATATTTCAGCAGACTTGATGTTCACTAGAATGGCAACCACGGCTATAGCCGTCTGATCAGTGTAATCGTAAAACACATCTTGTGGGAAGAAAAGGACAATTTTCGAGACTAAAACAAAAACAAAATTTTATTGTTACAAATTTATAAACAAAAACGCATCTCTCAAAATATAGACAGTATCAAAACAAAAAAATCAAATTTATTAGCAAACAGAGGTATCCTCGAACAAAACAGAATCTAGACACAAATTTATGTTTGATGCCACTCTTCAAAGCAGTCTGGACACAAAGCAGGTTTATTTTCACAACCCTTGCATCTTTAGCTAGTTTCTTTGCGTTGTCCAAACTTGAAACACTGTTTGCATCTAAGAAAATAGGATTTTCTTTTATGATCCTCTGGTAGGAGCAGCTTCTCTGGAAAATGTCCCACACGTGCTTCGAGGTGGACAACGAATATCTGTTTAGGATGAAAATATCTGGTTACCTACCTCCCAATCAGTACTGAAAATATGAAAGCCAAACAAAAGCGCACTTGCAATGTGGCAGCTATACACGTGGTCAATGTATCACATTGGAGGTTATGGACGGTTGTAGCCGTCGTGCCCATGCACCTTAACACATGAATAGTTGGGATAGCGTATAGTGGGTTAGAATTTGGCAATTTCAGAAATAAAGAGCCTTATGTTATGGCTCTAACATTGCTTAACAAGGCAAGTATATCCACATTCTGACGGTCGTCATCGTTTTGCCGTAACAAGCATATAATTTTTTGACTGATATAGCCGTTGTGGCGTACCATGATCACTCCCCGCAGACGGCTATAGCCGTTGTGTCCAACAACGTGTTTTAAATAAAAGTTTTTTTTTCTAATTTTTTTTAATTTATTCTTTTAGACCCTCCAATAGCACACCGATGGTACAAAGGTTTGTACAAAACTCGCAGCTTGTATACTTCGTACCTCGCTGCTTCTCCTTCTCGAACGTCTTATTCGTACGCGACATGGTGTCATTGTTTTTGAAGATGGATTGCCGTGAAGGAACAACAGGTTCCACCTTTGAAGCGTTGGGTTGGACATCTGTGGAATCCGGGTGAAAAGTGCTGTCCATTGTTGAAAAAAAAAAGAACAACAAACACGGGGAATGCCATCATTCGGAACGCAGGACGACTGCTTAAATGTGTCTAGTGAAGATTTATTTATTACCTATCCAGAGCTGCACCTCAGATTGGGTTTAGAAACCCAGCATTTTTGTAAAGCTAAGCGAGGAGCGGACTTCAAATTGCATACTGTCCATTATTACAAATTTTCAAAAGCAAAGAACTCGCAAGTAAAATTCGAATACTGAGAAAAACAAAACGGTTGCGGTTGATGAAATGCGGTAGGACTAAGCACAATGATAAACGAAGTTTGTCATTACAAAACAAAATGTAATTAGAGTTTCATTGTTAAGCAGCAAAAACAAAAATTTGTAAAAAGGCCTCCCGTGAAGCATATTAGAATGAAACAAAAAATACAGTGGTAATTCAGGTTTTGAATTAAGAAAAAAATTACTTTTTTTGTGATAAATGGAAAGATCATATATGAGATTTATAACAAAACTGTTTTTGTTTTCTTTTTTTCAATATAATAATAATTCAAAAGTTATATCAAAATCCAAATGGTTTTTTGAATCGAGTACCGAGAACACGTCGACGGCTCCCGAACCCGTGTGATGTCACGATGGCGGTAAGGATGCTCCTTTGACCAACGACATCCTACTCCGATACTAGATTCTAGATTCCCAGCCAATCGCGAAAATACGTACTGCTAAACTGGTAACTAGTGTATATTTGTTGCAACACAGTTGATGAATGAAGTTTGCAGCTCGAGACGAAGTCTACGATCGAAATAAATATGTTTTTGAATGTTTGAAGTTGATACCAGTAAGTAAGTACCTATAATCAAATATGTTTCGTTGAAAACATCTCCTCAATCGGAGGATAGCCAAGTGGTTAGAGACTCCGATAGTGGATCTCAGGGTCTTTGGGGTCTTTGGATCGAGCCCCAGGCCTTCCAATTTTTTTTTATTTTTTTTTATCAAAAATGTTATTGATGTGCTTTTTGCACTTGTTACGCACATTTCTTTTACGAGCAACATAAATATAAAAAAAAAATAAAAATAGTAGGAAGGCCTGGGCTTCGATCCAAAGACCCTGAGATCCACTATCAGACTCTCTAACCACTGGGCCAACCTTCGATTGAGGAGATCTTTTCAACGAAACATATTTGATTATAGGTACTTACTTACTGGAATCTGTAGTCTGACTTCAACTTCAAACATTCAAAAACATATTTATTTCGATCGTAGACTTCGTCTCGAGCTGCAAACCCATTTTTATTTTGATATAACTTTTGAATTATTGCGAAAAAAAGAAAACAAAAACAGTTTTGTTATAAAACTTATGTATGATCTTTCCATTTATGACAAAAAAAAATTATTCAAAACCTCAATTGTAGATGATTATTATTTTTTTTAATGAAATCATTCTGATCATTCTCAGCGCATTCAAAAACTTCTACGTCGTTTTTGTGCTCGTCGCTTTCGTCAATAGTTTGGTACAGCTTTTATTACGTAATGTAACTATACATTTCAGCTCCCGGTCTGCGATGAAAATAAAATTGCGATTAAAATGCATTTTGTTCATGTTTATGGGATAAAGTTACTTAACTTATCATTAAAGCCCGTTTTTTTTAATTTTTTTTCACTTGTATTTATTAATACGCTGTGAATAGAGATGAACAATTGTTTATTATCAATATTCATTGCGCAATCAATTACCATTACTGCATAAACGATAATTAAAACGTCGACTTTTCTGAAAAAATTTCACAAAAATGCCAACCAACCATGATGTCATGCCTTTTAAGCTCTCGTCGTTACGCCTCTGTGGAATATTAACAAACCTTATATGACCGCTGGTCCGGTGGATCTGAAGCCGTCAAAGTTGGAGCGTTCAATGTCTGGTCCGACCTCTTAATCCAAGGGAGAGTTACACACCCACAAACATACAGGCGAAGATAATAAGAGCGTGTTAAACATGGCACCAGACAGACCGACGCAAATAAGGGCCGGTTTCTCAATGTCCAGTTAAATATTTATCTGGAAGTTAACGCCCACATAACACTATATGGATATGTACATCCATAGAATGTACATTAGATATTCCAGTTTGAATATGTATATTTTGAATATTCATAGGACGTTAAATGTACATATTAAAAATGATATACACTAGTGTAATATACTATGTATGTTCACGTAGGTATATCCATATGTGAATATACATAAGATGTTGGTCTATGTATCATATATACATCTAGTAATTTACGCCTGCGCGAAGCACAACTAGTGCCGCCATTGCTGATTTCTAGTCATTCCGTCGTACGACTCGTTCGCGTCCTTCGCGTGTGTGCTGGTGCTGGTTGTGCCTGATTACCTGATCGAGTGAAAGATTGTGCAATGTTACTTATCTTCTTACTACTGATAATACTCACATCCAGCGTTTGACGGTAAGTCATAAGCGGAACAAACCACCTACAAAATTTTATAACCTTGATTCCTTTGTTAATTTAGACATGCCATTCAACAGAAAAGAGATGACAATCACAGTAATCGATTTTGCCAAGTATTATTATTGTAATTAGAAATTGAATTAATAACAATACATAATGAAAGCATAAAGTTTGTTTATCTTATTGCCTCTACATTGAACTTTCATACACTATGCATGTGCATTAAAAGTACATGAATGTACATTTAATGTGTATACCATGGATGTGTATATATCCATTGTATGTACCATTGATATAATATGCATGTACATTAGACGTCCATATGTACATTCTATGGATATGCCATGGATGTGAAAGTTCGCGACAAACGTACATGCAATGTATATTTTTTTGACATCTATTTGACATCCATTGGACATTCTTGCTCCATTTGTGGATATACATATCCATTGACTTGATATCCATTGTATGTACATTGTATATACTTTTGTTATGTGGGCGGTTATCTGTCAGATAAATTGTTTAAACAATTGAAGGTTAAACTTATGAATTCACGTAAATCTTATCTGACAGTTTTATGCATGTAAACGCTATCTGGCAGCTACCTATGTGACACTTTTAACTGGACATTGAGGAACCGGCCCTTAGTGACGTAGATAACACGTCTAATAATATCAATAACCTCGAAAGCGGAAATTCTCTCGATTTTAATCCTTGCCTAACATATGATCTGAGAAGTAACAATGTATCACATCGGGATTAATACCAACCGTGCGAAGTCGTAGCATTGACAGTAACGCAATCTCTTTGACGTAAATATCTAGAGGGTAATGCCAACTATTACTTCCATAGCAGCAGCTGGTGTTGTTCTCATGGCTCCTTTTGTTTTAAAGCAGGCCACATGTTGTGTTTTGTATAATTTATTAATCGCTGCCGCTGCAGAACTGTACCGGTGATATAGTTCCAGTGGGTCACTCTTGGCGACAGGCTCCAAGTGCATCCCACTGTCTGCCTCAGCAGGCACTTATCACTCATGAAAGTGGTAAAGGACCTTGTTCGCTCCATGTGATGCGAAAAAGATGACTAGGGGGAGTTTTCCAACAAGCAAAAGAGGTCTAAAGTGACTTATCACCGATTGACGTGTACCTAGACTAATTCTTTTATGATCAGCCTCCTGCAAAGGCTCAAAGCCTATGGCGCTGTAGAAGCGTTGCGAGAGGATAAGTGTCTGTGCATGTTAGATTTGAAACGCTACAAATTATAGCCGTCGGGAAACAAATTCCCCGGCAGCTTATTCCACAGCGTCGAAGTTCTCCAAAAGAAGAAGTGCTGGAGGAGACTGGCTCGGGGAGTATGGATCTCGACCTGGTAAGGATAAGCTCGCAGAGCCTTTCCAGTGTTCCTTGTTCGGACGGCCTTTGGTCTTATTGTCTGGGAGAGCTCCCTCGAACATCTTCCGTGATAGAATCTGTAAAACAGGGACAGGTCAGCCAACCTTCTTCGATATTTCAGGCTGTGGAGGTCCTTTGTTAGGTTACGCGTATCGATTAGTCTAATAGCTCTTTTCTCGATAGTGTCTAGAAGCTTTAGAGGGTGCTTTGGAACGCATCCCCACACATGGGAGCAATACTCCAACGATGGTCGAATCTGTGCCTTGTAGCCTCTGGCGTATACAGCTGCCTACAGCGGTACGAAACTGCAAGCTTCTGAGACGCCGTTTTGCAATACTGACGACGTGGTCATGCCAGGACATGTTATTGGGTATGTTGATTTCCGAAAGCTTGACGGAAGGTGACTCGACTATTGGTTGACATTCCATTTCCACAGTTGGCAAGCCACCGTGAGACTTTTTTGTCAGTGTTGTTGCCTGACTTTCCGTACGTTAACTGTACCATATTTACTAATCCTTACTGGACAATTGTTTTGATATCGACGTTGATCTGTGTTGCTACACACATAAAAAGAAATTCTCAAGTCAAGAATTGTGATATTCTTGTAAATACATACAAAACAGGAATATCTGTTCTCACTGTAAGAAAGAATATTTGATGAGATAATTATAAAAGTGAAAAGCAGTTCTACCAGAAAATAAGTGCAAACAACCAGGAAGCAACCATAGAACCACCAAGTAGACAAGACTTAACTGAGTTTTGGAGTAGTTTATGGTCAGAGCCCAAAACGCATAACCAAGACGCTCCATGGATCAGACAAGAAGAGGAGCAACACCAACATATAATGGAACAGGGTGACGTTATTCTTACACCAGAGGAAATAGCGGAAACAATAAAACATACTCACAATTGGAAGTGCCCAGGCGTGGATAATATACAAAATTTTTGGTACAAGCAATTCAGTTCAACATACGAAGTGCTCACAGACCAAATCAATAAAGCCATACTACAACCTAATAGGCTTCCTAAATTCCTCACACAAGGAATAACGTATATTAAACCTAAAAACACAGATACCAAGAACCCTGCCAATTACCGTCCAATCACTTGTCTCCCCACCCTGTACAAGATCATCACTGCAACAATATGTAGAAGGATTGAACAACACCTAACACAAAACAACATCCTCACTGAAGAACAAAAAGGATGTAGAAAACAAAGTCAAGGCTGCAAGGAACAGCTTATAATTGACAGTGTGATCATGGA
This sequence comes from Callosobruchus maculatus, assembly GCA_951848785.1. Taxonomy (NCBI): domain Eukaryota; kingdom Metazoa; phylum Arthropoda; class Insecta; order Coleoptera; family Chrysomelidae; genus Callosobruchus; species Callosobruchus maculatus. The sequence goes on from CATOUR010000296.1 coordinate 10,242,364, forward strand.
GCAGACTAGAAAAGAACACAGGAACCTTCACACTTGTTTTATAGATTATAAAAAAGCCTTTGACTCTGTACCCCACAGCTGGCTAAAGAAAACATTACAAATATATAAAATCAACTCAGGACTTCGTCAGTTTCTTACAAGAATCATGGAAACATGGCGCACCAACATACACCTCAAAACTCAGCACGGCCATATCCAGACGGATGAACTACACATAAGACGCGGTATCTTCCAGGGAGACTCTCTCAGTTCACTGTGGTTCTGCCTCTGTTTAAATCCGCTCTCCAATGCACTCAACAACACAAACTGTGGTTTCAACATTAGACACGAGAAAGTTAATCAACATAAAATCAATCATCTCCTCTACATGGATGATATAAAACTATATGCAGCAACTGAAGTACAACTGAGAGAATTGCTCAGAATAACGGAAGTTTGCACGTCAGACGTAAGGATGGAATTCGGAACGAGTAAGTGCAAGGTGCTCCACATCAACAAAGGTCAGTGGAAGAGCCATCAAGAGCGGGAAACATTAACTGGCCAAACACTGGACAACATGGACAAGGACGAGACATACAAGTACCTGGGTTTCAATCAAAGTGTTAAGATAGACCACTCACAAGTCAAAGAACAACTAATACAAGAGTTTAGAGACCGCCTTATTAAGCTACTAAAAACAAAACTAAATTCCAGAAATCTTACAAAAGCCATTAACACATTCGCGATACCGGTCATCACATACTCCTTCGGCATCATCAAGTGGTCGCACACTGACATAGAAAACATCCAAATCCTCATAAGGACAGAACTCACGAGGCACAGAATGTCACATCCGAACGCATGCAAAGAAAGGCTTACCATAGATAGAAAACAAGGGGGCAGAGGAATTATAGATATACAGTCACTCCGCACAAAACAAATAAAAACACTCAGACATTTCTTTCAGAGCAAACAAACGAATTTGCATAGAGCAATAGTCAAAGCAGACAAGAACTATACACCACTCACCCTCTCCAGTCCAAACCACGCAGCAGACACACACAATCCCATAGAATTACAACAAGAAAAAATAAACACATGGTCGCAGAAAGCACTTCACGGCAAACATAGATACCGAATTACACAAGATCACATAAATGAAAAACAGTCATACACTTGGCTGCAGGATGGCCAGCTCTTTCCAGAGACGGAGGGTTTTATGCTTGCTATTCAGGACCAAGTAATTGCGACGAGGAACTACAAAAAATACATAATTAAAGATCCATCCGTGACCAACGATAATTGCAGAAAATGCCACCAACAGAAGGAAACAATAGACCATATAACAAGTGCATGCAAAACCCTCGCTGGAACCGAGTACACGGCCAGACATAACTCTGCAGCCAAAATTATACACCAAGCCCTAGCCACAACTAACAATCTAATCGAAAACACAGCTCCATATTATAATTATACACCGACCTCAGTACTTGACAACAATCAATACAAACTATACTGGGACGTCGAAATACACACAGACAAAACTATCCCAGCCAACAGACCAGATATAGTTTTTCAGTTGAAAGCAGACAAAGTTACCTATTTAATAGATATTGCTATCCCTAATGATACGAATGTTCAAACCGCCTACGCTGGGAAGATATCTAAATACACAGACCTTGCCATAGAAGTAAAACGACTCTGGAAACAAAACAAAGTTGTTATTGTACCCCTAATTATGTCGGTCTCAGGCCTTACACCTAACACATTCACACCACACCTGCACCAGCTAGGCCTGGACGAAAAGCTACACAAAATATTCCAAAAGTCTGTAATTCTTAAGACCTGTAATATAGTACGATCCTTCTTAAACTCCGATCAGTAATAGTTCAGGTGTTGACTTGGCACGACCCGTCAGCATCTGTTGCTACCGCAGTCATGCGAGAGAAGCTTGAAAAAAACATAATAATAATAATATAACTTTATTTATCCTGGCGGGGTGTCTGACAGGCAGGTATTAATCCCAACCAGTGAAGTATACAAAAGAAAAAACAAATTACATAAACAAGAAGGTAAATTAAAACAAATAATATATGACCTAGCTTAGGTTGATTTCGTTTGACAGAAACAGTTGTTTTACCTTATCTTTGAAGACTTGTGGACTGTATGTTTTTAAGACAGGTGGTATTTTATTGTAATAATGAGCAGCATTATAAGTAAACGAATTTTTATACATTTCTGTTCTGTGTTGTGGTATATCCAAGGTGTTTTGAACAAAGCGCAACGAAGTTTGATGCAAGGAGTTTCTAAAAACTAATCGGCTATTAAGATATGACGGTAATTGTTTCACTATGATACGATGTACCAAGCAGATAAGGTGTAATATCCACAGTAATTTAAACTTCAAAATTTTGTGATGCTCGTAAATCGGGGTTATATGCTGTCTACGCGGTGTGTTCGTAGCAAATCTTATACATGAATTATGTAGTTTTTGTAGCTTATTCATCTCGATGGTATTTAAGCAAGGACCAAAAACAACATCTCCATATTGCACTGCTGACATAACTAAGGATTCAATCAGCTTCAGTTTAGTTTCAGTTGACAGTATTAGTTTATAGCTATAGAGATGTTTAAGCTTAGAGTAGGATGACTTCATTATCTGTGTAACATGATCTTTGAACGATAACTTATTGTCAAAAACTATACCAAGGTTTTTGACCTTGTCCACTACCGGAAGAGCTTGATCACCCATAAAAACATCAAAATTAACCATAGTTCTAGTTTGAAAGTGGATGACGGCCGATTTGGTTGGATTTAATCTTAAGCAGTGACCTTCAGAGAAGCTGACTATCCTACTTAGGTCTGAATTGATATAATCTGAAGCTTGATTGACATCTTGAAGATAGTATGTGTAATATATCTGACCATCGTCAGCGTAGTAGTGACATTTGCAATAATTCAGAGCTGAAGGTAAGTCAGAAATGTACAGAGCAAATAGAGTTGGGCCTAAAATAGATCCCTGCGGTACTCCACAGCTAACGTCTCGACAGTCGGACATACTTGAATTGCCATTTTCCATCACCAATTTAACCTTCTGTTTACGGCCACAGAGATAGTTTTCAAACCATTTTATAGAGCGTTCTGATAGTCCAAAATGCCAAAGTTTATTTAATAATAACTGGTGATTTATCGAATCAAAGGCCTTGGTGTAATCCAAGAAAATTGCTGTTGTTATTTTACCCTCGTCAAAACCTTTGAGTATGTCGTCTGCTACATCTAAGACTGTAGTTACTGTACTGTGACCTTTCCTGAAACCAGACTGATTGTGCGGAAGCAAGTGATTATTATTTATATGCTCGACTAGCTGATTTTGAATAATACGCTCTAAAATTTTGGACATTACGTTTAAAAGACTTATTGGTCGGCAATCACCATATGAGGAAATATTCTGTTTTTTCGGTAGAGGTAGCACAATAGCTATTTTCCAAGAAGATGGAAAAACACCGTTAATAATGGAATAATTGAACAAATGTTTCAAGGAACAAATGCAGTGAGGTAAAAAAAGTTCAATTATATCAAGTGAGAATCCATCACCGCCCGCTGTATTGGATTTAATTAAAGAAATTGCATTTAATATATCTTTATCTGTAATCGTTGATAAATTGAGTTCTGTACTAGCCTGACTTGATCGCGATTCTCTATATTTTGTAATATAATCAAATGAGGGTTTACAACTGGGTATGGAACTGATGAAAACGTTATTAAATTCATTTGGATCGTTTAATTCAAGAGGCAGGGATATCTGGCTCTTTTTGTGTATGCCAAGATCATTCACAGTACTCCACCACCCCTTAGAATCTCTGATATTTTTCATCTTGGATTCAATATATGCTTTTTTCTCCATCCTGATGGAAAATGTTACCAAGTTACGCAACTGTTTGTAATATATCCATTTGCTAGTCAGTAAAGCTGGGTCAACATTATTTTTCTTCATTAGACACTTATAAGCTGAGTAGGACCGATTTCGCAATTTCATCATAAATTTAATATTCGAAGTGATCCATGGAGGAGATTTTCTTTTATTGAAGACTCTGGTTTTATAAGGGGCACAAATATCCAGCACATAATTAATAACATTATTTAGCCATAATACCTTTGTATCAATATCATTGAGTTGCTCAATATACGACCAGTTGACATTACTACAGATATCATTCATCAGATCCAAATCCATGTTTTTTAAGTCTCTATATGTAACTGTTTTGGGACTGTGGCAATTAGAAGGGAGTTCCAAACAACAAAATGTAAGTAAATGATCACTCACGGCAGGAAGTAGCACAGTTCCAGTCCTGGATACAGCATTAGCATTACTGACCAGTATAATGTCTAACAAAGAGTAAGAATTATCAGAGATTCTAGTCGCTTCTTGTACTATCTGTGTCAGATTGAAACTGTCTGCCAAACGTTTTAAACACTTTACATCAACAGCGTTTTCATTAAGCAGATTAATATTCAGATCTCCCATCACAATAGTTTCAGATGACATTGGGTATACTATGGATAAGGCATCACCTAATTTCTCAAGGGAACCATGACTTACATTGGGAGGCTTATATAAAACACCTACAGAAAACTTCAGTGAATTTGATGAAATTTGTATCCATACCTGCTCAATACCGCTCCCTGCGACATCGGGAAGATTATCCATAAGATTTATAAATTTCATACCCTTCCTCAAAAAAATCCCGACACCACCACCTCTATTTTCTAGTCTGTCTTGTCTAACAAAATTGTAGCCTGGAATCTCCACAACACTAGAAAGTATGTCTGGTTTAAGCCAAGTTTCTGTTACACCTATTATGTCAAAATTTTGCATAAGTATATACGACCTCAAGTCTTCAAAAGTATTTACAATAGATCTGCAATTCAAATGTGCTATTAATAGATTATGATTTTCAGTTTCAATAGTGTCAAATTCAGATAGAGACAAAGAAATGTTAGTAATGATTTATAGCAAGGCGAATAAACGATAACAGTAAGCAGAGACATGACAACAAAGCAAGCTGAAACTGAGAATCGATATAAACTAAAATAAGGTTATATATCTTTAAGTTCCTTACAGTACTAACCATAATCAATTCTTGATTTCAATTGTTCACAACGCTTGAGAAAACTAGGACATTTGAGATCAAATGCTGCGTGATTTGTATCTAGCAAGGTAAATTTTTTAAAAGTATTTTTCATAAAGTTGTTAGACGCCGAACAATTTATACATAGATTTCTCCTCGACTGACATTGCCTGAAATCGTGATCACCAGAACAGATAGAGCAAACAGTTTTACTTTTACAGTCTTTTTTGAAATGCCCAAAGCGGCAGCAATTAAAACATCTCACAACTACAACATAGTCGCGTACATAGCATTTTTGCCAAGACGTGAGGATATAACCTGTTGATAATATACGTTTTCTAACTTCAGGGTCTACCTCTAAAATGACGTTAAGACTAAATTTTAGTTTCATCATTGAAACCACTTTGATATCCTTGTCAGACAAGTACTGATTGTTTTGCACTAACATATTCAAGAATGCCTCTTTACTTTCTACGGATTTGTCTACATCAGAAACAAGCAGACGCGGTTTGAAGAAGAAATCTTGCAGAAATATTTCTCCAGTGCACCCATCACTAAGCAGGCACTGATTGATTTACAAATATTTTAAAACTTAGCACACATGTTCCAAGTCCAAAATTCAATTGGCTCCTACATGTGTATGTCTTGCAAAATAATGGCATAGACCAGAAAAATTTCTACATGCTCACAGAAGAGTTTGAATGCTTGCTTCAATACAATACATTTCTTGGAATGAAACAACAGTGGCTTTGGTAACAGCTCATTAAAGTTATCAAACCCTCAAATCAATACCACTAGATTCCTCATCCAAGAATATCACAATTTTAGAATAAAGTTGAGCTACTTGCGTTCAAGTTTATGAAATGCTCCAGTTAAGATTATGAAATGCTTTGGTCAAGATTATGAAATGCTTCGGTCAAGATTACCATATGCTTGATTTAAGATTTTGGTATTCTCATTTTCAAGAACTTCCCAATTTTGCATTGAAGATATTTTCTCGATCTAACCCTTATATCGTCAAAGATATCGTATTCTCACTTTAAGATTAGCATAGCTTTGCGCGTATAGGAAGTTATGGTATACTTGAATTAAAGCATCTGTGCTCCATCTAAGAAATTATTATGTGAATATCAGTGACGTTATTGTAGTTGATAATAATTAATTGTATGCAGTTTGTACCTTATTTGTGTAACAAATAAACGTCGGCTATTGTTAATACTCCCCAATTATCCGAATGAAAATCTCCATCGTTCGTCCCGGAACAATATAAATAGCCAACGTTTCCCTCCCCTTGGAAATAATTAATTTCCTAATTTTAAAACTGCGCAGCGCCCGCCGACTAATGACCATTATCGTGCGCTTATAACGAGGAAATTTATTGAACGTGGCGACCAAGAGAAGGAACGAAGAAAGGAAAATTTATGAGCCGTGACTTTCCCTCCTCCTACGCATACTATTAAAGAATGGGCGAGGAATTTTAACCAGCATACGATATATCGAACTCTAAAAGGTTTTCAACGTATCCTGAATACACGTATTACTTATAATATACATACTCTCCCACTACACAGACTCTATTTGAAATGCTAAAGTACTGCCGTTGCCTTGTGTTTTTATTTTTTATACGCTTCTACATATTCACGAAAACTCCAATCGTATACTTGCCACGCAGATATTTACAAATATCCAACCAGAGGAGCATCTGCTATAAGACCTCCACGATTTAGATTAGCAGCCTCTGCACGCAATTCATTAAACTTAAAGCTCTACAACACACTTCCTAGAACAATCAGACAGCTAAACTATATAAAATTTAAACAGCATATTAAAAACTTCCTCCTCGACCATTGTTTTTACGACTCAGTCGAATTTTTAAATTTTAAGTTTTAATACTTTGTGTATGCTTATGTCCTTGCTATTGTTTGTTTATATTCATCTTACTTGTACGTATGTACCATTTTTCTTTAACTGTTCTACTATCCAGTTGTTTGACTTGTCATAAGCATTTATTTATGTACAATATGACCAATAAATTACTCTACTCTACTCTACTCTACACATGGAACTTGCTTCATAAACCTATATCTTGGTCTTAAAACTCTCATTGGGGGCGATTATGTCGAGTTGTGTGGCAATACGAAGCCTTACCCGATCTAATTTTTCAGGCAACCAAAACAGTTCGTGCAGTTTTGAAGGTTAATAATAATAGATACACAAAATAATGAGTTAATTAATTAACTGTATGTGAGAAACCTTCAATTGCAATCCAGAAGGGGTCAAACGTAAATCAAAAAGAAAACTACATACATGTACAGGATGTCACCCTAAAAATCTAAAATCGTTATCTGGCTTCCTAATGGGACGGAAACTCGTGTCGTGTATACTTTGAGGGCGCCTATTATAAATCCGGCCATTGTTTTGAGTTTCAGCCTCAGATAACGAATATCAAAAATTTACAGACCCCTCAGATCTTCAAGTTCACCCTAAAAATCTAAAATCGTTATCTGGCTTCCTACCAAGACGAATTCGTGTCGTGTATACTTTGAGGGCGCCTATTATAAATCTAGTGATTGTTCTGAGTTTCAGCCTCAGATAACGAATATCAAAAATTTACAGACCCCTCAGATCTTCAAGTTCATCCTAGAAATCTAAAATCGTTATCTGGCTTCCTCATGGGACGAAAACTCGTGTCGTGTATACTTTGAGGGCGCCTATTATAAATCCTGTCATTGTTTTGAGTTTCAACCTCAGATAACGAATATCAAAAATTTACAGACCCCTCAGATCTTCAAGTTCACCCTAAAAATCTAAAATCGTTACCTGGCTTCCTAGTGGGACGGAAACTCGTGTCGTGTATACTTTGAGGGCGCCTATTATAAATCCGGTGATTGTTCTGAGTTTCAGCCTCAGATAACGAATATCAAAAATTTACAGACCCCTCAGATCTTCAAGTTCACCCTAAAAATCTCAAATCGTTATCTGGCTTCCTCATGGGACGAAAACTCGTGTCGTATATACTTTGAGGGCGCCTATTATAAATCCGGTCATTGTTTTGAGTTTCAGCCTCAGATAACGAATATCAAAAATTTACAGACCCCTCAGATCTTCAAGTTCACCCTAAAAATCTAAAATCGTTACTTGGCTTCCTAATGGGACGGAAACTCATGTCGTGTATACTTTGAGGGCGCCTATTATAAATCCGGTGATTGTTCTGAGTTTCAGCCTCAGATAACGAATATCAAAAATTTACAGACCCCTCAGATCTTGAAGTTCATCCTAAAAATCTAAAATCGTTATCTGGCTTCCTAATGGGACGAAAACTCGTGTCGTGTATACTTTGAGAGCCCCTATTATAAATCCGGTGATTGTTTTGAGTTTCAGCCTCAGATAACGAATATCAAAAATTTACAGACCCCTCAGATCTTCAAGTTCACCCTAAAAATCTAAAATCGTTATCTGGGATCCTAATGGGACGAAAACTCGTGTCGTGTATACTTCGAGGGCGCCTATTATAAATCCGTTAATTGTTTTGAGTTTCAGCCTCAGATAACGAATATCAAAAATTTACAGACCCCTCAGATCTTCAAGTTCACCCTAAAAATCTCAAATCGTTATCTGGCTTCCTCATGGGACGAAAACTCGTGTCGTGTATACTTTGAGGGCGCCTATTATAAATCCGTTAATTGTTTTGAGTTTCAGCCTCAGATAACGAATATCAAAAATTTACAGACCCCTCAGATCTTCAAGTTCACCCTAAAAATCTAAAATCGTTATCTGGGTTCCTAATGGGACGAAAACTCGTGTCGTGTATACTTTGAGGGCGCCTATTATAAATCCGTTAACTGTTTTGAGTTTCAGCCTCAGGTAACGGATATCAAAAATTTACAGACCCCTCAGATCTTCAAGTTCACCCTAAAAATCTCAAATCGTTATCTGGCTTCCTAATGGGACGAAAACTCGTGTCGTGTATACTTTGAGGGCGCCTATTATAAATCCGGTGATTGTTTTGAGTTTCAGCCTCAGATAACGAATATCAAAAATTTACAGACCCCTAAGATCTTCAAGTTCACCCTAAAAATCTAAAATCGTTATCTGGGTTCCTAATGGGACGAAAACTCGTGTCGTGTATACTTTGAGGGCGCCTATTATAAATCCGTTAACTGTTTTGAGTTTCAGCCTCAGGTAACGGATATCAAAAATTTACAGACCCCTCAGATCTTCAAGTTCACCCTAAAAATCTCAAATCGTTATCTGGCTTCCTCATGGGACGAAAACTCGTGTCGTGTATACTTTGAGGGCGCCTATTATAAATCCGGTGATTGTTTTGAGTTTCAGCCTCAGATAACGAATATCAAAAATTTACAGACCCCTCAGATCTTCAAGTTCACCCTAAAAATCTAAAATCGTTATCTGGGATCCTAATGGGACGAAAACTCGTGTCGTGTATACTTTGAGGGCGCCTATTATAAATCCGTTAATTGTTTTGAGTTTCAGCCTCAGATAACGAATATCAAAAATTTACAGACCCCTCAGATCTTCAAGTTCACCCTAAAAATCTAAAATCGTTATCTGGGTTCCTAATGGGACGAAAACTCGTGTCGTGTATACTTTGAGGGCGCCTATTATAAATCCGTTAACTGTTTTGAGTTTCAGCCTCAGGTAACGGATATCAAAAATTTACAGACCCCTCAGATCTTCAAGTTCACCCTAAAAATCTCAAATCGTTATCTGGCTTCCTAATGGGACGAAAACTCGTGTCGTGTATACTTTGAGGGCGCCTATTATAAATCCGGTGATTGTTTTGAGTTTCAGCCTCAGATAACGAATATCAAAAATTTACAGACCCCTCAGATTTTCAAGTTCACCCTAAAAATCTAAAATCGTTATCTGGGTTCCTAATGGGACGAAAACTCGTGTCGTGTATACTTTGAGGGCGCCTATTATAAATCCGTTAACTGTTTTGAGTTTCAGCCTCAGGTAACGGATATCAAAAATTTACAGACCCCTCAGATCTTCAAGTTCACCCTAAAAATCTCAAATCGTTATCTGGCTTCCTAATGGGACGAAAACTCGTGTCGTGTATACTTTGAGGGCGCCTATTATAAATCCGTTAACTGTTTTGAGTTTCAGCCTCAGGTAACGGATATCAAAAATTTACAGACCCCTCAGATCTTCAAGTTCACCCTAAAAATCTCAAATCGTTATCTGGCTTCCTAATGGGACGAAAACTCGTGTCGTGTATACTTTGAGGGCGCCTATTATAAATCCGGTGATTGTTTTGAGTTTCAGCCTCAGATAACGAATATCAAAAATTTACAGACCCCTCAGATCTTCAAGTTCACCCTAAAAATCTCAAATCGTTATCTGGCTTCCTCATGGGACGAAAACTCGTGTCGTGTATACTTTGAGGGCGCCTATTATAAATCCGGTGATTGTTTTGAGTTTCAGCCTCAGATAACGAATATCAAAAATTTACAGACCCCTCAGATCTTCAAGTTCACCCTAAAAATCTCAAATCGTTATCTGGCTTCCTCATGGGACGAAAACTCGTGTCGTGTATACTTTGAGGGCGCCTATTATAAATCCGTTAATTGTTTTGAGTTTCAGCCTCAGATAACGAATATCAAAAATTTACAGACCCCTCAGATCTTCAAGTTCACCCTAAAAATCTAAAATCGTTATCTGGGTTCCTAATGGGACGAAAACTCGTGTCGTGTATACTTTGAGGGCGCCTATTATAAATCCGTTAACTGTTTTGAGTTTCAGCCTCAGGTAACGGATATCAAAAATTTACAGACCCCTCAGATCTTCAAGTTCACCCTAAAAATCTCAAATCGTTATCTGGCTTCCTAATGGGACGAAAACTCGTGTCGTGTATACTTTGAGGGCGCCTATTATAAATCCGGTGATTGTTTTGAGTTTCAGCCTCAGATAACGAATATCAAAAATTTACAGACCCCTCAGATCTTCAAGTTCACCCTAAAAATCTAAAATCGTTATCTGGGTTCCTAATGGGACGAAAACTCGTGTCGTGTATACTTTGAGGGCGCCTATTATAAATCCGTTAACTGTTTTGAGTTTCAGCCTCAGGTAACGGATATCAAAAATTTACAGACCCCTCAGATCTTCAAGTTCACCCTAAAAATCTCAAATCGTTATCTGGCTTCCTAATGGGACGAAAACTCGTGTCGTGTATACTTTGAGGGCGCCTATTATAAATCCGGTGATTGTTTTGAGTTTCAGCCTCAGATAACGAATATCAAAAATTTACAGACCCCTCAGATCTTCAAGTTCACCCTAAAAATCTCAAATCGTTATCTGGGTTCCTAATGGGACGAAAACTCGTGTCGTGTATACTTTGAGGGCGCCTATTATAAATGCGTTAATTGTTTTGAGTTTCAGCCTCAGGTAACGGATATCAAAAATTTACAGACCCCTCAGATATTCAAGTTCACCCTAAAAATCTCAAATCGTTATCTGGGTTCCTAATGGGACGAAAACTCGTGTCGTGTATATTTTGAGGGCGCCTATTACAAATCCGTTAATTGTTTTGGGTTTCATCCTCAGATAACGAATATCAAAAATTTACAGACCCCTCAGATCTTCAAGTTCACCCTAAAAATCTCAAATCGTTATCTGGCTTCCTAATGGGACGAAAACTCGTGCCGTGTATACTTTGAGGGCGCCTATTATAAATCCGGTGATTGTTTTGAGTTTCAGCCTCAGATAACGAATATCAAAAATTTACAGACCCCTCAGATCTTCAAGTTCACCCTAAAAATCTCAAACCGTTATCTGGCTTCCTAATGGGACGAAAACTCGTGTCGTGTATACTTTGAGGGCGCCTATTATAAATCCGTTAACTGTTTTGAGTTTCAGCCTCAGGTAACGGATATCAAAAATTTACAGACCCCTCAGATCTTCAAGTTCACCCTAAAAATCTCAAATCGTTATCTGGCTTCCTAATGGGACGAAAACTCGTGTCGTGTATACTTTGAGGGCGCCTATTATAAATCCGGTGATTGTTTTGAGTTTCAGCCTCAGATAACGAATATCAAAAATTTACAGACCCCTCAGATCTTCAAGTTCACCCTAAAAATCTCAAACCGTTATCTGGCTTCCTAATGGGACGAAAACTCGTGTCGTGTATACTTTGAGGGCGCCTATTATAAATCCGTTAATTGTTTTGAGTTTCAGCGTCAGGTAACGGATATAAAAAATTTACAGACCCCTCAGATCTTCAAGTTCACCCTAAAAATCTCAAATCGTTATCTGGGTTCCTAATGGGACGAAAACTCGTGTCGTGTATACTTTGAGGGCGCCTATTATAAAACCGTTAATTGTTTTGAGTTTCATCCTCAGATAACGAATATCAAAAATTTACAGACCCCTCAGATCTTCAAGTTCACCCTAAAAATCTCAAACCGTTATCTGGCTTCCTAATGGGACGAAAACTCGTGTCGTGTATACTTTGAGGGCGCCTATTATAAATCCGTTAATTGTTTTGAGTTTCAGCCTCAGGTAACGGATATCAAAAATTTACAGACCCCTCAGATCTTCAAGTTCACCCTAAAAATCTCAAACCGTTATCTGGCTTCCTAATGGGACGAAAACTCGTGTCGTGTATACTTTGAGGGCGCCTATTATAAATCCGTTAATTGTTTTGAGTTTCAGCCTCAGGTAACGGATATCAAAAATTTACAGACCCCTCAGATCTTCAAGTTCACCCTAAAAATCTCAAATCGTTATCTGGCTTCCTAATGGGACGAAAACTCGTGTCGTGTATACTTTGAGGGCGCCTATTATAAATCCGTTAATTGTTTTGAGTTTCAGCCTCAGGTAACGGATATCAAAAATTTACAGACCCCTCAGATCTTCAAGTTCACCCTAAAAATCTCAAATCGTTATCTGGGTTCCTAATGGGACGAAAACTCGTGTCGTGTATACTTTGGGGGCGCCTATTATAAATCCGTTAATTGTTTTGAGTTTCATCCTCAGATAACGAATATCAAAAATTTACAGACCCCTCAGATCTTCAAGTTCACCCTAAAAATCTCAAATCGTTATCTGGCTTCCTAATGGGACGAAAACTCGTGTCGTGTATACTTTGAGGGCGCCTATTATAAATCCGTTAATTGTTTTGAGTTTCAGCCTCAGGTAACGGATATCAAAAATTTACAGACCCCTCAGATCTTCAAGTTCACCCTAAAAATCTCAAATCGTTATCTGGGTTCCTAATGGGACGAAAACTCGTGTCGTGTATACTTTGGGGGCGCCTATTATAAATCCGTTAATTGTTTTGAGTTTCATCCTCAGATAACGAATATCAAAAATTTACAGACCCCTCAGATCTTCAAGTTCACCCTAAAAATCTCAAATCGTTATCTGGGTTCCTAATGGGACGAAAACTCGTGTCGTGTATACTTTGAGGGCGCCTATTATAAATCCGTTAATTGTTTTGAGTTTCAGCCTCAGGTAACGGATATCAAAAATTTACAGACCCCTCAGATATTCAAGTTCACCCTAAAAATCTCAAATCGTTATCTGGGTTCCTAATGGGACGAAAACTCGTGTCTTGTATATTTTGAGGGCGCCTATTATAAATCCGTTAATTGTTTTGGGTTTCATTCTCAGATAACGAATATCAAAAATTTACAGACCCCTCAGATCTTCAAGTTCACCCTAAAAATCTCAAATCGTTATCTGGCTTCCTAATGGGACGAAAACTCGTGTCGTGTATACTTTGAGGGCGCCTATTATAAATCCGTTAATTGTTTTGAGTTTCAGCCTCAGATAACGAATATCAAAAATTTACAGACCCCTCAGATCTTCAAGTTCACCCTAAAAATCTCAAACCGTTATCTGGCTTCCTAATGGGACGAAAACTCGTGTCGTGTATACTTTGAGGGCGCCTATTATAAATCCGTCAATTGTTTTGAGTTTCAGCCTCAGGTAACGGATATCAAAAATTTACAGACCCCTCAGATCTTCAAGTTCACCCTAAAAATCTAAAATCGTTATCTGGGTTCCTAATGGGACGAAAACTCGTGTCGTGTATACTTTGAGGGCGCCTATTATAAATCCGTTAATTGTTTTGAGTTTCATCCTCAGATAACGAATATCAAAAATTTACAGACCCCTCAGATCTTCAAGTTCGCCCTAAAAATCTCAAATCGTTATCTGGCTTCCTAATGGGACGAAAACTCGTGTCGTGTATACTTTGAGGGCGCCTATTATAAATCCGTTAATTGTTTTGAGTTTCATCCTCAGATAACGAATATCAAAAATTTACAGACCCCTCAGATCTTCAAGTTCGCCCTAAAAATCTCAAATCGTTATCTGGCTTCCTAATGGGACGAAAACTCGTGTCGTGTATACTTTGAGGGCGCCTATTATAAATCCGGTGATTGTTTTGAGTTTCAGCCTCAGATAACGAATATCAAAAATTTACAGACCCCTCAGATCTTCAAGTTCACCCTAAAAATCTAAAATCGTTATCTGGGTTCCTAATGGGACGAAAACTCGTGTCGTGTATACTTTGAGGGCGCCTATTATAAATCCGTTAATTGTTTTGAGTTTCAGCCTCAGGTAACGGATATCAAAAATTTGCAGACCCCTCAGATCTTCAAGTTCACCCTAAAAATCTCAAATCGTTATCTGGCTTCCTAATGGGACGAAAACTCGTGTCGTGTATACTTTGAGGGCGCCTATTATAAATCCGTTAATTGTTTTGAGTTTCAGCCTCAGGTAACGGATATCAAAAATTTACAGACCCCTCAGATCTTCAAGTTCACCCTAAAAATCTCAAATCGTTATCTGGCTTCCTAATGGGACGAAAACTCGTGTCGTGTATACTTTGAGGGCGCCTATTATAAATCCGTTAATTGTTTTGAGTTTCAGCCTCAGATAACGAATATCAAAAATTTACAGACCCCTCAGATCTTCAAGTTCACCCTAAAAATCTCAAATCGTTATCTGGCTTCCTAATGGGACGAAAACTCGTGTCGTGTATACTTTGAGGGCGCCTATTATAAATCCGTTAATTGTTTTGAGTTTCAGCCTCAGGTAACGGATATCAAAAATTTGCAGACCCCTCAGATCTTCAAGTTCACCCTAAAAATCTCAAATCGTTATCTGGCTTCCTAATGGGACGAAAACTCGTGTCGTGTATACTTTGAGGGCGCCTATTATAAATCCGGTCATAGTTTTGAGTTTCGGCCTCAGATAACGAATATCAAAAATTTACAGACCCCTCAGACCTTCAAGTTCATCCTAAAAATCTAAAATCGTTATCTGGCTTCCTAATGGGACGAAAGCTCGTGTCGTGTATACCTTAAGGGTGCCTGTTATAAATCCGTTAATAGTTTTGAGTTTCATCCTCAGATAACGAATATCAAAAATTTACAGACCCCTCAGATCTTCAAGTTCACCCTAAAAATCTCAAATCGTTATCTGGGCTCCTAATGGGACGAAGACTCGTGTCGTGTATACTTTGAGGGCGCCTATTATAAATCCGTTAATTGTTTTGAGTTTCATCCTCAGATAACGAATATCAAAAATTTACAGACCCCTCAGATCTTCAAGTTCACCCTAAAAATCTAAAATGGTTATCTGGGTTCCTAATGGGACGAAAACTCGTGTCGTGTATACTTTGAGGGCGCCTATTATAAATCCGTTAATTGTTTTGAGTGTCAGCCTCAGGTAACGGATATCAAAAATTTACAGACACCTCAGATCTTCAAGTTCACCCTAAAAATCTCAAATCGTTATCTGGCTTCCTAATGGGACGAAAACTCGTGTCGTGTATACTTTGAGGGCGCCTATTATAAATCCGTTAATTGTTTTGAGTTTCAGCCTCAGATAACGAATATCAAAAGTTTACAGACCCCTCAGATCTTCAAGTTCACCCTAAAAATCTCAAATCGTTATCTGGCTTCCTAATGGGACGAAAACTCGTGTCGTGTATACTTTGAGGGCGCCTATTATAAATCCGGTGATTGTTTTGAGTTTCAGCCTCAGATAACGAATATCAAAAATTTACAGACCCCTCAGATCTTCAAGTTCACCCTAAAAATCTAAAATCGTTATCTGGGTTCCTAATGGGACGAAAACTCGTGTCGTGTATACCTTAAGGGTGCCTGTTATAAATCCGTTAATAGTTTTGAGTTTCATCCTCAGATAACGAATATCAAAAATTTACAGACCCCTCAGATCTTCAAGTTCACCCTAAAAATCTCAAATCGTTATCTGGGCTCCTAATGGGACGAAAACTCGTGTCGTGTATACTTTGAGGGCGCCTATTATAAATCCGTTAATTGTTTTGAGTTTCATCCTCAGATAACGAATATCAAAAATTTACAGACCCCTCAGATCTTCAAGTTCACCCTAAAAATCTCAAATCGTTATCTGGCTTCCTAATGGGACGAAAACTCGTGTCGTGTATACTTTGAGGGCGCCTATTATAAATCCGTTAATTGTTTTGAGTGTCAGCCTCAGGTAACGGATATCAAAAATTTACAGACCCCTCAGATCTTCAAGTTCACCCTAAAAATCTCAAATCGTTATCTGGCTTCCTAATGGGACGAAAACTCGTGTCGTGTATACTTTGAGGGCGCCTATTATAAATCCGGTGATTGTTTTGAGTTTCAGCCTCAGATAACGAATATCAAAAATTTACAGACCCCTCAGATCTTCAAGTTCACCCTAAAAATCTAAAATCGTTATCTGGGTTCCTAATGGGACGAAAACTCGTGTCGTGTATACTTTGAGGGCGCCTATTATAAATCCGTTAATTGTTTTGAGTGTCAGCCTCAGGTAACGGATATCAAAAATTTACAGACCCCTCAGATCTTCAAGTTCACCCTAAAAATCTCAAATCGTTATCTGGCTTCCTAATGGGACGAAAACTCGTGTCGTGTATACTTTGAGGGCGCCTATTATAAATCCGTTAATTGTTTTGAGTTTCAGCCTCAGATAACGAATATCAAAAATTTACAGACCCCTCAGATCTTCAAGTTCACCCTAAAAATCTAAAATCGTTACTTGGCTTCCTAATGGGACGGAAACTCATGTCGTGTATACTTTGAGGGCGCCTATTATAAATCCGGTGATTGTTCTGAGTTTCAGCCTCAGATAACGAATATCAAAAGTTTACAGACCCCTCAGATCTTCAAGTTCACCCTAAAAATCTAAGATCGTTATCTGGGTTCCTAATGGGACGAAAACTCGTGTCGTGTATACTTTGAGGGCGCCTATTATAAATCCGTTAATTGTTTTGAGTGTCAGCCTCAGGTAACGGATATCAAAAATTTACAGACCCCTCAGATCTTCAAGTTCACCCTAAAAATCTCAAATCGTTATCTGGCTTCCTAATGGGACGAAAACTCGTGTCGTGTATACTTTGAGGGCGCCTATTATAAATCCGTTAATTGTTTTGAGTGTCAGCCTCAGGTAACGGATATCAAAAATTTACAGACCCCTCAGATCTTCAAGTTCACCCTAAAAATCTAAAATCGTTATCTGGGTTCCTAATGGGACGAAAACTCGTGCCGTGTATACTTTGAGGGCGCCTATTATAAATCCGTTAATTGTTTTGAGTGTCAGCCTCAGGTAACGGATATCAAAAATTTACAGACCCCTCAGATCTTCAAGTTCACCCTAAAAATCTCAAATCGTTATCTGGGTTCCTAATGGGACGAAAACTCGTGTCGTGTATACTTTGAGGGCGCCTATTATAAATCCGTTAATTGTTTTGAGTGTCAGCCTCAGGTAACGGATATCAAAAATTTACAGACCCCTCAGATCTTCAAGTTCACCCTAAAAATCTAAAATCGTTATCTGGGTTCCTAATGGGACGAAAACTCGTGTCGTGTATACTTTGAGGGCGCCTATTATAAATCCGTTAATTGTTTTGAGTGTCAGCCTCAGGTAACGGATATCAAAAATTTACAGACCCCTCAGATCTTCAAGTTCACCCTAAAAATCTCAAATCGTTATCTGGCTTCCTAATGGGACGAAAACTCGTGTCGTGTATACTTTGAGGGCGCCTATTATAAATCCGTTAATTGTTTTGAGTGTCAGCCTCAGGTAACGGATATCAAAAATTTACAGACCACTCAGATCTTCAAGTTCACCCTAAAAATCTCAAATCGTTATCTGGGTTCCTAATGGGACGAAAACTCGTGTCGTGTATACTTTGAGGGCGCCTATTATAAATCCGTTAATTGTTTTGAGTGTCAGCCTCAGGTAACGGATATCAAAAATTTACAGACCCCTCAGATCTTCAAGTTCACCCTAAAAATCTCAAATCGTTATCTGGCTTCCTAATGGGACGAAAACTCGTGTCGTGTATACTTTGAGGGCGCCTATTATAAATCCGTTAATTGTTTTGAGTGTCAGCCTCAGGTAACGGATATCAAAAATTTACAGACCCCTCAGATCTTCAAGTTCACCCTAAAAATCTCAAATCGTTATCTGGGTTCCTAATGGGACGAAAACTCGTGTCGTGTATACTTTGAGGGCGCCTATTATAAATCCGTTAATTGTTTTGAGTGTCAGCCTCAGGTAACGGATATCAAAAATTTACAGACCCCTCAGATCTTCAAGTTCACCCTAAAAATCTAAAATCGTTATCTGGGTTCCTAATGGGACGAAAACTCGTGTCGTGTATACTTTGAGGGCGCCTATTATAAATCCGTTAATTGTTTTGAGTGTCAGCCTCAGGTAACGGATATCAAAAATTTACAGACCCCTCAGATCCTCAAGTTCACCCTAAAAATCTCAAATCGTTATCTGGCTTCCTAATGGGACGAAAACTCGTGTCGTGTATACTTTGAGGGCGCCTATTATAAATCCGGCCATAGTTTTGAGTTTCGGCCTCAGATAACGAATATCAAAAATTTACAGACCCCTCAGACCTTCAAGTTCATCCTAAAAATCTAAAATCGTTATCTGGCTTCCTAATGGGACGAAAGCTCGTGTCGTGTATACCTTAAGGGTGCCTGTTATAAATCCGTTAATAGTTTTGAGTTTCATCCTCAGATAACGAATATCAAAAATTTACAGACCCCTCAGATCTTCAAGTTCACCCTAAAAATCTCAAATCGTTATCTGGGCTCCTAATGGGACGAAAACTCGTGTCGTGTATACTTTGAGGGCGCCTATTATAAATCCGTTAATTGTTTTGAGTTTCATCCTCAGATAACGAATATCAAAAATTTACAGACCCCTCAGATCTTCAAGTTCACCCTAAAAATCTCAAATCGTTATCTGGCTTCCTAATGGGACGAAAACTCGTGTCGTGTATACTTTGAGGGCGCCTATTATAAATCCGGTGATTGTTTTGAGTTTCAGCCTCAGGTAACGAATATCAAAAATTTACAGACCCCTCAGATCTTCAAGTTCACCCTAAAAATCTCAAATCGTTATCTGGCTTCCTAATGGGACGAAAACTCGTGTCGTGTATACTTTGAGGGCGCCTATTATAAATCCGGTGATTGTTTTGAGTTTCAGCCTCAGATAACGAATATCAAAAATTTACAGACCCCTCAGATCTTCAAGTTCACCCTAAAAATCTCAAATCGTTATCTGGGTTCCTAATGGGACGAAAACTCGTGTCGTGTATACTTTGAGGGCGCCTATTATAAATCCGTTAATTGTTTTGAGTTTCATCCTCAGATAACGAATATCAAAAATTTACAGACCCCTCAGATCTTCAAGTTCACCCTAAAAATCTCAAATCGTTATCTGGCTTCCTAATGGGACGAAAACTCGTGTCGTGTATACTTTGAGGGCGCCTATTATAAATCCGGTGATTGTTTTGAGTTTCAGCCTCAGGTAACGAATATCAAAAATTTACAGACCCCTCAGATCTTCAAGTTCACCCTAAAAATCTCAAATCGTTATCTGGCTTCCTAATGGGACGAAAACTCGTGTCGTGTATACTTTGAGGGCGCCTATTATAAATCCGGTGATTGTTTTGAGTTTCAGCCTCAGATAACGAATATCAAAAATTTACAGACCCCTCAGATCTTCAAGTTCACCCTAAAAATCTCAAATCGTTATCTGGGTTCCTAATGGGACGAAAACTCGTGTCGTGTATACTTTGTGGGCGCCTATTATAAATCCGTTAATTGTTTTGAGTGTCAGCCTCAGGTAACGGATATCAAAAATTTACAGACCCCTCACATCTTCAAGTTCACCCTAAAAATCTCAAATCGTTATCTGGCTTCCTAATGGGACGAAAACTCGTGTCGTGTATACTTTGAGGGCGCCTATTATAGATCCGGTGATTGTTTTGAGTTTCAGCCTCAGATAACGAATATCAAAAATTTACAGACCCCTCAGATCTTCAAGTTCACCCTAAAAATCTAAAATCGTTATCTGGGTTCCTAATGGGACGAAAACTCGTGTCGTGTATACTTTGAGGGCGCCTATTATAAATCCGTTAATTGTTTTGAGTGTCAGCCTCAGGTAACGGATATCAAAAATTTACAGACCCCTCAGATCTTCAAGTTCACCCTAAAAATCTCAAATCGTTATCTGGCTTCCTAATGGGACGAAAACTCGTGTCGTGTATACTTTGAGGGCGCCTATTATAAATCCGTTAATTGTTTTGAGTGTCAGCCTCAGGTAACGGATATCAAAAATTTACAGACCCCTCAGATCTTCAAGTTCACCCTAAAAATCTCAAATCGTTATCTGGTTTCCTAATGGGACGAAAACTCGTGTCGTGTATACTTTGAGGGCGCCTATTATAAATCCGTTAATTGTTTTGAGTGTCAGCCTCAGGTAACGGATATCAAAAATTTACAGACCCCTCAGATCTTCAAGTTCACCCTAAAAATCTAAAATCGTTATCTGGGTTCCTAATGGGACGAAAACTCGTGTCGTGTATACTTTGAGGGCGCCTATTATAAATCCGTTAATTGTTTTGAGTGTCAGCCTCAGGTAACGGATATCAAAAATTTACAGACCCCTCAGATCTTCAAGTTCACCCTAAAAATCTCAAATCGTTATCTGGGTTCCTAATGGGACGAAAACTCGTGTCGTGTATACTTTGAGGGCGCCTATTATAAATCCGTTAATTGTTTTGAGTGTCAGCCTCAGGTAACGGATATCAAAAATTTACAGACCCCTCAGATCTTCAAGTTCACCCTAAAAATCTAAAATCGTTATCTGGGTTCCTAATGGGACGAAAACTCGTGTCGTGTATACTTTGAGGGCGCCTATTATAAATCCGTTAATTGTTTTGAGTGTCAGCCTCAGGTAACGGATATCAAAAATTTACAGACCCCTCAGATCTTCAAGTTCACCCTAAAAATCTCAAATCGTTATCTGGCTTCCTAATGGGACGAAAACACGTGTCGTGTATACTTTGAGGGCGCCTATTATAAATCCGGTCATAGTTTTGGGTTTCGGCCTCAGATAACGAATATCAAAAATTTACAGACCCCTCAGACCTTCAAGTTCATCCTAAAAATCTAAAATCGTTATCTGGCTTCCTAATGGGACGAAAGCTCGTGTCGTGTATACCTTAAGGGTGCCTGTTATAAATCCGTTAATAGTTTTGAGTTTCATCCTCAGATAACGAATATCAAAAATTTACAGACCCCTCAGATCTTCAAGTTCACCCTAAAAATCTCAAATCGTTATCTGGGTTCCTAATGGGACGAAAACTCGTGTCGTGTATACTTTGAGGGCGCCTATTATAAATCCGTTAATTGTTTTGAGTGTCAGCCTCAGGTAACGGATATCAAAAATTTACAGACCCCTCAGATCTTCAAGTTCACCCTAAAAATCTCAAATCGTTATCTGGGTTCCTAATGGGACGAAAACTCGTGTCGTGTATACTTTGAGGGCGCCTATTATAAATCCGTTAATTGTTTTGAGTGTCAGCCTCAGATAACGAATATCAAAAATTTACAGACCCCTCAGATCTTCAAGTTCACCCTAAAAATCTAAAATCGTTATCTGGGTTCCTAATGGGACGAAAACTCGTGTCGTGTATACTTTGAGGGCGCCTATTATAAATCCGTTAATTGTTTTGAGTGTCAGCCTCAGGTAACGGATATCAAAAATTTACAGACCCCTCAGATCTTCAAGTTCACCCTAAAAATCTCAAATCGTTATCTGGGTTCCTAATGGGACGAAAACTCGTGTCGTGTATACTTTGAGGGCGCCTATTATAAATCCGTTAATTGTTTTGAGTGTCAGCCTCAGGTAACGGATATCAAAAATTTACAGACCCCTCAGATCTTCAAGTTCACCCTAAAAATCTAAAATCGTTATCTGGGTTCCTAATGGGACGAAAACTCGTGTCGTGTATACTTTGAGGGCGCCTATTATAAATCCGTTAATTGTTTTGAGTGTCAGCCTCAGGTAACGGATATCAAAAATTTACAGACCCCTCAGATCTTCAAGTTCACCCTAAAAATCTCAAATCGTTATCTGGCTTCCTAATGGGACGAAAACTCGTGTCGTGTATACTTTGAGGGCGCCTATTATAAATCCGTTAATTGTTTTGAGTGTCAGCCTCAGGTAACGGATATCAAAAATTTACAGACCCCTCAGATCTTCAAGTTCACCCTAAAAATCTCAAATCGTTATCTGGGTTCCTAATGGGACGAAAACTCGTGTCGTGTATACTTTGAGGGCGCCTATTATAAATCCGTTAATTGTTTTGAGTGTCAGCCTCAGGTAACGGATATCAAAAATTTACAGACCCCTCAGATCTTCAAGTTCACCCTAAAAATCTCAAATCGTTATCTGGCTTCCTAATGGGACGAAAACTCGTGTCGTGTATACTTTGAGGGCGCCTATTATAAATCCGTTAATTGTTTTGAGTGTCAGCCTCAGGTAACGGATATCAAAAATTTACAGACCCCTCAGATCTTCAAGTTCACCCTAAAAATCTCAAATCGTTATCTGGGTTCCTAATGGGACGAAAACTCGTGTCGTGTATACTTTGAGGGCGCCTATTATAAATCCGTTAATTGTTTTGAGTGTCAGCCTCAGGTAACGGATATCAAAAATTTACAGACCCCTCAGATCTTCAAGTTCACCCTAAAAATCTAAAATCGTTATCTGGGTTCCTAATGGGACGAAAACTCGTGTCGTGTATACTTTGAGGGCGCCTATTATAAATCCGGTCATAGTTTTGAGTTTCGGCCTCAGATAACGAATATCAAAAATTTACAGACCCCTCAGACCTTCAAGTTCATCCTAAAAATCTAAAATCGTTATCTGGCTTCCTAATGGGACGAAAGCTCGTGTCGTGTATACCTTAAGGGTGCCTGTTATAAATCCGTTAATAGTTTTGAGTTTCATCCTCAGATAACGAATATCAAAAATTTACAGACCCCTCAGATCTTCAAGTTCACCCTAAAAATCTCAAATCGTTATCTGGGCTCCTAATGGGACGAAAACTCGTGTCGTGTATAATTTGAGGGCGCCTATTATAAATCCGTTAATTGTTTTGAGTTTCATCCTCAGATAACGAATATCAAAAATTTACAGACCCCTCAGATCTTCAAGTTCACCCTAAAAATCTCAAATCGTTATCTGGCTTCCTAATGGGACGAAAACTCGTGTCGTGTATACTTTGAGGGCGCCTATTATAAATCCGGTGATTGTTTTGAGTTTCAGCCTCAGGTAACGAATATCAAAAATTTACAGACCCCTCAGATCTTCAAGTTCACCCTAAAAATCTCAAATCGTTATCTGGCTTCCTAATGGGACGAAAACTCGTGTCGTGTATACTTTGAGGGCGCCTATTATAAATCCTTTAATTGTTTTGAGTTTCATCCTCAGATAACGAATATCAAAAATTTACAGACCCCTCAGATCTTCAAGTTCACCCTAAAAATCTCAAATCGTTATCTGGCTTCCTAATGGGACGAAAACTCGTGTCGTGTATACTTTGAGGGCGCCTATTATAAATCCGTTAATTGTTTTGAGTTTCAGCCTCAGATAACGAATATCAAAAATTTACAGACCCCTCAGATCTTCAAGTTCACCCTAAAAATCTCAAATCGTTATCTGGCTTCCTAATGGGACGAAAACTCGTGTCGTGTATGCTTTGAGGGCGCCTATTATAAATCCGTTAATTGTTTTGAGTTTCAGCCTCAGATAACGGATATCAAAAATTTGCAGACCCCTCAGATCTTCAAGTTCACCCTAAAAATCTCAAATCGTTATCTGGCTTCCTAATGGGACGAAAACTCGTGTCGTGTATACTTTGAGGGCGCCTATTATAAATCCGGTCATAGTTTTGAGTTTCGGCCTCAGATAACGAATATCAAAAATTTACAGACCCCTCAGACCTTCAAGTTCATCCTAAAAATCTAAAATCGTTATCTGGCTTCCTAATGGGACGAAAGCTCGTGTCGTGTATACCTTAAGGGTGCCTGTTATAAATCCGTTAATAGTTTTGAGTTTCATCCTCAGATAACGAATATCAAAAATTTACAGACCCCTCAGATCTTCAAGTTCACCCTAAAAATCTCAAATCGTTATCTGGGTTCCTAATGGGACGAAAACTCGTGTCGTGTATACTTTGAGGGCGCCTATTATAAATCCGTTAATTGTTTTGAGTTTCATCCTCAGATAACGAATATCAAAAATTTACAGACCCCTCAGATCTTCAAGTTCACCCTAAAAATCTCAAATCGTTATCTGGCTTCCTAATGGGACGAAAACTCGTGTCGTGTATACTTTGAGGGCGCCTATTATAAATCCGGTGATTGTTTTGAGTTTCAGCCTCAGATAACGAATATCAAAAATTTACAGACCCCTCAGATCTTCAAGTTCACCCTAAAAATCTAAAATCGTTATCTGGGTTCCTAATGGGACGAAAACTCGTGTCGTGTATACTTTGAGGGCGCCTATTATAAATCCGTTAATTGTTTTGAGTGTCAGCCTCAGGTAACGGATATCAAAAATTTACAGACCCCTCAGATCTTCAAGTTCACCCTAAAAATCTCAAATCGTTATCTGGCTTCCTAATGGGACGAAAACTCGTGTCGTGTATACTTTGAGGGCGCCTATTATAAATCCGTTAATTGTTTTGAGTTTCAGCCTCAGATAACGAATATCAAAAATTTACAGACCCCTCAGATCTTCAAGTTCACCCTAAAAATCTCAAATCGTTATCTGGCTTCCTAATGGGACGAAAACTCGTGTCGTGTATACTTTGAGGGCGCCTATTATAAATCCGTTAATTGTTTTGAGTGTCAGCCTCAGGTAACGGATATCAAAAATTTACAGACCCCTCAGATCTTCAAGTTCACCCTAAAAATCTAAAATCGTTATCTGGGTTCCTAATGGGACGAAAACTCGTGTCGTGTATACTTTGAGGGCGCCTATTATAAATCCGTTAATTGTTTTGAGTGTCAGCCTCAGGTAACGGATATCAAAAATTTACAGACCCCTCAGATCTTCAAGTTCACCCTAAAAATCTCAAATCGTTATCTGGCTTCCTAATGGGACGAAAACTCGTGTCGTGTATACTTTGAGGGCGCCTATTATAAATCCGGTCATAGTTTTGAGTTTCGGCCTCAGATAACGAATATCAAAAATTTACAGACCCCTCAGACCTTCAAGTTCATCCTAAAAATCTAAAATCGTTATCTGGCTTCCTAATGGGACGAAAGCTCGTGTCGTGTATACCTTAAGGGTGCCTGTTATAAATCCGTTAATAGTTTTGAGTTTCATCCTCAGATAACGAATATCAAAAATTTACAGACCCCTCAGATCTTCAAGTTCACCCTAAAAATCTCAAATCGTTATCTGGGCTCCTAATGGGACGAAAACTCGTGTCGTGTATACTTGAGGGCGCCTATTATAAATCCGTTAATAGTTTTGAGTTTCATCCTCAGATAACGAATATCAAAAATTTACAGACCCCTCAGATCTTCAAGTTCACCCTAAAAATCTCAAATCGTTATCTGGCTTCCTAATGGGACGAAAACTCGTGTCGTGTATACTTTGAGGGCGCCTATTATAAATCCGGTCATAGTTTTGAGTTTCGGCCTCAGATAACGAATATCAAAAATTTACAGACCCCTCAGACCTTCAAGTTCATCCTAAAAATCTAAAATCGTTATCTGGCTTCCTAATGGGACGAAAGCTCGTGTCGTGTATACCTTAAGGGTGCCTGTTATAAATCCGTTAATAGTTTTGAGTTTCATCCTCAGATAACGAATATCAAAAATTTACAGACCCCTCAGATCTTCAAGTTCACCCTAAAAATCTCAAATCGTTATCTGGGCTCCTAATGGGACGAAAACTCGTGTCGTGTATACTTTGAGGGCGCCTATTATAAATCCGTTAATTGTTTTGAGTTTCATCCTCAGATAACGAATATCAAAAATTTACAGACCCCTCAGATCTTCAAGTTCACCCTAAAAATCTCAAATCGTTATCTGGCTTCCTAATGGGACGAAAACTCGTGTCGTGTATACTTTGAGGGCGCCTATTATAAATCCGGTGATTGTTTTGAGTTTCAGCCTCAGATAACGAATATCAAAAATTTACAGACCCCTCAGATCTTCAAGTTCACCCTAAAAATCTAAAATCGTTATCTGGGTTCCTAATGGGACGAAAACTCGTGTCGTGTATACTTTGAGGGCGCCTATTATAAATCCGTTAATTGTTTTGAGTGTCAGCCTCAGGTAACGGATATCAAAAATTTACAGACCCCTCAGATCTTCAAGTTCACCCTAAAAATCTCAAATCGTTATCTGGCTTCCTAATGGGACGAAAACTCGTGTCGTGTATACTTTGAGGGCGCCTATTATAAATCCGTTAATTGTTTTGAGTTTCAGCCTCAGATAACGGATATCAAAAATTTGCAGACCCCTCAGATCTTCAAGTTCACCCTAAAAATCTCAAATCGTTATCTGGCTTCCTAATGGGACGAAAACTCGTGTCGTGTATACTTTGAGGGCGCCTATTATAAATCCGGTCATAGTTTTGAGTTTCAGCCTCAGATAACGAATATCAAAAATTTACAGACCCCTCAGACCTTCAAGTTCATCCTAAAAATCTAAAATCGCTATCTGGATTCCTAATGGGACGAAAGCTTGTGTCGTGTATACCTTAAGGGTGCCTGTTATAAATCCGGTCATTGTTTTGAGTTTCAGCCTCAGATAACGAATATCAAAAATTTGCAGACCACTCAGATCTTCAAGTTCACCATAAAAATCTAAAATCGTTACCTGGTTTCCTCATGGGACGAAAACTCGTGTCGTGTATGCTTTGAGGGCGCCTATTATAAATCCGGTCATTGTTTTGAGTTTCAGCCTCAGATAACGAATATCAAAAATTTACAGACCCCTCAGATCTTCAGGTTCACCCTAAAAATCTAAAATCGTTATCTGGCTTCCTAATGGGACGAAAGCTCGTGTCGTGTATACCTTGAGGGTGCCTGTTATAAATCCGGTCATTGTTTTGAGTTTCAGCCTCAGATAACGAATATCAAAAATTTGCAGACCCCTCAGATCTTCAAGTTCACCCTAAAAATCTAAAATCGTTACCTGGCTTCCTCATGGGACGAAAACTCGTGTCGTGTATACTTGAGGGCGCCTATTATAAATCCGGTCATTGTTTTGAGTTTCAGCCTCAGATAACGAATATCAAAAATTTACAGACCCCTCAGATCTTCAAGTTCACCCTAAAAATCTAAAATCGTTATCTGGCTTCCTAATGGGACGAAAAATCGTGTCGTGTATACTTTGAGGGCGCCGACAAAATCCCGAAACAAAGATTTCTAGGCATTCCAACCGTCGCGACCGGCCGTACCGATGACTCTTCAGGCCTTCGACGCGTACCTGCACGTGCTTCGGTACAGACGTCCAGCTGTTTCAGTTGAGCAATCCGGTTGCAAAGCGAGCATGGATGTTCCCAAATTAATTGCGGTGGTGAAAAACTACCCCGAGCTCTTTGATATGCGGCACCCTGAGTACTTCTCAACGTACGACGGGATAACTGTCAACTGCTACCAACATTAGACTAACAATTATTTCTTCTTCACTCAACATATCGTTTTGGTTTTCACAATACATAACAGCACAAAACCTATTTCGAGACCGCTTGTCTCCATTGTCCGACCTTCCGTCCGTTCGTCTGTCCGTTGTCCGTACCGACCGACCCATTGAGCGCAGTCACCTAAAAAAAGTGCCGAAGGTGCGTACCGTTCGTACCGTTCCGTCCGACCCAGTGCGCGCTTAGCTTAAGGCGAATAACTTTATCAAAAGGTCGAGTAAGATTTTTGTTACCCTGAAAGAATGATATCTCATTTTTTTGTTATCTACAGCTGCCTAAGTTCACGCATTTGGTTTAAAAAAAATTACGATCGCGAAACAGAGTTTTCATTCATTTGAATGTCAGTCAAGATTATGACTTGTTGTCGGACAGAAAAAGCTTGATAAATATACCTTCTCGTCCTCGGACTTCTGTACTTTTAACAGACTGTCTTTTAGTACCTATCTGCAGCAGTGCTTTTTACATTAAAAGAAACAGTGAATATGCTTTGATCGCTAAAACTTAATATGCTACGTGCTAGGATAATTGAAACGCATTTCGATTGCAGCTATATCGAAAGTGCTGGTTATAGGCTTAGTTCAGATGACGCGCGTACGACGCGCGTCGACGTGGCGCTCGTTTTGAAAATACACATAATCAATTCAAGCTGTTCACATGGACGCGCGTACGACAAATTGTACGCGCGTACGACGCCACTAGACCCAGAGAATCTCAATACGCGCGTCGGTCAGTGGCGACGCGCGTATTGAAATACTGGATGCTCCCATTGCCTGTTCAGTTGGCACGCGTCTTTTCTAGCGTTCAGTCGACATACCTGGTGTCTCTCTGCAAAAATGTATTTCTCACGTATGCTATTGAAATAGAAACAGAAGAATTCAAAACAGATGTTTTCATTGATGAAGTTGAGAAGAGGCGTACGATTTGGGACATGCATTCCAGATTATATTCGAATAAGACGGCAAAAAATAGCACCTGGGAGGAACTGGTTCTAATGTTTTGCAAATCCGATGACACCGAAGAAAAAAAGAAAATATTAGGTAGGTTTTTGGCACTGCTTTATTTATAATAGGTGTTTACAGTTAACACAGCAATTCACATCATTCTATCCTGCCATTCTAGTTTTCCTTCATTCACAAAGTACTTTGTCAACTTTGCTTCTGAAGTAGTTAAAAAATTTAGGTTCGTGATTTCGCGGAGTGGGATACAGTGTAAAACTTAATTCAGATGCACACGACATCCGACAATACGACGCACGGTAAGAAACTGTTTATTGTTTGAAATATTCAAAATAGTGTCAAATCAAAATATTTCAAATATTCAAAATAGTATCAAATCAAAATATTTCAACCAATAGGAACAGTTTCGTACCGTCGCGGTCGTATCGTCGGATGTCGTGTACATCGAATTAAGCTAAACGTATAAACTTGTAGAAAGCCTATTTCTTAAAATTGGGTGAACCCAGTGTGTCCTTTCCCTTCTACGTCGTTTCCTTCTTCTATATGCTAACCAAACACAAACAGCTTCTCCTACATCCATTCTCGTTAATAACAACAAATACACGGACACTCGATTGCCTAGTTTCACTCTATATAAAAGTTGTACGAAGTCCTACGCGCGTCATCTGAGTACAGACGCAACAAACACGCGCCATGTCGACGCGCGTCGTATGCGCGTCATCTGAACTAAGCCTTAGTAAATACACATACATTCTTGTTCAAGTTCATGAAAGGCAATTCAATCTGCGCAAAAGAATGGCGGCGCCATTGCCTTTGCCGTCGTAATGGCATCGGAATACAGGTTATATCCAAAACGTTTGCACATTGTTTGCGTCAATTGTCGCTTAACAAACGGCTTCGAGTGCAGAGCGCGCGGCGCGCGCTTATCTGATCAGAAACGGCAAGTGGTTCGCGATCCTCTGCTAATTCTCCAACGGGAATTATTCATGTTCCCTGCCCACCGCTCCGCCGCCGGTCCTTATTTATTGCTATATTTGTCCACGCGGGATTGAATGCCCCTGTCGCCCCTCAACCTATCAGGTTTTTGTTCGAAGGCAAATGAGAACATGTTCGGGTAGCATTCGAGAGTACTGTATACAGCTAGCGCAATGAAAAGTATTTTATGGGAACAGTTTTTTGGAAAAACTTAACCAATTGCCCTACACCTTCTCTTGATTTTAACGTACCAACTCCATTCAATGGAGATCGGCAACAATTTTGGCAAATGCTTCTCTATCTTGTGCTCTCCTGAGTCAAAGTTTACGGAATACAGATAAGTTTGATCACCCTCCGTCGGCACTTTGAAGAATTCAGATGAAAGCGATGCCGCGGCCGCACGCGCCAGTTAGTTTTTGCGTTGGTTTTTGCTCAAGTACGAGGTCTTTTAGCGGAGACTTGCTAATGCCTGGGTTGTTTGTATATACGAGGGTCATTGAAAAACTATGTATTGACGGCCGATTTAGAGATACAAATACAAATATAACGTTTATTTTGCTAATGCACTAAGTTATATAAATGGATATCAAAAATAAATCCTAGTAAAACTATTACCAATGAATCTCAAATGATTTCACATATTGTAGATATTTCGTAGATAAGTAAAGACTGATGGTTCAAAGGTGCTGTAGTATTTTTACCCTTATGTTTTGTTTATGTGGCTTATTTTTGAGATCACAGTTTATACATTTTATGGTATAGAGTATATACGAACTCGTATGTACAATTTTAAAAGATAATATATAATATAATATAATAAAATATAATTTAGAGTGTCCCTGGGTGGTATGGTAAGACCACCGAATGAATATTTTGTCTCACTATACGCTTTCAGCTTGATAAAATCCTTTAAGTACCTGTAGCTCTTGAACTAATCACTTCAGACCCCAAGTGTGCTAGTTTGTTAAAATAGTTTTATCGGAAGGAACACGGGCACAAATATACAGGGTGTCCCATTAATAATGTTGAATCGAATGTCACGTGACCAAAAACAAATACCTCGTTGGGAAGTACAATGACAAAAAAAGACACAACATCTGCTTTAATTTACATGCCCAAAATTATACTCGTAGTTCTCTACTACTGCCCAGTTCCGACATATTTCTTGTCTCGTCGTGGAATACCCTGTATTTATATCCCTTACATTTCAAGGTTTCCCACAAAATAAGGATGGATCTCATTGTCATTCTCCGTCCGTTAATAAATTCAAATTTATTGGTAATATCTTTTCTCGCGAAATTGATTACTCTCAAACTTCTAAAAAGATTATCTATTTCCTGCAAACAAATCCGAAATAACAAAATCCGATATTTTTGAGACACTGTATAGACTTCGCGTTAAACACGTTCAACCTCTACTTTGCGCCGCCCCGTATCTCCCGGCTGACGTCGGTACACTGCTACCGGTGTACCGGGGAGACGGGGCAAGGGGCAGGCCGTTTTGATATTTTTGCGGAGTGATCCAACTTATATCTATTCCGTAAACTTTGCCTGAGTAGAGTATGACAATCCAGTCCCGTCCAATCTCTGACGTTTGTCAACCATGAGTCTTGCCTGCACTCTGGGCCTTGACTCCAATTCGCAGGCGACGCGACGGTCGCCTAAGGGTACCAACATAGTGGAGCGACGAGGCTAGAGACTATAGCGGCGAGGCTATAGCGACGAGATGAAAAACGCTATGAAACAGATATTCTATAGTAGAGCGATATACGTTTTGCGATTTTACATAGACAAAAGTTGCGACTATCTATACTCGTGCCCTATACCGCTGCACAGCATAAAAAACAACCAGCACCATAACCCAAGATGGCGGAAATTACACGCGCATCCCCACTTTTGGAGGGGTTTTTTGTAGGGATGGTAACGGTACTTCGATACTTCTGCACTAATATCGAGTATTTTTGTCACCGATACTTTTTGAGACATTCCAAGCTGGTATCGATACTTTTGTATCGGTATCGAAAATAATTATATAATTATTGAGGGGTGTAATCAGTTGCACAAAATGCTCTTTACGAACCAAACGCGCCTATTTGGCTAGAAAATATCGAGTTGGTACCGGTATTGATATTTTCATTTTCGCATCTCTACCCAAACTTGACAGCCGTAAAATCATTCAAAAACCCTCCCAAGGTCAAATTTTGTGGGAACCATTTTTATATAGGAAATCCTCAGAGATATTATGCTGGTTGTTTTCTATGCTGTGACCGCTGTTTGTCAAAACTAAACTGTCAACGTGACAATTAATGCCAAATTTTATCTCGGCGCAAGTCGCGTCGCTTGTCTCGTCGCTTAACTCTGCGGTAACATCTCTACTATGTTTGACTCAATTCCAATGCACGGTTAAATTCAAGTCGCGTCGCTCACCTCGTCGCTGTGCCTCTAGCCTCGTCGCTCCACTATGTTTGTACCCTAATGTGAAGGACTCCACCAATGGGAGCTAAGTATTTACGCGACAGTTAATAAGCGTTGTCGATGGCCGCGTAAATACGCTTCCATTGGTCGAATCTGCCAAATTAGGCGACTGTCGCCAAGAGGCGAGCGTCGCCTGCGAATTAGAATCAAGGCCCAGGCCCTATTGTGCCTTGGATTTTACCTTCTATTATTAGTTTCAGAAGGCAATATTTTTTATTTTACATGGTATGTCCAGGATAGGCAGTTTTCCTCTTCTTTGTGGTGGTTGAGTGATCACGTTCCTTGTTTATTCACCGCAGGACTTCGAATCTGTAACGCGGTCTGTTGAAGGTATTCTTAACATTCGGCGATACACCCACATCTCAAAAGCCTCCATTCTGTTCATTGTATTAGCCCGTGTT
The DNA here is from genome assembly GCA_951848785.1 of Callosobruchus maculatus. Taxonomy (NCBI): domain Eukaryota; kingdom Metazoa; phylum Arthropoda; class Insecta; order Coleoptera; family Chrysomelidae; genus Callosobruchus; species Callosobruchus maculatus. The sequence continues at coordinate 10,275,321 of CATOUR010000296.1, forward strand.
CACATCGGACGCGCCTCGCTTGGAGCATCGCGCTTTGCTTAGCGCTACGCTATGCGCCCGATGTGAGCGGCTGCATCTAAACGTATGGGTTGGTTCCCCTCGCTTTACGCTAGGCGGTAAGCGAAGCGCTATGTGCTCGATGTGAACGGCTGCATCTAAATGTATGGGTTGGTTTCCCCTCGCTTTACGCTAGGCGGTAAGCAAAGTGCGATGCTCCATGCGAGGCGCGTCCGATGTGGACGGGGGCTCAGTCTTCATAGTTGTCACGCCGCTTCGACTCCATAAGCAGTACCGAGAAAACACAGCATTTAACGAAATTATAGCTTACTTGAAGATTCAAGGACGTTGATCTGGCCATCTGGAATCTTGCTCTTATTTCCACATCAAGTAGTCTGTAATCCAACTACCTAAATATTTAAATTTCTGAACCTTTGATACAGACGACCCGTAAGCTTCTATATCTATCAGCTGATTTTGATTTCTGCTCATCACCATGGTCTTTTTCTTAAGTTTATTTATTTGTAGTCCCATCTGTTCACCTACTGAATGTGTTCTGTCGATTAGTCTTTGGAGACATCCAGGACTATCCGAAAATATGACTGTATCATCGGCATACCTTAAGGTGCCTGGATACACACATTTGTCATATAAAACACGGACTCACAATTTCTCGCATAACTCACTCTATTTTCAAACTACATATATAATATTTCAGAAGGCTATAGTTAAGACCTTAATAAATGACAACTATTTTCGATTTTCTCAAAAAAGTTTTTTAATGTGCAAAAAACTCGCAATGCAAAATCATACATTCTATAAACACATGTAATTTAACAACCAAACACGATATCAAAAAAAGGCTAAATAGTTGCACAAGCGCAAGCTTTCTTCTTCAATTTGCTCTTTGAGTCATTACTGTACGTTTAAAGGTAATGTCAGGAGCTTGGAAATGCGAAATTCATTTTTATTGTGACCTTTGGACCTTTTGACCTTACCTTACCTCATCTTAGACACACACAATGGGGAAAGAGAACAGGCGGCCACGCCTCCTCGCTAACACAAGAATAAGTCTTTTCTTTGATTCTCAATTTCGCGCGCTATACCCTAGACCCTTAACTTATTTATCGAAGACGCATGCTAGATTTGACAAGTAGGCAGTCATGTAAAGACATATTTAAGAAATCTGGGATTTGAGATTTAGATATAAAAAATATCATACAAAAAATAATCAGTGTTTTTCAAGAATTTCAAAAATGTAGAAAATAGAATTCTGAAATTCAATACGTATATGAATTGAACACATATGGTGTATTGGGAGTTGCCGGTAACAAATAATTGATGATATCTAATAGTCACTTTTACCATTTCAATTTGCGTATTGCTAGCATATCAAATATTGGGGTTTTTGGAGGCTAAACAGACAAACTACTCTATTCAGTACGTACCTTCTGTATGTACTCACGTCATTACTATTGTGATTTCTTATCTTCATATCTATCGACTTTGCTGTAATCGTTCCTGAACCATCAGAATATCGTCTTTTTTAACGTAGAGTGGAATATTTCTGAATACTATATAATTAAGACGATAGTAAACAATTATGATTACTGTATCTGGTGGTCAATATGACAACGTAAGAAAAGATGTTGGTCTATTAGAATTAGTTGTTTACTACCTCTATGCTCAGTTGTAGCTCTGAGGACTCAGCCTAAAGAACCGACACAAAACCTATATTGAGAAATTATTGAAAGAAAAGATGTTGGTCTATTAGAATTAGTTGTTTACTACCTCTATGCTCAGTTGTTACTCTGAGGACTCAGCCTCAAGAACCGACACAAAACCTATATTGAGGAATTATTGAAAGGTTTACGAAAAGGTGATATCAGTTACGTCGGTATTAGTACAGAAATGCGATCTAGCTCTAAAAACTCTAGCGATATAGCGTATAGCGATTTTATAATCATATTACATAAAAACCTAACTTCTGTATAAGTTTCAATTAATTTGCACGTATTTCATTTGTTCACACAATATAAATTACACCTGAGAGTTTGAAATTACAAGTGACGAGTTGGAAAACTAAATTGGCCGTCTTGAATTGCCACTTGACGCTTTAGAAACTACAGCTGGAAAAGGTGTAGTTAACTAACAAAATGAGATCCTGATTTTGTTCATGAGTGATGAAGCTCACGCTCATCTCAATGGCATGGCGGTGCTCAATATGACAACATTGTAAACACCGTTGCAAGATCGATCATATTGCAGAACCCCCATACCCCAAAATTCATAAAAATCGTGCAAACCGTATCCGAGATAATTGAGGCGTTCCATACTTGAGACTCATTCTGTATAAATTGATTATATCTCGTATTATCTATTACCATATGAAATGTAGGAATTTCCTGCAGCGAGCCGGTAAAAAACATCTTCATTACCAGCACGTCCATCACAGGTGTCAAGAGGAAAAATGATCAATCGCCCCCCCTGACGCTCAGAATTCATAAACGCCTCTTTTAAAGACTCATTCCCCATTATGTTTGCCCATATCGGATCCGATATGGGGCCATCCATACTTGACAGGCGCGAAGCCACAATAATATAATTAGTTTGGCCGTTTGGCGCCGGCAGTGCAAGTCACGATTTTTATTTGTTTTCGACGCTCACTTTGATTGTATCGGAAGGCATTAACCAAATGCAATTTTAAAACGTTTTAATTGACGACTAGGAGGAATTAGAAGCAAGAAAAGCCAAAATAAGCAACCAAGACTGTGAGGCCCGTAGCCAGGATTTCGCTTCGGGGGGCTCGCTTGCTTAATCATCTGATTCGCGACGGGGGGGGGGGGGGGGGGTCAGGTATCATCACCAACAACGTCCTACTGAAGGGTCTGGGTATCAAGAGTAGGACGTCGTTGGGATCACCATTTTTGGCGAGCAAAGAAGAGGGGTGATTACTGATTAAGTCTCCGTTTCTCAAACATTCTGAAGAAGTGTCACCATTAGAGCAAAAAAAGATGTTGTGGCTCCTACCCGCTATAAAAAAACTGAACAGGTGACGACCCTACTTAGGGGTTTGGTATTCGAAATATTCAAAGCCTGTTTTTGAAAATTGGTACATTTAGGCCCGATTCTATCAACATGCATATTCTGACGAAGGATTTTACCGTTTAACGGGGTTTTTCTATTGGACCTTGTTTCACGCTAGGATTCTATTGGGCATCCAATAGTATTTTATCAATATTGAAAACAAAACGTCAAAGCTGGATGACACTTTTGTCAAAAATATTTTAGAATTCATGTATCAAAACCATAGCAGAAAATCAAAACATAGCGATTGATTTGCAAATGCATGCCAGATTTTTCATTTGTTCCTTATAATTATTGTATAAATACTAATTGCAAACTGCGTTGGTTTGTAGGGATAGTGCAGTAATTATTGTTCATATGAAAGTTATATCAAATTGTACTACTTTTCTGGACCGACAAACAGTTAAGTCATGTGTTTAGCTTTGTGAAGTGCAACAAAATGTTATTTCTATCCCTTTTTACTATAATACAAGGGTATATTGCAGGCATTTATAACTATTATAGTTAGTAATATTTTTTTATGAAAATAATGCAGTAATTGAATTCCTTCTCTTTATTATTATTTATTTAATACACTATCAAACCAGCGATCAAAAGTTCTGGTTTCCTGGATTCTGATTCGCTGTGCTAAATCGACCGTCAAACACACCGTCACACACCAAAATGCAATTTCTCATCCATTTAGGACCATTTAGGATGGAAAATCAGACTAGAAAAGACACTAGATGGTTCATAATGGTCGCTTGCATATAAAGCATGTTTTTTTCACCTTTTGCGGTAAATTTCAAGAGAAATCAATAATTTTCAGAGAACTTTGACAGATGCACGTTTTTGAATGGGCTGCTCTGATTGGCCAAAGCCTTTGTTAAAATGCGCGTGTTGATAAAATCGGGCCTTAGCTTTTCAACGACGTATCACTAGTTAGTAGTACTATTAGAAATAATTGTTAATATTGTTTATTTGTCAATTATTTTATGAGCAACACTTAGAACTTAGATATTGGATACAGGTACTTAAATGACTGTATCACTCCCACTATGAAGCACTACCAAAGTAATTTAACAATAGGGATACATGATATAACCAATAGTTGTGGTACCATCCTTTAAGTACCCCTGTAGCTCTTGAATTAATCACTTTAGACCACAAGTGTGCAGTTTGTTGGAATTGTTTTATCGGGAGGAACACAAAAAGTCACAAATATATAGGGTGTCCCATTAAAAATTTTGAATCGGACGTCACGTGATCAAAAACAAATACCTCATTGGGTGACACAGTAATAAGAGAAGATACTATATTTGCTGTAATTTAAACTCCCAAAATTACAATTCGCTACTACTGCCCAGTTCCGATGTATTCCTTGTCTTAATCGTCGTGGGACACCCTTTACATACGTTTTTTATTGTGCAACATGGAATTTATTTCAATGAAATTTCGGCAAAGTATTATTACCGTGGCGAGAATGGAAGGCGCGTATGGTTTTTGGAAATCGTGTCAGTGGCAGCGCAGCAATAATCAAAGAATTAGATATACATAAAAACAGCTCAAACTTCGTTTTTAGACGATTTGGAACTTCCTCATCACTTCGATCCGTCTATAGTTGAAGCCTGCAGAATATCTCATCTTACTTTTTATGGATTGAGATGAAAAATCTATTTACGAGATTTTTGTGTTGGATGTTTTTTTGTGGGCGAGCGTGCGATGTATGGTTGCAAGGTGATCTCAGACTTATGGCTTCAATCTATGGGAAAATAATAAACTGGTGTCACCGGTGTGGGAAGTACTGAGTCAATCAAATCGACTTCATTTTTTCTCTTCTGCATTAGTTTTATCTATTTCATGTTGAGTCATATTTAGATTGTCGCCCAATCATATCATCAGGCCAAACACCGTTATCAGCGTGAATATGTGGTTAATACGGCTCTGTAGCACACGTCTGTTCCTGCTCCTAATATAATAGAGGATATTTATATGGATATGAGTGCACCGTCCGCATCTACCATAGTAACAATGGTAGAAACGGGCGCATTTCTGAAATTAATTCCCATCTCGGGTCCACCAAGTCGTAGGTGTCTTGATAAATGGCGTAGATAGCCGCGGACGAGCGGCGAGCATGTGCAGTGTGCACGCCTTGCACGTGAAATATGGTGGCAACCAGAGCTGACCAAGTACTCGAATACTTCTACTCGTATTTTGGTTACGGGTGAAAAAACTACTTGTCATTTTTACTCATAAGTATTTTCTATTATTTTTTTATGGTCGGCCTCCCGCAAAGGCAGAAAGCCTATGGCACTGTAGAAGCGCTGCGAGAGGATATGTGTCGGTGTACGTTAGATTTGAAACGCTGCAGGTTGTAGCCGGTGGGAAACAAATTCCCCGGCAGCTCGTTCCACAGCGTCGAAGTTCTCCAAAAGAAGGAATACTGGAGGAGACTGGTTCGCGGAGTAAGGACCTCGACCTAGTAAGGATGAGCTCGCAGAGCTTCTTTAGTGTTCCTGGTTCGGACGGCCTTTGGTGTTATTATCTGGGAGAGCTCACTCGAACATCTTCCGTGATAGAATCTGTAAAACAGGGTTAGGTCAGCCACCCTCCTTCGATGTTCCAGGCGGTGTAGGTCCTTTGTGAGTTTAGGCGTATCGATTAATCTAATTGCTCTTTTCTGGATAGTGTCCAGAAGCTTAAGAGAGTGCTTCGGAGCGCATCCCTACACGTGGGAGCAATACTCCAGCGATGGTCGGATCTGTGCCTTGTAGAGCAGCAGCAGTTGCTCTGGTGTATACAACTTCCTACAGCGGAACAAAACTCCAAGCTTCTGGGATGCCGTTTTAGCAATACTGACGACGTGGTCGTGCCAGGACATGTTATTATTGATGTTGATCCCCAAAAGCTTGACGGAAGATAATTCGACTATGGGGTGGCCCTCCATTTCCACGGTTGGTAAGCCATCGTGAAACTTCTTTGTAAGTGTTGTTGCCTGAGTCTTTTGTACGGTGAACTGTACTTTATTTGCTAATCCCCACTCGACAATTGTTTTGATATCTGCGTTGATATGTGAGGCATGCTACTGTCGCCGACGTACCGTCTCCTGGGATGATAGAGGCTTGCCTGGTTCCATGCACGACACTAATGTATTGTCATCTGCGAAGCTGTAGATTGGATTGGATGTTATTTCCAACAGCTCGTTGATGTACTGCAGAAACAGTGTAGGGGATAGGACAGATCCCTGAGGAACACCGGCGCTTATTGAAAATACGTCTGATGAACAGCCCTCGACTACAACAAACAGAGATCGGTAGTTCAAAAAGCTATTCAGCGATACTTATTACTCGTACTTACAAGCGAATTTTATTGTATTCGTAAACTACTACTCTTGGAATACAAATAGTAGTATTTTACGAGTATTTTCCGCGTTGCCGTGCCGATGCCATTCCCGGAAAGAGTTTCTCTCAGAGTGAATCACAATCCAGTTTTTCAGAGACAACAGATTTAATAAAAAATAGAGCAGAATTAGAATATCTGAGGTATATTAGTGATTCGAGAACGAATTTGAACATCCTTGACGATTATCGAACAATAAAAAAAATGTTTATGAAATATATAATCCGCCACTGATCTCTTCTGCAGCTGTAGAGAGATTATTTTCTTTTGCTACAATTATTAATTGTCGAAGGAGGCATGCTTTATCCTATAGCAATTTTGAGAAACCTGTCGTTTTAAAGAATCGCTACCAGAAATTCTGGACCCACACTGTGATATGATGAAACTTACTAACTTCCTAAGATCATGTGATTTTCTATATATATTGTAATATTAATTATTCCCCCCCTAATAACCCTTGGGTTGATGCGGGTATTCAAATAAAAAAAATCATTATTTATAGCGATATATACTATATTCCATACACCTGTATATTAGAAACTAAACGTATATTTGTATGTCCTATATTGATCTCGCTTATTCCATCCCTTAGAAATTAATATAAAACATATACATATATTCCATCAAAAAAAAAATACACACACCTATATGATAATATTGAGGAATCGAGTTAGGGCAAAAAGCATTCCTCGATCGCAACTCACAAGTTCCTTGAAGCACAAGACAGATCATTGTCATTGTTTGCCAAATTGCATGTAGCGTATGGTTGTCGAATGCATAGATTATGGATTTCGCCATCGAAAAATTCTATAGGTACCCGAAACCTAGTAGTTCAGCCACAGAGTTAACATCTCTAGAGGCAGCCTAATTTGAATATTGGCCAGCCAACATCTATAGCGCTATTGCCACTCTTCTTCGTCCGCTTCCAGTTTCTTCAAAATCTGGCAGTTTCCGCAGTTTGAACACAAAGTATTTAACTGGGTATTTAACTATACATTCCAATATACTTGCAGTGTAACTGATTCACGTGAAGATAATTTGTATTGATTTAATGAAATATCAAAAATGGTAAATTTCATAGCGGAATGTCGCAATAACTTCTAATATGTCGTAAATCTGGCAATCTACAATCGGCGTGCCCTTAAGCTGTCATGTGGCTGTCATTGTAGTTGTGGTTATTGCGTGTGTCGAGATTTTTGTGATTTTAGTGTATATTTGACTAACTTTGTGACTACTTGTGGTGTGAATTAAATTATTTATGAACAATATTGTCATAATTGCATGATGGGACAACATAAGGGGTGCATAGTTTGCTGTAATAGCGACGAATCGGTGAACACTTCTTATCATAGGTGAGTATAGGTTTTGTTTTAGTTTTCAGTAGCGTAATATATGGGGATAACTGGGAACAAAAGTAACGTCACTCCAGTTTGAGGAATAATAATGGTTGTAATGTATGTGTTGTGCACGCATTACGTTCATGTCAATCAACATGAATTTTCCAAATTCCATTTTTTAAACTATTTGAGGACGTGAAATGCAAAAATGTATGCCACATTTACTTACAGAAAATCTATCTATGAGAATTTTATAGAACTGGATATTACCTAATGCAATTATTATACTTTATTGCTGAAGTAAAAACACGATGCAACCATTCCAACAGGCTACCTTTCAGAACACTGTTAGATATGTTTTGAAAAACACTTCATGGTAATAATAAATTATCAACTGTTACAATGAAATTATAATAAGAGTAACTCTCTAAGTCTAGCTAAATACTAATACAACTTATTGGTATCAGTTTGTAACATCAGAATATATCAATGAACATCCAATTTTAATATAAAGTCGCAACGCCACTGGTAATGCCCTCAAGCTGTCAAAATTTCCGTTACATGTTGGCTGGTCAGCGACCTGTGCATTTTGTTGTTTACACTCCCTCTATAGATGTTAACTCTGTGAGTTCAGCTGTTCAGCATGTTATGGATATCACGGTAGATTTAGGTGTGTTTGAAGTAGAACGGTGGCCAGAGGACTGAAACGGCAGACATAGCGTAAAACCGTAGATCTGGCAACATCGACTGAGACGCCAGCAACAGGCAGAAGCACCCCACCCGCTGGCAATCTGAAAAAAGCTCGCTACACATCCCCGCAACGCTCATTTGCACACCGTTTCACGGCTCCGCCACACATCTTCGCACCGCTCACCTTCCTGGTAGAAACGCAGCCTAAATAAGGCCCTGCTCATCTGTTGGGATTTCTCCGTGGACTGCAGCGATACGAGCGGCTCTATTCAGGCTAATATCCATATAAATATCTCATTATGGTCCCGCGATTCTCAAGCGATTATGATGTATATTTGGTGTTTATAATAAGTGGCCACTCTTTCCGTTCTGTGAGAATGTTATCAAGGCGTGCAGGACAGAGTCGGATCGAAAATGAATCATCGACGTCATATCCAGCTATTCGCACAATTTTTGTCGATTGTTTGTTACTTTGTTGTTGCTCCAAATACATTTACACCGCACTTGCAATAATTGAGCCTGGACGAAAAGTTACACAAAACTTTCCAAAAGTGTCTGTAATCCTCAAGACCTGTACCATTGTACGGTCCTTCCTGAATTCAGAATAATAATAGGTTAGGTGTTGAGTTGGCACAGCCGATCAATACTTGTTACTACCGCAACCATGCGAGAAAAAATAAGAAATGCAAAATAAGAATAATAATAACCACGACCAAGTGATTGCCACACGAAATGTCACCAGCAGAAAGAAACAATAGACCACATAACAAGCGCATGCTAAATACTCGCTGGAACAGGGTAGACAGCTAAACATAGGTCTGTAGCCAAAGTCATACACCAAGCACTAGCCACAACAAACATCAAGCTGATAGAAAACACAAATCCATATTACAATTAGGCACCAATATTGGTACTCGAAAACGATCAATACAAACTATACTGGGACGTTGGAATACATAAATAAACAAGATTATCCCAGCAAATAGGCCAGATATAGTTTTTCAGACAAAGCAGACAAAGTTACCTATTTGATAGGTATGAGTGTCCAAAACACCTACGCCGGGAAGGTATCTAAATGCACTGACCTTGCCATAGAGATAAAACGATGAATAAAACAAAGTTACTATTGTTCCCCTAATTATGTGTCGGTCTCAGGTCTTACACCAAATATATTTACAACACACCTAAAACAGTTGGGCCTAGACAAGATATTCAAAAAAATCTGTATTTCTGAAAACCTGTAATATTGTAGGATCCTTCCTAAATTCATATCAATAGTAATGTTGACTTGGCATAGCCCGTCAACATTTTTTGGTATCGCAGTCATGCAAGAGAAACTTGGAAAGTCATTACTCTATTACTAATGAAATCGCCTTACACCTTAAAGTGAGTGTTATGGAGGCGAAGTTTAGCTAAAGCTACTCTTACTCTTAACCTCCAACACAGTATAAAAGGTGTAAGCAACAATACAAAAGCCATATAAAAATACAAAGATTAGCAAAGAAATGTTGCAAAAAATATATCTATCTAAAATAACCAGCTGGTAAATTTATTAAAAAACACATATATCTATCTACACACATCAATCTACTTAAACAAACTAGTACAGAAACTAATCAGTCAGAGTGATCAAAGGATGGAGTGCCTAAGATAAAAGACTTAACTTTCCTTTCCAAACTTGGTATGATGGCAAGGATTTCCAGGTTATACTATCAATATTGTACAATAAAATGTTACTGATAAATATGAAAATTAGTTTTTAAAGAGAGTAGTTCGATGACAAGGAATACAGAGGCTATGTTGATCCCTCAAGTGCCTCCTATGAATATCACAACGAAAAATGAGTTTGCCTTGCAAGTAGCTGGGTTTTGATTTCCTCATGATATTTAATAAGATCCTTCATTCTCATCCAATATAGTATGATGAACAATTCCAAAACATGGTCAAATTTTCTTAAACTAAAAATAAATCGGACACAACTGTTTCGAACAATTTGGATTCTGTTCTTACCCAGTAAACACATGTAGGTACGCTACTTAAACGTAATTTAAACATGTGAACGGTTGATAAAACGTTTACATTAGAGTATTAACGGTTTGATTTTGGTGTAAAATTATACCGTTTGATTAAAGCGTCATAATAACGTTTAGTTAAATACATAATTCTACGGTGGCTCACTTTCACGTTAGAGTAACGTTGTGTACTCCACAAATAAAGTGTGTTGATATAACGTTCTGATTCATAATCATTCTGCAATCCATAGAGTTTCAATGTTGAAGTAACGTTTGGCTTAATCATTTTATTAACCACATGAGCAACTGGTTTTTCAAAAGTTTCTCATTTTTAAATTAGGAGTAAAATCTGGTCAAGCGTCTAACAACAAACAAAATACATAATTTTGCTAATCCTCTATAAGCTATACAAACCGTTATGATAGCGGATGAAGATAACGTGCATTGCTCGTTCAGGTTCAACGTTATAATAACGTAGTTTCTAAACGGAGCAATTTGATTGGTCCGAAAGAGCCAGGCTGTGCGTGTATGTCGTGACATGTGCGTGACATCAGTACTGGTGGCGGCCATTTTCACCCGTGTTGTTGAAGAGTCAACAACTGTTCTCCGCTTCCTGAGTTTTCAGCTGTTTAGTACAGGTCTTGCGTTTGGTAAGTACATCTACATGACTAACTAATTTTCTGAGATGAAAATGCGGATGTCCCTAATGCTAAAATTTTGCTGTGGACCTCAGAGATGCAAATGATGCTATTACAACTCGTCGCTTGGTGGCGTGCGTTTGTTCTGGTTTTTCGTCTCAACTCATATGAAGTATCTATAACCGTTTCATAATAGTAGCGTTGTAATTATCATGCTTCCTGATTATTATTTGGCTTTTCTACATTTTGTTTCATACTGTCGAAGGAATAAATCTGTATTGGTTTATTATCATGTATTTATAATGATTTGGATCAACGCAAAATTGGAACTGTGATTTCCTAATTTTTATTAACGCCGGACATATTATGGTGTCGGTCACCAAAAATAAATAGTTAGGGTTGTTCTAGATTTAATGAAAATGCTCTACTTTTAGGTGATTCTCAATTATGCCACATTTTAAGATTCTCTCGAAACGTGAAGTACAAAAAAAGTTACAAAACGAGCAACTTTAACGAAACAAAAATTTTACATTGCGTTTTTTATAAGCGCCCTTAAAGTTGTGTATATACTTTATTTTAAGTTATATATTACATGTATATTACTTTATCAGCAGCCTTCTAATTTGATGTATCCACTTATTAATGAGAGTTCAATAAATACGTTAAAAAAACAACCGTTGCGTTTTATTTAAAATTATAAGCACTATTAATAGCAATTCAAATACTATCTCAGAATAATGTTTTGACTGGGGCAAAAATAATATCTTATTAACGTTGCTAATACACGATTTTTAAATGTTTTCGAAAAGGGTTACAAATAGAACTTTTTTAAACGTATAATGATCGCTTTTTTAAAACCGAGATAAAACGTATATTTATACGTTACTTGTAACGTTAGAAACCGCGACATTTTTAGGTTGATTGTACGTAAAAAAGTAACATAAAAATCAAAAGGTGTCAAGGATTAAATAAGGTTTAACTAACGTATGAGTGTTTACTGGGTAGTTTGCCAGTTGATAAAATAAAAATAGATGATATTGCAATAGTTGGAGACTCAGGGCCTCAGACAGCTTTTTGCGCATTTTAAAATTTAAAATGTGTCATCCGTCTTGACCATTCATGGAGATGTTGCACGTAACTTGAAGTAAGATAAATTCGAGAAGTTTGGCACTTACAGTCGATTAGTTATCACCCTGTAAGGTTTAGCTGCATATGCCATATCGGAATCAGATTAACTCATCTCTGGGTTTTCGCAACGTCCGTAGAGTGTGAACCGATGCGAACAGGTCATCAATTCACTCGTAACCAGCACTTAATTTCCATAAGCGATGACAAAGCGAACGTACAGCGATCGCCCAACAACCGCTATAAACAAATATACCGAGCGTACGACATTTCCCCGTTCATAACGAATAAATTCCCTATAATTTGTGCCGCAGAGGTGTGACTGCTTCGTCGACTCGCTTGTTGTCTTCTGCCTTTTCTTGCTGTTCCTATTCCACTTGGACAGTTGGACAGACTATCTCGCGATCTCACGTTAAGGCCGCTCCACACTCTCGCGAGAACCAGCCTTTCTTTCGGGCATTCCCCCCCCCCCCCACGAGTAGTCCTAGGGAATGGCTGACTATTAAAATGTCATTGCGTAATTTGACCGCTACAGTTACGATTTTTGTCACACGAGTATACCAAAAAACCGTGCCGATGGTATTGCAATACATCGAAATGAGATAATTGTCACACCATAGGATAGTAAATGCGGTTTTCAGGACCCTCAAATTAATTTGAATGGGCTGTGAACATATCCACAAGGATGGAGCAGACTTGGTATCTCTGGCAGGAGGCATCTTGCTGGAAATCAGAAACGAGAGTTTCATCGTCACCTGTCACCTGCGATGTAATGTATGAATTTCTCAGTGCACTTTCTTACCTCAGTAACACACGTCACCTATTTGGCCCTTTTTTGCTTCCCACACCGATAGGTGAGATGCTCAGAGTAATAATTCTTCTCTAGAATTATTACTCTTTTTGGGCGTTTTATGATGTCTACATAACGAAAATCCACGTCACTCATTTCCGTCGGTCTGTCTGTCTGTTGGCGTCTTTTTAACATCGTAATCTCAGTAACCGCTCCATGGATTGTGATGAAATTTGGGCAGCGATATGCTGTACTCTGGTAGTAGGTAATGTTCCTATAATTTTGGAAATCGTTGTACGGGGGCGGAGTAATTAGCAAAAAACAAACATTTTCAAATATTCATCAAACTTCATTTTTAAGCCAAAACAAAAAATATAAAAACAGCTCAAACTTTGTTTTTAGGCGTTTTAAGGGTTCCTGATCATTTTCTAATTTTCTTTTGAGTGGGGGTGAATTTAGAGTGGTGGGTGGGTGGGGGGTTGTAAAACTGAAAAATTTATTGTATTTATAATGGGCTGTCCATTGACCTGTGAGTGAAAAACCTAGCGGCATAATACACTTTTTTAGGTCCATCCGGACATTGCCTTGCTTATTATAGAAACCAACGCACTTAGAATTTGTGATGTACCTATACATACGACTGTTGTTTTAGATCGTTATAATATTATTATAGTGCGTAACGCGAAAACTATTAAATTGATTTTAATGAAATTTGACACAGTCCGTGACGAGGATGGAAAACGCGTATGTTTTTAAAAAATCATGTCAGTGGCGGCACAACAATAATAAAAAAAATAAAAATATAAAAACAGCTCAAACTTCGTTTCTAGATGGTTTGGAGGCTCCTGATCGTTTCGCATCGTCCAGTTGAAACATGCGAAAAAAAACTGTGGCGGTGTGAGGGAAACGCAAGAAACTATTTACAAGTTTTTGCGTTGGATGTTTATTTTGCGGGCGAGTGGGCGATGATTAATTTGCTTGCAAGGGGATTTCAAACTATAACTTCATGCAATAGGAAAATGGTATCATCATTATGTGTGGGAATTACAGAGTCAATCAACTTGACTCGATCTTTGATGTCGTGCTTGGTTACAGACATTTGAATTAAATTACAGGCATTTGAAGAATGTATGATTTTGCATTGCGAGTTCTTTAGCACACTAAAAAATTTTTTGAGAAAATCGTAAATAGTTGTCATTCATTAAGGTCTTAGCTATCACCATCTGAAATACTGTGTATGTAGTTTGAAAGTCATGAATTTGGTTTTCGAGATATTAAAAGATAAAAAATTGCTGTCACACCAGAGCTGTCATTACTTCAAGTAAAGTACTTGAAAAATGTATTTCAATTACTTTCTGGTATTTGAAGTACTGTACTTCAAATACATTGTTTTTGTGATATTTGTGCTTGATTCCCCAAATACTCTCTAAGAAGTATTTATATTTGGTACTTGTAGCACAAAAAATATATTTCAAATACCTGGCATTTTTATTTGAAATACTAAAGAAGTAAAATACTTGAAAAATTTATTTCAATTACTTTCTGGTATTTGAAGTACTGTATTTCAAATTAATTTTATTTCCCAAGTGCTATAAGAAGTATTTGTATTTGGTACACAAAAAATATAATTCAAATTTATACATTTATACTCGAAATACTAAAGTGAGTAAGAAATACATATTAGTATAGCTCGATGAAAATATAAAAATACTTGAAATACACATTTCAAGCATTAAATGCTCAAGTCTAGACAAGTATGGACAAATCAGCATTACGCATCGCGTCGCCTTGCGCTCTGTCTCTGTCGTACACATAGGATAGTCTACGCGACACTCTGACTCTACAGGACAGTCTCATCACAATCGACACAATCACAAAATATCAGTTCGTCTTGTTGCGTTCAACAAAATGCGTTGTTGATGTTGATTGAGGTTAAAATAATCTGTGAATGTGAGCTGTGAATTTACTGCCATTATAATAACAATCTTCAAAACTTCAAAACTGTACTTTGTCGTGGTGGTTACGAATTGCAGATTTAAAAAGGTAATTTTTCTCAAGCATCTCTTTATGAAAAAATTCATATACCGGGTGGCAATGGAATCGTTATACAGAGCTCCCTTCTTTTACAATCCTAGATGGAGGTTTCAAATTTTGGAGAATTATATGGTTAACGGAGATGCACAAAAGCCATGAGAAAACAAATGTATGCTTATTTTGGTTTAGCCGGAAGTGAGGTTAGGTTCTGAATTTTCAATGACACCCTATATATTTTTTCACACATTCGGATTGACATTTGGATTCTCTTGATGAACGAATTTGAATTGTTGTCATTGCTTGGTATTTCTGTTATACTTTTCACGAGTTCTGTGAATGACTGTATGCAAGAATCAAACAAGTGGATATGCTTTTTATTCATTATGTCTGCCAGAAAAATGCTAGAAAAGCGGCGCTTTGTATTATTCTCAACTCAACAATAATTATGAAATACTTGAAATATCCATCGCCGTATTTGAAATACTATATCAAGTAATTCAAGTATTAGTATGGTATTTGAATCACTTTTTTAAGTACTTGAGATATTAGTATCGTATTTGAATTACTTTATTTGAAAAATCAAGTACCAAATAAAAGTATTTGATACTTGAAGTACTTTCAAAAATAAAATTACTTGGTATTTGTACTTTGACGCATGCGACTCTGGTAATTGGTAATTGGTATTTGAAATACTATTTACTAGTACTTGTGACAGCTCTGTGTCACACCATCTTTTGATTACAATTATATCATTTTCAATTTTTCTTTTTAAATGTTTATGTCATTATCATGCCAGAGTATTGTAGTGCCATCTGCAAATACAGTGAATTGACCACTTATTTCTTAGGTTATTAATGTATACCAAAAATAAGATGGGGCCTAACACAGATCCCTGTGGTCCTGCATCCCGTACGTTCAATTTTTCTGAAGTTACATTTTTAGACAATTTAACAATTTGAGAATGATTACACAAATAAGAGGTAAACCATTTTAGTGCTATTTTAGAATTGACACAATCAAATGCTTTAGAAAAGTCACAGAACAAAACTACTGAAATTTGATTTTTATTTAAAGTAGAGTATAGTTTATAAAAAAATGGCATCTGATGTATTTTTTTGTTTTTGAAATCCAAACTGAAAGGGACTTATGATGTTATTGTTTTTCAATGTTATATTTATTTGTATACCCAGGCCCCTTAATAGAAGAATGGGTGAAAATAGAATGGCGGCGGTGCGTTGCCCAGAACCCAGAATCCTCTCCGCAACGCGCTCAGCGTTCCACAGAGCGAGGCGTTCATAATTGTTATGGATCAGTAATTAAACAAATAAATTACTAAACGGTCCGGAGTCGGCCCAGGTCGTTATTAATGATCGACGCGGCCAGCAACAGTTGCTGGCCACAGCCAACCCGGTTATTATGTAATTATCAGTTAGTTTTAATCTTCGGGTTAAGCAAACCTTTCAGGATCGACAACAAATTACCGCGTCCGAACAGCGACACACCCCCTTTTTAGTTTCAACGCAGTGGCGGACCAGTCGACGACAACAAAGGATTCAAGTACCTAATTCCCAGACAGCACAATATATTCTAGGAACATTCGAAGAATTACCATTTTGGAACATTGTATCATTCCATGAAAGGAAAGGTCCATGAATATCTAGATTATCTGATGAACATTCCAAGAATGTGAAAATGGGAATCCAAAAAATGTGCATAGGTTATTCCCCAGAATATTCTACGATTATTATTAAGATGTATGGAATATTGTAGGAAGATTCCTGGTATATCTTTGGAGAAATTTACGTTGATTCTGTCACTATATTGGACAACGAAATTAATTATAAGAAACGACTGATCAGCGAAATGATTTGCATTTCCAAACATGATAAGGCTGTGAATAAAGAAACTGATACGCTCGATCTGAGTGAGATTTATAATTTTTTGTCTGCTAATTACGTTAAACATAAACCATAATAAAAGAACATAATCAAATATAATAATAATAATCCTTCCTAAATTCAGACCCGTAATAGTTCAGGTGTTGACTTGGCTCAGCCCGTCAATACTTGTTGCTACCGCAGTCATGCGAGAGAAACCTGAAAAATCAGAGTAATAATAATACTGAGTTTATTTGCAGTCTTACAAACATAAGTACAAATATGACTGAACCCGGAATATCTATTATATAATCTATAAGTGTAAATATTCAGATCTTTCTCACACTGGCTTCAGTGTACAGCAGCAAAATCAGGTGTTGACAGCTGGCATTCCGTATTATTTTTTAATTATCTTCTAGAATGTATTTTGTTTTTTGACCCAAAGGGATATGTTATCCTTTGATGCTATAGGGGTGTGCTCGACAGTTAAGGATGTATACGCTTTACATTTGATTTTTATTGTTATTTTAATGTTTTAATGAGAATGAATGGAAAATTGTCTTATATTTTAATTTTAAAATTTTAAATGCAACTTAGCAATCTTCGGTGTACTCGTTTCCAGTTTGATTGTATTACAGATTTGCAAAAAATTGCTCAAATCTTTTAAATGTCAATTGTGAATTTCATGTGAATTTTCTCAAATTTGTTTGTAAGATTGCATTCCTAAAGCTAATACTCAATGTTTACCAATTTATATCCTTACCAGTATATGTTGATCTTCATATAATTTTTTAGCCCTGAAGAAGGCGTAAAATAAACGCCGAATCGTCGGTCTTTGAGTAAAAAAAAACCTCTGCATTTTTTTTCCCGAAATCCGAAGAACCTTTATCGACGAAATACTAGACCCTTGAGATAAGTATGTAAAACGAGCTACATAATTTCAAACACGACAATCGAACCAGTGAATCCACTGACCTACTTGACTTGGTAACGTATGTTGCAAAAGTTTTGAAATTTTTT
The DNA here is from genome assembly GCA_951848785.1 of Callosobruchus maculatus. Taxonomy (NCBI): domain Eukaryota; kingdom Metazoa; phylum Arthropoda; class Insecta; order Coleoptera; family Chrysomelidae; genus Callosobruchus; species Callosobruchus maculatus. Next base: position 10,293,306 of record CATOUR010000296.1, read on the forward strand.
TTCAAAACTCGGAAGGTAGTTTCACCGTTGATAACAATTCAGAAATAGTTACCATGATGGTAACCAGTCAACATCTAAACGTAACAATAAACCCATTTTGGTTATGATATGAGTTGTCAAAATGTCGTACAAATTAGATATTCGGAAGAGTATTTACAGTCTAGTTGGACGACTTGAAAAAAAAGAAATAGTTTGCCTATATCAACATCAAAATATTTCTGTTGCCACAATTTATAGAGCGATCCGTGAATGCGAAGAAGGTATTTCTTGTATAAATTTACCAAAAAGTGAACGTCCAAGAGCGTTGAATGCTGCTACAGTAGTACAGTTCAAAGAATGGTCAACAGAAGTGTACGTCGTGTTGGAACTTCAACATGAAAACTTGGACGGACTTTTCACGTCAATGCTAGCACAATCTGTAGAGAAATGAAGAGAGATAACTTGAAATTTCGAAAAAGAAGAAAATGTCCAAAGTATTCCCCAAATCAGTTAGAAAGAATTCCTCAATGCTGTCGCAATTTACGTCGTACTCATTTTGCTGGCAACATAAAAATTATTCTTGACGATGAAAAGTATTTCACATTTTCGAACTCAGAAATCAAAGGTAATGATGGTTTTTATAAAAGAGACTTTGAAACCTGTCCAGATAATGTAAAATTTAAACGAAAAGAAAAGTTTGAAAACAAAAAGTGTTAGTGTGGTGCGCTATATCAGACAGCGGTATTTCACAGCCGTACGTTGGACGAGTTAGGGCCGAAGCGGTTACCGCAGAAGTCTATACTCAAAGATGTTTGTCTGTACTACTCAATTTTATTGATACCCACCATGCTAATGACAATATAATGTTTTGGTAGATCTGGCTTCAAGTTATTATGCTCTGCGTACGAGAAACTGGCTAGAACGACACGGAATACCTTTTGTACTACGAAACGACAACCCTCCCAATTTTCCTCAAGCAAGACCTATCGAAATTTTTTCGGTTCAACTGAGTGCCAAAGTTTATAACAATGGCTGGGAAGCTCAAAACGAACTGAAGTTAAGAAGGAGCATAATGCTAAAGATCTAAGAAATTGATTTAGACTCTGTCCAAAACCTAATGAGGAACATTAAAGGGAAATTGCGAGCCGTGGAAGATCATGGCCCACTAGCAGTACTTTATATTAAGAAATATTGTAATTTTTTGTAGCTGTTGTAACAGTTCAAATATTTTTTTTATTTTTTGAAAAACTTCTCAAAACTTTTGCAACATACGTTATCTTCGTTCTATGCCCTGTTCTGGAACGTCATTTTGTACGCCTATGGGAAGTTCTATCGTTTCTTTTGAGCGTTGTGGCGCGCCTGAGAGACGTTATTGTTGTTATAAATTGACCAGCTAATGGGTCGACTGCGATTTGGGTAAAAATTTCAGGGCGCAAATACAGAACAAACCAGAACTGACTCGTGAAAGTTGCACCGCACCGGTCTCTCACTGAGCTTTGATTATATGTATTAGCCAGATATATCTTGGTTGTTGTTTGTCCTAACTTTTTCGTAGTTCCATTGAAAACCAATGAGGTGTATCACATTCAGCGCTTCCAGATATGTGGCTAGGTACATAACGCTTTCATATCGTACAGGGTATCGCATTTTGGGCACTCGGTTATTCTTGAATATAGGGAGTTTCGGGTTTCGCGATAGTGTGCTACTTTCTTGTGAAACTAAAGATGCCGTCAACAAAATTATTATGTTCTTTTTGAGATACAGGGTGAAATCGAAAACTATCGAATTTGGGACCACACTCATATCTTGGTTGTTTTTGATCTTATTGAAAAGTCGAAAAAAAAAACGTCCTTTTCAAGGAGTTTTTGAACCTTCGAGCTTATATATCTTGATGAGGTTTTCGGGAACTATGGTTCAATGTGACAAGGGAGAAGGGAGAGTAAAACACAAAAGTTTTATCTCAAATGGGTCGAAACGTTTCGACCATCTTTGTGATCTTCTTCAGTCTGGTTTTTTCCTTTAATTTCCAAAATAAAACTACAAAAATGTATTAATAGATGACAGGTTTTTATAATTTTAACCTACCTACCAAAAATTCTTTGAAACCAGGTTAGGAAACAAACATAATAAAAAATAAAATGACCCAGGCTGTTAACAGCTCTGACCAGAGCTCTGACCAGAGCTGTTAACAGCCCTTGTCACATTGAACCATAGTTCCCGAAAACCTCAACAAGATAAAAAAAAGTCTATATAGGATTTCTTCTGTAGACTCCAGAATAAATAGATTTGAGTACACAAATAGAAGCTATATTTTAAATTTACCGAAAAATCGAAATATCTCGGAAACTGATGGACGTAGGTACAACAAGTGCTATACAAAGATGAAAGAGCATATTAAAAGCCATTTGGTATAATAAAATATTGGGGGTTACTTTTGAAAAAAAAAGAGAAAATCTGGATTTTGCATTCTACATCACCCTGTATACGAATATGTGTTGCGGGCTTTTTTTATATCCGATTTTAAAACTAGACGATATTTGTTATCCATCCATGTAAAAAAAAAATTATTTTTGATTCATCACTTTTTGATATACAGTACGTTCATTTGACAGCGATTTGGAGATAAAAATAGTTATAACTTTTGCAGTACCCTGTACAATGTAACAATACCCTATATTGGAAGAACTGAAATCATTAGTAGAATTTAAATGTGGAATAACATATAGGGTATCTCATTTAAAAAATGCATGTTTGCATCACCACGTAGTTATGGATCACCCTGTATAAATCTAAATATCTTCTGAGCAAGGGGCATATCCGTGGCTATAACTTTTATATACAACTTTTTTTCGCTATCTTCTACAGTAGTGGAGTTATCGACCGAGCCGGTACTAAAAACTCACCCTGTATGTAAGTAAAGTGTGTTGGAAATGGCTATAATCTATTTGAATGACTTGTGACATTTTCTGGATACCCGCTTTGAAAATTGTTATTTGTTTTGTTGAACCCTGTCAGATTATTTTCTTAACGCAAACCACACTATTGTTGTACTTATTTCAAAATTAAAGTGGTTTTCTTATTATTTGGGCTATAAAGACACATAAATTGTGGTGACTAGCGTCTTCCAATTCTTTTGTTCATGCATATGTATCTTTATTAAAAAATCAAACCTGGAAACTTACCGATTCTTCCATAGCTAATGACCATCCACGATTTTTGGTAAAGAAATGAGCAAAATATTTTTGGCTTCAGATTTATTGGATCATAAAAATATACTGTTGGAAAAAATTATCGAATATTTTTTATAATCACTGTTATTAGAAAATAATTTTAAATTATCGCCGTAAACCTATATAATTATGCGGATGTTGGTCATCAAGTAGGCAGACCATTCACTTGTTTTTAAATATTTTGACGTTTAATTTACATTAATGATGATTACTATTATTGAGGAGCAGACTTTCAAAATGAATTTTGTCCATTATTACAAATTTTCAAGAGGACCAAAAAACAAGTATAGACAAACCAAATCATAGCGAAAAAAAAGTTTGGGATAATATAATGAGAGAAAATAAATATTCAGAATCAGCATGAAAAAAATATTCTGTAGTTTTGGCTATCTTTTGTATACGTACAGACCGGACGGACGGACAGACAGAGGCTCTGCCTAGGCTCTCTTCAGTGAGAGCTAAAACTATGGCATTTAGGAGCTTACGTGGCTGAAGCATTCAACGTAGGATCATAATTAGGTTGAAAAACTGTATAAAGACCCCATATTAGGCCGTCAATCATAATGGGAGTCAATTTTCCGGTCGATATGGTCAGGAGTTGAACAGCGCGATAGAAAGCCCACCTCCGAAAAATTGTTAGAATTCAGATTGGCGTGACTTCACGGCTAACCGAGCACTAATTAACTTCAAAATGACGCTAAATTAACCGATACTCTGTTTATGGCACGGGCAGGATATTCTTATCATTTATCATTATTACAGGGCGACCATAATGACAAGATGGTTAAACGATTTTTCAAGAGAACAACAGGACAACAGCACAGGGTTAATAATAATAATGATAAATAAATGCTTGCTATCCACCGACGATTACTGCAGAAAGTGCCACCAACAGAAAGAAACAAAAGACCACATAATAACAAGCGCATGCAAAACGCTCGTTGGAACCTAGTACACAGCCAGACATAACTCTGCAGCCAAAGTCATACAGCAAGCACTAGCCACAATAAACAATCTAATAAAAATAAATCTACATCAGTATTAGAAAACAATCAATACAAACTACACTGGGACGTTGAAATACGTACAGATAAGACTATTCCAGCAAATAGGCCAGATTCCAAGTCAAAGGTAGACAAAGTTACCTATTTGATAGGTATCGCTATTCCCAACGATACAAACACCCAAAACACCTCCGTTGGGAAGATACCTAAATACACTGACCTTGCGATAGAAATAAAACGGCTCTGGAAGCAAAATAAAGTTACTACTGTCCCCCTAATTATGTCGGTCTCAGGCCTCAGACCGAACACATTTTCACCACACCTTCAACACAAAATATTCCAAAAGTCAGGTGTTGACTTGGCGCAGCCCGTCAACGTTTGTTGCTACCGCAGTCATGCGAGAGAAGCTTGAAAGAACAGGATAATAATAATAATATAAATTTAATATGGTCAACTACTATATATGGTGTATGTATGGTTCATTATATGTATAATGTGAATAAAATGTGTAGATTCAATCCAACAAGTTTACACTTTATGGTAGACTGATGTGTCTAACCACTTCACTTTTTTGAGCATCTGCCATTAGTAGATGCCATTTTTTTTTCTGGAACAGCGTTCATAATGCCATAAAAATGTTTAATATACGAGATAATTTAGACAAAATATTCCTAGAATATTAAAAAACATTCTACCACGATTGTTCATGGAATATCCGTCCGAGATATTCGATGGAATATTCTAGGAATCTAGGAATGTAGCGTGTTTTTCCTATTTCGAACATTTAAAGAATATTCTATGAATATTCCGATTATTCATGGAATTTTCTCAAGATATTCATAACATCTGTCGTGAATGTGAATAAAATATTTTGATAATACCATCCAGTAATATGTGGGATGCTTAAAGCTTCGCGAACCTCCAGAAAACACAAATCCGACTGCGTTATTTGGCACATATTTTAGAAAATCACGTTGATGTGTTATTGGCGTGTGTATAATTATGGTCCTTTGAAATTTCCTCGCCTTATGGAAGGAACTTTATTTGTAGATACATTTCAAATAACAGTATATAGGGTTCTAAAACTTGGATAACGAAAAAATCATAGAACTGCATATTATGAATTCTCATTACTCACTGACTGTATGTCGGAAACTCTAAAATCTATAAAACCAGTTGCAAGTGAAAGAATGTTTCAACGATATGTTTACTATATATTTTGTCAGTTTCTGTCACATCCTGAAAAATATCTGCCACAGAACACGAAATACTGGTACAATACAAAAAGAGATAACAGAAAACATCAAAATGCGTGGGTATAGGCATAACAAATTGACTTATATTTGCAATAGGACAACGTCGCCAAATGCATTCCCGCATCTGGTAGATGTTGTCTAGGAAACAGATACACAAGGAAAGCCACACTTGAAGGTCCCTCGAGATTACTCAAGTAATACTCAACAATCCCTTGCGATTACTTAAGTATTACTCAAGGGATCCTTGAGGAACCACTATGAATACGGACCTAAGACATTACAAAGTAAAGTCTTTTCTTTTATACATGACCCCCCCCCCCAAGGTCAAAGCCTAGCTACGGCCCTGCCAAAAATCAGATATATAGTACCCTTAAAATGGTAGCGTCATTTTCATCAGCCTAAAAGATATGGTCTGCATTAAAATATACGGCATCCAGTTGAAAGTAATTCTTATCCCAGTTTTTTTCAGTAGAAGAGGTTTCTTCGGATTTTGGGATAAATTAATGCAAGAGGTTTTTAACTCAAAGAGCCGACGTTTCGGCGTTTATTTTACGCCTTCTTCAGGGCTAAAATTCACACGAAGACGAAAAATATATAAGTAAAACATAGAGTGCCAAAACAATGAGTAAAAACGTTGACAATTCAGTCTAACAGACAAATTTAAAATTTTTTAAAATTTTACACAAAGTTACAATTAAAATATAAAAGATTTTAACATTTAAAAAGTTAACTCGGCAAAAACAATCAAAATAAAAAGCCGGTACATTGCCAAAAGATATAAAAGTTAAAAATATAATACAGTTTTCCACTAGAATGTTAAAATACACTAAAATGTAGAGCATACATCCTTACCTATCGAGCACACCCCTAAAGCAACAAGGAATAACATATCCCTTTGTGTCAATAAACAACAAAAAAAATTCCAGAAGATTGATAAAAAGAATCGTAGATGCCGTTCGTCAATACACCTTTTATTGATATATGCTGCTGTACACTGAAGACAGTTTGAGAAAATATGAATATTTTATACTTACATGTATACTATTTAATGAATATACCAGGTTCAGTCATAAAGTCAACCAATTCTTTGATTACGTTCTTTTTAATTTAATGTAATTAGTAATCAATAAATTATAAATCTGACTTAGATCAAGAGTGTCAGTTTTCTTATTGACAGCCTTATCATGCTTATAGATATAAATCATTTCGCTGATCAGTCGTTTTTTATAATTAATCTCGTTGTCAAGTATACTGACAGAATCAAAATTAAAATGGTGATTATACTCGAAATGGTGAGACGCTAAGGCTGTATGATCCCTATCATTTTTATGAGTATCTTTACAAGATGACTTATGGGCGGAAATCCTGTTTTTTAAATTTTGTTTTGTTTGCCCTATATATACAGCATCACATTGCCCGCAAGGTATTTTATAGACCACATTGGATTTGTACTTGGTGTCAAGCTTATCTTTTTGTGAACAAAAAAGTGAAGATACAGTTTTAGTGTGGTAAAAGACTATTTTATGTGTGTCATCAGCAAGATGATGTCGAATTCTCTCTGAAAGTCTTTTGACATAGGGAATTTTTGAATAAGTTACTATGCTGGAACTGTTTTGATTAGTGCGTGGACTAGAAGGAGGAGGAAGAGTGTTTGAACTATTGTTAATAACTAAGTTGCAGAAGTATTCAGGATAGTCATTAAGTTTAAGTTTCTCTTTGAATCTAGATATATTCTCTTGAACAAACTGTGGGCTGCTTAACCTGATAATCTTATTCTTCAAGGAACACATAATACTATACTTCTGACTGAATGGATGGTAGGAATAAAAGTTCAAAAGCCTCCCTGAACTGATTGGTTTCTCATACCAGTTGAATAACACTTTACCCTCATTTGTTCTAGTTAAACAGATATCTAAAAATGGAATTGAACTGCTACTGTTTTCATATTCAATGGTGAACTGTATTTTTTGATGATAAGAGTTAAAACGATTTAAAACATGTTCCACCTTATCTGCAGGAATAGCTAATATGGTATCATCGACATAAAGTTTAATTAGTGGAACCTCAAAATCCAGGGATTGAATAATTGTATGAATCAGTTCTTCCATAACTAGGTTAGCCAAGACAGGACTACAAGGATTACCCATTGCTGTACCATCTAACTGTTGATAAAATATTCCATGAAATACGAAGTAGCTTGTGTCAAAGCAAACGTTGATAATTTCTATAAACGTTGTTTGAGGAATATTAGTGAATTCACAGATTTTCTTCCAGTATTTAGTTATTAAGTTGATAATTAGCTGTTTAGGGATATTGGTGAATAGACTGGTGACGTCGAGACTGATTAATATGTAGTTGCTAGGTAAATTTAGCTCCTTAAGTGTATCCACCAATTCTATAGAACTTTTAATTGAGTAATTATGTAATGGAAAAATGTTTGAAAGGATGTTACTAATAAATTTTGATAGCTGATACGAAGGAGATTGTGTACATGGTACGACAGGTCTTATTTGATTATTTTTATGTACTTTAATGAGTCCATAAATCCTTGGAGGCTGTGCATTATACACCTTAAGGGATCTGTATGTGGACTGATCAATAAGGTTCTCATTATGTCGATGATACCATATTAGCTATTCCTGCAGATAAGGTGGAACATGTTTTAAATTGTTTTAACTCTTATCATCAAAAAATACAGTTCACCATTGAATATGAAAACAGTAGCAGTTCAATTCCATTTTTAGATATCTGTTTAACTAGAACAAATGAGGGTAAAGTGTTATTCAACTGGTATGAGAAACCAATCAGTTCAGGGAGGCTTTTGAACTTTTATTCCTACCATCCATTCAGTCAGAAGTATAGTATTATGTGTTCCTTGAAGAATAAGATTATCAGGTTAAGCAGCCCACAGTTTGTTCAAGAGAATATATCTAGATTCAAAGAGAAACTTAAACTTAATGACTATCCTGAATACTTCTGCAACTTAGTTATTAACAATAGTTCAAACACTCTTCCTCCTCCTTCTAGTCCACGCACTAATCAAAACAGTTCCAGCATAGTAACTTATTCAAAAATTCCCTATGTCAAAAGACTTTCAGAGAGAATTCGACATCATCTTGCTGATGACACACATAAAATAGTCTTTTACCACACTAAAACTGTATCTTCACTTTTTTGTTCACAAAAAGATAAGCTTGACACCAAGTACAAATCCAATGTGGTCTATAAAATACCTTGCGGGCAATGTGATGCTGTATATATAGGGCAAACAAAACAAAATTTAAAAAACAGGATTTCCGCCCATAAGTCATCTTGTAAAGATACTCATAAAAATGATAGGGATCATACAGCCTTAGCGTCTCACCATTTCGAGTATAATCACCATTTTAATTTCGATTCTGTCAGTATACTTGACAACGAGATTAATTATAAAAAACGACTGATCAGCGAAATGATTTATATCTATAAGCATGATAAGGCTGTCAATAAGAAAACTGACACTCTTGATCTAAGTCAGATTTATAATTTATTGATTACTAATTACATTAAATTAAAAAGAACGTAATCAAAGAATTGGTTGACTTTATGACTGAACCTGGTATATTCATTAAATAGTATACATGTAAATATAAAATATTCATATTTTCTCAAACTGTCTTCAGTGTACAGCAGCATATATCAATAAAAGGTGTATTGACGAACGGCATCTACGATTCTTTTTATCAATCTTCTGGAATTTTTTTTGTTGTTTATTGACACAAAGGGATATGTTATTCCTTGTTGCTTTAGGGGTGTGCTCGATAGGTAAGGATGTATGCTCTACATTTTAGTGTATTTTAACATTCTAGTGGAAAACTGTATTATATTTTTAACTTTTATATCTTTTGGCAATGTACCGGCTTTTTATTTTGATTGTTTTTGCCGAGTTAACTTTTTAAATGTTAAAATCTTTTATATTTTAATTGTAACTTTGTGTAAAATTTTAAAAAATTTTAAATTTGTCTGTTAGACTGAATTGTCAACGTTTTTACTCATTGTTTTGGCACTCTATGTTTTACTTATATATTTTTCGTCTTCGTGTGAATTTTAGCCCTGAAGAAGGCGTAAAATAAACGCCGAAACGTCGGCTCTTTGAGTTAAAAACCTCTTGCATTAATTTATCCCAAAATCCGAAGAAACCTCTTCTACTGAAAAAAACTGGGATAAGAATTACTTTCAACTGGATTACTAAGCTGTTCGGATATTTCCACCAACCATGGGTTTCTACGAAGATGGGAAAAATGAATTTGGAGTAGATGCCGCACAATTGATGAAAAAATGGAATGGACTAATGAATAAGTTAGCTGCATTCAAGAACAGGAAAATATTTTTAATCAGATGTAGAAAAAATAACATAATACCTGATCACATAGTCCACCACTTTAAATGTATAGCTACATCACTTACAGGTGAGCATCCTTATGTTGACGAGATAGATTTTCTTGTTAGGAAATTTCAAAAACAGATCCTTAACAAGGAAATAAAAATAACTTTTTGGTACATACATTTCTACCTTTCCAACGTTCTAGAGATAAAACAAAGATTGTCACTTATGATGCCTAATGAAATTATCCTTGAATTTGAAAGGAGAATTAAAACTTCTTATGAATTTTCTTTCAAATTATTTAAGAGAAGGAATATTATCAAACTCGAAAGGCTGCTGCATAAAAATTCGAATATTGTGTTTCCAAAATCATCTAACAAATTCATCAAAAATCTAACTGATGTTGAGATACCAGAGCAAGTCATGAATGTCCTTAGTTTAGGTCCCAAGTTTAGCATACAACATGAAAAACATGAAATTCCTGTCTTAAATTTGATAAAAGATGTCGAGTGCTGCATCCAACAGAGAGATAATGCAAATAAGAATGGACTTAGAAGTATCACTACCAACATACTGACTAACCATTTACAAAATCCACAAACGAGTTATAGTATACAGGAAGAATTGCTCATTAAAAGTTTCAAATCAGCCAAGGTGTTTTTGAAACAAAATCCTAATATTTTTGTTACCAGGTCAGATAAAGGGAATATTACTGTTATTATGTACAAGACCGATTATGAACAGAAGATGATTGGACTTGTACACAATGAAGAGTTATATAAAGCACTACCTAGCGATCCAACCAATAGTTTTCAAACAAAATGTAATCAAGTGGTCAATAAATTATATAATGAGAACCTTATTGATCAGTCCACATACAGATCCCTTAAGGTGTATAATGCACAGCCTCCAAGGATTTATGGACTCATTAAAGTACATAAAAATAATCAAATAAGACCTGTCGTACCATGTACACAATCTCCTTCGTATCAGCTATCAAAATTTATTAGTAACATCCTTTCAAACATTTTTCCATTACATAATTACTCAATTAAAAGTTCTATAGAATTGGTGGATACACTTAAGGAGCTAAATTTACCTAGCAACTACATATTAATCAGTCTCGACGTCACCAGTCTATTCACCAATATCCCTAAACAGCTAATTATCAACTTAATAACTAAATACTGGAAGAAAATCTGTGAATTCACTAATATTCCTCAAACAACGTTTATAGAAATTATCAACGTTTGCTTTGACACAAGCTACTTCGTATTTCATGGAATATTTTATCAACAGTTAGATGGTACAGCAATGGGTAATCCTTGTAGTCCTGTCTTGGCTAACCTAGTTATGGAAGAACTGATTCATACAATTATTCAATCCCTGGATTTTGAGGTTCCACTAATTAAACTTTATGTCGATGATACCATATTAGCTATTCCTGCAGATAAGGTGGAACATGTTTTAAATCGTTTTAACTCTTATCATCAAAAAATACAGTTCACCATTGAATATGAAAACAGTAGCAGTTCAATTCCATTTTTAGATATCTGTTTAACTAGAACAAATGAGGGTAAAGTGTTATTCAACTGGTATGAGAAACCAATCAGTTCAGGGAGGCTTTTGAACTTTTATTCCTACCATCCATTCAGTCAGAAGTATAGTATTATGTGTTCCTTGAAGAATAAGATTATCAGGTTAAGCAGCCCACAGTTTGTTCAAGAGAATATATCTAGATTCAAAGAGAAACTTAAACTTAATGACTATCCTGAATACTTCTGCAACTTAGTTATTAACAATAGTTCAAACACTCTTCCTCCTCCTTCTAGTCCACGCACTAATCAAAACAGTTCCAGCATAGTAACTTATTCAAAAATTCCCTATGTCAAAAGACTTTCAGAGAGAATTCGACATCATCTTGCTGATGACACACATAAAATAGTCTTTTACCACACTAAAACTGTATCTTCACTTTTTTGTTCACAAAAAGATAAGCTTGACACCAAGTACAAATCCAATGTGGTCTATAAAATACCTTGCGGGCAATGTGATGCTGTATATATAGGGCAAACAAAACAAAATTTAAAAAACAGGATTTCCGCCCATAAGTCATCTTGTAAAGATACTCATAAAAATGATAGGGATCATACAGCCTTAGCGTCTCACCATTTCGAGTATAATCACCATTTTAATTTTGATTCTGTCAGTATACTTGACAACGAGATTAATTATAAAAAACGACTGATCAGCGAAATGATTTATATCTATAAGCATGATAAGGCTGTCAATAAGAAAACTGACACTCTTGATCTAAGTCAGATTTATAATTTATTGATTACTAATTACATTAAATTAAAAAGAACGTAATCAAAGAATTGGTTGACTTTATGACTGAACCTGGTATATTCATTAAATAGTATACATGTAAGTATAAAATATTCATATTTTCTCAAACTGTCTTCAGTGTACAGCAGCATATATCAATAAAAGGTGTATTGACGAACGGCATCTACGATTCTTTTTATCAATCTTCTGGAATTTTTTTTGTTGTTTATTGACACAAAGGGATATGTTATTCCTTGTTGCTTTAGGGGTGTGCTCGATAGGTAAGGATGTATGCTCTACATTTTAGTGTATTTTAACATTCTAGTGGAAAACTGTATTATATTTTTAACTTTTATATCTTTTGGCAATGTACCGGCTTTTTATTTTGATTGTTTTTGCCGAGTTAACTTTTTAAATGTTAAAATCTTTTATATTTTAATTGTAACTTTGTGTAAAATTTTAAAAAATTTTAAATTTGTCTGTTAGACTGAATTGTCAACGTTTTTACTCATTGTTTTGGCACTCTATGTTTTACTTATATATTTTTCGTCTTCGTGTGAATTTTAGCCCTGAAGAAGGCGTAAAATAAACGCCGAAACGTCGGCTCTTTGAGTTAAAAACCTCTTGCATTAATTTATCCCAAAATCCGAAGAAACCTCTTCTACTGAAAAAAACTGGGATAAGAATTACTTTCAACTGGATTACTAAGCTGTTCGGATATTTCCACCAACCATGGGTTTCTACGAAGATGTGAAAAATGAATTTGGAGTAGATGCCGCACAATTGATGAAAAAATGGAATGGACTAATGAATAAGTTAGCTGCATTCAAGAACAGGAAAATATTTTTAATCAGATGTAGAAAAAATAACATAATACCTGATCACATAGTCCACCACTTTAAATGTATAGCTACATCACTTACAGGTGAGCATCCTTATGTTGACGAGATAGATTTTCTTGTTAGGAAATTTCAAAAACAGATCCTTAACAAGGAAATAAAAATAACTTTTTGGTACATACATTTCTACCTTTCCAACGTTCTAGAGATAAAACAAAGATTGTCACTTATGATGCCTAATGAAATTATCCTTGAATTTGAAAGGAGAATTAAAACTTCTTATGAATTTTCTTTCAAATTATTTAAGAGAAGGAATATTATCAAACTCGAAAGGCTGCTGCATAAAAATTCGAATATTGTGTTTCCAAAATCATCTAACAAATTCATCAAAAATCTAACTGATGTTGAGATACCAGAGCAAGTCATGAATGTCCTTAGTTTAGGTCCCAAGTTTAGCATACAACATGAAAAACATGAAATTCCTGTCTTAAATTTGATAAAAGATGTCGAGTGCTGCATCCAACAGAGAGATAATGCAAATAAGAATGGACTTAGAAGTATCACTACCAACATACTGACTAACCATTTACAAAATCCACAAACGAGTTATAGTATACAGGAAGAATTGCTCATTAAAAGTTTCAAATCAGCCAAGGTGTTTTTGAAACAAAATCCTAATATTTTTGTTACCAGGTCAGATAAAGGGAATATTACTGTTATTATGTACAAGACCGATTATGAACAGAAGATGATTGGACTTGTACACAATGAAGAGTTATATAAAGCACTACCTAGCGATCCAACCAATAGTTTTCAAACAAAATGTAATCAAGTGGTCAATAAATTATATAATGAGAACCTTATTGATCAGTCCACATACAGATCCCTTAAGGTGTATAATGCACAGCCTCCAAGGATTTATGGACTCATTAAAGTACATAAAAATAATCAAATAAGACCTGTCGTACCATGTACACAATCTCCTTCGTATCAGCTATCAAAATTTATTAGTAACATCCTTTCAAACATTTTTCCATTACATAATTACTCAATTAAAAGTTCTATAGAATTGGTGGATACACTTAAGGAGCTAAATTTACCTAGCAACTACATATTAATCAGTCTCGACGTCACCAGTCTATTCACCAATATCCCTAAACAGCTAATTATCAACTTAATAACTAAATACTGGAAGAAAATCTGTGAATTCACTAATATTCCTCAAACAACGTTTATAGAAATTATCAACGTTTGCTTTGACACAAGCTGCTTCGTATTTCATGGAATATTTTATCAACAGTTAGATGGTACAGCAATGGGTAATCCTTGTAGTCCTGTCTTGGCTAACCTAGTTATGGAAGAACTGATTCATACAATTATTCAATCCCTGGATTTTGAGGTTCCACTAATTAAACTTTATGTCGATGATATCATATTAGCTATTCCTGCAGATAAGGTGGAACATGTTTTAAATCGTTTTAACTCTTATCATCAAAAAATACAGTTCACCATTGAATATGAAAACAGTAGCAGTTCAATTCCATTTTTAGATATCTGTTTAACTAGAACAAATGAGGGTAAAGTGTTATTCAACTGGTATGAGAAACCAATCAGTTCAGGGAGGCTTTTGAACTTTTATTCCTACCATCCATTCAGTCAGAAGTATAGTATTATGTGTTCCTTGAAGAATAAGATTATCAGGTTAAGCAGCCCACAGTTTGTTCAAGAGAATATATCTAGATTCAAAGAGAAACTTAAACTTAATGACTATCCTGAATACTTCTGCAACTTAGTTATTAACAATAGTTCAAACACTCTTCCTCCTCCTTCTAGTCCACGCACTAATCAAAACAGTTCCAGCATAGTAACTTATTCAAAAATTCCCTATGTCAAAAGACTTTCAGAGAGAATTCGACATCATCTTGCTGATGACACACATAAAATAGTCTTTTACCACACTAAAACTGTATCTTCACTTTTTTGTTCACAAAAAGATAAGCTTGACACCAAGTACAAATCCAATGTGGTCTATAAAATACCTTGCGGGCAATGTGATGCTGTATATATAGGGCAAACAAAACAAAATTTAAAAAACAGGATTTCCGCCCATAAGTCATCTTGTAAAGATACTCATAAAAATGATAGGGATCATACAGCCTTAGCGTCTCACCATTTCGAGTATAATCACCATTTTAATTTCGATTCTGTCAGTATACTTGACAACGAGATTAATTATAAAAAACGACTGATCAGCGAAATGATTTATATCTATAAGCATGATAAGGCTGTCAATAAGAAAACTGACACTCTTGATCTAAGTCAGATTTATAATTTATTGATTATTAATTACATTAAATTAAAAAGAACGTAATCAAAGAATTGGTTGACTTTATGACTGAACCTGGTATATTCATTAAATAGTATACATGTAAGTATAAAATATTCATATTTTCTCAAACTGTCTTCAGTGTACAGCAGCATATATCAATAAAAGGTGTATTGACGAACGGCATCTACGATTCTTTTTATCAATCTTCTGGAATTTTTTTTGTTGTTTATTGACACAAAGGGATATGTTATTCCTTGTTGCTTTAGGGGTGTGCTCGATAGGTAAGGATGTATGCTCTACATTTTAGTGTATTTTAACATTCTAGTGGAAAACTGTATTATATTTTTAACTTTTATATCTTTTGGCAATGTACCGGCTTTTTACGAGTAAGACAGAAGGAATTCTGCCGGTGCGCCATCTAGTACCCGAAGGTGACGGCAACCAAAGAGAGAAACGCCACTAGAAGCAGTTTACTTCTCCTTGGTGGAACGACAAGGCTCGCTCGCTTTTTGCCACTAGAGGCGCGGATTTTGACGCACGCAGCGTGAAGCCGATATACGAGGGTTGCTCTATACCTCCGTCAATCCACCAGTACGCAGACAGCTGTTTCACGCTTATTAGCGATCATCAGTGCGCCATAGGTCGATTGACGAAAGTAGAGAGCATCAATTTTTCCATGTTTAATAAACATGTGAAAGATGTACGAGTAAGACAGAAGGAATTCTGCCGGTGCGCCATCTAGTACCCGAAGGTGACGGCAACCAAAGAGAGAAACGCCACTAGAAGCAGTTTACTTCTCCTTGGTGGAACGACAAGGCTCGCTCGCTTTTTGCCACTAGAGGCGCGGATTTTGACGCACGCAGCGTGAAGCCGATATACGAGGGTTGCTCTATACCTCCGTCAATCCACCAGTACGCAGACAGCTGTTTCACGCTTATTAGCGATCATCAGTGCGCCATAGGTCGATTGACGAAAGTAGAGAGCATCAATTTTTCCATGTTTAATAAACATGTGAAAGATGTACGAGTAAGACAGAAGGAATTCTGCCGGTGCGCCATCTAGTACCCGAAGGTGACGGCAACCAAAGAGAGAAACGCCACTAGAAGCAGTTTACTTCTCCTTGGTGGAACGACAAGGCTCGCTCGCTTTTTGCCACTAGAGGCGCGGATTTTGACGCACGCAGCGTGAAGCCGATATACGAGGGTTGCTCTATACCTCCGTCAATCCACCAGTACGCAGACAGCTGTTTCACGCTTATTAGCGATCATCAGTGCGCCATAGGTCGATTGACGAAAGTAGAGAGCATCAATTTTTCCATGTTTAATAAACATGTGAAAGATGTACGAGTAAGACAGAAGGAATTCTGCCGGTGCGCCATCTAGTACCCGAAGGTGACGGCAACCAAAGAGAGAAACGCCACTAGAAGCAGTTTACTTCTCCTTGGTGGAACGACAAGGCTCGCTCGCTTTTTGCCACTAGAGGCGCGGATTTTGACGCACGCAGCGTGAAGCCGATATACGAGGGTTGCTCTATACCTCCGTCAATCCACCAGTACGCAGACAGCTGTTTCACGCTTATTAGCGATCATCAGTGCGCCATAGGTCGATTGACGAAAGTAGAGAGCATCAATTTTTCATGTTTAATAAACATGTGAAAGATGTACGAGTAAGACAGAAGGAATTCTGCCGGTGCGCCATCTAGTACCCGAAGGTGACGGCAACCAAAGAGAGAAACGCCACTAGAAGCAGTTTACTTCTCCTTGGTGGAACGACAAGGCTCGCTCGCTTTTTGCCACTAGAGGCGCGGATTTTGACGCACGCAGCGTGAAGCCGATATACGAGGGTTGCTCTATACCTCCGTCAATCCACCAGTACGCAGACAGCTGTTTCACGCTTATTAGCGATCATCAGTGCGCCATAGGTCGATTGACGGAAGTAGAGAGCATCAATTTTTCCATGTTTAATAAACATGTGAAAGATGTACGAGTAAGACAGAAGGAATTCTGCCGGTGCGCCATCTAGTACCCGAAGGTGACGGCAACCAAAGAGAGAAACGCCACTAGAAGCAGTTTACTTCTCCTTGGTGGAACGACAAGGCTCGCTCGCTTTTTGCCACTAGAGGCGCGGATTTTGACGCACGCAGCGTGAAGCCGATATACGAGGGTTGCTCTATACCTCCGTCAATCCACCAGTACGCAGACAGCTGTTTCACGCTTATTAGCGATCATCAGTGCGCCATAGGTCGATTGACGAAAGTAGAGAGCATCAATTTTTCATGTTTAATAAACATGTGAAAGATGTACGAGTAAGACAGAAGGAATTCTGCCGGTGCGCCATCTAGTACCCGAAGGTGACGGCAACCAAAGAGAGAAACGCCACTAGAAGCAGTTTACTTCTCCTTGGTGGAACGACAAGGCTCGCTCGCTTTTTGCCACTAGAGGCGCGGATTTTGACGCACGCAGCGTGAAGCCGATATACGAGGGTTGCTCTATACCTCCGTCAATCCACCAGTACGCAGACAGCTGTTTCACGCTTATTAGCGATCATCAGTGCGCCATAGGTCGATTGACGGAAGTAGAGAGCATCAATTTTTCCATGTTTAATAAACATGTGAAAGATGTACGAGTAAGACAGAAGGAATTCTGCCGGTGCGCCATCTAGTACCCGAAGGTGACGGCAACCAAAGAGAGAAACGCCACTAGAAGCAGTTTACTTCTCCTTGGTGGAACGACAAGGCTCGCTCGCTTTTTGCCACTAGAGGCGCGGATTTTGACGCACGCAGCGTGAAGCCGATATACGAGGGTTGCTCTATACCTCCGTCAATCCACCAGTACGCAGACAGCTGTTTCACGCTTATTAGCGATCATCAGTGCGCCATAGGTCGATTGACGAAAGTAGAGAGCATCAATTTTTCATGTTTAATAAACATGTGAAAGATGTACGAGTAAGACAGAAGGAATTCTGCCGGTGCGCCATCTAGTACCCGAAGGTGACGGCAACCAAAGAGAGAAACGCCACTAGAAGCAGTTTACTTCTCCTTGGTGGAACGACAAGGCTCGCTCGCTTTTTGCCACTAGAGGCGCGGATTTTGACGCACGCAGCGTGAAGCCGATATACGAGGGTTGCTCTATACCTCCGTCAATCCACCAGTACGCAGACAGCTGTTTCACGCTTATTAGCGATCATCAGTGCGCCATAGGTCGATTGACGGAAGTAGAGAGCATCAATTTTTCCATGTTTAATAAACATGTGAAAGATGTACGAGTAAGACAGAAGGAATTCTGGCGGTGCGCCATCTAGTACCCGAAGGTGACGGCAACCAAAGAGAGAAACGCCACTAGAAGCAGTTTACTTCTCCTTGGTGGAACGACAAGGCTCGCTCGCTTTTTGCCACTAGAGGCGCGGATTTTGACGCACGCAGCGTGAAGCCGATATACGAGGGTTGCTCTATACCTCCGTCAATCCACCAGTACGCAGACAGCTGTTTCACGCTTATTAGCGATCATCAGTGCGCCATAGGAAAAATTGATGCTCTCTACTTTCGTCAATCGACCTATGGCGCACTGATGATCGCTAATAAGCGTGAAACAGCTGTCTGCGTACTGGTGGATTGACGGAGGTATAGAGCAACCCTCGTATATCGGCTTCACGCTGCGTGCGTCAAAATCCGCGCCTCTAGTGGCAAAAAGCGAGCGAGCCTTGTCGTTCCACCAAGGAGAAGTAAACTGCTTCTAGTGGCGTTTCTCTCTTTGGTTGCCGTCACCTTCGGGTACTAGATGGCGCACCGGCAGAATTCCTTCTGTCTTACTCGTACATCTTTCACATGTTTATTAAACATGGAAAAATTGATGCTCTCTACTTTCGTCAATCGACCTATGGCGCACTGATGATCGCTAATAAGCGTGAAACAGCTGTCTGCGTACTGGTGGATTGACGGAGGTATAGAGCAACCCTCGTATATCGGCTTCACGCTGCGTGCGTCAAAATCCGCGCCTCTAGTGGCAAAAAGCGAGCGAGCCTTGTCGTTCCACCAAGGAGAAGTAAACTGCTTCTAGTGGCGTTTCTCTCTTTGGTTGCCGTCACCTTCGGGTACTAGATGGCGCACCGGCAGAATTCCTTCTGTCTTACTCGTACATCTTTCACATGTTTATTAAACATGGAAAAATTGATGCTCTCTACTTTCGTCAATCGACCTATGGCGCACTGATGATCGCTAATAAGCGTGAAACAGCTGTCTGCGTACTGGTGGATTGACGGAGGTATAGAGCAACCCTCGTATATCGGCTTCACGCTGCGTGCGTCAAAATCCGCGCCTCTAGTGGCAAAAAGCGAGCGAGCCTTGTCGTTCCACCAAGGAGAAGTAAACTGCTTCTAGTGGCGTTTCTCTCTTTGGTTGCCGTCACCTTCGGGTACTAGATGGCGCACCGGCAGAATTCCTTCTGTCTTACTCGTACATCTTTCACATGTTTATTAAACATGGAAAAATTGATGCTCTCTACTTTCGTCAATCGACCTATGGCGCACTGATGATCGCTAATAAGCGTGAAACAGCTGTCTGCGTACTGGTGGATTGACGGAGGTATAGAGCAACCCTCGTATATCGGCTTCACGCTGCGTGCGTCAAAATCCGCGCCTCTAGTGGCAAAAAGCGAGCGAGCCTTGTCGTTCCACCAAGGAGAAGTAAACTGCTTCTAGTGGCGTTTCTCTCTTTGGTTGCCGTCACCTTCGGGTACTAGATGGCGCACCGGCAGAATTCCTTCTGTCTTACTCGTACATCTTTCACATGTTTATTAAACATGGAAAAATTGATGCTCTCTACTTTCGTCAATCGACCTATGGCGCACTGATGATCGCTAATAAGCGTGAAACAGCTGTCTGCGTACTGGTGGATTGACGGAGGTATAGAGCAACCCTCGTATATCGGCTTCACGCTGCGTGCGTCAAAATCCGCGCCTCTAGTGGCAAAAAGCGAGCGAGCCTTGTCGTTCCACCAAGGAGAAGTAAACTGCTTCTAGTGGCGTTTCTCTCTTTGGTTGCCGTCACCTTCGGGTACTAGATGGCGCACCGGCAGAATTCCTTCTGTCTTACTCGTACATCTTTCACATGTTTATTAAACATGGAAAAATTGATGCTCTCTACTTTCGTCAATCGACCTATGGCGCACTGATGATCGCTAATAAGCGTGAAACAGCTGTCTGCGTACTGGTGGATTGACGGAGGTATAGAGCAACCCTCGTATATCGGCTTCACGCTGCGTGCGTCAAAATCCGCGCCTCTAGTGGCAAAAAGCGAGCGAGCCTTGTCGTTCCACCAAGGAGAAGTAAACTGCTTCTAGTGGCGTTTCTCTCTTTGGTTGCCGTCACCTTCGGGTACTAGATGGCGCACCGGGAGAATTCCTTCTGTCTTACTCGTACATCTTTCACATGTTTATTAAACATGGAAAAATTGATGCTCTCTACTTTCGTCAATCGACCTATGGCGCACTGATGATCGCTAATAAGCGTGAAACAGCTGTCTGCGTACTGGTGGATTGACGGAGGTATAGAGCAACCCTCGTGTACCGGCTTTTTATTTTGATTGTTTTTGCCGAGTTAACTTTTTAAATGTTAAAATCTTTTATATTTTAATTGTAACTTTGTGTAAAATTTTAAAAAATTTTAAATTTGTCTGTTAGACTGAATTGTCAACGTTTTTACTCATTGTTTTGGCACTCTATGTTTTACTTATATATTTTTCGTCTTCGTGTGAATTTTAGCCCTGAAGAAGGCGTAAAATAAACGCCGAAACGTCGGCTCTTTGAGTTAAAAACCTCTTGCATTAATTTATCCCAAAATCCGAAGAAACCTCTTCTACTGAATATACGGCATCATTTTTTCCTAATTTATTTATGCTAATACTATTTAAAACAATGTAGAAAACTGCTATATTTCAAAAATCTGTGGTATTTAGACTTTTACAATAATTTGCAAAATTTCAGTTTTTGTATTTCTCTATATTTTTTTTTAGGACAGTTTCTTTTGGACGGCATTACTATACAACAATTGTATTTTACAACATAATGTTAAAAAAAAGTTCCCGTACAGAATCAAATGATTTTGCAGGTTTTTCAAATCAAGTATACGATGAAATTAAGATAATTATTGATATACATTCAAATTAACAATCATTTTTTGACAACATTATTTTTAGTAGTTCTTCTGAGTGCTAGACAATGTTTTGGAACCGAAGCCGTACTTTTTCAAATCACCCCTTGGACCACGGAAAAAGAGGGGGTTGCAACCCTCGATTTTTTCGACTTGTCGCATTATTTTTGTACGGCGTTGCGGAATAATGGATTAGAAGCGGTATTGAAATAGCATGAAACTGATGCCGTACAAAATCAAATGACCAAATTTACAGTGGAAATTTTCGGAAAATCAAAAAAAATCCGACATTGTGGCGCACCATTTTTGTACGGCACTGCGCGTTTTCTTATGATTTTTCAAGGAACTATCGATGGTAAGAATGCCGTACAAAAATAGATGACCAACATTTACCCACTCTACCTGTACTTTTGAATTCATTACCTGCACTCAGTTGGACAGCTTACAAGTGACGGCATAGTGCTGAATCTTATTATTTTATGCTCTTACATCGTTCTAGATAGGTCACCTGGTGGTTCAAATGACCCATCATTTTTTTAACACGGTCCAGTAGTCTATTATAGTATGATCGACAATATCAAATAAGGCATAAACAAGTTTTAGAACCTGTACTGTACGTACACAATTACTCATTATTAACAACACCCACCGGCTTGTTGTACCTCCTGATTAAAGTATTAGTTATATTCTTCCCACACCGAAGTTCATAACTGCGGGCCTTTCCTGCTAAAAAATAATTAAACATTTAATATTATCGACATAATTATTCATTTCCATTGTTTAAGGCGGCCAATCAATTTTGCTTATCGCCGCGATTGGAATTGAGTTTTGTTTTGCTGCTTTATGCGCACTTATTGATTACCGAAATGCTCGTCGATTTATTGAAAATGTTATAAAAATAATTTTTATTGGAATATGATTCTGAGGAGCAATTTATGATTCACCGTCAAATTTTGTGGTATCTTAGCAAAAAGTTTCAAATCGAAAAAAGTACGGGTAAATAATATGTGACCCGTTTCGCCGTTTTCAATGTTATTGCCAAACAGTCAAATTCACGTCAGTTCAACTAAAAAAATGAAGTCAAGTTGATTGACTTAGTACACAAAAAATAATTTCTTAGATGAAGTACAGATGCTTTAATTCAAGTATACCATAACTTCCTATACGCGCAAGGTTATGCTAATCTTAAAGTGAGAATAAGATATCTTTGACCACATAAGGGTTAGATTGAGAGAATATCTTCAATGCAAAACTGGGAAATTCTTGATAGTAAGAATACCAAAATCTTAAATCAAGCATATGGTAATCTTGACCGAAGCATTTCATAATCTTGACTGAAGCATTTCATAATCTTAACTGGAGCATTTCATAAACTTGACGCAAGTATCTCAACTTTATTCTAAAATTGTGATATTCTTGGATGAGGAATCTAATAGTATCAATTTAAGCATTCAAACTCTTCTATGAGCATGTAGAAATTTTTCTGGAGAAATAGTTCTGCAAAATTTCTTAAATCACATTTAATATACTTAGTACTTATCTAGGAACACCTGAGTCAGGTCTTCGCATCCCATTTTTTTTAATAGCTCATTCATGGTTGGATAGATGCAGTGATAAGGAAGCTGATGGGAACTGGGACCCGATTCAAGTGGCGGTGGACCAGCACTACCGGCAGATTCGTTGACCGATGGTTGACGGTGGTATCATGGGTATCACGTGGCAATGGCAATTTATTTAACAGTTTGACTAGATACGCTATTGTGTGCTATTATGCAGGATCCAGGATGCAGGTATTACGCTACGGTGCTAAAAACGGCGACAAATGCGACAATCCAAAAAGAGATACCATTTTCAGACCCAGATTATCATATTGTAAATGAAGGTTCGCATTTGCAAGCTGTCTATATGCTTGATAGAACTGAACTGGACACCGCTGGAAAAAATGATAATCTTCATATAAAATTATGAAATATTTGTTATCAAATTATTATAGTCTTGGTTGCAAAGAAAATTATATTTTCTTTCGGAGCATATTTCTTTAAAATAAGTATATAAATCAAAAATATATTATTCTTGATACAAATTTTCTACAATTTTCTCATCGAATATTCCTTCTTAGAGTGCGAACAGATATTCTTGTTGTGAGTATGTATTTACAAGAATATCGCAATTCTTGACTTGAGAATTTCTTTTTATGTGTGTACTTCCCACACTTTACGGTGATATCACTTTATCATTTCGTCGCCCGCTCTCCTCAAAAAAACATCCAACACAAAAACTCTCGTAAATAGTTTCTTTCATGTCTCTCCATAGGAAGTAAAACAACGCAGTTTTTATTCTGCGAGCTTCAACTGGAGGAATCGAAGCGGTCAGAAACTTAGATGAAGTTTGAGCTGTTTTTATATCTTTAGTTTTTTCATTACTGCTACGCCGCCACTGACACGATTTCTAAAGACTATACGCGTTTTCCATCCTCGCCACGGTAGTAATACCATGTCAGAATTTCATTAAAATCAATTCAATGCTTTCCACGGTACTCAATACAGAACGACCTGAAGCAATACTCATCGTATTGTTACAAGTCTTTAGTCCGATTGGGCAAAGAAACACTTGTTACGGATTTCACTATTTATTTTCACTAACTATGTACACTACTTAACAGTCTAATTTATCTAAAGTCACTACACTAATTTATATTGGTCCTTAACTTCACTAATTTATGTCACAGTTCATTTATTTCGCGCGCGCCACTGGGCTATCGCGTATTCGACTGCTCGCTTGCACTGTCTCGACTCTAACTGTCACTGACTGTCCGTGGTCTTCCGTCTGGCCGATATTTATACGCGCCTCTCCTTCTGGTGCTTTCTTGTCCGCTCTCGCGATGCTTCGAGATGCTCCGCAGCGCTTACGACTGGGTTCTCGAGCATCCGCTCGTCTTGGCGGCGTAATCACGGTCGAGCCAGAGCCGGACTGGCACAGTATGTATACACCTACCAGAAAGTTCTATACACCTTGGTTTCTGTAATATAGGTAAGGCAATGTTTAGATAGACCTAAAAAAGTAATTTAAGCTGCTAGGTATTTCTTTCACAAATCAGTGGATAGCCTATTGTGAATACAGCTACTGATTTTCAGTTTCACAACCTCCTCGCCCTAAGTTTAAGCTGTTTGTATTTTAGGTTTTTGATTACTGCGGCGCCGCCACTAACGATTTCTTAAAACTACACGCGTTTTCCATCCTCGACACGGTAATAAGATAAAATAAGGATTTGTTTCATAACAGAAACAGATAAAAAAGAAAACTAAGTGGGCTTTTCAAAGGTACTGAATGATTTACCATACCATGTCTTAGAAACATTTTTTTATGCTTCAACCCCTAAAACTCACCTCCAACTTTTTTTGTGTGTTGTGTGTGCAACTGACTCGAGTGTCTAACCTAGGTATCTCAACTACAAGCGGCTGCACCATATACCAAAGGAGTTACGAAAAGCACTAACCACGAATATAGAAGTGTTATCGGTATCCTAAGACATATCGGTCTATATTATCGAATTTAGAAAATGTATTTACTTCTCGCATGAATAATAATGAAAAAAAAGCAAAATAGTCCTCCCCGGCGGGGAATCGAACCCCGGTCTCCCGCGTGACAGGCGGGGATACTGACCACTATACTACCGAGGACTGATGTTGAACTTTTCAAAGATACTCTATACATTCGTGGCAGATACCTAGCAAGAAAACTTGCAATAATTTATTTTGGATGTGGTCTACGAAGTGAGAGCGGAGAGGGGACAGGATCTGTAGCTGTCATTCTGGTCTTTTTCTTGTAGGCGGCGTCAACTGCAATGGTCATTTGCCGCTTCGACCTACACTAGTATTTTTTTAAATACTATTGTGTGGTTATGTTCATCATACTCAAGGTAAGTTCCAACAGGTATTATAGTATTACTTGGTAACGTTTATGTTTTGTAAAACAGACCCGTGTTTTTACGAAATTGAATACCCTTTTTTATTTCGTCCAGGTTACTGGAGTTCAGAATACTCAGGCTTGGGGGAAGTTGTAACCTTTGCATTGTATGCCTGAAAAGTTGGCAATGGCAGATTATATGCTCTACTGAGAGAGACTGTTTGCATTGCTCACAAGTGGGGCTTCTTTTTCTAAGCAATATGTGTGACTTAGTGAGACGAGTATGTCCAATCCTCAGTCTTGCTATTACAACTTGCTCTTTTCTTGTGATACCTTTAACTATTTTGGGGCTCTGAATGGTTGGACATATTCGTCTCAATTGTATATCACATACTTCCCAGTCATTTTGCCATGACCTGTATATTTCTTTTTTTAGTGAGCTTTTGAGATCACAGGCTCTAATAGGGAGTTCTTCTGGGGAGTTTCCTACTGCATTGCGAGCACTTTCGTCTGCTGCATCATTTCCAGCAATACCAACATGTGCAGGGGTCCAGACAAAAATAGCTACTTTGCACTGTTGTTGCAGTAAATGGTGCAAGTGGAGGATTTCTTGAACAAGTGGATCGGTACTGAATGTGTTTATAATGGATTGCAGAGAGCTTAGGGAATCCGATTCGGTAAGTACCGGTGCTTTTATTTTCAACATATTTTAGAGCTTGGTGAAGAGCAGTTAGTTCTGCGGTGTAAATCGAAGCCATTGCGTTTAAACTGCCTTTCCAAATTTCTTCATCACAAGCCACTGCAGCTCCAACCCCGAGAGCAGATTTGGATCCATCAGTAAAGATTGTTAATGTTGGTCCGATTATACTTAATACCATATTTCGGTAGATAACTGGATTAGTATCGCTTTTTTTAAACCTTGCACATTTCAGCTTTAGTCATTCTGGTCTTATCCCTAATTTGGGCGATACGGCTTTCTTTAGGATGTTCTAGGAATATCGGGTGCCGTGTGGGATGCATGACATACATCATATGACTTTATGGTTGGCACCGCTGAATTTAACGTCAAACTTGACCAGAAATTAGAGCAGGCTGCTAAATGGGTGAAGAAATCCATGAAGAAATCTCATCAACTGAATCCACGAATACAACCATGGATTTGTTGTTGACGTAAAACGAGTAAGTAGTACGTTTTGTCTCTTGGTAAACTACATTTTTCGGATCAACCAAGAAATACCTGCGTACTAAGTGTAATTACGAGCCTAAGCCCGCATATATATAACCGTTTAACTATTCCATACATTTGCTCACATTCAATCCCGGTCGACACCAAATAATAGCTAATTTACCACTCAACCGGCACTTTAGCATTTCTTTAAAGTACACATTTCACGCTGGCTTGAAACCCCATACCCTCATTTTCCTGAGTGGCCTTCTTATACTACAGTCAATATAGACCAGTCTAACAAAAAATAAAGTGGGAAAAATTTATTTATTTTTTGTCTAGAACCGGAAATATTGCAAATTTTTGCAGTGCGCTCCAATTTGAGGTTTGATTTCAAAACCAAAACCGCCCGACCTGACATCCCCACCACCGCGCCACCACGCACATGTAAAGTACCTTCACTTCGACTTGGAAGGACTATAGTTGCGTGACAATGGCATGATACATAAATCTATAAATGGCATTACAAAATCTTGTTCTTTGTTTGTGACATTTATAACATTATTGCTTTGTGCATTACTGTAGCCCCTCCCTGCAGGATAAGCTGTGTACGCCACTGTGTCTGGACCCTGTTTATAAAAAAAATCGTCAGTAGAAGGGTTACTCTTAGGATCACCATAATCTCTAGTCGTGGCCAAAATTTACATGGAATGCTTTTTTTTATTACTAGAGGATAGCTCAGAGGAGCAGATTACGTTTGAATATCAGAGAAGAGTGAGAGGTCACCAACAACACGCCGGTGAGAAAGTGGCTGGAGGCGGCGCGTTAAGGCCGGGCCGCCAATTAGACGAATTGCCCTTCTCTAGACGGCATCTAGTATAGGAATGTAGGGGCAACAGCTCCCCATACATGAGAGCAATACTCCAAGGCAGGTGTTATCTGGGCTTCATAAAGCATGAGGAGGTTATATGGTGAGAAGTAATTTCTGGCTCTAAATAGGTACTCAAGCTTTCTACCAGCAGCTGTTGCAATTGAGGCAACGTGTTCGTGCCAGATCAGATTTTCTGTTGTTTGAAATTTGTAGACAAGGTAGATGTTGTAGATTACATATATGATATATACCATATCAATCGAAACGTAATCTATAATTATATATACAATGGAAGTCCGAAACATATCTTTTGAGATTTTCTGTAATGTTGACTCCTACCAGCTTGAATGAGTGACCCCTTGGCAGAGCCTGGTCGTTCATTAGAACCGGGTGTTGGCTTGGGCACTTCTTGATTGATAGCGTACAATACTGGGTATTGAAAGCATTAAATTTTAGTATATTACTGAGCCCCCAAGCGGTAATGGTATCGAGATCCTTTGAAAGTGAGGCTGCCTCAGTCAGTCTTCTGCGTTCCAGCTCGACCACAGAGATCGGTCTATTGCTTATGATGCATGCATGCAGCGTACTCTCATCTGCAAAAATAGGCATTGGGTTTGTAATGCCAGAGTAGATCATTGATGTGAAGCAGAAAAAATGTCGGAGCCAATACTGATCCCTGCGGAGCCCAAGCATTGATGCTATGGAAAGAAGAGGAAAAGCCGTCTACCACGACAGAGATTTTCCGACCTGACAGGAAGTCAAAGAAGACTCAAGTCAAATACATGTAATAACACAATACATTAATACATAAATGCTGTCAAGTAGTAGCACTCGTGTTTGCTTAAATCAATGGTTCTGCGTGATGACGAAAATCCATCTCTGGAGCAGGATCAGTAACTTTCATAGCATTACCAAAACGCGCAAACTCCACTTTAACCCATTCAGAAAAAACCTAATCTCCACTACCCTCATATCTTATCACCGCCAAAGCATCAGTAGCAGTCCTTGTTTGAAATCCAGTCTTAGTATTATACACATATGTAGTTGCACCTCCAGGTCCAGCAACAACCACTGGTGAAGCCGCAGAAGCAAAATCGTAGGCGACGTAGAAACTACACTCAAATTTGCTGACACAATCCGCGAGCCTCTAATAGCCATCATATGATCAACACCAACATCACTCGACGATACCACCTTCGTACCGTGATGTATTTTCCGTTTTGCGGTGTTGTTAAGGCTAATGGTCCCACAAGCTTGGAGTTTTGTTCCACTGTAGGAAGTTGTATACACCAGAGCAACTGCCGCTGCTCTACAAGCCCCAGATCCTCGCTGGAGTATTGCTCCCATGTGTGGGGATGCGCTCCTAAGCACTCCCTTAAGCTTCTGGACACTATCCAGAAAAGAGCAATTAGATTAATCGATACGCCTAACCTCACAAAGGACCTACACAGCCTGGAACATCCATGAAGGGTGGCTGACTTATCCCTGTTTTACAGATTCTATCACAGAAGATGTTCAAGTGAGCTCTCCCAGATAATAACACCAAAGGCCGTCCGAACCAGGAACACTAGAGAAGCTCTGCGAGCTCATCCTTACCAGGTCGAGGTCCTTACTCCCCGAACCAGTCTCCTCCAGCATTCCTTCTTTTGGAGAACTTCAGCTGCCGGGGAATTTGTTTCCCGGCGGCTACAACCTGCAGCATTTCAAATCTAACGTGAACCGACACCTTTCCTCTCGCAGCGCTTCTACAGCGCCATAGGCTTTCAGCCTTTGCGGGAGGCTGACCATAAAGGGAAACTAGTAACAAATAATTTAGTAGAATATACAGCTTGGAAATGTTTTTAAACGAAACACTACAATGACTCTTCTATAACGAGGAACCCTGAGGGATGCATACGTGGCTGTCTTACGCCTGATAAGATAATGCGCTGTGAACCTCATATTACTATTATTTGAGACATGCAACATGTAAATGGAGAATCTGTCGTTTGTGTGTAGTACACTACATTCAAATATGCTCGGAACAGTTGGCGAATATGACAATTTTCGAGGCTTCGGGTGATTTATGTAAAACTGCTATAAACAGTGACAGCGTACAGCGTCAAAACGAAAGTAGACTTATTTACATTTTTTTCTCACAACTTGCGCAGAAACTTAATACAACAAGGATTCTTCAGTTTCAATTAAATACAGGGTGTTTTCAAAGTTGGGTTTTTTCTACTTTTATTTCGATATAATTCTAGAATTATTGGGAAAAAGGAATAAAATATAGTTTTGTTATAAGACTATACATGATTTTTCCATTTGTCACATTTTTTTTTTTTAATTCAAACCCCCAATTTCCCAATTTGTATCTTATTTTACCTGAATGGCTGAACGCGTGTGTATCAAATCATTTAATGTTTTTCTTTAAATTTAGCTTTGCACTACTTTTCTTTTGCTCAAATGGTTAAAATTACGTACTATACAGGGTGGGCCAATAGTGCGTGGACGGAGGATTGTGGCCTTACTGAAAAATATTCCAAAAATCTGTCACTTGATCATGGTAGGGACCCTTGAGGCCTATTACGTAAAAATATTCTCACTTAAATTCTGACGTTTATACAGGGCGATTCATATCAAACTTACATTTTTTTGAATGGAAACCCCTATATATTATTGCATATTTGGATTCCTTGATCAATTCTAGTGTGACTTTATGTATCACACATGGAACTTTTAACGAACCGTTTAGGCGCAAATCACCATTATTGGTATAAGTAGGTATCAGAAAAAAATTGAATATCGCAGCGACTATAAAACTTAGAAGGCCGTGACTTTGCGGTACGACTAAGCATGAAATGCGTCACCTAAGGTCGGACGGCTAAATTTGAATTCTTTTTGTGCTTAAAGAAATCAGAGGATAAATTAAGGAAACTTCAATCACAGATAACTTGATTTTTTTAAATGGGAATGCCTATTGTGGTTTAAAGAATCAAATGTAAAATTTGATTACCTTTCTAACGATATAGCATTCTTGATATCAATCTTTTTTGGTTTTCATTTTATTTCACATTATCTGTCAAATCGGCGTTTTTCAATTTTCCTGCATGAAAGCAACCTAGCAGGCCATGAAAAATAAACAAAAGCTCGTTAATGTGGAAGAAAGCAACTAACTTAGTAGAAAGATGCAAACTAACCTGAGCAACGAGGCAAGATTATCAAAATCCTTTACAACATATTAGCTCTAACCGGAAACAATAGTGGTAACAAGAACACTCATTTCTCACAGCCTACTAGCTATTAGCCAATTTCCAAAGTCAGTAAAAAAATATCTAAATCAAAGGTAAACTACTAGTGATTGTTGCTGGCAATAGAATATCTATGTCTTCTGTATAAATTTTCACATTTAATGCTATGAAAAAGTAGCCATTTCCATAAGTCAAAAGTAATGATACCTCTGACTGGAACCCTTCAAATTCTTCTTCTATTTATTAGAAAAATCGTGGAAAATGAAACTTGATTTGCAGTATGTTTCAATTGTAAAACATAATTTAGTTTGTAGAAAACTACATGAAATAATCGCAATTACAACATAGCGTGATTAAAAAATTCTAGCAGTTATTTCAATAGATGTTCAGAATGCTCCAGTTGGAGATATCTTCACTTTTCACTTAACTAAACGGAAATGACTAATTTTTTTATCCCATTAAATGTGAATGTGAAATGTGAAATGTGAACATGTTAGACTGTAAGCAAAAATCAGTGGTAGTTTTCCTTTTGTTTCAAAATTTTTAATCGTTTTGGAAAGTTGTCAAGCTCTAGTAGATTTCAATAGCTAGTAGGCTGTGAAAAACAAACACTTCTGTCATACCCCAGCTACTCATTGACATTAGATATCTTGCCGCTGCTGTATCCGGTTAGAGCTAATATGTTGTAAGAAATTTTCATAATCTTGCCTCGTTGCTCTAGTTAGTTTGCATCTTTCTACTAAGTTAGTTGGTTTCTTCCATATTAACGAGGTATTGTTTATTTTTCATGGCCTGCTAGATTGCTTGCACGCAGGAAAATTGAAAAACACCGATTTGACTAAAAATTTGAAACAAAATGAAAACCAAGAAAGATTGATATCAAGAATGCTATATCGTTAGAAAGGTAATCAAATTTTACGTTTGATTCTTTAAACCAAAATAGGCATTCCCATTAAAAAAATCAAGTTATCTGTGATTGAAGTTTCCTTAATTAATCTATCGATTTCTCCAAGTACAAAAAGAATTCAAATTTAGCCGTCTGACCTTAGGTGACGCATTTCATGCTTAGTCGCACCGCAAAGTCGCGGCCTTCTAAGTTTTATAATCGCTGCGATATTCAATTTTTTTCTGATACCTACTTATACCAAAAATGGTGATTTGCGCCTAAACGGTTCGTTTAAAGTTCCATGTGTGATACATGAAGTCACAGTAGAATTGACCAAGGAATCCAAATATGCAATAATATATAGGGGGTTCCATTAAAAAAAATGTAAGTTTGATATGAATCACCCTGTATAAACGTCAGAATTTAGGTGAAAATATTTTTACGTTATAGCCCTCAAGGGTGCCTACCATGGTCAAGTGACAGAGTTTTGAAATATTTTTCAGTAAGCCCACAATCCTCCGTCCACGCACTATTGGCCCACCCTGTATATAACCAAATTTGATTTGAAGAAGAATGATGCCGTGCTGTTGGTCTGTCGGTCTGTCATGCCGACTGTCTGTGCGCGTTTTTCTAGCCTCGTGATCTCAGTAACCACTGCATGGATTGTGATATAATTTGGGTGACGATATGATGTGAGATCGTAGTAGGTAACGTTGCACTAATTTTGAAAATCGGTGCAAGGGCGACGGAGTAATTAGCAAAAAAGAAAAAAAAATACTCCCCAAATTTCGTTTTTGGGCCTATTAGGAGCTCCTGATCATTTTCTACTTTCTTTTTGGGTAGGGGTGAAATTGGGGTGGTTGAGGGGTGGGGGGCTGTAAAACTCAAAAATTTGTTATAAACATACCTAATCCATTGTCCAAGTCCATTGACCTGTGAAAGAGAGTCCTAGTGGCATAATACCCTTTTTTTAGTTTTAGGTCTATCCGAACATTGCTTTGCCTATTATAGAAACCAAAGGACTTAGAATTTTCTGACGTATACAAGCGAATATTGCTTTAGATCGTTCTGTATTGAGTAGCGGAGAAATTATGGAATTGATTTTAATGAAACTTTGCCACAGTATTATTACCGTGCCAAGGATGGAATTCATGTTAGTGTCAGCGCAGCAACATTAAAAAAACTAGAAATATAAAAATAGCTCAATCTTCGGTGGGGATGAAATTGGGGGTGGTTGGGGAGTGGAGACTGCAAAACTGAAAAAGTGTTTTTATGCATAATAGGCTCTCCATTGACCTGCGAAGGATGGACCTAGCGTCATACCACATTTTTTCAGGTCCATCAGAACATTGCCTAGCTATTACAGAAACCAAGGGATTTCAATTTTTTTCTGAGGATTGCTTTACATCGTTCTGTATTTTGTAACCTGGAATTTAATGAAATTTTGAGAGAGTATTATTACCGTGGAGAGGGTGGAGAATGCGTACGGCTTATAGAAATCGTTTCAGTGACGAAGCAGCAATAATGAAGAACTAGAAATATAAAAATAGCTCAAACTTTTAGTTCCTACGGAAGAAACTATGGTTTCTTGCATCTCTCGAAACAATAGTCTCTTGCATCTCTCTCTGGTAAATATACCAGAGTTTTTGTGATGGATGGATGTTTTATATTGTTTCCCGCTGTTATCTGCTTGCTTTCTGTCGTTTTGAGCTAGTTTTGGCTCTATTCGGTTGTATCTGGTCGTTTTCTACCGTTTACAATTGTTATCTGCTTGCTTTCTGTTGTTTTGAGCTATTTTCTGCTCTTTTCTGTTGTATTCGGCTGTGTTTAGTCGTTTTCTGTAGTTTAGCTCTGTTATCTGCTTGCTTTCTGCTGTTATGGGCCGTTTTCTGTTCTGTTCGGTTGTATTTGGTCGTTTTCTATCGTTTACAGTTGTTATCTGCTTGCTTTGTATTGTTTTTAGCTGTTTTCTGCTCTTTTCTGTTATATTCGGCTGTGTTTGGTTGTTTTCTATTGTTTCCCGCTGTTATCTGCGTGCTTTCTGTCGTTTTGAGCTAGTTGTTACGGTCTAAACAAATTCAGACCCCTTAAAACCATGTATTTAACGTCTTTGTGGACAACTTCTTAAATGTTAGGCGAATAAGTATGATATCTTACCTGATTCATTGTATAGGTTGTATATTTCTAAATAGCTACAAAAAGGGTTGTAGGACTGAAGTACTGCAGGCCACTTTATTGAATTGTAATGTACAATACTTCTCATTTAAGCGTACTACATCTTATATTCTGTTGCACCTGTCGAACTTCTTCGTCCCAGTCAGCGACCATCTATTGAGTGTGTGTGACTGTGTTGACTTCGCCTGAAATAGTAAACAACATATAATAACCTTAATTATAGGGGATTTTACATACATCATAGCAGTCTGAGCTATATCTCGTCTTTGTTTTCAAAATTAGAAACCATTTGATTCAGACTTCTCATTGTTTACAATTTGTTGCTATCTGACAGATAAGAATGAGGTTGGGTAATAAGTACATGAAACATCTATGTACAGTTAAAGGAAAGCTAACAGAGTTTGGCTACCTGTCAATTGTCTGGAGAAGGAAGTGATGGGTTTGTGATCATTCCTCTTCATCTTCTTTTCCTGATAAGGTCAGACGACCACGCTTTACGCGGATTTTTGGAAAAGAAAAAAAGTAGCAGAACCGACGATTTAGCACATTGCATGGCTTTGCATTACCACATTGGTGGGATCTAGTTGAATCTGAAAGGTGCTCTACGAGGGAAATCTCCATAAGGCCACTCAACATCCAAGGAGGGTACCTTAATCTCAACACAGTCCTTTCTAACAGCTCTACTGCTTCCCTGCTCGTAATGCTTGACTTTGTTTTCAGGCGTTTTCTTTTCCTTTTTTCCATTTCCTTCTTCTTCTTTTTCGTTGAGTTCAATTACTGCTTCTCTTCTGCTATAACGCTGCATGGCTGCTAAATAGCTATCGCTTTCACCTGCCTGGTAGCCACCTAGCTGCAGGACTGCGTCTAAGGACGACCTGTCTGCTTGCATGGCTGCCTGAGCTATGGGTAGGCGGGCGATGATTTATTTGCAAGGGGATCTCAGACTAAAGCTTCATGCAATGTTAAAATAATAAAATGATACCACCGTTATGTGTGGAAAGTACTGAGTCAATCGACTTGACTCCATTTTTTTAACTTAGTTTTGGAC
The DNA here is from genome assembly GCA_951848785.1 of Callosobruchus maculatus. Lineage (NCBI taxonomy): Eukaryota > Metazoa > Arthropoda > Insecta > Coleoptera > Chrysomelidae > Callosobruchus > Callosobruchus maculatus. Next base: position 10,328,057 of record CATOUR010000296.1, read on the forward strand.
TACTTTTCTCTGCCACAAATGCTTCAATTTACGGACTATAATGAAATGTAAATTGAAGAAAACGATGCCTTGCCTTGTAACCAAACTGTGTTGAAAATTGGTTCCTCGAACAATGGTTTTGGTTATACAAGCAGCTACAAGTGTTGAAAGTACATGTGATTACAGGCACCACGTTTATGGCTACTGAGGTATTGTTATGCTAACGTAGGTGATTCAACAACTCCACTTGCGATTGGCACCTCTTTGTGAGCCAACGTTTAGAAAAATTTGTCTGATCGACATGGTATCTTTCTTGTGGGCTTGTTGATGGTCTTGACGTTTTGGTTTCGTAACATTTTTCCTATTCTGTCTGATGTTATTCCAGGCACATAGGGTAGAAAAGCTTTTGCTATCTGTTCAGGTTGTTGTTTTGCCCTATTTCTTCTCACTGCTCTTGTTATTTCCTTTTCTGTGTAACCGTTTGCCTTAAGGGTCTAGGGTATAGCGCGCGAAATTGAGAATCCAAACCTACAGTAATGATTGAAAACGCAAATTGAAGAAGCTTGTGCTTTGTCATCTATTTGTCCTTTTTTTTGATATCGTGTTTGGTTGTTAAATTACAGACATTTGAAGAATGTATGATTTTGCATTTCATAATCGGCGGTTTATGTCAAAGGCTCTGGTTAACCAGTAGTTAAGTTAACTCATAGGATAAAGTATGGGTTATCTTGACGTTCTTTCTGGTCAACCGAAGACAGATACGTTTGCTTTGGATGTTATAAAACATGGATTTTGACATTGACGTCTAAGATGTCGATGAATGTTGACTACGGTCTGTGATGACAAATCAAAAATATGAATACAAAGGTTAGTTTTTTTGTCAAAGGGTTATTCATGGGACACAATTATAGCAGTGTTCTAACAACCATCTGTGGTGCCAACTTAGAGATGAATAAGCTTAGCCGTTGGTTTTCTTTCTAAAACCGAACTCCCCGATAACTACTGGTTAACTTCCATCTGCAGGTTAAGCGACTACGAGAGGTTACCAATGATGCATTGAGAGTTTTTTTGCACAATGAGATACTTTTTTGAGAAAATCGCAAATAGTTGTCATTCATTAAGGTCTTAACTATCACCTTCTGAAATACTGTGTATTTAGTTTGAAAAACAAGTGAGTTCTGTTCGAAATGGGAATCCGTATTTTAACAGGCAAATACATTATGTATAACTTTCTTTAGGTGTTCCATTTCGGTGTCGAGGTCCCCTGATTCGCGCACTTTTCTAGCTCGTTCGTTCTAATATTTCCGTACTTCTGAGATGGGTGGTGGTTTGATTCTTTATCTAAGTATCGGTCAGTATGAGTTGATTTTCAATATGCCTTGAGTCCTAGTGTAGCTCCATTTCTTGTTAGTATAACATCAAGGAAGGCCAGTTTTTTGTTTTCTTCTACTTCCATGGTGAACTGGATGTTTTTATGGACGCTGTTCAGGAGTTCTAGAAGTTCTTCCAGCTTTACTCTTCCGTGGTTCCAAATGGCGAACGTATCGTCCACGTATCTGAGCCATATCTTGGGCTTCTCCATTACAAAGTTCGCTACTACTGGGCTTAGAGGGCTTCCCATGGCTACACCTTCAATTTGTTCGTACATTTTCGAGTCTCAGACGAAGTAGGTTGTTGTTAAAGATGTGCCTGAAAATATTCGTTATGTCCTCTGGAAATATGTTCTTGGTGTGTTCTATTGCATTGTTTAATAGCACGTTTGCGAATAATGACTTACCGCCAAAAAGTAAGCTGAAGGCGAGGGAGTTAAAGGCACTGAAGGACATCAATAGGGACATAAGTGACACTGTGCTGCCTGCGGACCAGCGATAACATAAAACGCTGAGAGATGGTTTTATGCATACTATGACCTTGACACAGTTTTTGCGCATGCCAGACGCGCATTGCGCATGCTGGCGATCCTTCGAACTTGTGATGACATATGATCTGACGTAGGACATTGAATCTTAACTCTATGTATGTTCTGTCACAGTGGTTCTGTGTCCATTGTCCAATATAACCTGAATAACCTCAAATTGAGAAATGTGCAATTGTTTGTGCGAAATGGAAACGTTTTACCATTTTACCAATTTCAAACCATATTCTAATAGCTAAAAAGTGCAGAGTCAATGCTCAATACGACCGTGAAAGCCCTATAAGACAGATATGGAATAAGAGTACATTCTACACTTGTTTATTTTTGATGTATGTGATACATAGGTAGGATATAGTGCTCAGTGTCTGACATTTCCTGATTTGTACCTGGTAAAGTAAGATTCTTATCACACATTAATTTCATGTACCATACTTGAAAGTTAAAACTTATTAAAAAGAGCTTTGTACTTCTTTTTATTCCACCACTCTTCAGAACACATCCCACCTAATAGTATAAAATGCCCCAAAAATGAAGAATCACCAGTATCACTACTACTATAAAATAAGCCAAAAAATAAGCTGTAAATAAATTGCATTTTAGTTAAATTCGTTCTTGATATATCAGAAATAAATCATAAAGTCTCAAGTCTCTGCCACGATTTCGTAGAGATGTGATGTTAGAGTAGTTATCGTTGCCAAATATATGTGTTATTCGTAAGTTAATAGTTCAAACTAAAAAAAAAAAATGCAACAAAAAAGTATATTTGGCACATCTGACGACAATCCTAACCTCACTTACCTCTACGAAATTGTGGCACGAACTAAATAAACAACATCTCAAATACACCAGTATTCAAAAAGCCCGCGGAAACCACATTAGTTCTGCCAGACGTCCTTAGCGTCGCTAGTATCGGATAGTGTTTCTAATTTTTATAAGGATAAGACTACTCTTCTGTGTTTTGTTTGGGGGTGAAATTTAGAGATGGTGGAGGGTGGGGGGTTGTAAAGTCAAAAAATTTGTTGCATTCATTATAGACTGCCTACTGACCTACTGTGAAGGAAGACCTAGCGACGTAAATAACCTTTTTAGGACCGATACGAACATTACCTTGGCTATTACAGAAACCAAAAGACTTGGAATCATTTCTGGTGTAAACGTATACGAGTATTGCTTTAGATCGTATCGAGAAAACTATTGAATTAATGAAATTTTGACACAGTATTACTACCATGGGGAGGATGGAAAATGCGTATGGTTTTTATAAATCGTGCCAGTAGCGGCTTAGAAAAAACTGAAAATTTTGTTGTATTCATAATAGGCTGTCACTGACCTCGTCCAGTCAAAGCTTATTGAAAGTAACAACTAGCCGACGGAAATGAACGTAATACATATTTTATGCGTAGACTAGATATAGTAATTCCAAACCAAAATTTACTTATTGGCGTACAATAAAATTTATTACGTTCATACGTCGTCCTCTTTCCACCTTTATTTTCCTTACGGAGGTAGGTATAATAAAAATAAAAGAGTCGCCTCATTTAACAGCACTGATTTAACACGATTTCGTGCATTGCTTGACGCTATTTGACACCCAATTTAAATGTTTACATATAGCGCTTAAGATCACGTTATGTTAAGATATGTACTCCGACAGGACCGCATTTAGCTGCAAATTATCTTAAGACGTCCTCGTGTGGTCGATAGTAAGTATATACTAAGACATCACGCTGATTAGACTTATTTCATTAGTACGTTTTCACATCGTTTTTTTATTTAAAAGTTCAGCGGTTACGGTCTAAATAAATTCAGACCTTTAAAATTATCTATTGAACATTATTTTTTATATACGATATAAGCGAATGAGTGAATAAATAGCTTACCTCATTCATTGTAGATATTCTTCTATAAGTAGCTACATAAAAGTTGCAAGACTAAGGCCCAGTTTCACAATCAACGGTCACTCTGACGGTTTACTAACCTCGACCTGCGAGTTAACTCGAGCAATGGAACGCCTCTTGTTTCACAATCATAAAATGACGTAGGGTTAACTGACCGTGTGTTGTATTTTATTTTTAGCGGTTGGTGGTACTGTGTCCGCAATATTTAAAATTCTTCTTCTTCTTATTTTCTTCGTTAGGTGTTTCGTGCTGGTGTTTTGTTTTACTGACAAGACTGTCAAAGAATGAGTTCGTTGAGTTGTCAGTTCCATGCGATTTCCAACCTCATTTTGGTTTTTGGCTTTTTCCACTGATGTTTTTTCATTTCATTCGCAGTTATTTGGTGTTTGGCATAGATAAAAGATTTTTAGGTTGGGTTGGTATTTGGACTGCTTGGTGTTGTAGTTGTTTCTGGGACCTTTTTAAAATAATAGCCGTGCATGTACCCGTGTAGTGTCAGCATGAAAAACCAAAAAGAGCGAATAACTTTTCAAAAGATGAATATCTGTTCATTTCGTTAGTAGAAAAGTACAGGCATGAAATAGAATTCAAAACAAAAGGTGCAACAACATGGCGCGAAAAAGACAACGCCTGGGAAAATATAGGAGAAGAATTTAATTGCAAATGTGCAAATAATAGCCGCAGATCTATAAAGATACTGAAAAATACTAAAATTTAAAAATGACCAATGAGTCATCGTCATCATATTCCTCAAAATAGTTGACTCCAGGTCGAAATATTCTTGGTCTCATTGCTTCTTAATCACTGCTATACGCATTTACATCATAACCATCCATTTCAAATAAAAAGAACAATGTGAAGCGTTAAGATAAACAATAAAATATGAAACTTCAAGCGCCTAGCAAGTAGCAAAACCAAAGTGACATAACCTAATGCGCATGCGTCATCACTAACCTGGGGTTAACTCAAGAATTTCTTAGGGTTAAGTGAACTCAGGGTTAACCTCAAGTAAAATCGAAAACTACCATTTGTGAGACATGACATCTAGGGTTAACCTCCGGTCAACATACAACCTTAAGTTAACCCATCATTGTGAAACTGGCCCTTAGGGTTGTATTCATAGTCGATACTCAAGGGTCCCTTAATATTTGAGGGTCCCTTAAGTAAGGTTTCGTGTTTCGATGGCTACTTGTGTGTCCCTTGCGCAAGGCTCCCTTGAGTAGTACTCAAAGAACGAAATGTCAACATGACATATCAACGTGACATTTCGTTGCAGTCAAGGCTATTTTGTAGGTTAATTTTGAAGTACCGTGTTGTCAGTTTCTGTGACATCCGGAAAAATGTCCGGCACAAAACACGAAACAGACACAAAACAAAAAGGGATAACAGAAAACATCAAAATGCGTAGGAGTAGGCATAACAAATTGACAACGTCGCCAAATGAATCCCGCCGTCTCATAGATGTTGTCTAGGAAACTAATACACAAGAAACACTACAGTTGAGGGCCCTTCAAGTATCCCTTGAGTATTACTTAAGGGAACCTTAAGTATTACTCAAAGGACGACTATGATTACGGCCCTGAAGTACTGCATACAACTTTATTGGATTGTAATTTACAAAACTGTTCATTTATATTATATTCTGTTGCACCTGTTGTACTTCTTTGTCCTAGTCAGCGACCCTGAGTTGACTGCGTGACTTTACCTGAAATAGTAAACAGCACATACAACAACCTTTATTATAGAGGATTACTTTACTACATCATACCAGTCTAAGCTATCGTGCCTTTCGTTTTCAAAATTGGATACCTTTGGATTCAGACTTCTCATTGTTTACATTTGCCATCTGACAGATACGAATGAGGTTGGGTACCTACATGAAACATTGAAATTTGTATTATTATAGTATAGTTGAAGGAAAGCTAACAGAAGATGGCTAGTACCTATTATCTATGGTTGGTTACTTGTCAATTATCTGGAGGTGGAAGTAATGCATTTGTGATCATTTCTCTTTATTTGCTTTTCTTGGTAAGATCAGACGGCCACGCTTTACGCGGATTTTTCGGAAAAGAAAAAGTACCAGAACCTACGATTTAACACATTGCATGGCTTTTCCTTACATTTGCGGGATATAGTTGAATCTGAAGGGTTCTCTACGAGGAAAATCTACATAAGGCCACCCAACACTTGACCCGACATCCAAAGGTGCGTACCCGAACCTTAACACATCCCTTTTACTTCCCACACCGATAGGTGAGGGGAGTATTAATTGTGGTCGCGAAAATTTTCGATTTTGAGATAATACGCTTTTTGGGCGTTTCATGATGTCTACATAACGAAAATCCATGTGACTCATTTCCGTCGGTCTGTCTGTCGATCTGTCCGTACTTCTAGCCTCGTAATCTCAGTAACCGCTGAACGGATTGTGATGACATTTGGGTAACGGTATGCTATGGGAACGTAGAAGATAGCACTGCTAAACCTCTGAAAATCGGTGCATTGGCGGCGGAGTAATTAGCAAAAAACAAAAAATTAAATATTCCTCAAACTTCGTTTTTAGGCGTATTAGGATTTCCTGATCATTTTCTACTTTTTTTTTGGGTGGGGGTGAAATTGGGGTGGTTGGGGGGAGATTGTAAAACTCAAACACTTCTTGTATATTTATAAGAGGCTGTCCATTGACCTGCGGAAGAGAGTTCTAGTGGCAAAACACCCGAACATGTTTGATATCGGTATACGTACGAATGTTGCTTTAGATCGTTCTGTATTGAGTAACGTGGAAATTATGAAATTGATTTTAATGAAACTTTGGCGCAGTATTATTATCGTGCCAAGGGTGGAAAACACGTATGATTTTTAGGCGATTTAGAGGTTCGTGATCATTTTCTATTTTTTTATGTGTGGATGTGGGTGAAATTGGGGTGGTTGGGGGTGGAGGGTTGCAGCACTGAAAAAGTTTTTGTACGCGTTATAGGCTAATCTTCTTCACCAAATATCTTATGTCTAATGTCGTGTTTTGTAAACGAATAATATAGAACATGGTAGCGCTTTAGATAATGAACAAAATGGTATATAAAATTCTAGTTTGAAAAATCTGTGACATGTCGGGTTTTGCATTCCGTCGACTGAAATATCCGTTACGGTGCTGTGTATAAGTCGGGGTTCGTGCCAGTCGGTTCTTTTAATGCCCGTATGGTAATTCTCCCCAGACCGCAGCAGGGCTAATGGGAAATATTTTTCGACTAGAGAGACACCTCTAATGGTTACGACTCTATTACCAACTCTCCATGCTTAATGTTCGTGTGTGATCCATTTTACAGCACCACAGAATCGCGTGGGAACACACGGTGTTTCCTTTCACCACATTTGCGTCAGATATAAAAATCTATACAGGGTCCTAAGTTGACACTTTTTTTTAACTATGGTTAGAAGTCGTTTAAATAAACAACTTTTCCCAAAAGCTTTTTTCGGAACACTGAAGATTAAAGGAGATACCTGCCGAATAAAAAAAAGTAAGTCTGGAATGTTATAAGACCAACAGATAATCTGCTGGTCACATTTTTACCTTGACTCAACCATTCAAGGTCAAACATTTCAAAAGGTCAAGCTCATATCTGGACGTAGAATTTTCCGTGCTTACTACCGGCGTCAACAGTCAGGGTTTCCATTTAAAAAAATAGATTTGACCTTGGTGGTACCTTGATGTCAACATAGCATCAAGAGTAAACCAGCAGCGCAACTCTTCAAATTGATGCGAGAAACATGCATGAGTAAAAAAATGTAAATAATTTACATCTGAGCATCTGGGGTATCCAACTGAGCTGAGCTATCTGATTTTTAAGTGATCTGAGTTAGTGCAGATGTGAAAGGAAAACACCTATTAACAACATTAATTCAAGCAGAATTTCATCAGTTTGGGGTTGATTACACGAACAAATGTGTCTAAAACAATCTCATCTATATGTATCTATGTATATGTAATCTTTTGCAATTTCCATTAAAACTGCTTTGTGCAATTGCCCAAAAACTTACTTTTATACCTATTGTGAATAAGGACTGTAATTTGAGCTGTATACTCTGGAAGTGTTACGCCTGCCAACTATAAGCTGTATGTATTTAATATACCTATCAAATAATTTTGTCCTTCATGTTCTACCTATAATTTTTGTAATGACAAGAACATTTATACAGGCTGATATTTCATCAATTTGTAAAACAATGTACTGCTCCGAGAATAATAAACCCTCTGCAACAGTTTTAATGTAAGGCATATTTTCTGTCAGGTGCAATTTTTAAAGAACTGCAAAATTTTGAGGAATATTTAGGATGGTGGTAAAATTGGCAACTTATTCTCTCTCACAAAATTGTAAACTTTCTTTGGCTGGACATAGAAAAGGTTTTAACATTAAATCAACAGAAAACCTATTTGAAAATAGTGTGCCAAAATATTTTCTATTTGAGACCAACAAGATATTCTTAATGACAGTGGTAAAATCTAACTCAAATCACCAACAAATTATTATTTAAAGGAATTTGATACCACCTACACCTGATGTCTGGTTGATCGTAGTCAAACAAATGCAACCTGTTTCCTGCTGCCACTTCCACTTCCACTTAAATGAACGTTCAATTCACTTTGTAAATTTTCACTTAAGCTAGAAAAATTCACTATTAGGTCACTTTGAAGCCATTCTTGCTGGTCTTGATTCCCCTTCACTATCAAATCTTTTCGTAGGTGTGCTCAGATGTGTTCTATTAGAACTGTATTTTTCTGTGATATTTCGGAGGTCCAGAAAACATTGTGCTTTAAAATAGGTCTTATCCTTGGAAATGTTTGTAAATTATTGTCTTTATCCTTATAAATATAACCAGCCCTTACGAGGAATACCTTTCACCCACTTCTGTTTATGTCCTTTATTGGAAGCACAATTGCTAGTGCAACCTGGTACTACAGACTTTGCAGGCATCTTTTTGTCTTTATAGTTTCGTTTGTGCAGGTAAATAATTAGAAACACATTAAAAATCACCTTCCAATCTTCTTTTTTTACTCTGGAAGGTTACACTAATGACTTAAAAACAAATAAAAGCTCGGCACAGCTCGGCCCGCTATTCAGTGTTGCCATATTTCAATGCTCCGGCCTAGTGAGTAGAGTCGGCCATGGTTAAGAGGAGCCGCTGTGGAATACCTGTATGGTAGTTATTTAATATTCAGTGTTAATTTCAGAATTAACGATAATATTATATCCTTCGTCTTGTTTATCTCATACCTGGGTCCTCCCAATAATAATAATAAAAGCTCGTTGTCTGTCAGTAACGCTTTGGTTGAAGAGACAACGGTTCGGCTGACTGCAGTCGATCCGAAGACGCTGCGCTGGCCGTGTGTCCGTCCGCGTCCATTAATTACAACCTAACCCGTGGTTAGGCTTTAACGAGCTGTCGCCGGCAGGATTGTTAGCGGATGACGCCTCGCCGCCTGCCGCCCGCCGCTCGCCGCGCCGCGCCGGTTATTTATGAGAATTTAAACGCGAACCAACGCGCGCCGCCTACCGGGCCGGCTCGCAACTGCGCCGCTGTTGCGGATGCTGCTGATTGGGTCATGATTGTTGTTCGTGTAGACAGCTCCAATGCAGATTTGGCGAAACTGGTAAATGAGAAAAAGCTTGCCCACAAAAGATATAGGGCCGGTTGTACAAATGCGGGTTTAATACAAGCTTTGTTAAGCCTAAGCTTAGCTAAGCTCAGGCTTAAAGTTGACACGCGTTGTACAATCGTCGGCTTAGTTAAACCTGGTTGATAATGAAATTCACTACAGTTGGCATCAATGAAGCAATACTTACTGACATATCATCCGAAAAATTACTGTTTTTGGTTAGGCACTTATGACAGTTTGTGTCAAATTTCGGCAACGACCGTTTCTGTCTCTGTTCTTTCATTTGCTTTCTTTGTTAAATTAGGCACAAATCTTTCAAAAAATATGACCTAATAAAGTGACAAGCAATTTGAAGGTTCATCCTTGACATATCACGTCACTTGTATCAGGTTAGGTTTAAACCTCAGCTAAGCTCGCGTTAAGCTTCGGCTTACGTAAGCTCGTATTAAGCTTGGAGTGGGGGACTAAGCCAGCATTGTACAACGGACGTTTTGCAAGTGACGTGGTTTAACGTCGGCTTACCTTCTAAGCTTAAGCTTGCATTGTACAACCGGCCCATAAAGGTACACATACAGATGCTCATAAATGGCGTGCTTACTAAGCATGCTCAAAGTTGGCATGCTGTTGAAACTGGCACATTTACTTTTGTTTACCATGCTTTTACTTCCCACACCGATAGGTGAGGGGAGTATTGTGATTGCGAAAATTTTCGACTTTGAGATAATACGCTTTTTGGGCGTTCTTTGATGTCTACATAACAAAAATCTACATCACTCATTTCCGTCGGTCTGTCTGCCTGTCTGTCGGTCTGTCGGTCTGTCGGTCTGTCGGTCTGTCGGTCTGTCGGTCTGTCTGTCGCATTTTTCTACCCTCGTAATCTCAGGCTGCATGGATTGTAATGAAATTTGGGTAGCAATATGTTGTGGGGTCCTAGTAGGTAATGGTGCTAAAATTTTGAAAATCAGTACATTGGCGGCGGAGTAATTAGCAAAACAAAAAAAAATACTCCCCAAACTTCTTTTTTAGGCGTTTTAGGAGCTCCTGATCATTTTCAATTTCTTTTTTGGGTGGGGGTGAATTAGAGATGGTTGGGGAGTGGAGGATTGTAAAACTGAAAAATTTGTTGTATTCATAGTTGGCTGGCTGTCCATTGACCTTTGAATGACCTTTACACTTTTACTTCCCACACCGATAGGTGAGGGGAGTATTGTGATCGCGAAAATTTTCGATTTTGAGATAATACGTTTTTTGGGCGTTTTATGATGTGTACATAACGAAAATCCACGTCACTCATTTCCGTCGGTCTGTCTGTCTGTCTGTCGGTCTGTCTGTCTGTCGGTCTGTCTGTCTGTCGGTCTGTCTGTCTGTCGGTCTGTCTGTCTGTCGGTCTGTCTGTCGGTCTGTCGGTCTGTCGGTCTGTCGGTCTGTCTGTCGGTCTGTCGGTCTGTCGGTCTGTCGGTCTGTCGGTCTGTCGGTCTGTCGGTCTGTCTGTCTGTCTGTCTGTCTGTCTGTCTGTCTGTCTGTCTGTCTGTCTGTCGCGTTTTTCTACCCTCGTAATCTCAGTAACCGCTACATGGACTGTGATGAAATTCGGGCAGCGTTATGCTGTGGGGTCGTAGTAGGTAATGTTCCTATAATTTTGAAAATCGTTATACGGGGGGCGGAGTAATTAGCAAAAAACGAAAAATTTCAAATACGCCTCAAACTTCGTTTTTAGGCGTTTTAGGGGTTCCTGATCATTTTCTACTTTTTTTTGGGTGGGGATGAATTTGGGGTGGTTGGGGGGTGGGGGGTTGTAATACTGAAAAATTTGTTGTATTCATAATGGGCTCTCTAATGACCTGTGAATGAAAGACCTAGCGCCATAATACCATTTTTTAGGTCCATCCGAACATTGCCTTGCTTATAGTAGAATCCAAGGGACTTAGAATAATTTGTGATGTATACATCCGAGTGTTGTTTTAGTTTTAGATCGTTCTTTATTGCGTAACGCCAAAATTATTGAATGGATTTTAATGAAATTTTGACACAGTATTACTGCCACGGCGAGGATGGAAGGCGCGCATGTTTTGGAAAAATCGTGTCAGTGGCGGCGCGGCCATAATAAAAAAACTAAAAATGTAAAAATAGCTCAAACTTTGTTTTTCGGCGTTTTAGGGGTTTCTGATCATTTTTTACTTTTTTTTGGGTGGGGTTGAAATTGGGGTGGTTAGGGGGTGGGGGGTTGTAAAACTCAAAAATTTATTCCATTTATAATAGTATCCATTGACCTGTGAAAGAAAGACCTAGCGGCATAATAGACGTTTGTTAGGTCCATCCGAACATTGCCTTGGCTATTACAGAAATCAAGGGATTTGGTATTGGCAGGGGTAGGTATTGATTCAGGTCGTTCTGAATTTAGTAACATGGAAATTATGGAATTAATTTTAATGAAATTTAGACACAGTATTATTAGCGCGGCAAGGATGAAAAATGCGTATGGTTTTCAAAAATCGTGTCAGTGGCGGCGCAGCAATAATAAAAATCTAAAAATATAAAAATAGCTCAAACTTCGTTTTTAAGCAATTTGGGGGTTCCCGATTGTTTCGTTTCGTCCAGTTAAAGCTGAATTGTGTCGTTTTAGTTCCTACGGAGAGATTTGGGAAACTATTTACTAGTTTTTGTGTTGGATGTTTTTTGACGACAGGCGGGCGATGATTTGGTTGCAATTGTTATGTGAGGGAAGTACTGAGTCAATCAACTTGACTCCATTTTTTTAGGTTGTAGTGGTTCGCTACTCCTGTGGCAACCCTGTATTGTGTAATGTGGATGTGCGCGGGGGATCCGAGTGCCGAGGGGTAAGGTGGTGACCTGACCTGGACTCCTGGACAGTGATGCCAATTTAGCCATTTTATAGCTAGATCTAGCTATTTTGCAACAAGGTTTAGCTAGTAAAATATCATCTAGCTATCTAGCTATTTTATCTGGCTATTTCCCTTTTCTGCTTTATTTCAATTCTATTATTGCTGCGTGCTTCCTCTATACCATCTATGCTTTAACTGTTCTGCGAAGCTATGAATGCAATCGTTTCGTGCTTGTGCGTCACAGTTGTGCGTGCTCTATGAATCTCGTTTGAGTGTTTTGTGGTACAACTGTCAAGTCGCGTGTTGTCGATTTGTCATTTGTCAGGTTCGTTTCCCGCACCGACCTTTAACGGTTGTATGCTTATAACGTTTTTCACTGGACCATACTGGACACATTTCAGTGCACTCCGTGCGAGTGCAGAATACTGAAAAAGTTCACCTAGGGTAACACTTTTGCACTGGGTTCTTCCAGTCGAATACACATCAAGAAACAACAACTTGTTTTGACAACCATATCTGCATATTTATACTACCTACTCGTTTTTCTGAAAACTGTTCAATAGTTTCCATGTAATTGCTAATTCTGGGAATTTTTTCTCCCGAATTCTTCCTAAACACATTATTTGTTCGTCGTCAGAAGATGATGAGCCGATTTTGTCAATTCAAACAAGGAAATTAAAATTTTGATTTTTTTGTTCACCTTACTCATTCTGACTGAAAATAGTGAAAATCAACTAGGTATTACCTTATTCAAAGATTAAGTTTAAACAGGCGTAACACCATTCTATAATTTGAATTTTCCCGCTCAAACCTCCTGTCATTCCCTTGGTTCACTTCCACGACACTCGCTTTGAAATCGGTGCGAAATTTTTGCACTCAGTTGGACCGCTCCGAGTGCAGAAATGCCTCTGAAATGAGTGCAGCCACAGTGCAGCCATGGTGCACTCAAAAAATTTTGCACTGGAACTGCCAGTGAAATGCAAAACAGAAATCCATTGCAGCCCAAGTGCAACCAGTGAAATTTAAAAACATTTTCGATTTTTCGATTTTGAAAAATAAAATCGTGGATAGTGAATTAATTCTGAACGGTAGGTTTGAAACATATAGTATTCCAAGGTGAAAAATGAATATAAAAGGGATAAATAAGATATTAAAAAAAATCTAGCTATTTTCTAGCTATTTTTCTACAGTGCTTCAGCTATTTTAATGTCCAATGAGTTGGCATCACTGCTCCTGGACCGAGGGAGTCAGTGGAACTTGACCGGCGGAGAGGGTAGCGTGTCGTGCTCTTCTTCTGCAGTCCCTTTTACATTTTCGTTTCTCGCATTTAACGCGGAATGGAGCAAAATTTATTGGACTGATTTTAATGAAATTTCGACACAGGATTTACTGTCGCAGCGAGAATGAAAAACGCGTCAGTGTCTGGCAAATCCTGTCAATGGCGGCGCAACAATAAACAGAATCAAAACTGTGGCGTCCTAGTTCCTAAGGAGGGACACGCAAGAAACTATTTACGAGAGTTTTTGTGTTGGATGTTTTTTTGCGGGCGAGTGGGCGATGATTTGGTTGCAAGAGGGTTTCAGGCTATAGCTTCATGCAATGGGAAAACAATAAAATGGTATCATTATTATGTGTGGGAAGTACTGAGTCAATCAACTTGACTCCATTTTTTTCATGCTCTTATCTAGCCTGCTAAAAGCAGACAGTCTGGATTATTTGATGGCTTCTTGATAGATTTCAAAACGGAGAAAGGGTGTATGGTAAACAGAATACGCCTGGACTATTTCTATACTGGGAGGATGGGGCAGGTCGAGCGCAGCTTGTTCTTCTGAGTACCAGCGGTACCACCTAATTATCGGCCATTTGTGCCGGTAATGGCCACTCGTCCTGATTGTTATTTATTTATACGGCTCGATGGATGACGTGCAGAGGGCAGAAGTTAAATGGCAGCCACCGTCTCAGTCTTTTCACGGCCACGAAGCATACTGGTTCTGAATCCACTTGATATTTAACCCTAGAATACTAACCTTATTTTTATACCTATTACTACTAACCTTCGTAAAATTTACTACTTGAGAAAGGATCACAATTTAAAAAAAAACGTTTTCATCGTTTATTAACTTTTACTGAAAATTGTTCATAATAAGAATCTTTCTGAATACAAATATTAATAATAACAAGAAAAATTCCATTTTTGAACTGCAAGACACACAGCAAAGAGCAGATGCTCTCCGCAAAAGGACCTTTGGCAGTGCTCACATTAGCGCGTCGCCATTCTAAGTTTTTTGAAGGACATTGTTGGCACCTTGCACTCTTGTTTAGACTAGGAGTGGCTCTATCCTCTGATCCATCTTGGCTTAATATGTTCTCAATAATTAATCTTAGCGAGCGAGTTAAAGTTGGTCAAGTTTTTCATTGTACCAACCATGGTTTTATTAGCTGGTTTTATGATAAATACATAATTTTTTTCTCGAGATGGTTCCTAGCTCTTTGTTTGTTGGTTGTGATTACACACAATCCATGAATTCAGACTCAGATGGACTAAAGGCTTCTTGAACACTATATTCGCTCTCGGAACCACTATCCAACGCACTCTATTCTCCTCATTTTCACCGGGCAATAATCCTGCTAAACCTTGTTTCGCTTCTAATGGTAATTATCTTTGTCATATGTTATATTTTGAAAAAACTTAGAAACTAACGATATTGACAAAAAATAATCAAAATAACGCTAAACTGGTCTTATGTTTAAATATAACATTAATACTACCCTTCGTAAAATTTACGACGCCGTTGTCCAACTAAAACTATTCCAATTACTATCAAATGCACTTTGGGTCACTAACTTACTCACACTGATCTAATAGAAGATTAGGCGAGCGTACAAGGTCAAGGGCTAAGCCGCGTCGATAAAATTGCTGATTAAACTAAGTCTCGCCGTAAAATTTACGATGGTTAGTATTCTAGGGTTAAATAAATTAAAACAAAAAAAACTTTTTCAAAAAAAGAAAATAAGATGTTCCTCTAAAATGTTAACTTCAACTTACAGATCCATCATACAAAATTTATATGATCATAAAAGCTTGTCGCGAGGTTTGCGTAAGTATACCTATAAGCAATTAAACCGAAATTTTAACACGATTAAACTTAGCATACCAAGTTAGTCAATTAGATAGGTACTAGTTCATTTACACAAGTAAATCGCGCCACAAGCTTTTATGTTCATATAAATTGTGTATAATGGAGCTATAAGTTGATAGTTTACATTTTAGAGAAAACTTTTTTTCTTTTTTTTACAGCATTTAAAAAAGTTTTTTTTTTATATATTTTTTGCTTTTTAGTTATTAACTTGGGTTTATATTCTCCATACTATTATTATTATTAGTTTGCGCAACAGGCCATGAAGGCCTAGGGAAGAAATGAGTACAGTCTGATCTCAAACCGTTAAAATTGATTTAACCTATAATTAATGGATACTTTCACCACCTATTTCTGAGTATATTTATGTTACGCTCAATATCCGAATTCGGGAAATGCCCGAAAAAAATGCGCAGAACTAGTTTTGAGCAAGGAATATTTCCCAAACCCGAAATATGAATTTTATACGGCTATTGAGCATTACCAAATAGGCAGAACTAGTTTTGCGCATCTTGAAATACACAGAAGTACAAGCGCCGCAACTTGAAATGCACAGGACTAGTTCTGTATATTTTCTGAATGACCAGCACAAATTCTGCTTCTTCCATTTAATCAGCACCAGCGACGGATTCAAATAAATATAAAGTTGGAGAAGTTAAATATATTTTAATAAATACTAACAAATAATAAATCGCCAACTGAGGCTGGTTTAGCTTTTCTGATTGTGTGAGCATCAAATAGGCTTGTGCTTCCAAACCTCTTTTTGCGTTTTCACGATTCGTACTTATATTGCAAGAACGTTGCCAAAGAAACCTAACCTAACATAACCTAAACGATAGTTTTTTGATGGTTTTTGACACACAATACATAACAAATGTTTACTTTGGTTGTCATTCTGTACCACAGAACTAGTTCTGTGCATTTCAAGTTTGCGCAAAACTAGTTCTGTGCATTTCAAGATGCGCAAAACTAGTTCTGCCTATTTGGTAATGCTCAGTAGCCGTATAAAACTAATATTTCGGGTTTGGGAAATATTCCTTGCTCAAAACTAGTTCTGCGTATTTTTTTCGGGCATTGCCCGAATTCGGCTATTCTGTCTGCC
This sequence comes from Callosobruchus maculatus, assembly GCA_951848785.1. NCBI lineage: Eukaryota > Metazoa > Arthropoda > Insecta > Coleoptera > Chrysomelidae > Callosobruchus > Callosobruchus maculatus. The sequence continues at coordinate 10,344,581 of CATOUR010000296.1, forward strand.
GTCTTTTCTTTCCAATGTCTAATATTAATTTTCTTTAAATCATCTTCTGCCTTTTTCAGCCATCTCTCCCTTGGTCTACCCTTCCTGTTTTTTCTTATTGGTCTCCAGTTGATAACTAGTTTTGCCATTCTCACGCGATTCAGCCTCTCCACATGTCTCAGCCATCTTATTTTCTGCGCTTTGATGACTGCTATAATATTGATGTTCTTATACATGTCTTCAAGTTCCTGGTTTGTTCTTCTCCTCCATCTCTCGTTTGTCCTTACGCCTCCACAAATAGCTCTCAACATTTTTCTTTCCCATCTTATAATTTTTTCTTCCTCCTCTTTGTTCATAGTCCAGGTCTCACAAGCATATGTCGCTGTTGGTCTCATAACAGTTGTATAAATTCTCTCTTTGGTCTTTCTGGATACATATTTGGATTTCATAAGATTTTTCAGGGCTCCATACTTCTGGTTTCCTGTGATGATCCTTGCATGCATTTCTTGTTTCTCCTGTCCCTTTTGCCCTATGATTACCTCTAGGTACATAACTCCCGTAGTCATTTCAAAAATATATTTCATATTGTTGGCCATAAAAGTTAGGTTCGGCTGATCATCGGTAGTTCTTTCCACTTGCCCCATGACCGTATATTTTGTCTTACTTTGATTTATCTCCATCCCAAATGTCCTTGCTTCCTCAGCTGTCCTTACTGTAATTTCCTCTAATTCTTCCTTTGTTTTTGCTACTCGTCTTAAGTTACCTGCATATGCATTGCGCTGTTCGTTATTAAATATGATTCCATTTGTCTTGATTTTGCTTTTTCTAACTATTGCTTCAAGCGTCACAATAAAAAATATAGTTGATAGAGGGTCGCCTTGCCTGAGTCCTTTTCTCACTTCAAATGCCTGCAACTCACTTCCCATCCACGTAATTTTGTTTTCGGTTTTTTGTAATTGCATTTTCATTAGGCTGACGCGTTTTCCTGGAATTCCTAGTTGTACTGTTGCTTCATACATTCTCTCTGTTTATACTATAGTAGGCGTGTTTAAAGTCTATGAGAGGCACATGTAGTTCCATTTTGTATTCATAGCTTTGTAATTCCTTGAGAACGAATATTTGATCTGTCGTACTCCTGCCGCTTCTGAATCCAGCCTGATATTCTCCTAAATATGTTTCTGCATAACCGTCCAGCCTTGTTCTTATTATCTGTCCAAGTACCTTGTAGTATGTGTCTAAAAGTGCGCCATATTTCTATCATCATTTCGTGGATCTTTTAACATTTCTGCGGTTATATTGCTTTCTCCAGGGCTTCTATTGTTCTTCGGATTGTGTACTATGATTTCTATTTCTTCATATATGGGAACTTTCAAACTATCTACGCCACCCTCCCTCACTAATTGAGTTTCTCGGTTTTCTATCTCTTTCGCATTCAACAGGTTAACAAAGTGATCTTTCCACGTTTCTAGTATTTCATCTTTGTCTGCTATTAACGTTCCATCTTAGTTTTTCAAAAATATTTGCCTACTACAGAATCCTCTCCCCAATTGCTTTGCTTCTTGGTAAAAAGACCTAATCTCCTTCTTTCTAAACTTGTCTTCTATTCCTCTTACGACGTTTTCATTATATTGTCTCCTCTTTTTTCTGCATAACTCTTTCATTTTTTCCCTAAATTCTCTTGTAGTCTTCGATATTTAGATCACTACCACTTGTTAGCACAAGAAACCTTAACTTCTTTTTTTCTGCTTCACATTTTTCGCATTCTTCATCATACCAGACTTTTCCCTTTGATTGCATTGTGGCTGATGGTATTAGAGGTCTCATTTGTATCTTCTATTATCTGTTTTAGCTGTCTCCACATATCATCGATTTCTTCTACTGGGCACGTTTTCTCTAATCTTATATTTTTAGCTTGTCGTTACTCATCTCCTGTTCTTAAAGTCTTTAAAGCTTCTATATCATATTTTCTTTTTCTCTTTACGTTCTTCTTAAAATTCCCAGAACTAACTGTACTATAGGAAAGCATAAAAAACTTCAAAACTTCGCCATATTGGATTAAGAGTGATGTCAAAATACTTTTTTAATTATTCTCAGCAAGCGCTTTTATTTGATACCCATATTGTAGAAGTGCATAAAAATAACTATTCCGCCATCTTGGATAGTCCGCCATATTCGATTTAGAATGACGTCAGATTATTCTTTGAGTTACTCTCAACAATAAGCCCTTTCATTGGATACCCATATTGTCAAAATCCATTAAAAATAACAATTTCTCCATCTTGGATGGCTCGCCATATTGGATTTAGGATGATATCATATTATTTTTCGAGTTACTTTCAATAAGCCCCTTCAATTGATACCCCTATTGTAGAAGTGCATAAAAATAACTAATCCGCCATCTTGGATGGTCCGCCATATTTAGAATCACGCCGCATAGCTTATCTTGCATTGTCATCCAAACTAAACGTGTATACAAAATTTCAGCTCAATCGGTTGAAGATATCCGCTTCAAAATTGAGTAGATTCCACCCGACAAACATACATAGATACATTTTTTTATGGCCAGCCGCCCTCAAAACCTATTGCACTATATAGAAGCGCTGCGAGAGGATAAATGTCGGTGCACGTTTGATTTGAAACGCTACAAGTTGTAGCCGTCGGGAAACAAATTCCCCGGCAGCTCATTCCACAGCGTCGAAGGTCTCCAAAAGAAGGAATGCTGGAGGACCACCATCTGCCCGAAAAGGTAAGAGAGCATGAACCATCAAAAGACCACACGAATGCATGGACCATGCTCGGCCTTCTTGGAAAGACAAATATTCTTATACAACTCGATTCGCATCTTATCAGCAAAATCTAATTCGTTTCAACGAAAAAGTGCGAGAAAATCACTACATTCTGAAACGGCTCATTTCGTGTGTTAAGTTTTGCAGTGCCTTTGAGGTGGCCTTAAGGGGTCAGGATGAGAGTTCACAATCTTTGAATAAGGGGATTTTTAGAGAACTAGTTGATTTTTCTGCAAAGCTGGATGTTACATTACGACAATGTCTTCAGAACGCTACCGTTTTTAAGGGAACATCTAAAGCTGTACAAGATGATACCTTAGACTGCATGCTGGCTTGATGCAAAGATGAATTTAATACTCGAGTTAAAAAGTCCGATTTTTTAGCCTTCCAGTATGATGAAACTACAGACATTACAAATTAGTGTCGGATGGTTCTAATACCCCAGATATGTTTATGATTGAAGAGTTTGTAAACATTTCTGGTGTTTTAAAAGGGTTACAGACAGAACAGCAGAAGGTTTGCCGCCGCAACAAACTCATTTAATATTTTTTTATTTTAAATTTTGTTTTTTTTTTAAATTGAGGAACCGCCACTGACTGGAAGATACCTTGCTATTAATAAGCATGTGTATCTGGAGTGTTTGATTTTAGCAAGATCGATAGAGCATGCTCTAAGAAGCATGCCAAACAAAATCAGATGTGTCAGTTTCAAGAACATGCTAATTTTGAGCATGCTTAATAAGCATTCTATTTATTAGCATATGTATCTGTAGCTTTACGGCCTCCATGACGTCACGACGTCCGGAATTTTTTTGGACACGGGTGAGTCGAGAAAATGTTTGAACCTCTATAGGACAGTGACGTCATGGTCCAAGGGGGTCAAATTATTTCCTCATTTTTTCGGCTTTCCCGTGCCTAAACAATTACAGATAAATATGAGAAGGTCCTTATCTCATACACTACCATAAAACAGATTAATGAGACTAGTCCGCTTGTGTGCGTAGTCAAAGCCTTCAGGAGAGACAAAAAATAATGGCCCTTATTGAGTGTTTTCGACTGTGCGTAACTTACTAACTCGTCAAAAATATTTTTATGGCTCTCATTTTGTATTGAAGCTTTTTATGGTTTTTATACTTTCATACAACATAACTGCCTTGTACCCACCACTATGATCTCTGAAAATTCTTGCAAAACATTGATCATTACATTACAGAAGCATGCTTTTTTATTGCCTCAGTACTAATTCTAAAAGGGGTGATACACGTAGGAGCAAGTACGGGTACTTATGGCTCGACGACCTTTTTCGCCTGTGTGTCACCGTAAGTACGCATACTTTAAAACTGTCGCACAAACCGCCGGCGAGCCAACTGGTTTGAAATGTTGCTCGTAGCTGGTCTCAGCTCGTACTGCGAGCCGCGAGCCACCACTTTGTTTTGGCAGGCCATCGATGCGCAACGCTTGCTGTGTTTGGCGTTTGTTAAAAGTTTTGCTTATTTAGGAAAATTATCAAAATGAGTGATTTCAGCTTCACGTGTGTCACCGCGTCGAACCGAGTAAGTTCGCGAACTTAAAAACTGCGTACTTAAAGTTCGTACGTGTATCACCCCTTTAAGAGATCAGTTCCAGTTTATTATATTGCTCCCTCAGAGTAACAACTGAACATAGAGGTTAGTAAACAAACCACTTCAGCATGGCGTGCTCAAAGCCATCGTCTTTTGACACTTCAGACCCAAACATTGCCAACTAACCTGAAAATTCTTCCAATGCAACCCATGTTACAGACACTGCACTGCACTGTTCCATTTCGAAAAACTGTTAAACTACACTCGAATATAGCACAGCAAGTCCGTAAAGCTTCACTACAGTTAACAACAAATAGCGAATTCGATTTTACTGATCAAGCATAAAAGACGCACAAACAAAACAAACGTTTGACAGAAAATTATTCGTGAGGTCACAGGAAAAACTGGAATAAATATGCAGCAAGTTAATGTTGAACCAAACGATCTAAATAAGTTCTACTGTACAGTTGCAGAAAATCTGACTAACTGCTTAAAATCGGACGTAGATCCTCTAAGTTATCTCAACAGTATGCATGTTACAAATTCATTTTTCTTTCAGCCGACTGATGTCCGAGAAATTAAAGCTGTCATTAAATCTATCAAAAATCAAAATGCATCTGGATGTGATGGAATCTCCGCTAAACTTCTTATGGAACTTCCAGATCGCCCTTTGAGTGTTTTATCAGAAACAATAAACAGATCGTTTTCAGAAGGCACATTTCCTCCTAGCTTTAAAAAAGCTCTTGTAGTTCCACTTCATAAAAGCGGGGATATAAAGGATCCATCAAATTACCGCCCTATTTCTTTGCTTTCAACTATTTCCAAAGTCGTTGAAAAACTAGTTAAAAGACGAATGATGGACTTCCTATCTCAGCACGCTGTTTTTAGCTCTTCTCAGTTTGGTTTTCTTCCCGCCAAAAATACTCATGATGCTATGTTTTACGTTCTGGAGCAGCTTTTCACACACTACAACAGCGGCCAGGCAACTGCAGCGGTGTTCTGTGATTTTACGAAGGCTTTTGACTGCGTTAGTCACAGAACGCTGCTGCGAAAGCTTGAAGTCTATGGTTTTCGGGGTGTGGCACTGGAGTGGTTCAAGTCTTATCTTTCCTCAAGACTCCAGTGTGTCTTAGCGAATGGCAGAAACTCTTCTGATCATTTTATTAAGCATGGGGTCCCTCAAGGCTCTGTGCTGGGCCCAATTTTATTTCTTTTATATATCAACGACTTATTTCATCTTGATATATCTGGAAAGTTCACTGCCTTTGCTGATGATGCTACTGTGATATGGCACAAAGACGAGCCAGAAGATCTGGTCCAAACAATTGCACGTGAGATCGTTGTTATCAAAACCTGGTGTGATTCAAATGGGCTTTTATTTAACTTTAAAAAAACACAAGTTCTTGGATTTCGTGTTGATATCAATGACATCGTTTGTGAACAATTTTCCATCAAAAGCTCTGAATGTACTAGGTTTCTTGGACTGCAGCTTGACGTTGACCTTAAATTTCAAAAACATATTATCATTTTGAACAAAAAGCTTGCATCAGGCTGTTATTGCGTACGAGCTGCAGCAACAAACTTGGGCATCTCGATTGCTAGGACAGTCTTTTTCGCGGTGGTGCAATCCCATCTGTCCTACGGTCTACCATTTTGGGGCTATTGTAGCCAGTTCCTTTTCCAATCTGTCTTTAAGTTGCAAAAACGTGCAATACGATATGTTGTAGGTGCTTCTTGTAGAGATCCTTGCAGACCGCTTTTTATTCGTCTCAAGGTCCTTACACTGCCATCTCTTTTCATATTAGAGACTACGAGCCTAATACATAAACATCGTTCTTCATTCTCCGACCATCAACAAGCTTATGCAACTCGCCGAAGACATGACATTCCGCTACCAATACCTCATTCTACCCTCGTACGAAATTCCATAATATATAATAGTGTGAAAATATATAACTACTTGCCATCGGATATTAAAGCAATCCCAAATATTATGAAGTTCCGTAAAGCGTTAAAAAAAATACTAATAACACAAGCATTCTACTCGCTGGACCAATATTTTGAATTTTCCTTCACTCAATGAGTTAGTCAACTATTGCCCCAAGTGTTTGATGAACATAAAAATAACCTTCATCTATGGGGTGTCAGTAAAATTTTTAATTTGTGAATGTCTGACTTTTAAGTATTTTATTTATTTTTATGTATTTGTATTTTAATTTTTATGTATATGTACTTTCATTATGTACTTTTGCATAGTTATTTGCTTTGTCAATAAGATTTTTTATATATCTTTGGCAATAAAGCATGTTAACCAACCAACCAACCAGTCGGAGGTTACCGTAAACAAAACGCAGGAAAATTACATAGGCGTTGCCAACTCCTCAAAATTTATGTAAAACAGAATTTTCGTTAATGATGAAGAAACATGCAGTAACGCAGTAGAGGTCAACATATCTATTGATTTTGCTGTAATCATTTCTGAACCATCAAAATACCGTCTTTTTTAACGTAGAATGGAATATTTCTGGATACTATACAATTAAGACGATAGTAAACAAGTATGATTGTCGTATCTGGTGGTCGATATGACAAGGTAAGAAAAGACGTTGGCCTATTAGAATTAGTTGTTTACTACCACTATGTTCAGTTGTTACTCTGAGATTGCTCCATTGATACAGGATTCCGTGTTAAAGCATTTAGAAATTAAGGAACTGTGATAACTACTTAAAGAAAATAGGGAAAATCAATGAAACAAATATATATCTCATAAAACTTTCATGTATTTCATATTCTTTACAGATTTAAGTACATTATACTCAACTTTTTGCAGTTTCTACAATAATCTGGTGACACATAAATACAGTTTACAATTTTCAGAACCAGTCCTTTGAATATTGCTACTTTAGGTCGCACTGAAAACTCGAGAACTGCTTCATGTCATTGAACAGTTAGATCAGCTTTTTCCTATGCTTCTGGAAACCAAAGCTCAAAAATTAATAGCAGCAAATATATATAATGATGAATTTTTCATGAAAAATAATATTATATAGTAATCGTGATAAATATGGGTTTCAGATTTTAGAAATATTTGTGAACCATAAGGTGGTCATACAGAGCTATAGTAGAAGTCATTAAGGGGAGGAAGATATATTATCAATAATAATGTGCTGTCTTCCGGGGTGGAAGAGCTATAATCAAGTAACTGGCAGAAGTATTTCTTTTTTCGAAAAAAGCTGATAAAACTAAACAGAAAATGTACAAGTATAAAACGTATATCAATCTGATATACCACTCGCATTTACCTTATATAAAACTGTATAGATATGTTAAAATAATACAAAAATATATATACAATCATCACAGAAAAACAAATATTTTTTGTCGAGCTTTAAGTACTTGTATGGTACAAATTAAAACGTACAATACAATCAAAATAAAACTTTTTGTTTTAGAATTCATCTGTTCATCATAACTTGGACAACATTGTATCTATTGTACTAGAATCCTAAAAGGTACAGAATCAGTTCCAAGAGAAATGAAACAGCTGAGCAGAAAACTAAAATTGACCTATTTTTGCTATAACACTTTGTCAGCTTTGTCAATTTGTATGAAATACAATATTTGGTGTCTTTGACAAAAAACCAAAAGTTCATCTCGTATTGTATGTTGTACATTATACTGTTACAATTGAATTTCGCCAACAGTCAAAAATAAAAATGCCACTGGTATGACTCATTTCACTCATTTCGGTTTCTTTTTTGAGGTGGCTTCAAAATGAAGCAAAATATGTCACGGATCAGTGGCACTGCAAAATAACAGCTAAAAGCGACAAGGTTGCAAGGCTTTTGGGATTTTTAAGACATACCGGGTGTTTCTTCATACTTCGCCACCCCTCTTATCTTTTTTTGAAGAGATAAGAAAATTATATAAAAGTTTCATAGTTTCCTCGTGTCATCTAGAATGTGATACGAACAAAAAAAAGAAAAATAATGGAAAATCCTGTTTATCGTATAAAGTTGTCCCTGTGTATTATATGACCGGAAGAAAGATATTATTCTCTTGTTTTCAAAAATATAAGGTTCATTCACCTTATTTCGGAAGGTTTTTAAAATATTCAACTTCAAAATCTCTAAAATGTGGAAGTAAACTTCAATCCACTGTAGCCCGAAAAAAAATAAAATTGAATGCGGTAATGTTTTGTGTCATTCTGACATTTTACCGAGGTAAAAAGCATCGCTATGTTTACAAGTGCAAATAACTTCAAGTCTTATTGTAAAAAATTCCGTTATATTATTATAATGAAAATAAAACTCGAAGTTGTTTTCTGTTTATCTGGACGTGCTTTTTGACGGCACACAGGTTCGCCAAATAATACTCTATAGTCTCTTGCTGCTTGAGATATATTGTTATTATTTTTATAAAATAAACGTAAAAATTCACGTTTTTGATTTTCATTATAATAATTTACCGCCATTTTTTACATAAAAGTGGAAGTTATTTGCACTTGTAAACAAAACGATGACACAAAACATTACCGCATTCAATTGTTTTTCGGCCGCGATAGCTACATTGGATTGAGGTTTACTTCCACATTTTAGAAAAGTTGAAGCTAAGCATCTCAAAAATGTTTCAAAACAAGGTGAATGAACCCTATATTTTTGAAAACAAGAGAAAAATATATTTCTTTCCGTGATTAAAATATAACTTTATACGAAAAAACGATTTTTTATCATTTTTTTCGTTTTTTTCCTGCCAAATTCTGGATGTGAAGAAAAAACTCTGAATCTTCCATACAAAAGCTTTTTTCTATCTATTCAAATCGGCGAAATATGAGGAAACTGCTGGTACATAGGATTTGAGAACTGAATTTTATGTGCAAAACTAAGAGAACTGAAAAAAACATTTAAAAACACAGTATTTTTTCACCTTATTATTTACAATCATACCGACAAAAAAAACACGCTATTTTACCACATCTACACGTCATAGGTACCTACTTACAGACAAAAGGAAATATGTACATTTAAAATAAATATAAATCTTTTCAAACAAAAAATAATAAATAATCATTTTATATACACTGGGCAAAACTATAGCTTTCATGTACAATACATGCTCATATATAATATAACAACGGAACCTTTGACAGTTTTATTTAGGTTGGCACTATAACAAACGACAGGCAGTACTTTTGGCACGAGTCCTTGGCATACGACATGGTCGCATTTTTATTGCAATTTCATTGGGGGATATTATTTGCACACACACGCAGAGATTATATTTACAGAGATTAGGATATCAGACCAACAGAGAAGAGTCACTCTAGTGTTTTCGATATCTTGTCAATAGTTGGAACAAACTTTAAGTGAAAGCAAAATATTTTCGAGTCGAGGAATTAATATAATGCTTTGTTGATTGATTGCTTACTTTTATTTAGCAGTTTTTTCTGCTTTATAAATTTATGGTAACAAGCATCGTTCATACTGGCAAAGCAAATAATTTGGAAGGTCTCTTAGGGCTATAGTTTTGTTTCGAACTGCAGTATTTTGGAACATTAAACATATATGTATACAAGGTGTTAATTAAGTATGTTAACAAACTTTAATCACTCCGAAAAATAGAAAGAAAATGTCACATGAACATGGGTCCGGAAATGCTTCCTAAGGGAGCTACGCTCCTTTGCATGGGGCACCCTGAAGACGGGTTTCCCACGAATTTCATAATTTTAATCAGAAGCGTATCATACGGGAGGAGTTAAGGGTAAAAATAACCTATGACAACTGTAGACCTCTTAAAACTACCTGTTTCGGAAAGTCGGGCGTGGATTCGTATAAATGTTCTTACAGCAGGCACTGCGCGTTGGGGATATCGTTCATGATAGATACGTCTCGCAGCATGAGCGTTACCCTGAGCCATTCCATAACAGAAATGCATATCTGTCATTTCTCCGTTAGTAAATTGGACCATTTTATGCGGAATACCAGTACACTTCTACTTGACAACAAACTCTAAGCTGAATAAACTGACAGTTCTCGAGTTGTTTATTGCAATTATTTTTCACAGCACACTTACTAAATAGATGAACATTTATTTATTTACAATAGCCTGCATCGATTCACTAATTTGCATTTTTCTCGAAAACGGTTAGCCCTATCGAGATGTACCAAGAGACCATTTTTACGTAGAAATCTCTGGAATACCATATTCTAAAATCAAAATTTCAAAAAAATTACCATTTAGAAAATGGGGTTATTTTTACCCTTAACTCCTCCGGTATGATACGCCTCCGATTAAAATTATGAAATTCTGAATTCAGAATCAGATTCAGCGTCAAAAGTTTACTCATCGTACCTAATTTCGTAATTCTGTTATGAATGGTTTCGAGAATATCGAGGGAAATCCGTCTTCAGTGTGCCCCATGCAAAGGAGCGTAGCTCCCTTAGGAACCATTTCCGGACCCATCCATGTACATATGACATTTTTAGGAGTACTATTCGTGGTTAAAGTTTGTTAACATACTTAATTAACACCCTGTATATGCCAATCTTTGAGATATCAAGTTATTGTTATTTTTTTACTCTTATGTTCCGCTTTACCCAAACTATTATATAAAATGGGTTTTACTCCTCTGTTGATTCAACTCCTAATGACAATAAGCAAAAACCCCCTCACGACTCGCTTTCCACGTCACTGACACACTCGTCCTCCATGTCCATGTCGATGTACTCGCCGTACTCGTCTGTCGCCTCCTCTTTCCATTTGCTGGTGTGGTGGCTGTTGCTCTGTTGGCTGTTGGGAGACGAGGAGGACTTCTGGCCGTTGTGGCCTCCTCCCGTCTTGGCCTCCTCTTCCTGCTGCATTCGCTTGTGCTTCGTCCGCCGGTTCTGGAACCACACCTTCACCTGCAACAACAGAGTTGCAATATCAAAATCAACGTCTGCTTGCGGATTTAAATTTCTCAGTAGGCGCCGTGTTTATAAAGAAGAGCACTCAAGTAGCAATTTAACGTTGTGGCGACGTGCTTGAAAAAGTTGCGCAACTACACACAAATTGTGTGGCCGACTCCAACACAACGTTGTAACAACCCCATTTTGCACCAATTTGGTCAACCATTTTTAGGTTGTAACGACGTTCAACTTTTAACTGGAGACTGAAGTTTCTCGTTTCCTAAGCGTTGCTGATTTTACTTTCAAACGCCTAAACACCTGCGCCCTCTAGTGTGGAGACAACAGTTGCAATATTGCTAAAAAAATAGTAAATCTTTTGACCAAGTTTTGTCTAAGTCCACAGAATGGGGACTTAGACAAAACTTGCTGACAACTGTGATTACAATCTTGATATTGAAATGCGTTGTTCGTTTGATCAGGCTATATCCTATAAATAAAGTTGCTACAAATTAACGATTTGTACACTTAATTCAAGAACGCGTCCCAGTTAGTTTACTGTCAAATATAGTATTTATGCTAAAAAACTCGCGCGCTTTCAATCCGATGCGAATTTCTTAGAATTCAAAAATAAATGGATTCAAAAAAATAAAAAATATCTAACGTTTACATTGACTGAAAATCAAACTAAACGGAATAGTTATGAACTGTTTCCAAAAAAATAACATAAGACTTCATAATCATCAGTATAATGTTCGTTAATATGCTCTTTGTCTTAATGGCCGACCATGTTTCGAAGGAGAATTGCATTCAAACATGGCCTAAAAATGTAATCGGCGTATAACCACATAAATCCGACTATGACCGTCAAGTAACCAAAAATCGACTATATTTCAACGATAGTCCTCTAGGCAACGTTCGACTAAAAACTGACTATGTTTACTGACTAACGTACTTCCCTTTCCAAACGCATCTTCTGTGCTGTCAATTGTCATATGTCAGCTTTGTCTTTTGGCATTTGGAATGTGCCTAGGGCTTTGCTTAAACGGTAGGTACCTATTTTGTTTTTGTGGCTTTGGTCTCGTTCCCGTACTTACAGGTTTTTATTATTTTTTCTTACTGTGCTTTCTGAGACAGTATTTTTCTACTTCAGTAATATCTGCTGCCTCCAGATTGACTCCCTTCTTCTTTAGGTTCTTCCCCAGAATTTGATTGTTGGTTGAAGGAATTTAAACCGTTCATACAAGCTTGCGCCTGTAAAGTTTGTTCACGACACAAGACACAATCGTTTTTTATGCCTGGAATAGGATGCAGCACATTTTTGTATCACTTGTAGTCTCTATACTACAGCCCTTGTTATCATAATAATGTTAAAATAGGTTAGTTGCAAAAAAGACTACGCGACAACGTTTTTAGTTCTACTAAAAAATTATCCACAGCTCAGTTATATCGTATAACGTAGGCTCTCCGCCGGCAAAACGTTTCATATAGCTAGAGTTGTCATCAGTTGCCACAAAAACGTTGTTAAAACCTTATTGCAATTACCAAATTATTAAATATATTTAGTTGGTTGGGTAAACGTCGTAACAACCCATGGTATAGCTAAAGTTATGCTTGACGTTGATACGATATTTTCCGGTGGTCTAGAGTGTGACGTTCCATAAATAACCAATTTCTACACTAACTTTAACGTTAATTTTGGTGTATCATGTGGTTGTGGTTGCCAAAATGCTACTTCGGCATTTGCTTTTACTTCTATAGAAATTGAATCATTTACTTCACATTCTATTCATAAGCTAAAGAAAAAGGTTTCACTTTTTGGTATTAATAAACAGGAGCATTCACTTCAAAATTCAAAGATTTTCTTTAGAAAAGTTGTAATATCAGTCCGTATTTATACAAATGAAGTATTTCCTTCAAAGGAAAAGGTAGGAGGAAAAGGTGGAGCTCCCAAGGAAAAGGCAGAAGGAAAAGCTTTTGCTTTATTTCGTATTCATAACCTTTTCCTTTTCTTTGTAAGTAAATCCTCGCGGAAAAAAGGAAAAGGTAGGTGCTATATTAGTTGTGTCATTTCAAAGGCCGTTGTTGAAAAGGAATGTCCCAACTTTTAAAACACCCTGTATAGCTTCTGGGTCGAGCATTGTAAACTGACCCTGTTTCAGTAACTGTCTACAACTGCATACATTTCATCTGTTCGCCAGTTCGTAAACATGGTATTCGACGCAGTATGATTTATACACACAGGCATGAGCAACATTTCGGTGGTTGGGGACCAGCGCATCTGACTGCAAATCATCGGCTCGTTCCGTTTGACAGCTCAATATTTACGTCTGTCAGAGATTTATGCCGAGGATGTGCCTCGAAAGATTTGAAATGCAAATTGTCGGTGTTCCCTGCAACGTGCAACTGAAAAACTTCCATTCTGATTTGACGGATTTTATGTTACTCAAAAAATACACCATTTTTTTAATATAATGAAATAACATTTATCGCATTATACTTGGAATATTTGCGAGTCATTCACTGGAGATGCTGGCTAATTTATAAACTAGCTGGATAGTATACAAACCACCTGGTTATTTTAGTGGATAGTTATCTTTCAATTGAAATATCAATGAAAGTTGGTTAATTTGTATTATATCCATATAGTTTGTAAACTAGCCACGAATTGTAGCTAAAGTACAAACCACAAAAGAATGCCACAAATTAACCGGGGGTTTTGGCTAGTTTACAGACTAACCACAGTATTTGGATAAACTGTGAACTAAATTAATATTCCTAGTAACATGTAAATAGCTACCTAATTCGTTTGTCAGCCTGCAAACTAAGCCGTCATTTGGTTAACTTAATTTAAATAATTGTTAGCAAAAAATAGGGCTTACCAACAAGTTGGTAGTTATACATTACTAGAAATAGTTCATACTTTATCCAAATACTATAGACAGTTTGTAAACTAGCCAAAAACCCCGGCCAAGTCGCTCGATACTAGTATACAAATTAACCAACATTTCTTGCTATTTTAATGGAACGGTAACTTTCCACTAAATTAACCAGCTATTTGGATAGTTTAGATACTATCCAGCTGGTTTACAAGCTATCCAAGTAGACTCTTTAACCGTGACCGATACAGAGTGCAAAACACTCATATGGAAAAACAACAGGCGTAAGACAAATAAGCTGTTGGCGGTTCTGATATGAAAAAGTGAAAGTTACTGGGTTTAGAAGATGAAACCCCACCACAAGCCTTAGAGGGGTGGCATTCTTTATAATTTTCTTGCAAATAAATGATTTGAATGAATCTCAAATGAGGGTGAGGACCACTTTTTGCTTATTCGTTTGCTACTTTTGATGCTACTCTGGTTGCATTTTTGTTGTATGCAATCTTATAAATAAAACAATAATTAAAATTCATATTTTACTTACTTCGTTCGTTCCGTGACTACTGATATTTGTATTTTCATTCCCATATTCACAGAGACATCGGCTAAAACTTGTTCAAGCTGGCCCAGCGAAGGCAATGAAACTGAACTCAGTGATACTTAATTAAGTCCGTGATATGGAAGAGAAAATACAGCCAATTGGATTCGCAATCACCATCTTTTAATGTGAACGTTGTAACTACAAAATTCTCAGGTTAAACAAGATGAGTCAATTTATACCATTAGTCAATTAATTTTTACGACCAATCAGTACTAGATCCCGTCGCAATTTATAAATGAGTTGAAATGAATGTTTACTGATCTTAGACCTTACTTCAAAGATGTGGAAGTTATACATACATACAGAGTGAGTCTACAGTATGGAACGCCTCAATTATCTCGGAAAGTTTGCACGATTTTCATGAATTTTTTGATAGAGGGGTTTTGCAATACGCCCAATCTCCATTTTCAATGTTGTCAGATCTACCGTTATTCCGGAAATACGATACACTTTGTTATTTCGAATGGATCACCCTGCATATTTTACATCCTATAAATCCTTGAAAAATACTAAGACTGTAATATTTCCTATACCTAAACGTCATAATTTCGGAGTTCCAACTATATTTAAATTGCATCCGCCCAAGACCTTAACTGTAAAAAACATGAAGGCGGTTACAGCAGATGCTCAAAATGTTGTCCATTTACTTCAATACATTTTGATTTGATTTTTGATTTTTGAAACTTCGCGGTACATTTTGCAACATGTCTGAATTTTAAACAGTAAACATAACCATCCTATTTAGTTTTTTAACTTGGGCGGATGCAATGCAAATGCAGTTGTAACTCCGAAATTACGAGGTTTACGAATAGGAAATGTTATATATAAAAAATAATCTTTATTTTTCAAGGTTTTAAAAAATGTGAAAATATACAGGGTGCTCCATTTGAAATAACAAAGTTTTTATTGTATTTCCTGAAAAATGGTAGATCTGACAACATTGTAAATACCATCATAAGGTTGGCCGCATTGCAAAACCCCCCCATCCCAAAATTCATGAAAATCGTACAGACCATTTCCGAGATAATTGAGGCGTTCCCTACTTTGGACTCATTCTGTATACAGTATCTTTGCACAGCAGTGCAGTACTGAGGAGGATTGATTATTACGTATAACATTATCGGTATTTTTTCAAAGAAACTGCTGACGAAACAGTTCTATAAAGTTCTTTCTAATGATTTAGAGCTCAAAAAACTGTACTTTCTTAAATACAGGTTTCTAAATAAATATTGTGTCGGTTATTCTTGAAATGACTGGAAGTTCAAGTCACAGTATATTCATGTTATACACAGTAGCGCAACTCTCCAGAATTATGGAGGTTCGCGCATCTCATCCCGCGCATCGTTCATGCGATGTGGTATGAGAGTGAAAGTAGCGTCTTTGACAGAACCGGATTAAGGAAATTTTGTGATACGTAGATATGGATAACGAGACGCGTGGGGTAAAATGCCACGCCGCTTTTATATAATAATAATATGATATAAAAACTGAATAAATCACGATGGCCTTCTATATCCAACTTATACGAATACAATCTTTGAGTTTTTTACACAAAATTATTATCACATCCCCTTCTTACCCCAAAGATAAATTAAATTTTAAGCGCATGACATACAGCCACTACCTTTCCTAATAATTTCTCACTGTTTCCTCACAGCACCACAGCGTTCAAAAGATCTTTCACGACATAACAAAATTAACGTGATTATGCACTCCAACATTATGAAATTTTAAGCAGAAGGTGAAGTCAGACGATGCTCAAATAGAGAGTTCACAATAAAGAGAATCAATGTGCTTCAAAAATATATTATTTTCCTCCATAAACGTGGATTCTTTTCTTCAATATGGCTACACCTCAGAGTAACAACTGAACATAGAGGTAGTAAACAACTAATTCTAATAGGCCAACATCTTTTCTTACGTTGTCATATTGACCACCAGATACGGCAATCATAATTTTTTTCTTTTTTTGTTTCGGCAGCGTCGAAGGCAATCATAATTGTTTACTATCATCTTAATTATATAGTATCCAGAAATATTCCATTCTACGTTAAAAAAAAGACGGTATTTCGATGGTTCAGAAATGATTACAGCAAAATCAATAGATATGTTGACCTCTACTGCGTTACTGCATGTTTCTCTATCATAAACGCAAATTCTGTCTTACATAAATTTTGAGGAGTTGGCAACGCCTATATAATTTTCCTACGATTTGTTTACGGTAACCTCCGACTGTCAAACGTTTGTTTTGTTTGTGCGTCTTTAATACTTGGCCAGTAAAATCGAATTTGCTATTTGTTGGTAACTATAGTGAAGCTTTACGGACTTGCTGTGCTATATTCGAGTAGTTTTGCGAGATGGGACAGTGCAGAGCAGTGTTTGTAACATAGGTTGCATTGGAAGAATTTTCAGGTTAGTTGGCAATGTTTGGAGGCTGAAGTGTCAAAAGATGATGGCTTTGAGCACGCCATGCTGAAGTGGTTTGTTTACTACCTCTATGATGTTCAGTTGTTACTCTGAGGGCTACACATATGTAATATACAAATACAGAAGGAATGGTAGTCTTGGTAAACTAGATAAAAAACAATTTTGCACTTTTTAATGAATAACGACTAGTTTAGTATATTTTATCGTTGTTATAAACATATTGATAATTATTCTTTATGCATACCTAATAAGTTTTCATCGGTTTTGCCGTTTGCCACGTTTTCGTACCTTAAACGTTTTTCTATAATGATTGGTGAAAGTAAATTTAAAGGTTGTGAGATAACTACACATACATGTTAGTTTCGACGCTACGTTGTTACAATTACCCATATTTGAATCATATAGGATATTATAAAGTTTTTGTACCTATTTACTTAAATGTTTAAAGTTAAGTAAGATAAGATAAAATAAAGTTGGATAAATCTGGCATTTTTGTAATTTACTGACAAATAATAAAGCCCCTATTTTCTCGGAGATAACAATTTTCTTTCATGCACCGACTGTTTCTTGTTTTGCTTCCAAAAAATTGTTTACAGATGCTGAGAATCCGTGATGAATTAGAAAAATCAGTACAAAACGTTTTCACGTACAATAAAATCGAATAAATGGATATAACTTACAAATAGTAATTCAGAATTCTAAAGACATACCTGCCTCAAAATTTACTGTATTTACGACATATATCGTTTCCATTAAAGTTATTGCAACACAATTACACTTCTTCGTTCGATTACTCATCAGTATTGCTAAGCCGACCCAGTGCTCAAAACGTGAACGGCAATACTCGCGGCTAGTGCTGAGGAGCCGACGTGGGGTTATTAGAGGTCATTTTTTCGGAGACAAACTGTCTGCATGATTTCTACGTTGCGTTACTGCATAACATGGATATACTGTGCTGAAGTGCTACATTTGATTTTGACATTGACGTTTATGCCTGTGACATTTGCATACCCCACGGTCGTGACGCACATGTCCCATCGCGTGATCGCACAAAAAAAGGCTCAGAAGTGCTGAATTACCGTATGGAAAATTCCGCCAAAGTACCGTTCTCATGCAAAATGCAGAATGAAAAATTACCGAGATAAAGGGATAATTTAGAAGCGGGAAGAAAGACCGGCGATGACATGTGTCATGTCACCCATTCCAAATGAAAAACGGTGGGTGGGAGGCGGTCGTAGAAATTACGGTCTTTTCACGAATAAATTGTTAGCGCTGTATATATGGGACGTCGTACTTACATAAGCTGGAATTTAAATATGAGTCATTTTGTTTTTCGGCGACAAAAATTGTCGTTATTCGAGCGCAATATGGCGAAGAGGCGGGATTGGATGTAAAAAAACTATTCGGAAAAAATACGGAATCACTGTTCTGTTGGGAATGACAGCTTGCTTATGGATGGAATTGGTTTGAGTACTTTCGATCTTATTTATAACAGATTGCGTTTAAATCATATTGGAAAACTACACACATAAAAAGAAATTCTCAAGTCAAGAATTGTGATATTCTTGTAAATACATACTCACAACAAGAATATCGGTTCTCACTCTAAGAAAGAATATTTGATGAGAAAATTATAGAAAATTTGTATCAAGAATAATATGTTTTTGATTTATATACTTGTTTTAAAGAAATATGCTCTGAAAGAAAATATGATTTTCTTTGCAACCAAGGCTATAATAATTTAATAACAAATATTTCATAACTTTATATCAAGATTGTCATTTTTTCCAGCGGTGCCCAGTTTACTTCTATCAACAATACAAACAGCTTGCAAATGCGAACCTTCATTTACAATATGATAATCTTGGTTTGAAAATGAACGTTTTACAAGCACACCCTATATGTGTATCAAGTAAATCATTTATTTGACGTCTACCAACATCGGAGTGCGCAGGCGCGCAGCGTGTCACGAGTCAACTCTAACCTCTCCACCCTCTCTACTCAACAGCCTGTTGCCCGTCCGCGTCCGCGCCGCCATTATTGGTTTTCGGATTGTCGCATTCGCCGCCGTCTTTAGCACCGTAGCGTAATACCTGCATCCTGGATCTTGCATAATAGCACATAACAGAATCTAGTCAAACTGTTAAATAAATAGACATTGCCACGTGATACCCGTGATACCACCGTCAACCATCAGTCATCGAATCTGCCGGTAGTGCAGGTCCACCGCCATTTGAGTCGCGTCCCAGTTCCCATCAGCTTCCTTATCACTGGATCTATCCAACCAAGAATGAGCTATTAAAAGAATTGGGATGCGAAGACCTGACTCAGGTGTTCCTAGATAAGTACTAAGTATATTAAAAGTGATTTAAGGAATTTTGCAGAACTATTACTCCAGAAAAATTTCTACATACTCTTAGAAGAGTTTGAATGCTCAAATTAATATACTACTAGATTCATCATCCAAGAATATCACACTTTTAGAATAAAGTTGAGCTACTTGCGTCAAGTTTATGAAATGCTCCCAGTTAAGATTATGAAATGCTTCAGTCAAGATTATGAAATACTTCGGTCAAGATTACCATATGCTTGATTTAAGATTTTGGTATTCTTACTATCAAGAATTTCCCAGTTTTGCATTGAAGATATTTTCTCAATCTAACCCTTATGTGGTCAAAGATATCGTATTCTCACTTCAAGATTAGCATAACTTTGCGCATATAGGAAGTTATGGTATACTTGAATTAAAGCATCTGTGCTCCATCTAAGAAATTATTTTTATGTGTGTATACAGAGCGCTTCCAAAATTGGAAATTTCCTTTCCTTTCCTAAGTCGTTCAGTGTGTCCACTATGACAGAACACAAATACCCTATGTCTCTAGCTCTTTGCGTGAGATAGACAAATCGATGGGGTGCAGGCTGAATACGGTCAGGCTAACGATCAGCATACACTCGCGAAGTCCGAGAGACATTTTGGTTACCGATTGCACCATTTTTGTTGTTTTTCTCGTACGGTGAATCAGCAACGAAAGACTAAGGACAAAAATAGCAAGAAAGTACTTACTATTCGTTAGCTGTGAAGTTTTAAGTGCGGTCCTGTCAACAATTCGAGGGACATCAAACGCGCGCTGCTACGCACATCTGCGTTTTTTGTGTCTGTTTTGACCTAATCGCATAGGGACGGAATTAGAAATGAGGCTTTGATTAGTGATCAATATAGTGATCTCCCTAAACATTTCGTTTATATGTAAGTTACGTTATTAGGAAAGAGCACCCCTTTTGGACACCATATGCCCTATGAAGACAAATGCTAACTTATGAAACACCCTATATATTACTTTCCACGACATAATACTTGTAAGCCTCAACTCTCTATGTTAGTGTACCGTCTCCTCTGCGAATTTGACTGTGCTGTAATAAAAAGTTTATTGATTTTGTCTTACTATTGTTGTATTCGTGGGGAGTCTTTGTTCAGTTGTTACTGGTTCGTTAATCAGTGTTTTTCAACAACCAAGTGTCAGAACAAAAACATCTAAATTACGGAGTTCCTCAAGGCTCCATATTGGACCCTCTTCTGTTTGTCATCTACGTGAATGATCTAAGCTACCACATCTTCAATCTAAAATGCGTCAGATTTGCTGACGACACCGATTTTACAACCTGTATCCATACTCTTCATGATCTGCAAAGCCCAAAGGCTGATAATTCCTAAAAACTCGAAATTATCTCAGGGCAAACACTTTTGGGACTCACCATAAATGACAAATTGAGAAACTTTCGTCTCAGCACACCGATAATTTAGGGCGTTCATTATCGAGAGTAATATTTTTGCTAAGAGGGCTCTGTTCTTTTGTTAGTTTCAATATTTTGTGGGGTCGTGGTACTTAATGCTGCTATAATTTTGAAAGTCGTTGTACGGGCGGTGGAGGTATTAACAAAAAAGAAAAAATTTCAAATATTCCCCAAACCTCGTTTTTAGACGTTTTAGGAGTTGCTGATCGTTTTTTTTTTTTGGTGGGGGTTGTATTCATAATAGGCTGTCCATTGACCTGTGAAAGAAAGACCTAGCGGCATAATATGCTTATTTAGGTCCATCCGAACATTGCCTTGCCTATATTACAGAAACCCACGGAAGATTTTGTATACATATGTATATATACGAGCATTTTTTGGATCGTTCTATGTCTATTGTGTAAAGCAAAAATTAGTGAATTGATTTAAGTGAAATTTTGACAAGTATATACTACCGCGGCGACAACAGAAAACGCGTCTGTTTTTGAAAAATCGTGTCAGAGACCGCGGAGATATAGAGCAACCCTCGTATGCGCCGTGGCGTTCCACCAAGAAGTCTGCTGCTGTTTAGCAGCGATTTTCTTTGGTTTGCCGTTACCTTCGGCGCTCCGGCAGAACCTTTCTGTCCTGCTCCCATCTTTTATTGTTTTATGGTTTTACTTTGTAATTGACTTGCTGTAATGTACATTGTACAATAGGGTACTTGCAGAAAAATATTATGTCATTTACGCGTTCCTTAGAGCCTAGTAAACATGACAAAATCACTTGTTTGGATTTTGGAATCGGCTGTGAGAGATATTCCCAAAATTATTTCAAATGCCCGAAAATCCCGCGCAAACAACCTCTGACGTCAGTGATATCCTATAGTGATGGGATGTAAAGTATTGATATTCGATATCGATAGCCAGTGCTAACCTAACATTTTGACATTGATCATTATAACCACAAAACACAGTCACACACAAAAGTACAAAAGTCAAAAGAATAAAAGTTAGGCTAGATTACTAATTCACTTTGTAGGGATGGGCTTGAATTAGATTCTATCTTTGGATTGATTCATAATGGGATGCGCCGAAATAAAATGATGGCTTCTATTAGTTGCGAATCTCGGTCACAAACAGGATGAATTGTGATACCTATCAGGTATAAAAATGCATTGCAACGAAAATGCTAGTGGGTTAATTGCCTGTTTCTAATATGTTTAAGTATCAATAAATTGAGTCGCATTGTTAAAGAATTCAGATCATCTCTAGTCGAATGCGCAGTTGAATCTCACTGACCTGCGCTGTAGCAGTATCGATTGACGATGTCGATAAGATACCTGTGACGTCAGCCCTTGTTTTAAGTCACGTGGAAAAATTTTAATATATCCTTATTTTATTTTGCAAATATTTTTTTTTGGCCGTCAGTGAAATCATGTTTTTTGTTTCCTACTGCTTCTTGATATGGTTTTGTTTACGCTATGTATACTCCCTAGACGGTTTCACGACCTCTGCAAGTACCCTATTAGCAGTTAATAAATACTCTACTTTATTCTAGCACATTCAAGGACCATGCCCTCATTAATTTTTCTCATCCTGTGTACTCCAAAGCACAGTTGCCCATTTTGGCGATTTCAGCAACCGCAGCGCGCCCGTGAAATATATGAAAAATTCCATGGGTGTTGAATCTGGTAAGCGCGCAGGCCGGTGCGGATCAGGAAGGAGTCGCGGATTAGCGTACATTCGAGATGGCTGACGTTCTCGACGTGGCCCGAGGCCGCGCATCGGGCACTTAAATTGCATCGATAATGTTTTGTTCGCGGAGCGGAATGGCGGTGGAGAGAGGGGAGCGGGGGGAGGCACAGGCATCGCCGAGGAGCATTTCCACGCAAAGGATTCCGCAATTAAGTGTAATTATGGGGAATTTGTAAACCCATAAGATAATTACATGGCATTATCTAAGTGCGCGCCAGGCTGCACGTAAATTTATTAAATTTAAACAACGCTCTCTGATCATGTGTACTAAAGGTGGGTTCACAGTCGCGGTGCAGCATATATGACGGGCCCAGTGTAAAAAATAACGCCTAAAGCCTCGTGGCCACTAGCAAATAAAATTGCTAGAGTTGCTCTCACAAGTCACTTGCGTAGTGTGTGCACGACGTCATTAGAGAAATATTGCAGCAAAATTACTTGCACTTAAAGAACTTGCGACTTGCTGAGAGCTTGTAGTGTACACGGTTACTCTCAGGAAATTAGTTTGCCGCAAAAATTTCGAGCCTGTTCCGAAAGTCTTGCAGCAAGTAGTGTTGTAAATCGAGCAAATATGGAGAAGTTCAACTGGACGAGAGAAAGCACGTGCCATTTGATTGAAAATTTTGAATTATATCCTGAATTATGATACTCCGGAACTTAAGAACAGAATCAAAAAGCAGAATGCATTACAAAAATTGGCCGACTTATCTAATACTTCTACAGCAGAAATTCAAAGGGATCTACATAATTTGAGAATGCAAATTAACCAAGAGTGGAGAAAAATTCAAAAAAAGAAAAGTGGACAAGGGACTAATGAAATATATAAGAGTACTTGGGAGTTCTTTGACTCATTAAAGTTTATGATTGACTCAAATATACAGAATACTACAGAAGATAATCTGGTAAATTGAAAGTCGATTTTTAGAAAAAAAGAATGTTAGGTTATATTTCTAGCAGTAATTGTAGCAATGGTCGGAAAGTAATTAATTAGGCTAGGTCCGGTTCAACACTATTCTTTAATGACTCTCGTTCTTACAACTCTCCGTAGGCAGGCAACCCGTCATACATACACATCCGCAAAAACTGTTTAAGCTCCATCGGATCTTCATTTCTCAATTCAGTAAGCAACTTTTCGTGTATCCCTAGAGTAGTTCTACGTTGATTCCACTTTCTCACCCAGCATTTTCTCCGCCTTTTACTATCTTTCTCTTGTTTTCTTTTTTTTAGTTAAATATACCACAACTACCGCCGCAGCGGCAGATTTTGTGTACGACATCTTATCATCTATAGTGTACACGAAATCAGAACAATCAAGCCCAAGTGAACTTGCGAGAGCAACTTCCTAGATCAAATTTGCGAACAATTAAAAGATAGTGTAGACAGACAAGCAAGTACTTGCTGCAAAAACCATCGCAAGTTACTTGCAAGTGGACACCAGCCTTCAAGCTTAATTCAGTTGAATACGACATCCGACGACACGACGAGGCGAAACTGTTCCTATTGGTTGAAATATTTTGATTTGACATCATTTTGAATATTTCAACCAATAGGAAAAGTTGCATCCGAATTAAGCTCAAGTCACATTTTTCTGTTTTTGAGAAAAACGCTTTTGAGTTTATATTTCTATCTGGAAATATTACCTTTTCGAAAATCATTTGATTTCTTATCAAATGTATTTTACTACTTTTAGAGTGAGCGACTTTAAGTAAAAGCTAGTTTAGTGGTCCACTTTCCAAGATTTTGTTTTTTTCATAGATGAGCGCAGTTTTCCTTGGATTTCTAACGTTTAATAAAAACCTGTAATATACTTTAAAGTATTTTTATTTCATGATATATGAGAATACAAAATACTTTACAAATACAAAAGTTATTCATAAATTTCGTGTCAGAGTCTATTGTTTCATCAAGGACCTCATTTTCTGAGCCAAGACGCATATTAGATGTATATTATTATTATCTATAGGTCAGATATGTGATACCTATAAGAGATAAATGTGGTAAAATTGACAGTTTTACTTTATATGACAAAATTTTTAGGTTATATCAGCATAAAATAGGATTTTCCTATACAAACACAATATTATCGACAATATTAAAAATTCCGCTTACCTGCGTTTCTTGTACCATTTCTCCACAATTTTTCAACTATAAGCGATTAGACAAATTGAGTGAAATAATAAATCACTAGGAGCACTCTTCTATCAGCGAATGGAAAAATGAATGATAAAACACAAACTAAGCATAAATAATATGCTAGTGGACTACGCCAATTTTTGTGTTGAAGTGCTCATTCTAGTGACTAACAGACTGTAGGTATATTTAAGTCCCATCAATATAACATTTGTTTGCCTAGTGAGAAGTTACGTATAAAGAGGAACATACAACATGGATTATCGGAAAACCCATAATAATAATTTATTTTATTTATTTAGTTATTCATTTGTAAATTACTATTATAAAAATTATGGAACCTTGTAGACATTTTTTGGAACGTTTCACGTTGTAAACATACAGGGTGAGTTTTTAGTACCGGCTCGGTCGATAACTCCACTACTATAGAAGATAGCGAAAAAAGTTGTATATAAAGGTTGTAGCCATGGATATGCTCCTTGCTCAGAAAATATTTTGATTTATACAGGGTGATCCATAACTACGTGGTGATGCAAACATGCATTTTTTTAAATGAGACACCCTGTATATTATTCCATATTCAGATTCTACTAATGATTTCCGTTCTTACAATATAGGGCATTGTTACATTATACAGGGTATTTCAAAAGTTATGAACATTTTTATATCCAAATCGCGGACAAATGAACGTACTGTATATCAAAAAGTAATGAATCAAAAATTATTTTTTTACGTGAGAAGACTAAAAATATTCTCTAGTTTTAAAATCGGCTATAAAAGAAGCCCGAGACGCATATTCATATACAGGGTGATGTAGAATGCAAAATCCAAATTTTCTCTTTTTTTTCAAATGTAACCCCCAATATTTTATTATCCCAAAGAATTGCTTTTAATATGCTCTTTCATCTTTGTATAGCACTTGTTGTACCTACGTCCATCAGTTTCCGAGATATTTCGATTTTTGGGTAAATTTAAAATATAGCCTCTATTTGTGTACGGAAATTTATTTATTTTGAGAAGGTACTATCTGATTTGTTTTTTATTTAACGAACAACTAAATTATAACGTCTTGATAGTATTGATGAAGTCAAAACCCTAAATCATCGAGATAATAAAGTCAAGTATGCTGAGGAAACAATTTTGTAGGCGTCATGCATAATTATCAAGTAGTTTTATCAGGTAGGCTTTGAAAAATTGACAGTTTTCATAACCTACTCAATAATTCCGTACTGTGTGAAAAACTAGCTTTGAAAATTACTTTTTCCATTGAGGGTATTTAGGAGAATCCTTGACAAATTGTCTACTTGCCTCTAGAATATATCAACTATGAATAGCAATATCCAGAACGGAGGCACCCTAAAACTAATGCGTTGGAAAGATTGAAGAATCGTTTTATTTGGACTGTGTCGTTTCATATTTCATAGCCTACCTGATACATCTGCTTGATAATTATGCATGACGTCTATAAAATTGTTTCCTCAGCACACTTGAGCTATATTATCTCGTTAGTTCAGTGTTTTGACTTGATCAAGTATTATTATCGCCTTATATTTTAGTTGTTTGTTAAGCAAAAACAAAATTTGGTAGTATTTTCTCAAAATAAATAAATTTTATTAAAGAAATAGAAGGTATATTTAAAATTTGTAGAAAAATCAAAATATCTCAGAAGCTAATGAATGCAGTCATAATAAGTGCTATACAAAGATGATATTAAAAGCAATTCTTTGGTATAACAAAATATTGGCGGTTAAATTTAAAAAAATAGAGAAAATCTAGATTTTGCATTCTACATCACCCTGTATACGAATATGCGTCGCGGGATTTTTTTATAACGTATTTTAAAACTAGAGGATATTTCTAATCTTCTCATGTAAAAAAATGAATTTTGATTAATTACTTTTTGATATACAGTACGTTCATTTGACCGTGATTTGGATATAAAAATGGTCATAACTTTTGAAACACCCTGTATAATGTAACAATACCCTATATTGGAAGAACGGAAATCATTAGTAGAATTTGAATATGGAATAATATATAAGGTATCTCATTTAAAAAAATGCATGTTTGCATCACCACGTAGTTATGGATCACCCTGTATAAATCAAAATATTTTCTGAGCAAGGAGCATATCCGTGGCTACAATTTTTATATACAATTTTTTTCTCTTCTACAGTAGTGGAGTTATCGACCGAGCCGGTACTAAAAACTCACCCTGTATATTATTTAGATGGGCCTCATCTTCCATTGATTGATTATCTAATGTTTAGCTACTTAAACAGATGTTGCACTGAACTGAGAACTATTTCAAAAAACTCATGTTTTCATTATAATCGCTTAGGTACATCTCACAACAATTTTAGATATACCACCAGAAAGCTAATATAAAATTCGCATAGATGGCACTGATAGTCTGCAATTGATAAAGATGTGACTTAGGCACTTCTTGCATTGAACCATTCATATGAAATAGATCATTGCCTAATTTTTCATAAATATTATCAAGGTGCTACGTACACTAGACCGTTTCCATCATGAAATAAAAATGCTTACTGATATATATTTTTCATCTTCAGTCTATTTCAGTGTCTGAAGTAAAATTTGTCTCAGTTAAGTTTCAAATGATTTTTGAGAACATCTGTATTGTGTATCGTCGTAGAGACTGAATAAAGTAGTGATTTGCAGAAGAAGAGAGAAACGTTCCAGACAGTTAGATATAATGTACAAGTTACGAGCAGCCTTGCAATATGATGATATAAAATAAATAAATGTTCAAAATGCGAGTCACCAATGTAGACCCCCCTTAAAGCTTCCTGCTACGCGCACATTATTGATAATTACAATATCTAATTAGGATATAATTAAAACATTAATAATAAGGATCTGGCTTTCAGATACGTACTGCAGATCTTGTTATCGCGCGACACATCTTGTAAGAATTATGTTATTTTTCAGGTATTTTAATTAAATATTCACTGTAAATTGATACAGCCAAGTCTATAGATGGCAACGCACCGGTTGTAAGCTATACGGATAATTTAATGTCAGAAGATATTAGCATTGGCGGAGGCCAATTTGAACAACTGGAAGGTTATACAACCAAATTACTTTTTATCGTTTTTACTCAGCTATATTTTATACAACAACTATTCAAAATCTGGAGAAATACAAGTTTCTGTATTCTCTTCAACCTTAGTCAAAACAACAAAGTACAGAAATAGTCAAGTTTTGCCGTCAAACATATAAATATTTACTATTTTTATGACGTAATTAAATATTCCCATACAGAGATATATTCACAATTTTATGAGGAAGCGATTAGATATTAAATAGTGCAATTTCAAGATGGCAAAATTAGCCACGCAGATAAAGATCAACGAAAACATCACTACGCATGGTCACGTGACTAGAATATGCAATAAATGTAGATGATACAGTATAGCTTTACTCTACTGATTTTGGGATATGTTTTGAGAACTCATTTTTGTCCCTCTGCTTATATGTCTGTTGGTCTGTCAGTTCCTATTATTATAACAGCGTAATCTCAGTAACCGCTTCATTGGTGTTGATGAATTTTCAGATGTGATGTTCTATGGGGTCCTAGAAACCTTTTTGTCTTCATAAAGGACTGTCAATACCCAAATAAGAGACCTTGGTCATATTCTGTATTTTCATAGAAATCAGAAATCGCCGAACATGAACCTTTCGCATACCAAATGTGAGGAGAGTATTGTGTATTTTTTCAACCCCAGTAACTAGTGCACCAGTTTCATTAAAATATAAAGTGTGGGGAGGAAAAATGTATGCTACATTTTTAAAATCGTTGCAGCACCCAAAATTCAGTTTTCAGGGGTTGCTGATCATTTTCCATATTTTTTGGAAAAGGGTGAATTTTGGTTGGGGGTGCTAGAGAAAATCCAAACTTTTTAATATTGATCTTAGTGAAAAGTATACCTCTTATTAATATGGAAAATGTTTATCCATAGGGTAAATAGGGAGCAGCATTGGACAAAAAGTTAATATTGATATCAATCATTAACAAACAAATAACCTAGCAAAATATCACATAAGTCTAAAGGAGAACTTTGTACAACAGTATGAACAAGTAATGTACTATAATGAAGTAGTAACAAACTTAACTGACGTACTGGCTAATGAAAATGAAGCACTTTATAGACATCGGAATATATACGTATCTAGAAATAACTGGATTCTTAGAAACAGTACACATGCCTGAAGTGGTTTAATTAGGGTGAAGAAGAATGAGCAATAACATTCAACAGTTTACCGCATAATTAGCCACAGGTCGTTCACAGTATATTCGGAATAATTATGACCACAAATAATAATTACAATATCATTAATTTGCATTAAGAACTGGTTGCCATTTTTAGCTGCCATATTTCAATTGCTAATCGCAGGACTCGGTAATCAGCTGTGAATAATAAAACTTATTTTTTGGCTTTCTTTCTTTTTGAATACATTCTTGTGAATTCCCTGTTACTAAATCGTTCTGTTTTTGTAATCAGATAGGAACTTCCTTTGAGATGCTGGATGTTCGACGAGAACAGATCTGGTGGTAGGGGTGGGCGATAATTATCGATGTTTGGAAAACATCGATGTTTCACGTCCGATGATCAATGTTTCTACCATCGATGTTGTTAACTTGAAATATGGATGAAAACATCGATGTTCTTAAAAATTTGTATCAATGTTTTCTTAAAACTTTCAATTACAAATTGAAAATATACAAAAAAGTAAATTTAGCGAGTCTGCAGTTTTCTGGTCTTCGGTTTTGCCCCATGATTTAAAGTACCAAATGAAGGCGCTTTGGGTTCCTTTGTAGAGGTGTGCATTCTACTTCCTTTCAGTGAACTAGTTACTACTATTCTGTACCAAAACAACACCGACGCGATGGTGACTGATTGACGTCATTACGGAGTTATGGGAGGGGGGTATAATCACAAGCTACTAGATTTAGCAAGCTGATAAAAACCTCGGCTCACATCCTCACAATGGAGTTTTCTATGTGAATTGTTTTTTGTTTGTCCTATTTCAAATTGATTTGAGATGACTTTTGGCATTGGTTGATTTCATCTTCCCAAATTCGCCAAAGTTGCAAAGCAATTTCAACAAGGAAATAGACAACCAAAACTTGTTTTTATTTCTTTATTAAAATTTAATAAAATCTGTTAGTTTAGCTAGCTTCTGGTCTTTATTATTTCCTGTTTACTATGCTGTGAAATTTGAAATACTTAGTAGTAAAATACATATCATTACTTATTTCTAACATTTAAATTGAAGAACACCAATACCCGAATATATCGATGTTTTTGCGATGTTCAAACATCGATGTTTTTAATACGATATATCGTAGTTATCGATGGCAGACCGTCGATGTTGATATCGATGTCCAACATCGATGTTTTGTTTCGATGTCCCATCCCTACCTGGTGGATTTCTTACTGTTTGACATTTTGACGGATATTGGGTCTATTATATACTATTCGCAAGTGAAATCCGACCACTGAGAAAAAAAGGGTTGCGGTTGAAGAAATACGTTAGGACTAAATACAAAAATAAACGAACTCATTTGCCATAATTAGTTTATAAAAAAATACATCAGATGGATAATGGGTGAGCCCTCCTTGTTGACGAATGCACTCCTCCACACTACACGGCAACTATAGGGGTTCAGCCTCCCAAGCTTCATGTTCTCAAGTCTCCAGCAAACAATTTCATTGCTTTCCAGTAAAAGTGCTTTATGGTTATGCTTTTCCAAGGCAAAACCCATATTTTCTAAATTGGTCCATAAAGGTTTTCTGGTTATAAACCGAATACTGTCATCCTGGCCAAGGTGCATTAAAATCTTATCTAGGGTGGGTATTTTTTTTTTGAAATAAAAAGAGTGAACTGTTCTTCGAATTACACTTTTGGTGTCTTCATCAAGGACTTTCACTGGTTTGCCTGGATTTTTCATGGGATGCTTCACTTCACTTGCAATCTTTCTCTCCCGTAATAAATTAAAAAAGTGGGAAAGAATTTTCTTAAGTAAATTCAAACGGCGCTCTCATTATGAACCAGAAGCGATATTGACAAAACCGGATTTTTCCCGGACTAGTTTTTTCATGCTGATTCCGAACCTGTATTTAGTTTTCCTCTAGCACCTGTAGTTTTGGCTATCTTTTGTATACGGATAGACGAACGGACGGAAGGACGGACAGACAGAGGCTCTGCATAAGCTCTCTTATAGTGAGAGCTAAAATGGTGGACTTTCCACCTCCAGTCATTCGGGAACATCGGTCGACAGTTTTTTGTACAATTAAATTCGGGTAATCATATTTTATGCAATCATGTACATTTAAAATAATAACTTTTTCACTCACTGATAGTGAACAATTATTGCAACATCGTTTCATTGGTGTGAATGTCATTTTTCATAATACTGTAAACTCTACGAACTGCTAAAACAAATATACTTATACAGGCGCTACCCTAAGTATGTTAACTTCAGTTATTTTTTATAGGGTAAGGTCATTTAAACATAAACTCCTTATTTTCCTATCTGCAGCGTTTTAACTTATATTAAGTCATCCTCAGGAAACAGAAAAACGAAGTTTTCATCGTTTATATGGTAATAATCATCAGAGTTTAACTAGATAAAAATTCTGGAAAGGTACGGCGCTACTAACGGTTTTAAAATATAACTTCGCACAACACGCACAATAAAAACTAATTAAAATAAACAGGAACAGAATGATATTCGTTCATTACGAATTCGTTCATTACGAATTTCATTCTGTTCCTGTTTATTTTGATTCGTTTTTATTGTGCGTATTATGTGAAGTTATATTTTAAAACCGTTAGTAGCGCCGTATCTTTCCAGAATTTTTATCTAGTTAAACTCTGATGATTATTACCATACAAACGATGAAAACTTCGTTTTTCTGTTGCCTTAATATAAGTCGAAACGTTGCAGATAGAAAAATGAGGAGTTTTTGTTTAAATGACCTTACCCTACAAAAAATAACTGAAGTTCATCATAGTAGGTCAAAAACCTTTACAAAACTAAGTATGTTACTTTATCATTAAGGTGTAATTAATTCCCTTTACTCGGTCATAAATGAATAATGAGGGTCAATATATCAGGTAAGAAGTTTACCTATGCCTATGATCGACACCGAAAATGTACAAAGCAGGCAGGAATATTCGACTTAATTTATCTATACATTTTTGAAATGCACAATGCACTATAGCTGTCTCTCTTCTCGTTCTTTCAGCGTTGTCTTTTAGCCGCAGCATCCCTATTACAGCAAATGAACATTGAACATCCCTTATATCGCCCCCTCTCTCTACACCGATCGATATGACCCTGCGCGCGGCCCTGGCAAGAGGGTAAAATTAGGGTGCGAAATTAGCGGATCTCGTGGGGGAGCTTGTTCGCCCTATCGGGATGTCTGTTGCGTCGGGGATTAAGGAGGGGGAAGGGGTATGTATGTATTTAGCGCCATCTTGGGTTGTTGGTATTACGGACATGTGCGCGTTTTTTTACCCCTCGTTTGTTCGGTAGTACAACCCTCCAAAACGGGTGACGATATGTATACACGCACAAGAGGTCTATTTTCGTGTACATCTGTCACTAGAAGTAGCAAAAAGAACATAGTATGCTGCATATTTTATAACGGACTTGGGGGGCTATTCTGTAAAATTCTGGTTATTTTAAACAGGGTCGTTAAAAAGTTAATTATAACAGTCAGGTTAAGAATTTAACCATCATTGGTATCCAGCAAACATAAAATTTAACTGGGCGGTTATGCGAGATGTTTTAACTGGTGCCGTTAAAAGGCAGTATACAGTCAACCACCTATACATGCGATGTTGTCTTGTCTCATGTTCACACTGTTCACAGACAGTGTGAAATGTGATGAAACAGTGTTATGTTACTAAAACCTCACACGGCAACTATGCCTGTGTGAAAACAAGGTCGTGTACTCACTATTGTATATGAGATATTTTATAATGGTACAGACCATATTTCGCAATGATGTTTTCTAAATGTCTGGCAACATTGGAAGTTTTGGCAAGGCATTCCAGCTGACTGTTGACATTTCATTGAAGGCAAATGGGTGTGAAGTAATGTGTTTTTGTTTTTTGCTGAATTTTAAAAATACAAAAAAGCGAGATCGCTCAACAAAAAAAAAATAGCAGCAAGGATTTCATTTATTTGTGCCCACCCGTAAAATGAGATGTTGTCAGTGTCTATAGTCGGAATAGTAACCATTTCCCAAAAAATTAAGCGCGCAGAGTACTTGTAAATACTTTGGCATTGCAGTTACCCGTCACACTTTACTGCATGTGCGGAAGTGAGTTTGATATAGAAACTGTGCAGCTTCATTATTGAGATGAAACGATTTCAAAAATGTGTTTTCCGCGAGGTGGAAGACGTCACTGGTATCTCTCAAGTCGCGATTCGCTAGCATCCTATCAACAAGCAATTTACGTCATAGTTGTATCAGTTGCAGACTAGTTTACATTTGCTTTCGTTGAAAAAGAGCTGCTTGATTTGTAATCACAAAACAACCGTACCCAAATGCTGTTATACATGCAATTTTAAGTGCCGATTTTAACCAGCAGCTCACTGTTTACAGAATATCTATGATGGCTATAATGGTCGTTAGTTATTTTAACCATACGTTATGTTTATCCATGCTGTAACAGAATAGGCCCCTTAAGCTACGTATTTTGACAACGGGCTTAGGTTTACCATTCCTCCTTCAATTTTATTTTCGACATTTATGTTATGGTTATATCTCTATAACTGGGATTCGATTTCCGTTAAATAAAACCCCATTAATTGGAATCAGACGTGATTTACTAACGTTTCTGATATCCCTGATTCCCTGCATTCTAAGTACAAGCTGCCTGAGAAAGAAATAAACGATATTCGCCGTAGATTGGACGCGGTGGAACAATTGCATGGCCACCGCGTCACCGGACTTGACCCCACTTGATTGTTTTCTTGTGGAGTACAATGAAACAGAAAGTTTATGTCGACGTGCCAAATACACGCGAGGAGCTTATTTGCGAAATGTCAAGCACTTTCTATACTTAAAAAAAAGTATAGAGTAAGTCAAAACGGTAGTAAATATTTTGTAGTTTCGACGGTATAGTTTTATCTATTAACCAGTGAATTTTGAAAGTTGTCAATTCAACAATTCATTGTTAGAGCAGTTCGAAGGACCTTTGCTCTTAGTTACAGTCATGTCTGTCGATCGGTCGGTAAGTAAGGGAAGAAGAGGATTGGAAGAAAGGAGAAGAGCAAAGAGGAAGTTCGTCAGTTGGAGGGTTTAGCTTGACATAGTTGATTATAGAGTTCGGAAATTTTGGGGTTTAACCAAAACAGTTAATTTTGAGGTTCCATGTCTAAAAGGGAAAACATTTAGTTTTCAAAATTGCACAATAGGGTACTTGCAGAGGTCGTGAAATCGCCTCGGGAGTATACATAGCGTAAAGAAAACCATACCAAGAAAGAAACAAAAAACATGATATTACTGACGGCTAAAAAAAGATATTTGCAAAATAAAATAAGAATATATATTCAAATTTTTCCACATGACTTAAAACAAGGAGTGACGTCACAGGTATCTTATCGATATCGACAATCGATACTGCTACAGCGCAGGTCAGTGAGATTCAACTGCGCAATCGACTACAGATGATCTGAATTCTTTAACAATGCGACTCAATTTATCGATACTTAAACATATTTGAAACAGGCAATTAACCCACTAGCATTTTCGTTGCAATACATTTTTGTATCTGATAGGTATCACAGTGTTCATCCTGTTTGTGACCGAGATTCGTAACTAATCGAAGCCATCATTTTATTTTGGCGCATCCCATTATGAATGGATCCAAAGATAAAATCTAATTCAAACCCATCTCTACAAAGTGAATTAGTAATCTAGCCTAACTTTTATTCTTTTGACTTTTGTAATTTTGGGTGTGATTGTGTTTTGTGGTTATAATGATCAAAGTCAAAATGTTAGGTTAGCACTGGCTATCGATATCGAATATCAATACTTTACATCCCATCACTATAGGATATCACTGACGTCAGAGGCTGTTTGCGCGGCATTTTCCGGCAGTTGATATAATTTTTGGAATATCTCTCACAGCCGATTCCAAAAAACCAAACAAGTGATTTTGTCATGTTTACTAGGCTCTAAGGAACGCGTAAATCACATAATATTTTTTCTGCAAGTACCCTATTCTGATCACGCGGCCTTGTGTGCTTGCGAACTTACTTACAGAGGGTTGCTGTGCGATTCCGCTTGACTATTTGAAAGTTGTGTATCGGTCAACATAGCAAAATAAGGTGCAAGCAGTCTTAGGACTACCTGTGTTACATTTATTATTTCCATTTACATACCCGACTATCCAAGCATAACTAGTTCGCTACTTCCAAAGGTACGCAAGAATAATAATCAGCAATCTTCCCATATATGCTTCTGTTGCTTATATCTAGCATTGTGTTCTTATCTCGATTCATTTATCTAGCCTTTCAATGACTCCCAACTCATTACGAAGCCACTCCCACGCGCCATTCAAGCCACAACGTATCCCTGCAGGGCCAGTGCGCCTTGCACCGTATCATTACACCACCCTTCATAAACAGTGCACGCAACGTCCTCAAGGGCATCTATCTGGCCACCGTATCGGCCAGAGATGAATCCGCTTGGCCGGCGCAATCGCAGCGCCATCTCTGGCAGACAACCCGCCATTATATTATTAATTTTCAGTCGGCTGTGTTATCAATACTATTAATTAGGCAGATCGTATGAATAATTAGCGGGAATGTGAGATCGTATCTGGTTGCGAAGGTAGTGCTTAGGGCTACAACGGCACAGTGACGCATCCGTATTTCTTTGTAAGGGTTTCATACCTTCATTGGTCAGTTATTAGAACTTGTATGTATGTTGAACATAAATAATGTAGGTATATACCGGGTGTCCCAGAATTTCCATGACACGTGATATCTTCGTAACGAAAAACGGTTCAAGCAAGAACTGAGTGGTACTTTTGAAGGTACTATAGGGTCTATCATGCCATGCATTCAAAACATTTTTTTTTGTACGTCAACCCCTAAAACTCACCCCCAACTTTTTCTTTCAAATAGCACCCCATAGGTTTTCCTACATAAATGATATCCCCATTTTATTTAAAATCTTGTGGTACCTTTAATTTTATATGCAAACTCATTTTTTCCGTAAAATCATAAGCATAAGACAAATAAAATGGTAATTTGTTTGACCCCTGATATTTTTGTAACAAAAACGGATAAAAAAGAAAAGTAAGTAGGTTTTTCAAGGGTAGTGAATGATCTATCATTCCTTGCTTATGAACCATTTTTTTCTTACTTAGACCCCTGGAATCCACCCCTAGCTTGTCCTTTTAAATTTCAATCGACAATTTTGCCTGGAAAAATGAACTCTACTTGAATTTAATTATCGTAGTGCCTTACTTTTATGCCCCTGTTGATTGTTTTTTTTTAATACAAGGTAAGCTTATGGCCAAAAAACTGAATTTAGATGAGAAAAAAATTCTTGGGGTTGTTTTTTTTAATATACAGGGCGTCCCACGACGATTAAGACAAGCAATATATCGGAACTGGGCAGTAATACCGAATTTCAATTTTGGGGGTATAAATCAGAACAAATAAAGTATATTTTCTTATTATTGTGTACCCAATGAGATACCCATTTGTTTCTGGTCACGTGACGTCCAATTCAAAATTATTAATGGGACACCTTGTATATTTCTGCCTTTCTGTGTTCCTCTCTATAAAACAATTCCAACAAATAAGCACACCAGGGGTTTAAAGTTATTAATTCAAGAGCTACAGGCACTTAAAGGATTGTACCACTACCATTGACTATAACATTTACCCCTACAGTTAAATTTATTTTGGTAGTGTTTCATAATGGTAGTGGTACAGTCCTTTAAGCACCTGTAGCTCTTGAATTAATCACTTTAGCACACTTGGGGAAGTGTGCTAGTTTGTTGGAATTGTTTTATCGGGACGAACACAAAAAGTCACAAATATACAGGGTGTCCCATTAAAAATTTTGAGTCGGACGTCACGTGAACAAAAACAAATGCCTCATTGGGTGACAAAATAATAAGAAAAGATACTATATTTGCTCTAATTTACACTCCCAAAATTATAATTCGCTACTACTGCCCAATTCCGATATATTGCTTGTCTTAATCGTCGTGGGACACCTTGTATCTAATTACGGTTACTTAATGAGCTAAACATTTTTTAGAACGTTCAAAAATTAGCTCCTCTAAAGCATCTACGTCTAAAGATTACCACAATTCGATGTCGTCACTCGTCACCAACCTCCCCAGAAGAAAATTAACAGACTTTGGCAAAAATGAGAAATAAAACTTACACACAAAAGTACAATTCACAATGTAAGAAAGTACCACCAAAACCAAAAAATAAAGAATTGTGTATACTGAGTGACTAATAATTAATTTATACCCCAAAATATATTACATATATTCATCTAGGGAAATCTAGGGAATTTGTAGTAAAAAATCTAGGGAAATACTAAAAAATCATCTGGCAACCGTGCCTAGCAATCATGTCCCCAACACTGAAGTGACTCTCCGCCTATGTTTAACCATATAAATAATGTGGAAAATATGCGCAGATAAGCATCAAGCATGCGAGATCGATCGCTGTTGCCGAATCAGTCCGCTAGGGGGCAGCAGAGGGGCAATTTATGACGTAGTATGCAATGCACCATCAGCGCAACCACGTTTCCCGCTAGCCAGAATGATAGTTTATGGGGCTGAAGGGGCGTTATTGAATTTAATTCTCGCCAACTGGTTAATCGAAGAGCTGGCCGATCACCTGCAGATAGCGAACGGTTGGAAATGCCAGCGTTGAGGTAGCGTCGCAGCCTCAGAGTAACAACT
The DNA here is from genome assembly GCA_951848785.1 of Callosobruchus maculatus. NCBI lineage: Eukaryota > Metazoa > Arthropoda > Insecta > Coleoptera > Chrysomelidae > Callosobruchus > Callosobruchus maculatus. Next base: position 10,382,343 of record CATOUR010000296.1, read on the forward strand.
GATCATAGAGGTAGTAAACAAACCACTTCAGCATGGCATACTCAAAGCCATCATCTTTTGACACTTCAGCCTCCAAACATTGCCAACTAACCTGAAAATTCTTCCAATGCAACCCATGTTACAAACACTGCTCTGCACTGTCCCATCTCGAGAAACTGTTAAACTACACTCGAATATAGCACAGCAAGTCCGTAAAGCTTCACTACAGTTACCAACAAATGGGCAGTTCTACAAAGAGAGGAATTTTGGTGCGCTCGGCTCGTAAATTCTTCAATTTTCAAAATTTTCTACTTACAAGATATATAAAATAAGCATCTGATCTATTTCAAAGTGGGCACTGAAAATCACTTCAATTGAATAAATACTTCTTATTTAGAATCCCCACTTTATAGCAAAAATTATCACTTCCCTGTGGGGCGACATACCTGAGTTGAAAATCTAAGGACTAATTATAAGCCTAATGGGTTCCTCATGCAGAACCATACTGTCTTGGAAATTACTATTATTATTTAGCTGGCTCAAGAAACATATCGGCGTCGTACTGGTTCAAACATTTCTTCATAGTCTCATTGTTTGAATAAGGGCGACACAAATTCCATGTCACTTCCCTGCCAGCTAAAGGTTCGTTAAAATCATACAGAAATCAAGTAGTAAGCGATGTTTCCATTCAGGCAACTGGAAGCACCGGGTGAAGTTAACATAATGTTGCCGTCTTGTTTTAATCGGTTAGCGGTTTGTTGCAATAGTGCTGTGTATGAGAGCTGTTGCGCTCGAGAGGACAGTCAATTTCTCACCCACCTGGTATGTGTTTATATTAATATTTTCAGCTAATTCAAAGTTTTTGTCAGTTGAGTACATTAACATTGATTACGTGAAGTATTTGCGTATACGCTATCAGCAGTAAAATATATAGTTTTTGAGATATTGAGGTAATAGCGTGAAAACCTCACTTTCCTGTGTATCACTTCCCTGACGTTGCGTCGACAGGGAAGTGAGATCCTGTCAGGGAAGTGAGAATTCTTCCATGAACACAGTACTTGAAATATTATAGTCACCCTTCAAGCTTCTTATCAAACACCTCAGCTCTTCTAGGTCCTTTATACTCACTTTGCAGTACAATATAATATGCATTGGTGGCGTGAAAAGGCGTTTTCTATGAATCGTTGTTGTGGAAGCAGATATGGCTAAATCAAAGAGGAAGGCTCAAACCAGAGAGGAAATATTAAAGAAAAAGCGAGAAAATGAAAGAGAACAACAGATAGTGTTGGGGCACCAGGAGGCGATGTTGCGAACTTAACTCAGTTTTGTAGCGCCATTCAGAACCGTTGCCCAAACATAACGTTGTTCACGATGACTGCCAATGGTATTGAACAAATGTACGCCTTGATCTCCAGGGAACAACCCAGGCTGTTACCTTTCAAGGGAACTTAGCAAATCCATTAGATACAAGGAAATGCGTATATGCCACAGACAGTCGTAATGAAGTCTTTAAGTTGCTTCTGCAGTAGCGATCACTACCGTTTGGGCACTGTAAAATACTCCACAATATCAAAAGTGAGAGTCGACGATATCTTCGGCGAATCAGATTCTGCGAGAAATGATGGCGAGAACAAATGCAAAATTGAACTACCAAAAATATGACTGATGGCGACCTAATTGATGATATCACACTAACTGTAGATGACCCCGATGGTTTGCTGATTATCCCCGATGTCGTCGATCCTCATGAACTTTTTCCAGAAGACGATAAGGAAATAGGCAAAGATGATAAATTGAATGGTGATATCAAGGAAGATAAGGAGGTCCTAATAGAAGAAATGAGACTGAAAAGGAAAGAAAGACAGCGATGAGCAAAAAGACTAAATTAGTTAACAAATTGAAGGTAAACGAAAAAAAGAATCAAAGTGATAGTGACTATGAACCATGAGCAATTACCTTTGGATAAGTTTAAGCTGTCATTCTGTTTTCAACAAAACATTCTGTTAAAATTTTGATTTTAATACACAGTGAGTTCTCCAGTTATGTTTAATACGAAGGAAGCTTATGGCGAAAAAAACTTGACCACAACCCCAAGATTGTCTCATCTAAGTTATGTTTAATTGTATAGTAATTAAGGAGTTCCTAAGTTTTTTTTTTAAATTACAGAAAATTTGTACAGTCATTGCATTTTATTCTTACTGTAGCAATTTTATTTTGTACAGTAAATAAAACTTTATACACTGAGTGTTTCTTATAGGTACTTACATCACTATATTGATTACATTTGGATTACCTACAGTCGTACACATACTAACATATCATTTTTTAAGCTATTAAGATGAATTTATGACAAACGTACCATGGGCTAGTCTATAGTTAATAACAGATTCATCTTTAATTCACAATTCAGCCTCACTATCACATTTCTGTGGCTATACTCACTTCCCTGTCCTGCAAAAATTGAAAAAGGACCACAAAATGTATAATTCTGTATATATTGTCTGGCCATCTTATACTCAAATTATCCGTAGTAAAACCACACAGAAAAACCCACTTTTGAGTCAAAATACCTTAAAAAAAGTTGGGGTTAAAAATCGTTCCATTTTATTCCACCGTTTGTAGAATCACCCAAATAGCGAATTCGATTTTACTGACCAAGCATAAAAGACGCACAAACAAAACAAACGTTTGACAGTCGGAGGTTACCGTAAACAAATCGCAGGAAAATTACATAGGCGTTGCCAACTCCTCAAAATTTATGTATGACAGAATTTGCGTTAATGATGAAGAAACATGCAGTAACGCAATAGAGGTCAACATATCTATTGATTTTGCTGTAATCATTTCTGAACCATCAAAATACCGTCTTTTTTAACGTAGAATGGAATATTTCTGGATACTATACAATTAAGACGATAGTAAACAATTATGTATCTGGTGGTGGTTATGACAACTTAAGAAAAGATGTTGGCGTATTAGAATCAGTTGTTTACTACCTCTATGTTCAGTTGTTACTCTGAGGTAACAACTGAATATAGATGTAGTAAACAAACTACTTCAGCATGGCGTGCTCAAAGCCATCATCTTTGACACTTCATCATCCAAACATTGATCAGTTGTGATCTCGCAGTGACAGTTCAAATTGTAAACAATGCCAACTAACCTGAAAATTCCAATGCAATCCATGTTACAAACACTGCACTTTTTGAGTTCCATCTCGAAAAACTGTTAAACTACACTCGAATGTAGCACAGCGAGTCCGTAAAGCTTCACTACAGTTACCAACAAATACCAAATTCGATTTTACTGACCGAGCATAAAAGACGTTTGTGCGTAAACAAAGCAAAAGTTTGACAGTCGAGGGTATGCGGCGTTGCCAGCTCCTCAAAATTATGCAAGACTTCAGAATTTGCGTTTATGATGAAGAAATATGCAGTAACGCAGTAGAGGTCAACATATCTATTGATTTTGGGGTAATAATTCCTGAACCATAAAAATACCGTATTTTTTGACGTAGAATGGATTTTTTCTGAATACTTACAATTAAGACGATAGCAAACAATTATGATTGCCGTATCTGATAGTCAATATGACAACGTAAGAAAATATGTCGGCCTATTAGAATTAGTTGTCTACTACCTCTATGTTCAGTTGTTACTCTGAGGTCGCAGCTAAATGGCCCATAACCTGTTGGGGTGGAATAGACAGCCTTTGGTTCTCAACATGATACTGTATTCTGTTTTCCTAAGGTAGGGAGGTGGTGAATTAGTAAGGCGCCCCGTTGAAATCGCTGTATATTCCTCTTGTAACAAAATGCCGTAATGTAAAGGCGGCGACTGATTCGAGCCGAGCTTTGTAACGTAATGTTCGTTGAGCTCGTAGTGAGTACCTCATTACAAAGCTCGTGTTTACACGATGCAGCGAATGCTCATTCCGAATGTTCTGTTCAACAGTGCTCCACTTTTACTTAGTTAGTTCGGTATGGCAGACCTAGAAATTGAGAGTGCTGCTTTCATTGCAATGGAATTATGCTATCTCAAATCGTGCAAGAACAAAAAACAAAAAAAGGTGGTGGCAGACCCTATTAAGAGAAAGGAGTGTTAATAGTAGAGCAGTATTAATGAATCTTGTGAAAAACCAAGTAATTAGTGGGCAGTACACAACTTTTGTAGGAATGTCTTCTTCAGATTTTGGATACCTATTTGCTCAATTTAATTGGACCATAATTTCCGAAGCAGGATACTACTTTTAGAAAAGGGACGCAGTCACATCGCGTTTCTACGCTTCCGGGGACCCTTTCAGCAGCTTGCAATTTCTTCTCTCTTTTCTTGAGATGTATATGTCAGGAGCAAACACCGATTTCGGCCAATGGACGGAAAATATGGTCAAAACGCGTTTTGGCTGCTACCGTTTTGCCAATGTCCGAATTATCGCTTTCCGGCTATTCAATGTAGCCCAGAACGCGTTTTGGGTCAACTACGATTGCCAGAACACGTTCTATATTCTACTACGAATAAATAAATCTCAATTATTTGCCGTGTTGTGTTACAATATTTCCTCTGAGCTTAGAATCCATAACTAAACTGAATAAAAGCACTTGCAGATCTTAGGTCCGTAAAAAAAACTGAAAGAAACATACCTCACAATCTCTTATGTCCAGCTCCCACATGAGCGGAATGAATAATGTCAAATAACTCGTGGGTCATGCAAAAATAACGCAGTTCGGCTGTTTCATCTGTCCTTCTTTCAATTAGCTTTTCGATATAGCCAATTTTTAAAATATCATACCTTTTCAATCGTTGTGTTTGTTTCGAAGATATTGTATCACCGTTATTTTTACAAGCTTTTGCCGCATTTACCTCTGTGAGTGTTTAGTCGTATCTTTCTCTTGTACAAATATTACTACGATCATTGCTACCATTTATGACTTTTTGCAGTTCATCGTTAAAACATAACCTTAGGTCTTCCATGGCACTCTAGCTAGTGTCTAACCCGCACAAAGATCAAATACTAAATGAATACACTAGCTCCAGAGGTATCGTTTACAAGCTGAGACACTCACAAAATCCACCACGCGTTATGGCAATCGCAGTAGAACAGGACGCGTTTTGGCAATCGTAGTTGAGCCAAAGCACGTTCTGGGCTACATTAAACAGTCAGAAAGCGATAATTCGGACATTGGTAAAATGGTAGCAGCCAAAACGCGTTTTGGCCATATTTTTCGTTCATTGGCCGAAATCGGTGTTCGCTCTTAACATATACATCACAAATTCTAAGTCCCGTGGTTTCTATAATAAGCATGCAACGGTCGGATGGACCTAAAAAAGGATATCATACAGCTAGGTTTTTCATTCATATATCAATGGACAGCCCATTACGAATACAACAAATTTTTCAGTATTACAACCCCCCACCCCCCAATCACCCCAAATTCACCACCACCCAAGGAAAAGTAGAAAATGCTCAGGAATATTTGAAAATTTTTGATTTTTGCTAATTACTCCGTCGCCTATGCACCGATTTTCAAAGTTATAGGAACATTACCTACTACTACTGACTAACTAACTCTGCTCAAATTTCATCACAATCCATGCAGCGGTTACTGAGATTACGAGGGTAGAAAAACGCGAACAGACAGACAGACCGACAGACAAACCGACAGACAAACCGACAGACAGACCGACAGACCGACCGACAGACAGACAGACAGACAGACAGACCGACGCAAATGAGTGACGTGGATTTTCGTTATGTAGACATCATGAAACGCCCAAAAAGTGGATTATCTCAAAATCGAAAATTTTCGCGATCACAACACTCCCCTCACCTCACGGTGTGGGAAGTAAAAATCGTCAGCACCTTGTTCGACCCTACGTTAAAAATGGTGTAACCGCCATTCCCTAAAAAATCCATTCGTCCCAGTCCCCTTGTGTTAGCTTTGTATTATCCCGTTGGACAGAGCCAGGCGATCGTATCCGAGCATCGGTGGGGGATGAAATTTAGAAGCAATAAAAATTAATGTAAGCTGGGCGATACCATGGGTGGATTTTTGCGTATTTTCCGACCGTCTGTTTGCCCCTCTCTAATTGAAAACGTGTGATTCGCTGTTTTCAGCCGATATTTTAATGAAAGATAAACACCGCATACGCGGATCAAGCCATCAGCAGTTTTTAATCAGCGCGTTTTTTTTCATTCGTATTTGCAAAGAGGTGGGCATATGTATAGCCCGGGTGAGGGGGTAGTCAAATTGGATTGTGGAAAATTTCAAAATGTAACGGAACAAAATCAGAAATATACAAAGTTGGGAATTTCCTTTTTAGAAACAAGTGCCTTTGAAATGACAGAGCTAATGTACGGTGTATCAGCAGCAGAAGAGTAAAAAAAAGGTAAGAAGATATTTACTATTCTGCTGCAAAGTTTTAAGTGCGGTCGTGTCACATGAGTCTTATAGATATGGTTTGAAGTTCGCGGAAGCTGAAAAACCAAGTAGTAGCGCGCATGGGCGGATACAAATTGCAGCCGCGGTTAGGGTATAATATTATAAATCTCAAAGGTGACCATAAAAGATGTTGAAAATTGCAGCGAGGGTCCCTTATCGGCGTAGTCTACCTGTTTGGAGGTATTCTAAAAATTAATTTGGATTTGTATAACAAAATATTATATAAAAATAATATTATGTGACAGGTCAAATTAACTTTTATCTAAAGCAACAATTTGGTGGCATTTACTACTTCTGTTAGTGATCTTGAAAACTATATGACATCACAATGACTTTTTTAAATTAAAAACCCAAAATTTTATTCGCACTTATTGTTATAGAGATTTTGCAATTCTCTACTTAACTAACTAGAACTTAACTATAAAAGTTAATTTCTTGATACATATTTCCATTATTTTAGGCAATTTCGACAATATCAACAATTATTGTGACAATTTTGATATTTTTTTGCAATTTTCGGAAGGTGATAATATACCCAATGCGCGGTTTTTTTGTAGACTGAAACTAATAAATCCTTCTTTTGTTAGAGCAGTTAATAATAAAACAAAAACTATTGACATTGAAAGAAAATTATACTTTTCTAAATTGTTAATTGTTAATAATACACAACATTATGTACAAACATGTTCGTAAATCGTCTTAGATCAATATATACATAAAAAACCATAATTACTAACTAAGGTTCTCACCATAAAAATGACATACACTTTTTATATATTCTAATCCACTTATCCTATTTTCATTGAGTAATAAACCTATTCTAAGATTTAAAAAATCTTGCTTCTTTTTAGTTGTTGCATTTGGAGTGTGCTTTATTCTGACACTATTCATTTTAATGTATGTGTCTGTTTCAGTATTTATCAAAGACTCAAGAATAAACAATGAGGGATGGCTGTTATAAAAACTCCTATCCCTAACAGAGGGTCGTCCGCTGCAATTTACATGTTTACCTGAAATGGAAAAATAACCAGCCGCTGCAATTTTCATATCCCGGATTAAGAATACTTGACCATCGCTGCAATTTACAATCGCCGGCGCGCATTTAGGTAGTAACCTAGATCTATACTCCTAAAGCGTCAATAAAACGGGGCTAGTTTACGAGCTGCTAGTCGGCGAGTTTAAAAGCTAGCGAGTGAACGAGTGTCGATGACACACAGAACTTTCCACTTGCTCAGCCGATGACACGGACGCTAGTTCACAAGCTGCTAGACAACTAGCTGGCTTGTAGCTCGTAAACTAGCCCCGTGTCATCGACGCTATAGTAAACTGCGTTTTTTCGTTTTTTTTTCCTCTGTGTAAACCGGATTTTTTCGTCGTCTTTTGTCTCTGTGAACGGGGTTTTTTTCGTTTCTTGCCTCTGTTTTGATCTAATCGCACAGGGCCGGATTTAGGAACGAGGATTTCATTATCGGTCAATATCTTGAGATCCCTAAACATTTCCGTTATATGTTCCGTTATATGTTACTTTTGGCGAGTACTTTATGCCTTATGAAAAAAGTTTCAACTTAAGAAACACCCTGTAGAATTTAATTAAATAGCTGAAAATGAGCATTCTCAGAGGTTTTCCGAACTCCAAATAATTTTTAAAACATAAACGGTTAATTGATAAATATTATTAAATACTTTCATTGTCTATAGTAATAAAGAAAAAAGTCTAACAAAAAAATAGTATCTATAACAATACAGAACGATCTAAACAAATGCTCTTATGTCTACAACAAAATATTCCAAGTCCCTTGGTTTCTGTAATAAGCAAGGCCATGTTCGGGTGGACCTAGAAAAGTATATTATGCCGCTAGGTCTTTCTTTCACAGGTCAATGGACAGCCTATAATGAATACAACAAATTCTTTAGTTTACAACTCCCCACCCTCAAACCACCCAAATTTCACCCCCACCCAAAAAAATAGAAAATGGCCAGGAAACCCTAAAGCGCCTAAAAACGTTTGAGGAATATCTGAAATTTTTTATTTATTTATTAAGCGATTTCCAAAAATATAGGAGCTTTACCTACGACGACCCTACAGCATGTCGCTACCCAAGTTTCATCGCAATTAATGCAGCGGTTACAGAGGCTAGAAAAATGCCAACAGACGGACATACAGACAGACCGACAGGCAGACTGACGGAAATGAGTAACGTGTATTTTTGTTATACAGATATCAATAAAACGCCCAGAAAGTGTAGTAGTCTCAAAATCGAAAATTTTCGAGATCACAATGTTCTCCTCACCTATCGGTGTGGGGAGTAAAAACAAAATTTAAATAACTTTTGGTCCCTTTTTCAATGTGGCAACTCATAGACTAGGCTAAACGGGTAATTTATATTATTATTTGTACTATGAAATTATTATTCATCGCGCTCTAGAGGCCCATCATTAAGACTCGGTGTGCTGAATAGTAAACCTTATTGGCATTTCGGCGACCCTTGTAGACTTTGTTATGTAAAAAAATGTTTAACGACAAATTAACTTGAATTGGCACTAATCGTTAGCTACACCAGGATCCAACTTTTGCTTTCTGCATACTAGTTTCATATGTTGTTGATTCTGCAATCTCACGAAGTACAGAGTGAGCGTTTTTAATAAAGTAAAGTAATGTATGTTTTAGACTATTAGCTTATGACACTGCTATATAAACAGGTCAAGTTGAAAAACGCTAACGTTATCGACACTTCGCTTTTTTGTACCAAGGTATGGAACAAAGTCCCGTGTGGGGGCGGGTTAGAATATCTCCCATCGTATATCCTGCGTGTCGTAAAAGGCGACTAAAAGGTACCGAACTACTGTCGGTATAAGCAGTAACCTCTTCTCAATCAACAGCTTTGGGTGGATGAGTTGAGAAGAGTCAGGACACCTTCTTGTCCTTGGGGTGAGGAATTGCCCCTAAAGGCGGATGAACCAGTAGATAGATCTGGTCAACGGCATGAGGATGCAGGAAGCAAATGGGAGACTACTGCATTAAAGATCTTAAAGATATCCCAAGAGAAACTCGTAAAATGAGTAAATGCATTTTACGAGTTCACAACATGTCTGTTAAGACATTGTGACTATGGTGATGATGGAACAAAGACTGTTTATTATTATTTTGATTTTCCAAGTTTCTCTCGCATGACAGCGGGCTGTACAGGCGTCCAAGTGTAACTGTTGTAGGTGTGGGGTAAATGTGTTTGGTGTAAGTCCTGAGACCGACATAATTAGAGCGACAGTAGTAACTTTGCTTTGCTTCTAGATTAGTTTTATTTCTATCGAAAGGCCAGTGTATTTAAATAACTTCCAAGCGTAGGCGTTTTGGATATTCATATCATTGGGAATAGCAATATTTATCAAATAGGTTACTTTATCATTCTGCTTTTGACTGAAAAACTATATCTGGCGGATTTTCTGGGATAGTCTTATCTGGATGTATTTCAACATCCCAGTATAGTTTGTATTCATTGTTTTTTGTTGCCCTGACTTTGGAATCCGGTACGCAAACAAAGGTTGCTTCCTGTCAATCAAGGTCACTTATTTCAAATTATTTTTTTGCACATACTTTGACAGGGGCTGTGCAGGTCGCCCCTCCGAAACGCCTGTTCACCATTCAACATTATGTGGCTTTAGCGATGGTAAAGTAAGGCGCGGTAAACAAGTGGCTTGTTAATATTCGATTCACCTTATTCGTCGGAAATATTCTGCCTGTAAAATACATTTTTTCAAATAAATACCTAAGAAGGCATCAACAATATTCTTCAGCTCTATTCAAAAATTCAAATGGATTATAACGTAGGAATTATTTTCCTGTTCCAGTCTTTCAGCTAGCGCTTCCACGTATTCAATTATCCCATAAATTAATTTCCAGCTTAGTAAACTGGCCAGCAGTCAGTTTGATATACACTCATCTAGGTTACGACACTTGATTCGTTATTAATTGTGACTGTAAGTGTTTTCATTTGCATTCTAACTAGAAGTTACGATGTCTAGCTCATAGACGTCCCGTCCCGGTCTTGGAGACCGTTAATTGGACCAGAATCCAAAAATTGTTGAACTCTGAACATATCTCATCTTTAGCTTGCATGTGTTGACCATATCCTATCCATGCGTCTGTAAGAATATTATTTAATGTATCTCAGTGGTCTCAATTCAAAACCCGACATATTCACACATATTTTTTTGAATAAAATTAGGCTTAGATGCAGACATCGACATGTCCACAGGACCCAATACGAACAACTCGAGCAAGTCACAGTTAGGTTAGATTAGGTTGAAAGTGAGTGGGGCAGAGCTGCCTCCTTCCACTGCGACTCAATTGTGTCTATTGTGGCCCACACCTTTTTAGAGTTCACCGTACAGTCCGCACCTCTTTACGAAGGCGATCAACGTGAAGGGTGAAACTTCCTTGAAGTCATGAGGTTCCAATTGGGCAAATCCGAATGTCTGGAACCTAGCATTATCCAGTACTGGACAGGAGCAAAGAATATGCTCCGCTGTTTCGTCCTCCACGTAGCAGAAGCGACAGTCTGAAGTTTTTTCAAGACCCAACTTCCGCATATGGTACCTTAGATGACTATGTCCCATCAGCAGACCGACCAGAATGCGGAGATCGTACCTATTACATTCCATGATCCTCGGGGGGGGGGGGCTGACTCGAGGAGTATCTTATAAACACCTTCGAGTGCAGTAGCCCTGGTGTATCTCACTGCCCAGTCCGAGATGGTCTTTTTGGCGGTGCTTTTTGCAATGCCCGCGAATTGTTCTGGTCCTATGAAAACATATTCAGTTCCTCATTTTGCTAGCGCGTCGGCCAATACATTTCCTTCCACTCCGCTGTGACCCGGAACCCAAATCAAGGTTACCCTGTTTTCCGTTCCGAGTTTGTTGAGGAGGTGCATGCAGTTCCATACCAGTCTTGAATGAACCCGACTGGAGCACAGTGCTTTCAATGCAGCCTGGCCGTCTGAAAAGATTTTTATAGATCTGTTTGTCAGGGGCCTTTTGATTAGTTCCCTGACTCCCAGCTCTATAGCAATCATTTCTGCTTGGAAAACTGTGGTATACCTCCCAAGGTTGACTGAAATTTCAACTCTTGGATTGGTACCCACTACTCTCGCTCCTGCCCCCAGTTCAGACTTGGAGCCCTCAGTAAATAGCGCAAGATCAGAGGGTGATATAAAATCGTCCCTCCTCCATTCGTCCCTGCCTGGGAAAAGGACGTTATAGGATCGCTCTATATGCGCTTGGGGAAAATTCTGGCCGTTGCCTTTCGTTGTGAATTCACTTTTTTCAGCTACTATTGATTTATGCTGTATTTATTAATTATTTATGAATTTAAGAACCATCGGTGGCCGAAAGATTGTTTTATAACAAGGTAGTACAGCTCGAAAGAAGAAGTTTCTTTAATTAATCTACCGATTTCTCCAAGCACAAATAATGTAACTCAAACCTGATCGCCTAACCTAAGCTGACGCATTGCTGCTTAGTGACAAGTCAAAGTCACAGCCCTCTAAGTTTTATAATCGCTGCGATATTTGTGATTTTTCTGATATCTACCTTTACCAAGAATTGTAATTTGCGCCTAAACGATTCGCTTAAAGTCCCATGTCTGATACATAAGGTCACACTAAAATTCACTCAGGAATCTAAATATGCAATAATATACAGGGTATTCCATTCAAAAAACATAACTTTGACATATCACGCTTTTATTAGACACCCTGTATAAGATATTATTTTTAAAATGTAGTCCAACTTGACCTACATAAACTCGCCAAGTTGGTTTTTCGAAAAGGTGTATCGTTTGGTCACAAGAGTCCGAGGCGTTGAGCTTGACTCACCCTGTATATATCAAGCTTTCGGAAATGCACACATCTGACATAATTGCAAAAGTCGACTAAGCGGTCTTTTCCGGGCTCGCGGCACGGTATTGTAATTCTTAGCAATTTAATAATTTAACATGATTATGTGCGATTGTGTAGTGTGTTTTTTTTTTCAAATAACACCGTTTACGCTTCAGTTTCACCGACTTATCCTTGAAGTTGGAATCATAAGTTACCGAAAGCTTGAAGTTGGGACTTTTCTTCACAAGGCATATAGTGCTCGCCAAAAGGAGCGATTTTCCCAATATCATATAAAATAAATGTTTAGGTATATCAAGATATTGACCGATAATCATTTCTTGTTCCGTCCCTGTGCGACAAGATCAAAACAGACACAAAAAAGCAGGTGGTTACGGAGCATACGTAGCAGTGCGCGTTTGAAGTCTCCCGAGTTGTTGACGTGCTAGATCGAACTTTGAAAACAACAAAAATGGTGCAACCGTTATAACTATAATAAACTGGTGACATGCGTACAGTGAATGCGGTGAAAATGCCTCTTAGACTTCGCGAGTGTATGCTAATCGTTCCACTGACCGTATTTACCCTGCACCTTATGGATTTGTCTATCTCATGCAAAGAGCTAGAGATACAGGATGTTTGTATACCTGTAAATACTTGCGATTTTCAGTTCTGTGGCACGAACATCGAACTGTATTTATAAAACTGCTGTGACAGGACCGCACTTGAAACTCAGCAGCGAACGAACAGTAAGCATTTTCTTATAAATTTTTTTTATTCTTCTGCTGCTGATCCACCCCATGTCAGTTTTGTCAGATCAAAAGCAGTTGCTTCTGAAAAGGAAAGCCCCAACTTTGAAAACACCGTTTATACTTAGTCAAAAGATTACACCTTGCGGTATTCTGCCGCAACCAATATTAACAGTAGCAGTTCGTTACCTGAGTGATATGGAGTGCTTTTTTGTTCTTATTAGATGTCTATTTGGGTGTGTCACTATACGCTAGTTTTAAAAGATACAGTTGATGCAAGGGGCCTAAAGTATATCTGTTCTGATACGCTACTGGCCTATGGCGTTATCTCTGCAATCTTAGTGTTTGTTGATGTAAAGTCGGTCTTAGTTTTATTCTCTGGACTTATAACTGTTCTGCGATTAGCGATTAGAGTAGATAATTGATAGTTGGAATGAGAGGAAATAGACGGGTATCCAGCAGTTAAACTATACAGTTAAAATGAGTACCAAGAATGAACTGGATGTCCTTAAACGAATAATTGAGATAGAAAATTTGGTTGTAGAACTTCTGTTCAACTTCATTATTAATTTAAACATATTTTATGCACGCAGTGTGTGGCCATTACTGTATGTATTTTCATGCCCTGCTGTCTTGTCATGTTGACTTACCTACTACTATTGTTCATCTCTATTCACACTAATTCACAGAAATTGGTTACACTTAACAAAAATCCATTAAATTGGCATAATCTGCCTACATCAGTCAAGTGTGCTTTCACATGCTCCCGAAAAGGTTTTTTCTATAACTTAGCAGACCGCGCAGGCAGAGCCTAAATACCAGAGTACCGCGGCTGCTGTGAAAGGGTTATGTTAGGGGAAGTTTGTTAACGCGAGATTTGAATGGGCCAATACCCGCAGGCCCAATAAATACATCTTCTGGCAGTCCATTCCAAGCCTTGGACACCCTGGGAATAAATGTACGGTTGTACCGCTCAGTTCTTGATGTATGAAGAACGACCGTTTTGAGATGAGATGCAGCGGTCGCACGGTTACATCTGATAGGAGCAGTGAGCGGCGGAACGATAGAGGATAGCTCAGAGGAGCAGATTCCGTTGGAATATCGGTAGAAGGGTGAGAGGTCACCAACAACACGCCGGTGAGAAAGTGACTGAAGGTGGCGCGTTAAGGCCGGATCGCCAATTAGTCGAATTGCCCTTCTCTGGACGGCACCTAGTATAGACAGGCTTTTACCAAGCTTTTTACCAGCAGCTGTAGCAATTGACGCGACGTGTTCGTGCCAGATCAGATTTTCTGTAATGTTGACTCCTAACAGCTTGAATGGGTGACTCCTTGGCAGAGCCTGGTTGTTCCTTAGAACCTGGTGTTGGCTCGGGCACTTCTTGTTTGATAGCGTACAATACTGAGTCTTAGAGGCATTGAATTTAACCATATCCTTAAGCCCCCAAGCGGTAATGGTATCGAGATCCTTTGAAAGTGAAGCTGCCACTGCCAGTCTTCTGCGTTCCAGCTCGACCACAGAGATCGGTCTATTGCTCATGATGCCTGCGTGCAGCGTGCCGTCATCAGCAAAACTGTGGATTGGGTTTGTAGTGCTAGATAGTAGATCATTAATGTGAAGCAGAAACAATGTCGGAGCCAATACCGATCCTTGCGGAACCCCGGCATTGATGCTATGGAAAAAAGAGGAAAAGCCGTCTACCACGACAGAGATTTTCCGACCTGAGAGGAAGTCTGCGAGCCAACCGCAGAGCTTAACAGGGAGCCCATAAGACGGAAGCTTGTTTAGAAGAGCTGCATGTCACAGTTGATCGAATGCCTTTGAAATATCGAGAGCAACGACGGCGACGTGAGCCTCGCCAAATGACTGGATGAGTTTGCTCCACACATGTGTGACGTAAGCCAGGAGATCTCCAGTTGACCTTTGGTGTCGGAATCCATATTGGCGACGCATAAAAGGAAGCTTTAAAGATTAAATTAACTAAAAAAATTAAAAATAAGTATAGTTTAAAAAAATATAAAAGCTTTAATGACAAAGTGAAGTGACATATTCCGGCATTCGGTTGGGTTCGCTGTAGGCGATTATATTGTCGATTTGGGGCACCGACCAGCCTGTCTCCAACAACGAGTCGAACGCAACGTCTTGTTTATTTTTGTGTGATAATCGCGGTTCATTTACACTTGCGTATTCTCAATGATGGAGCCCGCGACAGCGGGAGTTAATTCTGTACAAAATCTTTAAAAAAACACTCTAACTTGGAAGATAAACTTTTAATTAAGAAAAAGGAATGCTTACTCCTGATCTTCAAATTAATCATAGTTCCACAACAAAACAAGTCGACAAATACTGTTTGATAAATATTACCACTGACAGCACCAAAAGACTGCTTATGGCTTTGACTGAAATATGCGTATATTACAAAAAAAAATGAATAGAACAATTACCTGTGTTTCCGTTAATGACAGTGACTGCGCCAGTTGCTTCCTCTCAGCACCAACAACGTAATGGTTCTTTTCAAAAGCGTGTTCTAACTTCAGTAGTTGGGACGGGCTGAAAGCAGTCCTTATCCTCTTTGGTTTTCTGAAAGGTTGAAGGAGGAATCCTGGAATATCAGGGCCTGAAACCAAATACTTTGTATTAGATTTTTTCGAAAAAGGATGAGTAGGGTGAGGAGTAACCCTCCTAGCGAGATGCCACATTAGTATTTATTCATTTGTCATTGTTTTAGGCTTATTTTTAACTTTTTAGTTCGATGTTCTTTGTGCGTGTTTTTTTTTAGTTTTTTTTAACTATACTTATTGAAAGGAATGATCGCTCCACATACACTTTCTTACCTACGCCCACACGTCAAATATATACTTAGATGGAAGGATTTATTCTACAAGCAACTATCTCCTTATAACCTACATTTGATAAATTACCTTCAAGCCATTCAATGTAGGTACACCCATAAACTTGAAATTACAACTTATATCCACAAACCAATTTATCACCGTACCAATAAATAGTGCAGTCCTGGAACAGCACAAGCCATCCAATATTTTCCGATGTAACAGTAAATTAGCAGCCAGTATTAGTTTTTTCCTGGAATTTATATAATAATTACTGAAGCAACTCTGATTTATAACTATGAAAGAGAAAGCAAAACGGTTCACTAATTATACGTCAGATAAAAGATATCATTAGATGGAATGTTGTAATAGAGTGTGCAGTGTGTGTACAAAACAACCAATTTATATTTACTCTATGCTCTATACGTGGTAATTTATTATTTATACCTTCTAGGGTATTAGTCCCAGAGACACTATGTAGGTAGTCTGTATGCTGACGCCGATACTACTGGCGACAATGTTCGTTCATTTAACTTTATAGTATACTACTCGAACGTGGAATCAGAACACCTAGAAAAAAGGGGATATTGGCATAGAAAATGTATACACATCAGCTTGGCAGTACCATCTCTAGTACACATGTAACACTTTTTGTTCATTCAGACGCTACATGGCACCTCTAAAAAAACTCTAAACTCTAAAAAGACGTGCAAAAACAAAGCATGGCTTTTTGTCGATTCAAAAACGATGATATCTGTTGCAAATGTGGCGAGAGACCAGTTGGTTGAATTGGTTGTATAAAGACACCCTCTAGAAGACGACAGCCCCAGTTTATGCAGTTAAGCCCCTCTGAACGGGGTCGGATTGTAGACGAACGAGAACGTTTTTTTAATAACTGAGCAGACCACGCAGGCAGAGCCTAAATACCAGAGAACCGCGGCTGTTGTGAAAGGGTTATATTAGGGGAAGTTTGTTAACGCGAGATTTGAGTGGGCCAATACCCGCAGGCTCAATAAATACATCTTCTGGCAATCCATTCCAAGCCTTGGGCACCCAGGGAGTAAATGTGCGGTTGTACCGCTCAGTTCTTGATGTATGAAGAATGACCGTCTTAGGATGAGATACAGCGGCCGCACGGGTACATCTGATAGGAGCAGTGAGCGGCGGAACGATAGAGGATAGCTCAGAGGAGCAGATTCGGTTGGAATATCGGTAGAAGAGTGAGAGGTCACCAACAACACGCCGGTGAGAAAGTGACTGAAGGTGGCGCGTTAGGGCCAGATCGCCAATTAGTCGAATTGCCCTTCTCTGGACGGTATCTAGTATAGACAGGGTAGTAGGGGCAGCAGTTCCCCAGACATAAGAGCAATACTCCAGGCAAGGTCTTATCATGGTGAGAAATACTTTCTGGCTCTAAATAGGTACCCAAGATTTTTACCAGCAGCTGTTGCAATTGACACGACGTGTTCGTGCCAGATCAGATTTTCTGTAATGTTGACTCCTAACAGCTTGAATGAGTGACTCCTTGGCAAAGCCTGGTTGTTCATTAGAACCTGGTGGTGGCTTGGGCACTTCTTGTTTGATAGCGTACAATACTGGGTCTTGGAGGCATTAAATTTAACCATATTCTTAAGCCCCCAAGCGGTAATGGTATCGAGATCCTTTGAAAGTGAAGCTGCCACTGCCAGTCTTCTGCATTCCAGCTCGACCACAGAGATCGGTCTATTGCTCATAATGCCTGCATGCAGCGTACTGTGATCAGCAAAACTGTGGATTGGGTTTGTAGTGCTAGAGAGTAGATCATTAATGTGAAGCAGAAACAATGTCAGAGCCAATACCGATCTCTGCGGAACCCCGGCCTTGATGCTATGGAAAGAAGAGGAAAGGCCGTCTACCACAACAGAGATTTTCCGACCTGAGAGGAAGTCTGCGAGCCAACCGCAAAGCTTAACAGGGAGCCCATGAGACGGGAGCTTGTTTAGGAGAGCTGCATGCCACAGTTTATCGAATGCCTTTGAAATATCGAGAGCAACGACGTGAGGCTCACCAAATTACTGAATGAGTTTGCTGCACACATGTGTGACCTAAGTCAAGAGATCTCCTCTCGAAGGGCCAGTAGTCATAGATGATGATCTTGCCGGTCTGTAGTTTTTATACGTGCTCCAGAACCTCTAGCTCTCTGCATTCCCCTTCTGCGATCCATGCGCTCCATGTTTCTACAACTGTAGCCACGCTACGCCCCATAGTTACAGCAATTGCTCTGAAAGAAGCACCCAAAAGACTGGAAAACAGCTTGCATCCAGCCGATGCCAAAAAAGGGATCCAAAACTGATCCGACCAGCTACAGACCTATAGCTCTGCTTTCTGTAATCAGTAAAGTGATGGAGAGATGCGTCAACCAAGAGCTCATTAAATACCTAGAGCTCCAACACTTAATCAACGACAGACAATATGGATTCCGACACCAAAGAAGTATACTACTGCTAAGTGAAATCCGAACACTGAGAAAAAAAGGGTTAGTGTTGATGACCACCATGTTGACGAGTTTAAACTCGAGTTTATCAACAACCAGATTACGAGCACCCCGCGTAAGCTAGAGGAGTTTATTTGTCAACATGGTGGTCATCAACATTAACGCTTTTTTTCTCAGTGTTCGGATTTCACTTAGGAGTAGTATACTTTAAATGAAAATCTGACGAAGCTCGTCGATACCTTGTAGCATTTCAGGGTCAGTAACGCTTATCTGTTATCTTAACAGATACTGTCATGGACAGTCTAGAATTTTAAGTGGTCTATGTGCCTTTATAAAATTTCAAGTGTGACTGTATCTCTTGGACTAACAGCCCCTTATACATTTTATACGATAAATTAACAGCGCAAGACTAAAAATGTGCCTCTGTGATACTAACAGGAGATAATAAATAATAATTACGACAAATTAATTATCAATTCTCGGTAATAATTACGTTGGTTTATTTACGATCCGCTATTCACTAATATACATTTCGATCCAGCGTTCGACGGTGTTATGGAAAAATGGTTAATGGCCTACTCATTTTTTTCGTGCCACGGAATAATCAAGTCTCCGAGATTTATATCTAAATGCCGTATTTATTAAAAATATAATTAAGTTTAATGTCGTTATTAGTTCTGGGATTATAATATTTAAGTAGACTGTGACAGTGTTATGACTTTCAAGGGAGTTCTTTTGTTTCGTTGAATTTATAATTTTATTACGTGTGGTTGTTGTATTGACAATCTGTTTTTTATGCATGTGGGATTATCACATGTCGTGTGTCTACAAACTGAACAAGCTCTTACGTTCATAGTAGAAACCTTCGAAATATGCCCGGCAGTGATTTTATGGCCCAAGTTTCTCAAAAAGTTAGTCGCCTTCAAGGAGCCTGGGTATACACAGTTATGCATATGTATTTGCCATGTTAAAACACGGATTCCTATTTCGAATAGAACTCACTTGTTTTTCAAACTACATACACAGTATTTCAGAAGGTGATAGTTAAAACCCTAATGAATGACAGCGATTTGCGATTTTCTCAAAAAAGTTTTTTAGTGTGCAAAAAACTTGCAATGCAAAATCATATCTTCTTCAAATGTCTGTAATTTAACAACCAAACACGATATCAACAAAAGGCTGAATAGGTGACAAAACGCAAGCTTTCTTCTTCAAATTCTTCTTCAAATTGAATCTTTACTGTAAGTTCAAAGGTAACGTCTTGCAAATGCGAAATCCATTTTTATAGTGACCTTTGGACCTTACCTTTGGACCTTTTGACATTATGTTTAGATTTTTGGACTTATCTCACCGCATCTTAGACACACATACTGGAGAAAGGGAACAGGCGACCACGACTCCTCACTAACACGGGAATACGTCTTTTCTTGGATTCTCAATTTCGCGCGCTATACCATAGAGCCTTAATGGCCAGAAACATGTGTTATACAAGGCAAAGTGTCGAATGCCGGATGTTGAGGGCAGAACTACCCAGAGCCACACCAACATTGGGTTGCGTGATACTCTGACTTCTGTTTTAGTATTGACATAAAAGAATAATAAAAAAAATATTTCAGTACTACCCCGGACGGACTGTAGTTTTGGTAGATTAACTTTAGAGTACCATGAAGTTTACTGCCGGGTATATCTGGAACGTAGTTATTATACTCTTGTTCAAAAGTCATATAGGTACGACTAACAAAAATCTTTCAAGTAGATTTATTGTTCCAGCAAATATTGTATTATGGAAGTTATTTATAACGTTCATTTCAATAATCGCAATAACCCAGTAGATCAATGTAACAAAAATCTCCTATACAGGGTGTTTTCCTTTTTAGAAACAACTGCCTTTGATATAACAATGTACGGTGAATCAGCAGCAGAAGAATTGAAAAAAATGGTAAGAAAAGGCTTACTATTCGATTGCTGCGGAGTTTCAAGTGCGGTCCTGTCACACGACTATTATTTTTGACCAAATTCACCGTACGCTAAAATCATATCCACCAGTTCATTATAGTTATAACGGATGCACCATTTTTGTTGTTTTTAAAGTCCAATGTGGCACGTCAACAGTCGAGAGACCTCAAACGCGCACTGCTACGTATGCGCCATAGTAAACTGGGTTTTTTCGTTTTTTGTCTCTGTTTTGATATAATCGCACAGGGTGGGAATTAGAAATAAGAATATCATTATCGGTCAATATCTTGATATCCCTAAACATTTACTATATGCCTTACGGAAAAAAACACCCTATAGATGAAGTGAATGTATTTTTGAACGGGATTTTCTGAAGATGAAGGTATTCCAACTTAGGTTATTTTATCTATGTGACAATAGTCTATAATAAAGAACAAAAATCTGAAACTGCCAATGAACTTTATCAGAAGAATATAATAATTACCCAAGTATTGTCTTTTTTATATTACGGTTTCAAAAGCAAAGTAATGATTGTTCGAAGTAAACACTCTATGAGTGGAAAACGTTTTGCTCGTATGTAATTAATTATTTAAGATGATTATCATCTTACGCAGTCACGCTACAACCCTCATTTGAGTTGTATTGATTTTTTAATGCCTACGTTTCAATCCGAATGGAATCACGAAAGGTTTGAACTTGAGAATTTATGAATGTAGTAGATTCAACGTTGAGCTTGTCGACCTTGGGATATACATAGTGTCCCTGAATTTCCTTGACACGTGATACTCTTGCAACAAAAAATATTCACACGAAAACTGAGTGGAATGTTTGAAAGTACTACAATTACTACACTCGCAACTTTTTTTTTCAAATAGCACCTAATAGCTTTTGCTACCCATCAAGATATACAGCGATTATAAAATTACTTTTGAACAGGTAATGTTACCTATACATAAACTGCGTGAATGATTTTTCATACCTCACGCTCCAGTCGTGGGCTATGAACAGCGCCTGCTGACGCCAGTACTGATGATCACTTGGAAATCATCATCATAGTCACAATGTCTTGACAGACATGTTGTGAACTCATAAAATGCATTAAGTCGGAGCTAGAGTATTGCCGACACGAATATTATCAATAGTTTTGAGAACTGTAGCTCGCCATCGTTCGCGATTTACTGTCAGTTTAGTGGCGCTCTTGATACTCATATCTAGCAACTGTTTCGTCATATCCATCCAGCGTGTAGGGGAACGGCCACGGCGCCGCCCACTCGGGGCGTGACCCTGAACAACAAGTTTCTCCATATTATCGCTTCTGTGAATATGGCCGAAGAATGTAAGCATTCTCGTCGACACAATGGAGGATAGTTTTTCTGGATTACCGAGCTCATTCAGTATGGAAACATTAGTTCGATGGGCGGTATAAGGAATTCTCAGCATTTTCCTCCACGTCCACATTTTAAAAGCATCTATGCGAGCTCGATCAGCCTTTTTAATAGTCCAAGTTTCCGAGGCATACAAAAATATGGCGAACACAAGAGACTGAACCAGTGACATTTTGGCAGCTTTAGTGATGTTATGGTCACGCCATATTTTAGTAAGCTTTGACATGGCCACCTGTGCCTGTTGAATGCGCACTTGGAAATATATTTGATCAGCTCAAAGCTCAGTTCTGGGGCCGTTGCTGTACTCCTTATATGTTCTAAGCCTGAAAAGTCATAATCTTAAAGCTCGCTATTTTACATTTGCAGATGACACTGCTCTGGTTTATACAGGCATAAATGAAAATGTGCTGTGTGAGGAGATTAGCAGAGACCTCCAGAGCTATGCAGATTGGCTTTACTGTAATAAATTAAAAATAAATATGAACAAAACAAAGTATATGGTATTCAAACAAAAAAACAAAATTGTACAAAATATAAATATTTAAATAAATAATACACCTATAGACCAAGTGAATGAAACTAAAGATTTAGGATTAATTGTCGATGATACCTTGAGTTGGACTGAACACCCAAATAAGAAAATAAGAAATAATAAAATCCTGCCGATGATCCATATAATATTCAAGTGTAGAAATTACTTAACGAAAAAAACTAAAGACATGATCCTCGATGTTTTTTTCATATGTTATTTTAGGTATCTACTCCCTGTATGGGGAACTTGTGGTAAATCGAATTTTCAAAAGATGCAATTACTACAAAATAAAGTATTAAAGGTATTATTATAACTATGACAGACTCACTAGCACAAGTAAACTATATCAAGAACTTAATGCCTCCAATCTAACCTCATTATTACAAATTGAACAATGCAAATTTACATACAAAGTACTCAACACCCAACAAAAATTAAATACTAGTATAATATTAGCTAACCAAGTTATTATAATAATTATGAGACTAGGATCATAAACAACATTTACCAAATTAGTACAAGAAGTAACACCGGTCTTAACAATCCTGTAGTAAATGCATCTAAAATATTTAATAACTTACCTATATACATAAAGACTACAAATAGTTTCAGTTCCTTTGTAAAGAAATTAAAAAATAAAAAACTACTTAACTAGTATACAAATATAAGCTAATTATACCTCACACTAAGTTTAAATCTTGTTTTCTCGAGGCCACTGCTTGAAGCACTGTTTAGAGTTACTTTTAAAATTGTTGTTATAGTATTTACTTTAATAATAAAATTGTTTCAAAAAAAAAATACACGCTATAATAACTACAACGGTGGCTATGAGACGTGAAACGCTAATCCAAACAGTATACAGTATATTTATTTGAGCAACAGAACTGAGGTTAAAGTTATTAATAGTTGGTAATTATTATGTATTTAAATCATATAAATTGCTCCGGTCGTGGATAAAGTGTAGTATTCAACTCACGGTAATGGTAATAGCTCACTTGTTCACTTACATCACTCGCCTACAGCTCGTGCTGGAAAACTTAAACTGCGTGAGTTATTACCGACATTACCGCTCACTGAACAATATACTATTATAATGCAATTAGAATTATATATTCAATGACCTCATATGCAACTGTACAAAATCCTCTTTATATTAACACACAAATAAATTCACCTCTAATGAGCACAGTAAATTCTTATTTATCAAACCATTACTAAGCTATATAAAGTAATAATAAAGTGGTGGTATTTTAAATATCTTGTAATGTGCTGTTTTTATGTGAACACCTCTATTAAGATACCAACACCAACCAGTTTTACGGTATTCTACAAATCAACATATGTTAGTGAGAAATTATCTCTCATGGAAATATTTTATTCATTAGACATAAAAAATTGTTTATGCTGAGCATATGCTTCGATTTATGACTTGAGTTCCTTAATATCATCAGCGTTTGACTAATTGGATCACATTTTTTGCAATTGTGTCAAACCGAGCAGTTGAAGACATACATATAATTAGAAACAATATAAAAACGTTGTTCTAATTACTTGTACCTATTCTAAGGGCACATCAAAGGCATACGTTGTTGAATTGAGGTTTTGAATAAAATTTTTTTTGTCATAAATGGAAAGAACATACATAAGTTTTATAACAAAGCCGTTTTTGTTTTCTTTTTTTCTCAATAATTCAAAAGTTATATCAAAATAAAAATGGGTTTTTCAATCGAGTACCGAAAACACGCCGACGGCTCCCGAACCCGTGTGACGTCACCATGGTGGTAAGGATGCTCCTTTGACCAACGACGTCCTACTCCGATACTAGATTCTAGATTCCCAGCCAATCGCGAAAATACGTACTGCTAAACTGGTAACTAGTGTATACTTGTTGCAACACAGTCGATGAATGAAGTATGCAGCTCGAGACGACGTCTACGATCGAAATAAATGTTTTTGAATGTTTGAAGTTGAAGTCAGATTCCAGTAAGTAAGTACCTAATCACACATGTTTCGTTGAAAAGATCTCCTCAATCGAAGGATGGCCCAGCGGTTAGAGAGTCCGATATTGGATCTCAGGGTCTTTGGATCGAAACCCAGACCTTCCAACTTTTTTTTATTTTCTTTATAATTTGCAAGCTATCAAAATTAAGGAAATTTGCTTTGAAATCTTGTTGTTTCTTGCGTTGACAGTGTACGCGTCAGAAATACAAGGTGTTCTAAAAGTTGGGACTTTCCTCTTTAGAAGTAACGGCTCTTGAAACGGCAAAGCTAATGCACGGTGAATCAGCAGCAAACCAGTAAAAAAAATTTCAAGCAGGTACTCACTATTTGGTAGCTACGGAAGTTGTAAGTACGGTCCTGTCGCAGGCGCCTTACGGGTAAAAGTACGATATGCGATGTCTTCTTTAAGTTGGACCACACGATGTTGTCTTCCAGCGTGACCACCACGATGTGGATTCAGACATCCTGTGTCTCTAGCTCTTTGCACAAGCCAGACGAATCGACGAAGTGCAGGGTGAGTACGGTTATGGAAATGATCGGCGTACACTCGCGAAGCCGCAGCGGTATTTTGACCACAGTCACCGTACATTAAAATCATGTCCACCAGTTCATTATTGTTATAAGCATGCACCACCGTTGTTGTTTTTAAAGTCCGATCGGCAGATGTAGCAACAGCAACGCGACGATATGATGAACTGCCTGCTTTTCTCATCGGCATTGGCAGTTCGGGCACCACTAGCGCTGCCTTGTTTGTTGTGATATTATGACATGGTGAGCCATTGCCCAGGGACGGACTTAGAATTGAGGATTCCTTTAATGGTCAGTATCTCGTTTTCTCTAAAGATTTCGTTTATAATTATGTTACTGGGAAGAAACACTCATTTTGACGAGTAATATCCGCTGTATGAAAAAAAGTCCCAACTTATGAAACACCCTGTATAAGAGCTGTTTACATTTTCTGTTCTCCTACCGAGTGCCGACACTACAAAGGACCCCTTAATCCTTCAAAAGAAGCCCGACAAGTGGGGTGACCGCGTTATCCCTTTTGGCATGTTTTATTGGCCTGGCGATAAAGCTGGCACCGTCATTAGTGTAGTCAAAATTGTATATGTCTGTGTATAATCAGATGTTAATACACAATAAATAGATCAATTTATTTTGTTTTTGTCTATTGCAAATTGGTATTTCCGATTATTTTGATCTCCTATCACATTCTGAATTATTATAATATATATTTTGTAAAGATAATTTTATCATTACTCAGGTCTACATAATATCGTAACTGCACTATAGAAGTGTCGACACTGATTGAAACCTGAAAGAAATGTAAACAGCTCATATATATCTGACTTCTACAATACATCTTTTATTTCCTACAAACGGTATACAAATATCTTTACCCTAGCCAGTACCCATGCTCTCCTATCCTTTTGACTTTTCTCCTCTGAAACTACCTATACGAGGCTCCATTTTTTTTCTTTGCATCAGCAGGAGTACATCCAATTGATCCAGAGATACTGACCCAATCATCATGCTTTTTGATTTTATTGTCCATGCCTAGGGTTCCACAAAATTGGACATTTTTCATATTTGTGTATAAGGGATAGACGTTTTTCTTGATTCCAGTTTATACCGAAAATTATGTTATTCTCGCAAAAACAATCCGTAAACATGTGGACGCACCATAACAATGAAGCTTAAATTAAATTATGATGTATTCATTATGTCCAACAGTTTTTTTAATTCTTCCAAGTCGTTTTTCAACTTTCTTGAACCAAATTTTGCGATTGAGTTCCATAGACCTCATATCATTATATGATCCCAAATCTTTCTTTTTTTGCTCTATGGTTTGGTTTCTCCGTATTGATTTTAGCTTCTCCTGAAAATTTGTAATAATTAACAAAATGCAGTTTGAAAGGCTGCTCCACAGTCGATTACCCTCAACAGTTGGCTCTGATAATGTTAGCTGTTTTATGACATTATTACTTCAGTCAGATTATATGCTATTCGGCTAATATATAATATATCTTAAGAAATATCAACTTGAGAAAGAACTTAATAGGAACTTTTATACTAAACATTAATTTATAAACAACATTTGTCTGAAACATTTTTCAGAACAACCTCTAGTTTCGGTGCTATAGCTGTTTTAAGTTTTATTTAAATCACTTAATCCCTTCTGGACTGAAATTGGACACTGATTTTTCTAACATAGTTAAAGCATTGTGTCCATCGTATTATATCTAAAAATCAGCCTCTTGAACTAAAGTTCCAAATCACGGCTATTTTTATTGGACTATAAAGGGCGATACGTGCTTGCTATTCGGCGAGCAAGGTTGAAAAAACGGCGCATATTGATATTCGGCAAATACCCGCATATGTGGCGCCGCGCCGGCTTTAGAAGGCTGAGAATCTTACTGTACCAGGTTCCAGAGAGCCAACTATGTCTCCCACCTGCATACAATTGGCTGTTTAACAAGTTTAACATTTAATTTTCCAGGCAGTTCAGCATTCATTTTACGACTACAATAAAAGCTGGTCAAGGTGGTGTAACTTTTAATTTCTTTTATTTGGAAATTATGCAAATATGATGCGTTAATTTATATGCGGGACCAGTGACTGACACTTTTAGGGGGTATTTAATTTAAACTTAGCATGAGAAACGCTAAAGACTGTGGGTGTGTAATTAGTGAGGGTTATTTTCGAAAGAGTCTTCAAATATTTTTATATACCGGGTGTCCCAGAATTTCCTTGACACGTGATATTTTCGTAACGAAAAACGGTTCAAGCAAGAACTGAGTGGCACTTTTGAAGGTACTATAGGGTCTATCATACCATGCATTCAAACCATTTTTTTTGTACGTCAACCCCTAAAACTCACCCCCAACTTTTTTTTTCAAATAGCACCCCATAGGTTTTCCTACATAAATCATATCCCCATTTTATTTAAAATCTTGTGGTACCTTTAATTTTGTATGCAAACTTATTTTTTCCGTAAAATCATAAGCATAAGACAAATGAAATGATAATTTGTTTGACGCCTGATATTTTTGTAACAAAAACGGATAGAAAGATAAGTAAGTGGGTTTTTCAAGGGTAGTGAATGACCTATCATTCCTTGCTTATGAATCATTTTTTTCTTACTGAAACCCCTGGAATCCACCCCCAGCTAGTTCTTTCAAATTTCAATCCACAATTTTGCCTGGAAAAATAAATTCTTTACTTGAATTTAATTATCGTAGCGCCTTACTTTTTAAGCCGTTACTGGAATTTATCGTAATTTTGGCGCCCGTGTGCGGGGCACACCCTGCACACGGGGTTGGCGCGGACCGATGTAACCATAAAACTTTTTTACGTTTTTGCACTTGGTTTTGTTGTCACATTTTTTTTATTAGTTGATTCATGATAATAAAAAAATATTTTTCATACATGTGTTTTAATTAATTTGTGCTGACAATTCCATGGATTAAACGAAAAAAATTAACGATAAATTGCAGTAGGAGCATAAAAAGTAAGGCACTACGATAATTAAATTCAAGTAAAGAATTCATTTTTCCAGGCAAAATTGTGGATTGAAATTTGAAAGAACAAGCTAGGGGTGGATTCCAGGGGTTTAAGTAAGAAAAAAATGGTTCATAAGCAAGGAATGATAGGTCATCCACTACCCTTGAAAAACCCACTTACTTTTCTTTTTTATCCGTTTTTGTTACAAAAATATCAGGGGTCAAACAAATTATCATTTCATTTGCCTTACGCTTATGGTTTTACGGAAAAAATAAGTTTGCATATAAAATTAAAGGTACCACAAGATTTTAAATAAAACGGGGATATCATTTATGTAGGAAAACGTATGGGGTGCTATTTGAAAATAAAAAGTTGGGGGTGAGTTTTAGGGGTTGACGTACAAAAAAATGTTTTGAATGCATGGTATGATAGACCCTATCGTACCTTCAAAAATACCAGTCAGTTCTTGCATGAACCATTTTTCGTTACAAAAATATCACATGTCAAGGAAATTCTGGGACACCCGGTATACTCCAGCGGCCATATTTGTCAATAAATATGTCCATGCTTTGAAAGCCATTTAATTTTGTTTCAATAATAGCGAATTATATATTTTTATAATTATACAAATGTGCTCAAATGTAGTCATTGTGATGATTCTAATGTAGCAAAGACATAATTTTGTAGTTCAAAACTAAAATTCAATATATAGCAGTGTTGAAATATCCATCATTGGTTACAATTCGATCCATAAAGTAATTGTAGCCAATTGTGAAGGACCAACTAAATTGGCAAATAACCGCAAATGACTCACGAGTTAATCATGCATCGGTTGACTCACCCCTTGTTGGTTGGCGCCGGATGTCTTCCCCAGCTGGGTACTTGAACGCGTTGTACTCAATGGGATGTTACTTCTTCGGCCATTTTAGACGGGAATTTCGATGCTATACAGCTATATTCACGAAAAATCGACCACGGTTCACCGTCTCAGTGAACAGAGAACAGACCCGACTGGCTTCACTTTTCTCTCTCTTCTTCCGCGTCAACCGTCAGACTTCAAACTCGCAAGTCAAAACGCGGGAGATTCGAATATACAAAATTATTTAAATGGTAAATACCAATCGTAACCATTTTCCGCCCACCAAAAAATATAAAAAAAAAAAAATATTTTTTCCAATCATAGTAATTCCTATATTACCCACAAAAGAAAATTAGTGGAATTATCCCACCCATAACACAACACGAAAAAAAAAATTATCATATACAAGCAAATCATGGCCTATTGTGCCGGCAAAGGGCACAGTTTCAATAAAGGACGGTCTAACAGCCCTTTACTCGTCTTAACTTGGGCGACTCTCGAAATGTTTCCCGTACCGGGATATAACTTAATAATCCTGCCTAATGGCCACTGTAAAGGACGGGTATTTTCATCCTTGAGAAGAACCAACTGGCCGACCGAGGGAGGATTATGTGGTGTATTCCACTTATGTCGTTGCTGAAGGGTGTGGAGGTACTCCATATGCCAGCGCCGCCAAAAATGTTGCTGCATCTGTTGCACTAACTGCCACCTGTTCAACCGACTATGTTTCACACACAACAAATCTTCGTCAGGCGGAGCATTCAGGGGCTCTAATGTCAAGAAATGACCCGGAGTCAAGCTGCCTACATCGTTAGGATCAGAACTCAAACTACACAAGGGTCTCGAATTTAACATTGCCTCAATTTGGATTAAAGTGGTGCTCAATTCCTCATAAGTCAACACTTGCGCACCTATCACCCGCCGCAAGTGAGTTTTCACAGATTTCACTCCGGACTCCCATATACCTCCAAAGGAAGGACTAGCTGGAGGATTAAAATGCCACTTAATTTGCAAAGCTTCAGAAGCTTTAGCACCCAATAACTGTAAAGTTTTATAAGCACCAACAAAATTCGTACCTTGATCACTATAAATATCACTGCAACGTCCTCGCCGCCCTATAAAACGCCTAAGTGCTGCAAGAACAGCTTCACTAGTTAGATCTGACACAACTTCTAAATGTATTGCTTTAGTAGCCATACACACGAAAAGACACACATACACCTTTTGAGAACTAATGCCTCGTCTTTTACCTAAAGACATCCTCAAAGGACCAAAAAGGTCTACGCCACTATGGGAAAAAGGTTTGACTTCCGAAATTCTAACGGAAGGTAAATCACTCATTATGGGGACCACTGGAGGAGGCTTAACTCTAAAGCATTTTATGCAACGAGATAACACTGAAGCTATAGCCCGTTTGGCAGATAGTATCCAATATCTCTGCCTTAACAGATAATGCAAAGTTTGTGGTCCAGGATGACAACTCCTATTGTGCACACTTTGGATAATGAGATAAGTCAATCGATGCTTCCTTGGGAGCAGAATTGGATGCTTCCGATCATAGCTTAGACTAGACTGTCTCAAGCGACCGCCCACCCTCAGGACACCCTGGGAATCAATGAAAGGAGCTAACTTCTGTATAGCTTTGGGACAGACCTCCGCTCGACGAACTTTCCGCAGTTCATTATCCAATTCAACTCTTTGCACGTCTTTGACCAGAACCACCATAGCCTCATACAATTCAGCCTCGGATAAATTACCTATCTCACGCGGGTAGCCCCTTTTTCGACACAAACAATTTTTACGAAATCTCAAACAATAAGCAACAACACGCTCAATTTTGCGTAAGGAAGAATATCTATTCAACAATTCTGAAACAATACTAGAGCCGTGAATAGTAATACAAACAACCTTTGCTTCTTCTTGTACATCTGTACAGGAAGGCTCACCTACACAAGTTACAGGCCAATCATCCCGAGGAAGCTTAAGCCAAGTTGGCCCCTCCCACCACAAGGGTTGTTCTAGAAATTGCCGAGGAAAAGTCCCCCTAGAAGCACAGTCACTAGGATTCTCTTTCCCAACCACATGATACCATGAATCAGGAGCTACCTTCTCCTGGATTATAGCTACACGATTGGCTACAAAGCTCCGCCACCTATGCGGAGAAGATTTGACCCACGTCACAACTACCTTCGAATCCGTCCAAGCACAAACATTATCTATTTTCTGTGTTACCATTATATGGGATACACAATCAATCAGCTCTGCGGCTAATAAGGCTGCACACAATTCCAGTCGTGGAATCGACAGTCTTTTCAAAGGCGCCACTCGAGTTTTGGCACACACCAAATGTACAGAAATACTGTTCTCCGTGGAAACCTGTCTCAGATAAACTACAGCTGCATACGACTTCTCCGAAGCATCGCAAAAAGCATGAATTTCTGTAAACTTTGCCTCTATATGAAGTATATGTCTAGGAATTTTCAACGAAGATAGCTCAGGTAACTCAGCCACAAAAGTTTTCCACTGGTTTGCAACTTCCAGCGGTGGCTCATCATCCCAACCTATCCCTAAAGCCCACAATTGCTGAAGTATTTGCTTGGGAACAATGATTACTGGAGCTAAGAATCCTAGAGGATCATACAGTCTTGCTATTTCTGACAAAATATTCCTCTTTGTACAGGACCGTATCGGAGGATGTACAGAATAAGAAAAACAATCCGTAGTGGGACACCACTGCAAACCCAACACTTTTATTCCAAGAGAATCCTTATCAAATACAAGTGGCTGCTGATGAACCTCAGGTACCTGAGCAAGTACTTCAGAACAATTACTTGCCCATTTCCTCAGTTCAAACTTTCCCAACGCCAATAATTCAATCAACTGGTTTTGAGTATCCAAGGCAATTTCCTTGGAGTTTGCTACTCCAATGGCGTCATCAACATAACAGAAATTCTCCAAAATATTTACAGCTAACGGAAACCTTTCACCCTCATCCCTACACAGTTGCAGCAACGTCCTAATCGCTAGAAAAGGACTAGACGTTACTCCATAGGTAACGGTCTTCAACTGATATTTCCTTATAGGCTCGTCACCGTTAGGTCTCCACAAAATAGTTTGATAACTAGTGTGAGACTCCTCAACTAAAATCTGTCGATACATTTGCCGTATATCCGCGGTAAACACATACAAATACAACCTGAAAGATAACAATATTGAGACGATATCATTTTGTAACTTGGGACCTGCTAGAAGAACATCATTCAAGGACTTTCCATTGGTAGTTTTAGCTGAAGCATCAAAGACAGTCCGAAGCTTTATTTCACCATTCGCATTCCTTTTCACCACCGCATGATGAGGAATGTAATACTCACTATTAGACCCCACTTGGTTCCCAACTTCAGACATGTGGCCTTGCTCCAAATAGTCAGCCATAAAATCACAATATGCTTCATGTAAGACGGAATCACGACGAAAACGTCCTTCCAACAGCTTAAATCTATGTAAAGCCTGTGAATAGGAATCACCCAGAACTGGGGGGAATTCAGAAAAGGGAAGCTTCACCACATATCTTCCTGAGTCCATACGCCAACAAGATGACGTAAAGAATTCCTCAGCCTGCTGTTCCTCTTCAGACAATGCGACACACTTAGGGATACTTTCAATTTCCCAAAACTTTTTCAATGTACAATCCAATTCCCCCACAGAAGTTAGAAAATTCAGCACACTATTAGTGGAAACACCACCCAACTTGCCCATTAACACCCACCCAAATACGGTGTTAATAGCATGTGGCCCACCATTCTGTCCTCTCACATAACCGGAACGTAAGATCTCACCAAATACTTCTACCCCTAGAAGCAGATCAATTTCCATTTCATCATGTGCAGCCAAAGGCTCTGCGAGGCAAAGATTTTCTAAATACTTCCACTTCTGAACAACAGCAGGAATTTGAGGTACCTTCTCACAAATCTGAGGTATCACAATAGCTTCCAAATTGAAGCTAGGATACGGTTTGCTGTAGGGAAAGATAACACAAGAGACTTTTCCCGAACTCACATTCGATGACATTCCATTAATGCCAACAACAGGGGTTGAATACTCCTTACGAGTAAGATTCAACCTTCTCACACAAGATTCACTAATAAAATTGGCTTGACTAGCAGAATCTAACAAAACACGACATTTGGTGGATCTACCCTCAGAATCCAATATTGAGACTAGTGCAGTAGCAAGCAACATTCTAGGCTGCACAGACAACTTACTTGCCATGACTTGAACATGACTCTCAGATTCATTAGAGGTACTACCACTGACATCACAATCTGTCACTTTAGTGTCCGGAAAATGCAATAGTACATGGTGTTTTCCACCACAAACCCCACAAAGTTCTTTTGATTTACATTTATTTACTAGATGAGTAGCTCCCAAACAATTAAAACACATTCTAGTCCGCTTGACAAAGGCATGCCTCTTACGACATTCTGCCTGCAAGAATCTATCACATTTGATCAACGAATGTGGTGAACCCTTGCAAAAATTACACTTTTCCTGTGTTAATGTGCCAGTCGAAAAACTAAGTGTCTGCCTTCCCTTGGGATTAGCAGGACTATTATTCTTTCTAAACCCACCACTAGCATTAGACACATTACTCCCTTGATATGCGGAAGTAAGGGATGTATTTTCCAGAGCTCGACAGGTTTTCTCAACAAATCCAAAAAGCATGTCAAACCCCGGAACATTATTCCCATTATGTTCTAGTTCAAATCGCGTTTTAAGGGAAGAAGGTAATTTCTGCAACAATAAATTGAATTT
The DNA here is from genome assembly GCA_951848785.1 of Callosobruchus maculatus. Taxonomy (NCBI): domain Eukaryota; kingdom Metazoa; phylum Arthropoda; class Insecta; order Coleoptera; family Chrysomelidae; genus Callosobruchus; species Callosobruchus maculatus. The sequence goes on from CATOUR010000296.1 coordinate 10,415,733, forward strand.
GGTAAAATCCCATAGGTTCAAGTTACTCATCTCTAAAGCCACCAAATTTTCAGAAAATATTGACAACAATTTTCGAAGTTCAACTGCAGAATCATGCCTAGAGGGAGAAGCATTATAAATTGAAAACCAATAATTGCTCAATAAAACACGTTCATTCTGATATCGACTCATTAATGCATTATAGGCTATTTCATAATTATCCTCAGTAATGGGCACATTCCTTACTATTAGACCTGCCTCTTTTTCTAAATAAGAAATCAAGAACTGAAACTTTTCTATTTTTGACAGCGAATTATTTCTATGAATAAGAGTATTGAATAAGTCGATGAACGTAGGCCACCTTGTAAGGTCACCATCAAACTTCGGTATTTCAATTTTGGGAAGCCTCAAACAATTTTCTCTTACGACCACTGCAGATGTTTCATGCTCACTACGAGCCATCATCTCATCAGAAAGATCTTTATGAATGCCCCTTATTGAATATCTCATATCATCAAACATTGTATGAACTGCTTCCTCCTCCTCTAAGGCAGACTCATCTACCAAGGCTATTATTTCATATTGCAAATTCTCAAACCTCGTTACATACCCATCCAGCTCTCCATACCTGAGAAAAAACTCCGTCCGATACTCGCCATTATCACGAGCCTTCTTGGCCGCCTCAAGAACATTTTTAATAGATTTTAAAACTAGCGCGCGTTGCCGTTGCAACTTCACAACATTTGCATTAGGCATGTTCAGGTATCAGGTAACGATTCAATGTAAACACAAGACCAAAATAATCAAATTTAGAATCAATCTGCTAGTAAACACAACTTCTTTACACAAACAATACGGCAACCACACACAAATCACAAAATTTTCAGTTGTTATTCTTTTTCGAAATCTCCGTCGACTACACCAATTGTCGAAACGCCGGTTTTCGAACCCCCAACCGAATGTAACCAACTGAATCAAAACAACTTTTGCGCTCACGCAATTCGCAAAATGTCAATTTCAAATGCCCAGAAAACTCCCCAGATATGTATTACCAACACAATACACCAAAAGTTGCTTGTTTTCGAATATAACCAATTTTTACAAACAGCGCGCAACACTAACAAATTCCGATGTCACAAAAAAACTCCGTTTTTTGTCAAGGATACGTACCAATTTAGATTTTACGTAGACTATTTTACTATAGCGCGATTTATTTATCCGGCTCGAAGGACCAAAAAATGGTTACAATTCGATCCATAAAGTAATTGTAGCCAATTGTGAAGGACCAACTAAATTGGCAAATAACCGCAAATGACTCACGAGTTAATCATGCATCGGTTGACTCACCCCTTGTTGGTTGGCGCCGGATGTCTTCCCCAGCTGGGTACTTGAACGCGTTGTACTCAATGGGATGTTACTTCTTCGGCCATTTTAGACGGGAATTTCGATGCTATACAGCTATATTCACGAAAAATCGACCACGGTTCACCGTCTCAGTGAACAGAGAACAGACCCGACTGGCTTCACTTTTCTCTCTCTTCTTCCGCGTCAACTGTCAGACTTCAAACTCGCAAGTCAAAACGCGGGAGATTCGAATATACAAAATTATTTAAATGGTAAATACCAATCGTAACCAATCATATATCGAGTACGTGAAAAATTCGTCATTATTTCATACAAAATGCACAGCAGAATTTCGTGTGCTACAAAATCAAGCTCTCTGGATGCAAGATGTCGGATTTGTTAAGGATACTATTCAAGACTATTAATTTCCAATATATCCACAAACAAGATGGATTCATAAGATATGACATACCATAAGAGATGTAGACCTGAGTAATGATAGAACCGTAACTATTTATACAAAATGTATATTATAATAGTTTAGAAAGTGGTAGGAGATCAAAATTATCGAAAATACCAGTTTGCAATAGATAAAGACAAAATAAATTGATCCGTTTTTTTGTATAACAACATCTCTTTATACACAGACATATACAATTTTGACTATACTAATGGTCGTATAACAGCGCAGCAAATATTCTCTTAGTAATACTGAGCTTAGAGACGTTATAATCTTCAGCGACAGCAAGAGTGCAGCTATGAGGTTAGAGCATTTAAGCATTCCACCGACTTTCAACCATATCATCTCAAACATAATTAAATTGATTTACAGGCACAACAATTTGGATAAAAATGTAAAAATTGTATGGATTAAAGGACATACAGGTATACCTCAAAACGACAAAGTCGACATACTAGCAAAGATGGCGACTACAGATGGAATATTGATGAGGAATTTCAAAATTCCCTACAGTGACTTGAACAGTAAGTTAAACAATAACCTGAAAGAAAAGTGGAGTGAACACTACCATAGAAATCCATCCGGAACAATATACAAACAGATCCAGCAGAACATAAGATCAGAACCCTGGTTTAAGAGAGAAACGAATAGACCACTTGTGAGAACACTTTGCAGATAGAGGTGTGGTCATTGCTTAAGCCCTCAACACAAAACTAGAATGGGCTAGACGATGACCCTCACTGCAGATGTGGAGAGATTGGTACTGTTGAACACTGTATATTAGAATGCCAATTGATCAGTAATGAGGTAACAGACCTGTATCACAGATTGTCAAACTATATTCCGTTACCTGCTAATATGATCTCTATACTAGCTAGTAAAAACAACTGTGCATACAAACTATTATATAACTTTTGCACACAAAAACTAAAAATAACACTGTAACTTTCAACTATAACTAATATGAAACAATGTTCGTATTATTAAGAAAAAATAGATGTCCATCCAAAATAGAACTGGCCAGTTGATCTCAGATCACAGCCAATAACATAAATAAAAGAAAAACAGCGCAGCAAAAAAAGCCGAAAGCGATAAGGGTCATTCGACCGGTCGGGTGTCCTGTGAAGGATTAAGGGGTCCTTTGTAGTGTCGGCACTCGATAAGAGCACAAAAAATGTAAACTGCTCTTACATTGCTGACCTGTACAATACGACATTATTATGGTTTGAATTGTGTTATTCTAACTTCGTGGACAGTAGACAGTGTAACTCTTTGGATGCGATTAAGCACGGTTATCAGTGAAACATCGTGCGGTGGTGTGTACGTCCCTATCACCTCAGACTATCAGAGAGGGCGATCTGCTTTACCGGTAATGCTACGGTAACGGTAATGGCCGGCCATCACGCCACGCCACCTCGACCATCCGCCCTAATTGACTTGTGAAATCGACACAACGCCAACTACACACTACGCGCCAGGGTTGCCAGACCTAGGGAAATTTACCTAGATCTAGGGAATTTTACGGCACAATAGGGAAAAAGGTAATTTTTATCTTTTTAATATGCAAAATAGGGAAATACTGATATATTTCATGAAGGAGAAAAAAATGACTAAGCTAATCATTAAATAAAAACTAGTAAATAAATTTTTGTGTTTTTAACAACAGACTGATTTTAAACTATAGTCTGCGTTTAATTGAAAATAAGCAGCACAGTAAGCTCTTAGCCCAGTTGTGCCAATACCAATAGGAGGCAAGTGACTGTAGTGTCAATAAGAAACGAATTGCCTTTTTTTATACAATTTTATTTAAAAAACCGTGTTCTAATTAAAAGTAAAAATTTTTGTGATTTAGAAAATAACCAACCAACCAAAATGTTTTATCGGAATTTCAATGCCGTACCGCTGTGCAAATGTGTAAGTAAACATCCATAAAAACACGGCAATTACTGTGTTGTTGGCACCACTGCTTAGTTGTTTACGTATCAAACGGCAAGCGCTTTCGGTATTTCCCCAGTCAGGCTAACGATCGGTGGAATCAAAATGACAATTGACCACCACAAAAATACAGACCACTGCTGTTAACAGCCTGCGTCTTTGTATTATAAAATCTTTTGATTTTGTATTTATATATATTTAATGTAGATGTACGTTTTTGGCATAATAAAAAACAAAAAATAAAGAATTGTATGCATACTGAATGACTAATAATTCATTTATACCCCAAAATATATTACATATATTTATCTAAGGAAATCTAGGGAATTTGGAGTCAAAAATCTAGGGAAATAAAAAAAAATTCAGTCGTAGCTTAAAGGTGCCCGCGCACTTAGACGGAGCGTCGCGAACGGAAGCGTTGCGAGGCGAAGCGTCGTTTATTTTTATTTTTTTATATAACTGAGCAGACCGCGCAGGCAGAGCCTAAATACCAGGGTACTGCGGCTGCTATGAAAGGGTTATTATGTTAGGGGAAGTTTGTTAACGCCGGATTTGAATGGGCCAATACCCGCAGGCCCAATAAATCCAGCTTCTGGCAGTCCATTCCAAGCCTTGGGTACCCTGGGAATAAATGTGCGGTTGTACCGCTTAGTTCTTGATGTATGAAGAACGACCGTCTTAGGATGAGATGTAGCAGTCGCACCGGTACATCTGATAGGAGCAGTGAGCGGCGGAACGATAGAGGATAGCTCAGAGGAGCAGATTCCGTTGGAATATCAGTAGAAGAGTGAGAGGTCGCCAACAACATGCCGGTGAGAAAGTGACTGAAGGTGGCGCGTTAAGGCCGGATCGCCAATTAGTCGAATTGCCCTTCTCTGGACGGCATCTAGTATAGACAGGGTAGTAGGGGCAGCAGCTCCCCAGACATGAGAGCAATACTCCAGGCAAGGTCTTATCCTGTGCTTTATATAAGGTCTGTTTTTACAGAGAATCACAAACCAGTCAGAGCCAATCAGTATTCCCCATTGCAGTTGTCAAACTATTTCTGACTAGTACTGGCCAATCAAATTGACGCTGACTAGTTTGTGATTGCTGTAAAAACAGACCTATAGCGTGAGGAGGTTACATGGTGAGAAATACTTTCTGGCTCTAGATAGGTACCCAAGCTTTTTACCAACAGCTGTTGCAATTGACGCGACGTGTTCGTGCCAGATCAGATTTTCTGTAATGTTGACTCCTAACAGCTTGAATGAGTGACTCCTTGGCAGAGCCCGGTTGTTCATTAGAGCCTGGTGTTGGCTTGGGCACTTCTTGTTTGATAGCGTACAATACTGGGTATTGGAGGCATTAAATTTAACCATATTCTTAAGTCCCCAAGCGGTAATGGTATGGAGATCCTTTGAAAGTGAAGCTGCCACTGCCAGTCTTCTGGCTACGGCTGACCGTTACCTAGCAAGCGCAGGTGTGGCATACATTGCGTTTCTCCGTTCTGACGACGCAACGCAACGCACTACCTCCAATATTGTGTCATCTAACAATGCGTCACACTGCTACTAAAAAAAGCTCGTTCGATATTGGCATTTTCTAATATCGCTTCTGAGAATCATCAATCAGTAGTATCGTCATAGGTCAAATCAAACAGTAATAGTTTATCTAGCGATGTAATATGTGAACATCTATCAATTCTCTTCTAAACTAACGAACATTTTTATGGTCCCGAAATACTGCTGATGATGATGTAAGCTTGATTGTCTATATTTCTGATTCTCTAACAGTAGCACCAGTAATCAATTTTACACAATGCATTTTGTCCAAATTTTCCATACTTGAGATAGAGGTGGCCCTGTATTCCTATGATCAAATACTTACTGTTTGCGAATGATAAGACAGACAAAATGCCTTTAGTCTCAGTGCTATTTGGTAGGAAATCATATCTAGACATACAAACTGAATAAGTCCATCGAAAAATGCATTTTGAATGGGATTTCATTTTCGCATATTGTTCGGAAGCTGAAATGATTGTTGCAATATGTGAGAAAACTGTTGCAAACTAGTGATATATGGAACTAGAATGGAACTGGATGTTTTTTAATGCGCTGAGAATGATCAAAAAATTGTTTTACTAATATAAGTGTTTTTCTAAAATAATTATAAATTTACAAAGGAAAACTGTAAAAGAACAAACATTTTGTAAAGTGACAATTACCTTGTAATTTTGTGTTATAAAAATGCAACACAGCTCTGTAATTTTACAAATATTTTGTAAAAAACTAAAATATTAGTATTTTTTTCGTAAACTGCTCAAGCATCTTTACAAAATTTAGTAAATTTAAAAAACGATAGTGTTTTTGTTAAACTTTACTGAGATTTTACAATATGACATCGGAAAATCGTTGCAATAGTGCTTCTAATAAATTGTTTTGTCAAAATACCGACGTTTCTTTCAGTGAATGAACACGATACGAAAATACTAATATACACAGTGACCCAAAACACCTGACAAGCCTAGTTCTGCCCTGTACATATGGCTCATATAAACCGCCTAAAGATGACACTTTGGTCTGAAATTTTGTCATAGAGTCAATGATCATCTAAGATGTCGCATGCTCAAAAAGGAAATAGTTCGATGTCTTATAAATGATAACGGCATGTTACAAAATTTTTTTGTATTTATCAAAGAATATCCACTGCCTTCAAAAGGAACAAAAATCTGGTACTATCCTGTATTGAATATACCCCTCCAAAGCAATACATAAATAAAGTGGCATAGGTGGCATGCTCAGGGATCTTGTTCCCACCAGCTTATCTCTAGTTGAAGTCGACATACGTATTGTAAAACAAACGATGCTTTCTCTGAACAAAATATCTATATAACCGTGAATCGACAGCGGTAATATGTTAATTTAACAAATAGGTGTTCGCTGGAGAGCTAAAAAACTCGCGTGTCTGTCGGGTTATAAATAAAAAGACACACAGACGGGCACATGGGTCTTGTAGTTGTATCGTGTTCTGTTGTCTGTTGAATTATGGCTAATATATTCCACGGCAGATCAGGTTACAGCGATCGACCTTGATTGGTGCCGGGACACCTTTTTGGGCAATTGGCTCTTCTTGGTAACGGCCCTGGTTAGCCTAATGAGCCTATCGTGGGAGCCCCGACCCGTACGTTTTCATATAATTTCTTCAGTTTCCATCAGAGCCTGACACGAGTAGGTTAGAATAGCGCCCCATACACGAGCGGATAATCCGTCATATCCAATGCGTGGCGAGTAAAATTCGTACAGATCTCTGCCTGTCAATGGTTAACCACGAGCAAGGTACGGCGCGATAAGAATTTCGCACATATTTTTTGCCGGTCTTGACTTGAGGTCCAAATCATGCCGTTAAGGTAGCTGTCCATTTGAGAGAAAAACTCTCGAGAGTTGCTCTCGAGAGTAATTCTCGCAGATGGACGCAGTTTCGCGAGCTACTTTCCGACAGCACCGATGCACTCTCAGACAGCGGACAAGTTGAGACCTACTCGCAAGTGGACGGCGTGGTTCTCTGTAATCTGAGAGCAACTATCATAATTTGAATGAAATTCGTATTGTGAGAATGCTCGCAAGATAGAAGGAAAGAAAGAATGGCCTATTCTGCCTATGGTACAAACAGGTATCCGAAATAAATATTGCAAACTGCTATAGGAATCTCTTCCAAAATATAAGCATTTGTAAAGTATATGCACACATGGCACCTATTTTTTTATAATACCTGACGCTAAAAATCGTAATGTGACCATTATGCGTTCGTAGACGGAAATAGCTTCTCGCACTTTCGCATCTCTTTTCGCTATTGATGGTCCAACCAGGTCTATTAAATATTGAACCTGCACTGCATTCATACGTACGAAATTCCGAAATTGTTGTGCATCCTCGATTTGCAACTCCCTTGCGAGTGTAGAGCATGCACCTAACTCTACTCTACGCCGAATCCAAGGTTTGATCCAGCACTTCCTTTTCGCTATTTGTTTTTCTTCCTCTTAAGTAGAATTTTGTAACAAACGATAGCAGCCGCAAGTTTTTCAACATCCATATTCTGCAAATATTTATCTCAACGCGTAGGAATTCACCTGCTGTGGACACGGTTTTGAGAGCACTGTTGCTATAACTCTCAGCGAGTCCCTCTCGTGGAGCTTTCTGAGAGTAAAAAGTAGTTAAAGTACTCTCAAATGTACAAGCAACTGAGATCAGCTATCGAGAGTAGCTCTCGTGAGTAACTCTCCAGTGGACACCCACCATTAGTGTGCTCGCGGGATCGCGCGAATGTTAGTATAAACATACTGCATGTTTGTCTACATCATGGCTGACTGGACAAGGGAAATTTTAAGCAACTTCATCAAATTATATAGGAGTCATGGCAAGTTAAAGCAGGCACGTATCCAAGATTTGGTTTTGGGGAGGGGTCCAGATTATGGGCGTCACTTAGTTGACCTTAAATTTGCGGGGGGGGGTGCAAATTTGTGGATTCCATTTTTAGACGGCATTTTATAACGTTTCGGGGGGGGGGGGCGTCTGGACTCCCCCTAAATACGTGCCTGAGTTAAAGCTAAAGAATATACGAACAAAAACCAAAAACTTAAATAATCGGGCATATGATGAGTGGGTAGTTTTTTGCAAGCCCCACTTCCCGGATGCTGATATTGCTTTTGTAACAAAAAAATACAAAATATTCGAGCTGCATTCCGGAAAGAGGCAAATAAAGTGAAAGACTCTAAAAGAAGCTGAAATGCATGTAGAGAATTTCATGTCTTCATACGATCTGCCGGTAGCCAGAAATCGAAGAGTGGCAATCAGTCTTTCTTCAGCAGGAATTGCTTCTCGCATTACTGTATTTTGTTTCCTTAAATGCTTTCCAATAAGGTTCACAAGATGGTTAATTCCGAAAATCATTTGGATCAGTTACACGTAGCTCTCTCAAAAGGGACCAAGTTCTTCTCACTATCCGTCGAGAAAATGCCATTCTGAAAGAATATAACAAAATCAAAACAAATCCCTCACTGCCAATCCACGAAGGTATACTTATTCTGCTGAAAACAATAGAAAACTACCAAATAGAATCGACAAAAGACCACAAAACAGCTCAAAACAACAGAAAACAACTGGAAAGAACAGAAAACGACTAAATACAACAGAAAACATCTATAATTACAACAGAAAACAACCAAATACAACCGACTCAAAATAGAAAAGAATAGAATACAGCTGAAAACACCAGAAAACAGGCAGAAAGCCACTGGAGTCAACATAAAACGAAAGACTAAATATACGACAGAAAACCTCCAAACACAACAGATGATAACCGAATACAACAGAATATACAACAGAAAAAAACAGAAACAGCTCAAGACAACAGAAAGCAACTGGAATCAACAGAAAACAACTAAATACAACAGAAAACATGCCTTTAGTGGTTTTTCGAAATCTACTTAAATTTGTGATGGTGTCTTGTTCTTTGTATCAGCACTGATCTATGATTATATGCTTGGAATTTAAGCAGAAAACAGCTGGGAGCAATAGAATACGACCAAATACAATCGAGTACCACATAAAGGAACACAAAGCAGCTCAAAACAATCCAAAACAGCTCAAAACAACAGAAAACAACTGGAAACAACAGAAAACGACTAAATACAACAGAAAACAACCAAATACAACAGAAAAGAAGAGATAACAGCACAAAATAACAGAAAACAAGCAGAAAACAGCTGGAATCAACTGAAAACGACTAAATACAACGGAAAACATGTTTTTAGTGGTTTTCCAAATCTATTTAAATTTTTGAGGGTGTTTTGTTCTTTGTATCAGAACTGATCCATCATTGTATGCTTGGAATTTAGAGCACCAATACTTGGAAACTACTGACTCAATCTACTTGAATCCACATTTTGAACGATCACAATACTTCCGCGCTAATGCCCAAGAAGTAAAAAGGTAAAAAGGATAATACAACCGACTAAAACAGAAAAGAACAGAAGACAGCTCAAAACAACAGAAAACAACCAAATAAGTATAACCGAATACAACAGAAAAAAACAGAAACAGCTCAAGACAACAAAGAACAAGCAGAAAACAGCTGGAAGCAATAGAATACCACCAAATACAATCGAGTACAACATAAAAGAACACAAAACAGCTCAAAACAACAGAAAACAACTGGAAACAACAGAAAACGACTAAATACAATAGAAAACAACCAAATACAACAGAAAAGAAGAGATAACAGCACGAAATAACAGGAAGCAAGCAGAAAACAGCTGGAATCAACAGAAAACGACTAAATACAACAGAAAACATTGTTTTTAGTGGTTTTCGAAATCTATTTAAATTTTTGATGGTGTTTTGTTTTGTGTATCAGAACTGATCTATCATTATATGCTTGGAATTTGGAGCACCAATACTTGGCAACTACCGACTCAATCTACTTGAATCCGTATTTTGAACGATCATAATACTTCCGCGCTAATGCCCAAGAAGTAAAAAGGTAAAAAGGATAATACAGCCGACTAAAACAGAAAAGAACAGAAGACAGCTCAAAACAACAGAAAACAACCAAATAAGTATAACCGAATACAACAGAAAAAACAGAAACAGCTCAAGACAACAAAAAACAAGCAGAAAACAGCTGGAAGCAATAGAATACCACCAAATACAATCGAGTACAACATCAAAGAACACAAAACAGCTCAAAACAACAGAAAACAACTGGAAACAACAGAAAACGACTAAATACAATAGAAAACAACCAAATACAACAGAAAAGAAGAGATAACAGCACGAAATAACAGGAAACAAGCAGAAAACAGCTGGAATCAACAGAAAACTACTAAATACGACAGAAAACATTGTTTTTAGTGGTTTTCGAAATCTATTTAAATTTTTGATGGTGTTTTGTTTGTTGTATCAGAACTGATCTATCATTATATGCTTGGAATTTAGAGCACCAATACTTGGCAACTACCGACCCAGTCTGCTTGAATCCACATTTTGACCGATCACAATACTTCCGCGCTAATGCCCAAGAAGTAAAAAGGTAAGAAAGATAATACAACCGACTAAAACAGAAAAGAACAGAAGACAGCTCAAAACAACAGAAAACAACCAAATAAGTATAACCGAATACAAGAGAAAAAAAACAGAAACAGCTCAAGACAACAAAAAACAAGCAGAAAACAGCTGGAAACAATAGAATACGACCAAGTACAATCCAGTACAACATAAAGGAACACAAAACAGCTCAAAACAACAGAATACAATTGGAGACAACAGAAAACGACTAAATACAACAGAAAGCAATAGATAACAGCACAAAACAACAAGGAACAGGCAGAAAATAGCTGGAATCAACAGAAAACGACTTAATACAACAGAAAACATGTTTTTAGTGGTTTTTCGAAATCTATTTAAATTTTTGACGGTGTTTTGTTCTTTAAGAGTCTTGTATCAGAACTGATCTATCATTATATGGTTGGAATTTAGATCACCAATACTTGGCAACTACCGACTCAATCTGCTTGAATCCGTATTTTGAACGATCACAATACTTCCGCGCTGATGCCCAAGAAGTAAAAAGGATAATTATGAAATTCCGCCGGCATGTTTTACACGGCGCGATACCGATCTGATAATTCCCCTTACAACACAATAGCCACAACAGCACAACAAGAGGCTAATTATTTACACATTAGCAGTACCCCGGTACTTCTCTGCTAATTATGGGTGTATCCGCACCGGCCAAGCCCGCTGAACGCTGCACACTCCTTCCATCTCGCTTTTTCTACGTTTCTCTCACACGCCAGCTTATTAAAAGCTCTAATGGCTTGTAATAGTTGTTGGTAATTGATCTGCCTATGAGATTTTGTGGATTTTTAGTGGTGTACGCGGGCAGAACAGTGAGTTTTGATAGCACTTACCCCGACGACAAGGTCTATGTTCAGCTTGCCTCTTAAGGCGGCCTGGCTATACATATACATATATGTATATCAATAGCTAACTTCATTTCATCCTTTTATAAGTAAGTCACGATACTTCCTCCATCCAGAGTTTTGCGGATGACAGTACGCTGCATGCAGGCATCATGAGCAATAGACCGATCTCTGTGGTCGAGCTGGAACGCAGAAGACTGGCAGTGGCAGGTTAACTTTCAAAAGATCTCGATACCACTACCGCTTGGAGGCTTAAGAATATGGTTAAATTTAATGCCCCCAAGACCCAGTATTGTACGCTATCAAACAAGAAGTGCCCAAGCCAACACCAGGTTCTTATGAACAACCGGGCTCTGCCAAGGAGTCACTCATTCAAGCTGTTAGGAGTCAACATTACAGAAAAGCTGATCTGGCACGAACACGTCGCGTCAATTGCAAGAGCTGCTGGTAAAAAGCTTGGGTACCTACTTAGAGCCAGAAAGTACTTCTCACCATGTAACCTCCTCACGCTATATAAAGCCCAGATAAGACCTTGCCCGGAGTATTGCTCTCATGTCTGGGGAGCTGCTGCCCCTACTACCCTGTCTATACTAGATACCGTCCAGAAGGGCAATTCGATCAATTGGCGATCCGGCCTCAACGCGCCACCTTCAGTCACTTTCTCACCGGCGTGTTGTTGGTGACCTCTCACTCTTCTACCGATATTCCAGCGGAATCTGCTCCTCTGAGCTATCCTCTATCGTTCCGCCGCTCACTGCTCCTATCAGACGTACGCGTGCGACCGCTGCATCTCATCCTAAGACGGTCGTTCTTCATACATCAAGAACTGAGCGGTACAACCGCACATTTATTCCCAGGGTGTCCAAGGCTTGGTATGGAGTGCCAGAAGATGTATTTATCGGACCAGCGGGTATTGGCCCATTCAAATCTTGCGTTAACAAACTTCCCCTAACATAACCCTTTCACAGCAGCCGCGGTACTCTGGTATTTAGGCTCTGCCTGCGCGGTATGGTCAGTTATAAGCAAAATCTCTTAACAATCGAGTTTCAGCAGCTGAAAAAATACACATAAACCGCGCAGTTCTGGGGATCTCGGATTTTCTGCCGTCGCCAATGAACTGATTTTCAAAAATATAGCAGCACTACCTATTATGATTCCACAGCATGCTACATCCAAGATTTCATCAAAATCCGCGCAGAAGTTTATGCGATAGTAAATATGTCATGGGGCGAAAGATAGATTGTTCGCATGTATAAACTTATGTATTTTTAAAGCTCTTCACAACTTGAAACAATAAATACTATCTAAAAGAAAACATTCAGTGGAAAATTGGCACTTTTCGAAATGATACAAAAAAGCTAATAGATTGATCGTTTTATTATTTCATAAAAGTGTCAACAACTTAAAATATTACAACATGAAACTTAAGTTGTCCGGTAGAAAACTGTGACATATTGAAATGTGACAATGTTGAATTGAAATAGTTACCACTAAATCACTTAACTTGCTTCTAAAAAGACACAAAACAAAATAATACGGTTTTCTCACAAAAAACCATTCACGCTGCCTGTTGTGACTCGAAATGTGACATTTTTCTGTTAGTTGTCATATGCCTTCGAGAGCCGTAACAAAACTTTAGATCCAAAGCACGGCTCAACAAACAATCAGCTGTCGTACTCACGATCGGTTCCTTTGTGATGTCGTGTTGCAAAAATCTGACGTCAGCGACGCCATTTTGGGATAGTTTCATTCGCCCTGACAGGGGCAGAGTAGAAAAAAGTGTACAACAGGGCACAATTAAGAAATAATACTCAACCTATGCGGTGTAAAAGTAAGGTTTACCTCCCATAAAGTACTAGATTTGCGCTGTGATCTTGAAATCTATCTCTCTCTAACCCAAAATATCGATGCGCACAAGGATCGGCGCAAAGCATCCACAGACCTTGAGTAAGATAGCTGATTGTCTGTTGAGCCGTGTCCAAAGCGTGGCTATCTTTGGCTCTGTGGAAAAACGACACGTATCGCCATCTCGCGCAATGAAGTGCAAGTTCAGATGAATCGTTTTTCCAGTAGAAAATTTAGTATATCAGGAATCGCTTTCCGTGAAGAATTATATTATAATTTGTTTTTAGTTGTGACGGTTTTCTTCCGGATGAGCGATATGTGCGTTGATAGGCAGAAATATGTCTGTAAAGTGTAGAATATCAACAAGGTTAGGTTTTAATGTAATGAGACATTTTGTGGAGTTTTACTGTACCCTACCTTCCTAATTTCACTCCGATCTCAAAAAAGTGTTAATCGTTCAGAAACCTGCATCGCAGTATGCATCAACGTCTGTAGGCCACTTTAGAATTCTTAAGCCGTCATCATCATCATCATCATCATCATCATCATCATCATCATCATCATCATCATCATCATCATAGTCACGATGTCTTAACAGACATGTTGTGAACTCGTAAAATGCATTTACTCATTTTACGAGTTTCTCTTGAGATATCTTTAAGATCTTTAATGCAGTAGTTTCTCGTTTGCTTTCCGCATCCTCATGCCGTTGACCAGATGGTATCTACTGGTTCATCCGCCTTTAGCGGCAATTTCTCACCCCAAGGACAAGAAGGTGTCCTGACTCTTCTCAACTCGTCCACCCAAAGCTGTTGGTTGAGAAGAGGTTACTGCTTATACCGACAGTAGTTCGGTTCCTTTTAGTTGCCTTTTACGACACGCAGGGTATACGATGGGAGATATTCTAACCCGCCCCCACACGGGGTTCTTAAGCCGTACGCCACTGGAAAAAGAACACTCCGAAACACTTACCGTCACGAAGTGCGCCTTAGTAAATCATAGTATACCTACCGACATATTCAGCGGTTTTCCGTCCAATTTTCGAGTCGAAAACAACAGTTACCCGCCTCGACCGCATATTTTCACTTCATAATAACAATAAAATTACCGGTAAGCATAATAATTCTTCGTCGTTTTAAGGCTTTTTAATAATAGCGGCGTGGCCGAGACTGGACGAGACCCAAACGGGCATTAAGTCCGCGATATAATAAAATTTAATGCCGTATCTGACCCACAATTTATCTCAATAATTCTCGTTAACGATAACGTCGTTTGAGACGGGGCGAAAAATTTAAATAATAGCGTAAAATTAAAACATATTAAGACTGCGTAATAGCGTCCTGAAAAATTGGTGCTTCGCAAAAAGAGCACCGTCTGATTTTTTGTTTTGCGCCTTCAATATTGTCGACCAGTTCTTCTTACACCGATAGGTGAAGGGAGTATTGTGATCGCGAAAATTTTCGATTTTTGGGAAAAATCCACGTACATCTCATTTCCGTCGGTCTGTCTGTCTGTTGGCGCTTTTCGAACGTCGTAATCTCAGTACCCGCTGCATGAATTGTGATGAAACTTGGGTACCGATATGCTGTGGGGTCGGGTTTTGGAAATCGGTGCAAGGGCGGCGGAGTAATTAACAAAAAACGAAAAAAATCAAAAATTTCTCAAACATCGTTTCTAGGCGTTTTAGGGATTCCTGGCATGTTCTCCTTTTTTTTGTTGGGAGGGGGGGGGGGGGGACGAACAAATTATTCTATTCATAATAGGCGGTCCATTGCACTGTGAAAGCACACTTGGCGTCGTAATACACTTTTTTAGGTTCATTCAAACATTGCTTTGCCTATCATAAAAACCAAGGACTTAGAATTCTCTGATGTATACCTACCAGTATTGCTTTCAATCGTTTTGTAGTGTGTAACGTGAAAGCTATTGAATTGATTTTAATGAATGTTCCACACAGTATTGGTATGTTTTTTAGAAATCGTGCCAGTGGCGGAGGAGCAATAATAAAAAAAACTGAAAATATAAAAATAGCTCAAACTTCGTTTTTAGGCGTTTTAGAGTTTCGTGATCTTTTTCTACTTTTTTTGGGCGGTGGTGAAATTGCGGTGTTTGGGGGGGTGGGGTGGAAGGTTGTAAAACTGAAAACTTTGTTGGATTCGTATTAGACTATGCATTGATTGGTGGTAGTTTTCATTGTTTCCATTCAACTAAACAATTCCAATATAATTTTTCTCTTTCAATTTTCCTACCTATAACCAGGCTATGAAATATTTACACCCGTATGCACCGTTTGACAATTCTAATCCTAGTTCCCTAATCGCGTTTTGCTAATCATTGGCATCTAGCCATGCACCGTCTAGAGATTAACTAACCCAGATTAGAGATACAGCAAGGTTGTGTTCGCAACATTGTTTTGACAGTGATAGTGTCAAAATTGTCAGTTTGCGGTGCATAGCAAGCGAGTAATCTAATCCAGGTTTACGTAACTAATCGCGCAATTGACTTACGGTGCATACGGGTGTTAAACAAAAATCTGTTTAGATAAAAGAAAACAACTAACTTAGCAAAAAGAAACAGACAAACTAAGGTAAAGGGACAGGATTATAGATATTCCTTGGAAATTTAAACTAAAAACTGATCGATCTGAAGATCTATCATCAAACCGATATGTTTGACACTATCTCCGACTATAACCGTTATGAGACAGTTGTCTCTGCATTTTTCATAAAATAATGACACATTTTTCACGCGCTCGGTAATCGATGGATATTTCAACGCTGCTCTGCATTGAATTTTAATTTTGAACTACAAAATTATGTCTTTCCTACACTGGAATCACCACAATTGCTATAGATTTATAGATAAAAATATATACTTCGCTATTATTGAAACAAAATTAAATAACTTCCAAAACATAGATATATTAATTGACCAATATGGCCGCTGGTTATGATATTCATGAGTGGCAAAGTGTCATCTACTAGTATATTAATTATTGTCGTCTTTTAGATTGATCACAGACAAGTCGAGCCGTACGTCACCGAATTGCGACAGAGCTGTTATACAACATTTACACCTTTAACACCCGTATGCACCGTAAGTCAGTAGTGCGATTAGTTACGTAAACCTGGATTAGATTATTTGTTTACTATGCACCGCAAACTGACAATTTTGTCACTGTCACTGTCAAAACAATCTTGCGTACACAATCTTGCCGTATCTCTAATCTGGATTAGTTAATCTCTTGACGGTGCATGGCTAAAAGCCAAAGATTAGCAAAACGTGATTAGGGAACTACGATTAGAATCGCCAAACGGTGCATACGGGTGTAATTCATTTAAGTACCTACTGCTATTATAGAGCAACATTGTTTATATGGGTATCTTGCAGTACTAATATTTTATGCGGTTGGAGTGCTTTTATGAAATTGCGTATATATTTATATAAAACCTTCTACAATGGGTTCCAAATCTTCAAGCCAATTATTTGTTCACGCTCTGCATTGTTTGGAATCATTGTTTTTCTTTGCCACTGTAGGAAGTTTGGCTGTGACCTTGACTGGAATTTCTACTAGCAGGTATGAACATATTATTTTCTGAAATACGTTTTTTTATGGGATGCGGCAATTCTTTTCACTTTTTTCCACTTCGCAAAATCAGATATTGTAACTATTCGTTCACAAATGCGTACCTATAGCCTAAAATACTCATCAGGAGTTAAAACGCTATAAGGTTGTTTCTAGATACATTAAACAACAAAAATATACCAGGCTAAGATTTTCAGCTCGGTAATCCTTCCAATACACTTGTCCATAGGCGTAGTTAAGTCCCTTAATCTGGGGGGCTTAAGTCCCTGGATCTGGGGACTGCCCAAGATACAATAAACTTAACAAAACGAATTGTTCTTGGATTTTTGGGGGGCTAATTTCATTCTTGGGGGGGGCTTAGCCCTCAAAGCCCCCACCTAACTACGCCTATGCACTTGTCTTTAATAGCTTGTAACGGCTATTAAAGAACAGTTGTATAGAAGCTACTGCTGAGAGCAATGTGCCGATTAGAACACACATTTCGCATGCTAAAGTAATAAGTACAACAGATTTACACTTGAACCGTCTTTTTGCTCGAGCTTTGCTAGTTGGAGTGGCACGCCACTGAGTTTGGTCTTCTGCGAGACATAATTACGAGGGCACATCCTCCGGCTGGTGCCTCAGACCGCATTCTTTATATGCAAAGCAGCTCGATTCGCAACGGACCAACAACAAATAGCTACAAATTGTTGCCGCGATTGTGTGCGGATACTACTATACGACTTATTTAGTGTACCCACTTGCTACCAGAATTTTGCCCGGCCTTTGTAGAGTGTAGTCATTATACTAGAGCTATGATGCGCAGCACCCGTTAGCATGTGTATGGGTTGAAATCCACTTGTTCTACAGCTTTCCAGAAGATTTACCAAGAGTTACCAAGTGAGGGTATGTTATAAGCTGCAATTACGTGTATCATTATTATCATTGTTCTTGTAAATTTTACCTGCACTGTTTATCTGTGTTGTTATTGTTATTGTTGTTGAAAGATGAGGGAAACTGTGCAAAATTACAACTTCGGGGAACTTCAAGGATCTGTCCTATCCCCTACACTGTTTCTGCTGTACATCAACGAGCTGCTGGAAATAACATCCAATCCTATCTACAGCTTCTCAGGCGACAGTACATTAATACCGTGCATGGAACCAGGCAAGCCACTATAATCCGAGCAGACGTAGATATCAAAACAATTGTCGAGTGGAGATAAGTAAATAAAGTACTGTTCCACGTACAGAAAACTCAGGCAACAGCATCTACAAAGTCTCACGTTAGCTTACCAACTGTGGAAATGGAGGGTCACCCCATAGTCGAATCACCTCCCGTCAAGCTTTTGGGGATCACCATCAACAATAACATGTCCTGGCACGACCACGTCGTCAGTATTGCTAAAACGGCATCCCAGAAGCTTAAAGTTTTGTTCCGCTGTAGAGAACAGAGCAACTACTGCTGCTCTACAGAAGAGAGCAATTAGATTAATCGATACGCCTTACCTCACAAAGGACCTCCACAGCCTAGAACATCGAAGAAGGGTGGCTGACCTATCCCCGTTTTACCGATTCTATCACGGAAGATGTTCGAGTGAGCTCTCCCAGATAATAACTCCAAAGATCGTCCGAACCAGGAATACTAGAGAGGCTCTGCAAGCTCGTCCTTACCAGGTCGGAGTCCCTTCTTCCCGAAACAGTCTCCTCCAGCATTCCTTCTTTTGAGGAACACCGACGCTGTGGAATGAGCTGTCGGAGAATTTATTTCCCGATGGCTACAACCTGCAGCATTTCAAATTTAACGTCCACTGACACTTATCCTCTCGCAGCGCTTCTACAGCGCCATAGGCTTTCAGCCTTTACAGAAGGCTGGCCATAAGAACAAATTTCATACATTGCCACTGCCAAATGAAGTTAAGTTGAGATGGATCTACATACAAGAATCGGTTTAGTTCATATAAAAAAATAAATTAGAAGTTTTTATAAATAAAACTAGGTTGAAAACAATGGAAAGCTCACTATTATTTGTTTAGCGAATTTCAGCTCCAGTTTACCCAGTTAAGCCCCTTTGATCGGGGTCGGATTGTAGACCAACGAGAACCATGGCGCGCATGGATCGCAGAAGGGAGAGTGCAGCGAACTAGAGGTTCTGGAGCACGTAGAAGAACTACAGACCGGCAAGATCGTCATCTATACGTCCACTGGCTCTTCGAGACAGAATGCGATCCACTCGAGCTGTTGCTGACGCTTGGTATGCAGCTATAGGGAGGCCCATTCGAATCCGAATGGTGCACCACCGATTGAGTGAAATGGGCTTAGGATTATATCGTCCGCATCTAGTGCTTCCACTCACTGTAAATCGTTGTCGCCAACGGTTAAATTGGTGCCAAGAACACCGATAATGCCATGCTGGGTGGCATCACACAGCCTTCTCCGACGAGTCCAGTTTTTTCTGGGGGCACATGACGGACACCAACACGTAGGACGACGACGGGGTGAACGACGTGGTCTCCAGATGGTTTGGCATTCAACAGCAAGTCACCTTTACGTGTGATTCGTGACACAATGACAATGACACATTATGTGAATGAGGTGGTAGAACTAATTGCCGTTCCATATGTCCGAGGCCTTGCAGAGGGTTTCTTCCAGCAAGATAATGACCGTCCTCATATTGCAAGGGTATCGATGAGGAAGGATGAGGAAGATGAGGTCAGGGTACTCCCGTGGTCCCCACGATCCCCCGATTTATCGCCCATTGAAAAAGTATTGGATTGGATGGGTTGATACATAGGCGATTTACCCAAACCTCCGACCACACTGGACGGACTTGAACGTGCTGTGAGGGCAGCTTGGGAGGCTGTACCTCTAGAGTATATCAACAACCATCAGATTACGAGCATGCCGCGTAGGCTAGAGGAGTGCACTCGTCAACATGGAGGGCCCACCCATTATTGATCTGTTGTATTTTTTTATAAAATAAATCATGATGGCAAGTCAGTTCGTTTATTATTCTATTTAGTCCTACCCTCAGAGTAAGAACTGAACATAGAGGTAGTAAACAAACCACTTCAGCATGGCATGCTCAAAGCCATCATCTTTTGACACTTCAGCCTCCAAACATTGCCAACTAACCTGAAAATTCTTCTAATGCAACCCATGTTACAAACACTGCTCTGCACTGTCTCATCTCAAAAAACTGTTAAACTACACTCGAATATAGCAGAGCAAGTCCGTAAAGCTTCACTACAATTACCAACAAATAGCGAATTCGATTTTACTGACCAAGCATAAAAGACGCACAAACAAAACAAACGTTTGATAGTTGGAGGTTACCGTATACAAATCGCAGAAAAATTACATAGGCGTTACCAGCTCCTCAAAATTTATGTAAAACAGAATTTGCGTTTATGATGATGAAACATGCTGTAACGCAGTAGAGGTCAACATATCTATTGATTTTGCTGTAATCGTTCCTGAAGCATCAAAATAGGTAGTATTTTTTAACGTCGAACGGAATCTTTCTGGATACTGTACGACTAAGACGATAGTAAACAATTATGATTGCCGTATCTGGTGGTCAATATGACAACGTAAGAAAAGATGTTGGCCTACTAGAATTAGTTGTTTACTACCTCTATGTTCAGTTGTTACTCTGAGGTCCTACCGTATTTCGTCAACCGCAACCCTTTTTTTTCAGCGTTCGGATTTCACTTTCAGGTAGTATGATATAACTTCAGAACGTAACTTTGCCGTGACAATAGAAGCTAGGAAATAATATCGTTCAGCTCAAACCTATACTGACTGTCCTAATACTGATCTACTTTCGCACCTCCAAAATAAAAATATTTTGATGATATCAATAAATAGGAGTTTGTCTATGAATAGTAGTGCCCTCCTGCCTCCAGCAAAAAGTGTCAGTACTTGACAGACATCAATGGTTCAAGCACAGAGGGAGTGTAAACAACAAAATGCACAGGTCGCTAACCAGCCAACATGTAACGGAAATTTTGACAGCTTAAGGGCATTACCAGTAGCGTGCGGCTTTATATTAAAATTGGATGTTCATTGATAGATTCAATTATTACTGTGATGTTACAAACTGATACCTTATTATAATTTCATTGTAACAGTTGATAATTTATTGTTACCATGAAGTGTTTTTCAAAACATATCCAACAGTGTTCTGAAAGGTAGCCTGTTGGAATGGCTGCATCGTGTTCTTACTTCAGCAATAAAGTATAATAATTGCGTTAGGTAATATCTAGTTCTATAAAATTCTCATGGATAGATTTTCTGTAAGTAAATGTGGCATACATTTTTGCATTTCACGTCCTCTAGTTGTTTAAAAAATGGAATTTTGAAAATTCATGTTGATTGACATGAATGTAATGCGTGCACAAAACATACATTAAACAACCATTATTATTCCTCAAACTGGAGTGAAGCTACTTTTGTTGCCAGTTCTCCCCATATATTACGCTACTGAAAACTAAAACAAAACCTATGCTCACCTATGATAATAAGTGTTCACCGATTCGTCGCTATTACAGCATACTATGCACTTTTTATGTTGTCTCATCATGCAAGTATGACAACATTGTTCATAAATAATTTAATTCACACCACAAATAGTCACAACGTCAGTCAAATATACACTAAAATCACAAAAATCTCGACACACGCAATAACCACAACTACAATGACAGCCACATGACAGCTTAAGGGCACGCCGATTGTAGGTTGCCAGATTTACGACATATTAGAAGTTATTGCGACATTCCGCTATGAAATTTACCATTTTTGAGATTTCATTAAATCAATACAAATTATCTTCACGTAAATCAGTTACATTGCAAGTATATTGGAATGTATAGTTGAATACCCAGTTAAATACTTTGTGTTCAAACTGCGGAAACTGCCAGATTTTGAAGAAAAGTGGACGAAGAAGAGTGGCAATAGCGCTATAGATGTTGGCTGGCCAATACTCAAATTAGGCTCCCTCTACAGATGTTAACTCTGTGTGTTCAAGGCACTGCCTTTGACAACTATAATGCTATAGCTCGATTACCATATAACCCGTTACCTAGTCGATTCATAGCTCAAGGCTCCAGTAATAGTAATATCTGTTGAAGGCACTAATTTGTTGATATTAATAATCACTTGTTGTTAACCAGGAAACCTCCGGAGATCATTTCACGAGTGGGTATAACTTACAACTTGGGCGGAGTTGAAAAAATCTCGCGGATGACTTATGATTATTTATTACAAAGCCGGACGTTGTCAGGTAGTAATTTTCTGTTTTCAGACTTGTAAAAGGGATCGTTTTAGAAGGATTGGTCGTATACATTAAACAAATTAATTATCATTAATTAAGCAAGAGAAGGAAGGAGGAAGAACGAGATGAATGATAGATACAGTTGAGCGGATGGTTTTTGCTGTAAATTATAAAGTAATTAGTAACAAGATCTTCAAGCACATTGTATATTCACTCCACCCGGATCTATAATGAACATTAAGAAAGTTTTGCTATACTATAGTATAGTGTTATAGTAGTAGAGTAGTAAAGTAACAATTTTATATGCCGTCTCAAGTCACAAATGATTGTCTGTATACGCTCATATCTCTATCCAGTGTCTGGCACACTGCACTGCCGCTTCCCATAAGTCCTGGATTGTGCAAGGAGTTTTCAAGGTTGGGCAAGATAGGGGATGCTCTATCGTCTGGTTCTCCTCGCAAGCAAATAAGTCGTCCTCAACCCCATCTCACTAAGTTATCCCCAGACCTGCCCATTTGGCATGTAATCCTGTTGAGACTTTTTCAGGTCCTCCATTCCATCCGGCAGGGAGGCTTCAGTTGGGTTCCAAGTTGGCATGTTAAATAAATTGCCATTGCCACGTGATACCCGTGATACCACCGTCAACCATCAGTCATCGAATCTGCCGGTAGTGGCTGGTCCACCGCCATTTGAGTCGCGTCCCAGTTCCCATCAGCTTCCTTATCACTGGATCTATCCAACCATGAATGAGCTATTAAAAAAATTGGGATGCGAAGACCTGACTCAGGTGTTCCTAGATAAGTACTAAATAAATTAAAAGTGTTTTAAGAAATTTTGCAGAACTATTTCGCCAGAAAAATTTCTACATGCTCATAGAAGAGTTTGAATGCTCAAATTAATACTACTAGATTCCTCATCCAAGAATATCACAATTTTAGAATAAAGTTGAGGTACTTGCGTGAAGTTTATGGAATGCTCCCAGTCAAGATTATGAAATACTTCGGTCAACATTACCGTATGCTTGATTTAAGATTTTGGTATTCTTACTATCAAGAATTTCCCAGTTCTGAATTGAAGATATTTTCTCAATGTAACCCTTATATGGTCAAAGATATCGTATTCTCACTTTAAGATTAGCATAACTTTGCGCGTATAGGAAGTTATGGTATACTTGAATTAAAGCATCTGTGCTCCATCTAAGAAATTATTTTTATGTGTGTATGTGGTTCTCTAATAATAATATATTTGAAGGCGAGTATGCGCTTGTAAGACTTTCTGGTGGAAAAAATCAATTCTATACTTACCTTGGCAAAGCTACAAGAGGACGGGTATGTGAAAATGATGTTTTTTTATATCAGTGGATGATAGTGGTATAAACTCTATGAAAATATAATTAAAATTATGGCTGAGTCCACAAAAAGGATTATCGGAAAACGGGAACTATACGAATTTGATAATTCTCTTGATATTTTTGAGAAATAACTCGAAAAATAATATCAGCTTGCGAATTTTTATTTTTGTTTTGTTTTTGACAGATGTTTTATGTAAAATATTAGCTTTAATTATAAATATTATTTTGAATTATGAAAGAATTCGTTAAAAAAATTGGCACTTAAAAACTGAAAAATCTACATTTTTAGTGATAATCAGTTACAGTGTAACATGGGGTAAGATTGTTGGTCATGAGGTTAATATTGTTAAGTTACAAGTTCGTATTGTGAGTGACTTAGTTCACTTTATTAAGGGGTTACTTTGTATCAACTGCATACTAATTGGTACTTTTAGTGTAAATCATCACTCTCACAAAGTAACCCCAACTGCAGGGGTAACTTTGTGGCATTTTTTTTAGCAAATAACTCTGCTATTATATATAATAACGAAGAATAACCCTCAGCATCAAGAAGAAACAAATAAAGAGTCATGCCTGTGTAGAATTCAACGTCTTTAGTACAACAGAAAAGATGGTATTCAAAATAAATATTGAAACTTGTCACAAAGTAGCCCCAGTTTACGGTACTAATTGTGTTTTCAAACGAAAAAGCGTTCTTTAAATAACGCAGTTGTTTAATATACCCACATTGATTGATATTTGTGCAAATTAATGCTTAAGTATGAGAAAAAATTCGCTGCTCACTTTATAATTTAGAACTGAAAATATGAGAAAATAAAATTCTTAAAGAAACAATGAAAAAAAATATTTTCTGTTTAAATTTTTTTAACATTTAGTGTTTAAAGGATACATCAAAAAGTAAATTGGCCCGCATATTGATTTCGAGTTACGTAATGACAATCAGTGTGGATAAGATCCATTAGTGAGCGATCTCGTTCGGTCCTGATGGGAAGCATTTCCCTTGGACTGGTCGACATCGACACTGCTAACTGGCGTCGATTTGCATGAAACTCTGCAGCAATTTACTCAGAATTTCAGCCAAATATTTCAGGCGGTTATTCAATTACGGGCGGCGCTGAACAGCTGTATGTCACTTTTTAAGGTCGGAGAGGCGGTGCCACGAACTTGTTTATGGGTCTAATTTAACGGCCAGCCAATTATGCCGCAGTTGCGGTGCATGAAGTGCACAGGAAGAACGCTCGCTATCAAGCACGATGCCTGACTGGATTGCCGGGGACCAGGATGCAAAGGTCAATGACTAGGCTTTTTGAGGGAAAATACTTTTTTTATGGTCAGCTTCCCGCAAAGGCTGAAAGACTATAGAAGCGCTGCGAGAAGATAAGTGTCGGTTCACGTTAGATTTGAAACGCTGCAGGTTGTAGCCGTCGGGACACAGATTCCCCGGCAGCTGATTCCACAGGGACGAAGTTCTCCAAAAGAAGGTGCTGGAGGAGACTAGTTCGGAGAGTAAGGACCTCGACCTGGTAAGGATGAGCTCGCAGAGCTTCTCTGGTGTTCCTGGTTCGGACGGCCTTTGGTGTTATTATCTGGGAAATCTCGCTCGAACATCTTCCATGATAGAATCTGTAAAACAGGAATAGGTCAGCCACCCTCCTTCGATGTTCCAGGCTGTGGAGGTCCTTTGTTAGGTTAGGCGTATCGATTAATCTAATTGCTCTTTTCTGGATAGTGTCCAGAAGCTTTAGAGAGTGCTTCGGAGCGCATCCCCACACATGGGAGCAATACTCCAGCGATGGTCAGATCTGTGCCTTGTAGAGCAGCTGCAGTTGCTCTGGTGTATACCTATAACTTCCTACAGCGGAACAAAACTCCAAGCTTCTGGGATGCCGTTTTAGCAATACTGACGACGTGGTCGTGCCAGGACATGATATTGTTGATGTTGATCCCCAAAAGCTTCACGGAAGGTGATTCGACTATGGGATGACCCTCCATTTCCACGGTTGGTAAGTCATCGTGAGGCTTCTTTGTAAGTGTTGTTGCCTGAGTTTTTTGTACGTTGAACTGTACTTTATTTGCTAATCCCCACTTAACAATTGCTTTGATATCTGCCTTGATCTGTGAGGCATGCTGCTGTCGCCGACGTACCGTCTCCTGGGTTGATATTGGCTTAAAGTGTATACGATGTCACTTGGAACAGCAAAAAATGCTTGGGCGGCATCTCCTTTGTGAAACGCGGCAGCACCGACACTCGGTTTATCGTCGGCGCGCGGCAGGTATACAGGGTCCCTGGGGCGTTTCACAAAGGAGAAGCCGCCCAAGCATTTTTTGCTGTTCCAAGTGACATCGTATACACTATACCTGGTTCCATGCACGACACTAACATACTGTCATCTGCGAAGCTGTAGATTGGATGGGATGTTATTTCCAGCAGCTCGTTGATGTACAGTAGAAACAGTGTAGGGGATAGAACAGATCACTGAGGAACATCGGCGTTTATTGAAAATACGTCGGATGAACAGCCCTCGACTACAACAAACAGAGATCGGTTGTCCAAAAAGCTATTCAGCCACTGGCGCAGGCCAGGTGGTAGTCCATAAGCAGCAAGTTTGACCAGAAGTCCCTCATGCCACACTATGTCGAAAGCTTTCGATATGTCAAGTGCAACAACACGGGATTCGCCATGATTGTCTATTGCTCTGTTCCACAAGTGAGTGACGTAGGCAAGGAGGTCACCTGTATAGACCTTTGCTTATCCATACTGGCGATCATTTATGATGTTATTGTTGTCCAGGTATTCCAGGAGCTGTGTGTTGATGACAGTCTCCATAACCTTAGACATGATGCTGAGAAGAGCCACAGGTCTATAATTGGTGGGATCAGTTTTTTTGCTTTTCTTATGGATGAGTTGTACGCAGCTAATCTTCCACCAAGCGGGAAACACGCCTCGTTGATACGAAAGTTTGAAGAGCTTGCAAAGAATAGGTGCAAGCTCAGCGGCACAGCGTTTACAAACCTATAACACGGCGTGTAATCCTAATAAGAGGTAAACACATGGCAGCCTACCTGATGGAGCTAATGCAGAGGGCATTATCCCTAGTGGGATAGAGAAGCGATTTTAAAAAGATTGTAAAAGAGTAACAAATCCGTTTCCACAAAAAAATAGTTTGTTATGGATTGAACAAAAATATTTTATGTTTTGAAACTCACTTGTCTGTATAGTCGGATAAATTCAAGCAATATGTTTAGCTCTTTCCATTTTTGAAGATTTTTGGTATCTGCTCACAGTGTCTGTTCGAAATTGGATGAAGTAAGGTTGATTTCTTGATCAGAAACATAAGCTGATGATACACTATGATTCAAATCTTTTTTATTTCAGTAAATAAATTTTGTATTGTTTGCAATGTATCTAGGTATGTACTTATTTCAGTCATTCGAATGACCTCTCTTTCTAGCATAGATTACCCAAAGCTTCACAAAAAACCAACCCCAAATCCAATTTTTCCGCTGCTCAAACTATAAATGGCGTAGGGTGCCATGCTTAACTTCTTTCATTTCACAGAAAACTTGATCCTATTTGTGCGTATCCCTCGTACCCCTGACACAAAAAACTGATCCCCCATAACGAGAACATGATTGACTCGAATCATTGTTTAATTTTATAATGGCCCTAACAATGGACGTAATCTAGTTTTTACGGCCCTTAAAATGAGATCCTTTTTTTCCCGGACAGGGCCGGAGTTCGCCATTCCAAACGCAATAATTGATGGTAATCCTATATCAAAAGCGCAAGCAACAGAATTGGTCAAAAGAACTTGTTGTAAGTTATGTTCAGGTTTCTAAGATCATTAAGGGTCTAGGGTATAGTGCGCGAAATTGAGAATTCAAGAAAAGACGTAATCCCGTGTTAGCGAGGAAGCGTGACCGCCGGTTCTCTTTCTCCAGTATGTGGAGCTCCTGACGTTACCTTCAAACTCACAGTAATGATTAAAAAAGCAAATTTAAGAAGAAAGCTTGCGCTGTGTCACTTCAGTGGCCTTGTTTTGATATCGTGTTTGGCTGTTAAAATACATGACATATGATTTTGCATTGCGAGTTTTTTGCACACTAAACAACTTTTTTGAGAAAATAGCAAATAGTTGTCATTCATTAAGGTCTTAACTATCAGCCTCTGAAATACTGTGCATGTAGTTTGAAAAACAAGTGAGTTCTGTTCGAAATGCAGGAATCCGTGTTTTACATGGCAAATACATATGTATAAATGTGTGTATCTAGGCCCCTTAACAGAGGACCTCACTGTCTAAAACTAAAAAATATACGTTTTTCATAGTGAATAAGTACCTATAAAGACTTTTTGCGTTTCATATTTTTGCATTCTAGATCTTAATTTTACAGTGCTTATTTATGTGATATACTAGTGGCCTCTTTTGCTAATGTATCGACAGCATTGTTCCCAGATATTCCAGCGTGACCTTTCACCCATATAAAGTGGATCGTTTGTCCTCTAAAAAAGAGTGTTTAATTAGTGGAGAGTTTGTTGTTGTTGCAAATACGGTCAGATTTAGAAAAGGTTTGAAACGATATGTTACTTATTGCATTGAGTGCAGTCTGATATAATCATAGGGATTCATCAAGCCAAGTAGCTTGAGTTTTTTCTTAGATACTTGACTTGAAAGCTCAAGCTTTTGAAAATTTGATATTTGACTTGACTTAATTTTCGATCTGAACTACTTGACTTGATATCAAGTAAAATCAAACTAGTTGATATTACTTGATATCATTCTGTAAAATGCGAATCGAAGCGTTAAAATAGGGGAATCACTGAGGTAACGACAGCAATCATTTTTGCATTAATATGCTGCTAGATAGACTAGATTCGTGGGCTATGGAACTTGACAACAAACCTGATCGAGATGAAACCGATGAACAGATTATAAATAGTATTCAAGCGGCAAGGGACAGTACTGCAGAGATTTTAGAATGGTAATACACGAATGTATTTTTCCAAACCTTGCCGCAATGGCCAAAGACCTTTTGGCAACTCCAGCTTCTTCAGCTCCAGTTGAAAGGCAATTTTCTAGAGCTGCCTTAACTCTTACCAAAACAAGAAATCGATTACGTGATAACTCCGTTAGAAGTCTTAAGTGTCTCAAATCATGGATGGCAAATGAGGATATTAATTTTTTTTTAATTCGCCTCGTGTTCTGTGTAAGCTTCATGACTGTTTCCCGGCGCCACTCTAGGAACAGCACTGTTAATTAGAAGCCAACAGTGAAGGCTCAGGTGGGGATTCTTCGCTGAGCTTTTTTTATGGATATTTATTTTTAATTGAAAAAACCAGAAATAAATTTCCGCCTCTACCAAGAATCAAACCCGGGACCTTCCGGTCACGAGCCCTCGACTCTAACCATTGAGCCAACTCACCCTCATTTGAGTTTGTGTTTTTTTATGTATTATTGTCAGAATTCAGAATATTTCGTATTTTTATTTCATATTATTACATTCATTATTTAACTAAGTTACATCTTTATATACATAGATTTTTATTGTTATTGCGTTTTGACAGTTAATCAGATTAATATCAAGAAAGAATTATTATTTCAAGAAACATCAAGTAGTTAAAACTTGATTTTCAAGTTGCTTGATGTGTAACTACTTGACTTGACTTGAGTTTCGAAAACAAATACTTGACTTGATATCAAGTCAAGTCAAGTAGCTTGAAAATCAAGTCAAGTCGTGAATCTCTAACAATTGTAGTGGAAGAAATTGTGTACCGTAACTGCGGCGGAGTCTCCTAGACTCAGTGTCACCAGTTAAGAGTCAAAGTTGATTGTAGGTAAAAAATTAACGTAAATTGAAAAGGTGCCACAGATAAAACGACAAATGAGTGTTGCTGCTGTTACTTGCCAGGATTCCTGAAAAGAGCCTCTCCAGTGTCCAACTCCATCCCTGCCTACAAACTGTTTAATTTAATAATGGCATCGAGTATGGACAATAGGGTCTAATCTAGATTCACG
Source organism: Callosobruchus maculatus (assembly GCA_951848785.1). NCBI lineage: Eukaryota > Metazoa > Arthropoda > Insecta > Coleoptera > Chrysomelidae > Callosobruchus > Callosobruchus maculatus. The sequence continues at coordinate 10,445,463 of CATOUR010000296.1, forward strand.
CCCCTCGAAAAGGGCAGTTGTCGCGGAGTCATCAGACCGTAAACATAAAAAACGACACACACACATAGAGAGAGGATAAAGCTCTTTTTATGAAACGTTTCACACAATGGCGACTTGTCACTCACTTACTCCTAGTCGGTTGCGTGTGTGCAATTGTGACGTTTGCTCCAGTGACTTTTATTATGTGTGAATCACTGCCGAGTGGTGATACGGGGCGATAGGGCAGTATCCGTGAGGCCATTTCTGAAAGGCTAGGCTTTTTCTCATGGTAAAGACTTTATATAGTTTCGGCCCACCAGAATTTATTTTCATTTTATAATCGAAGACTGATCCAACTGTTAGATTGTTTCGAAATCAGGGGAAGCGATGAAAGCTCTGCTTTCAGCCACAAAGTAGATAGCGATTTTTCTTTTTTTTTAGATTTTATTTAAAGTCGCTTTATAACAGCAAAGTTTTTAGCGACGACATTATACAGGTTTTAAATTTTATTTTATAGAATATTTTATAGAACATTATAAGGAAGACAATAAAACAAACAAAGAAAAAAAACAACAAATTATAACATATATAGGTTAAAGGTACATTATATAAACTGAGTAGCGTTGATGGCTTTAACGAATTTAAGAGTTCTTAGACAATCGGCCGTTGGTTCTAGGTTACTGGTCACGGATTCTGGGATGCTGAACTGCTCTCTTGCTAGCGTGAGGTGTGTAAATTCCACTAGAATGTGTAGCACTGATAAATTTTGTCCACAGAGTGGACATTTTTTTTGGAACTTCTTTTGTGATAATATGTATATGTGAAGCATTTATATGCCCAGTTCTCAGTCTGATGATTGTACATTGGTCTCTTCTATTTGAAGGGATGAATGGTCTTGGCGAGTGGATGTCTTGCCTTATTGAATGGAGATGAGATCTGGAGGATTTCCACTTGTCGTTCCAGTAATTTTTTATAACCTCAGTGTAATATTTTTTAACTTCTTGGAAAGTGACTGGAATGTTGCTATTGAGGATCGATGTTGTTGTGGCCTTTTTGGCTAGTGAGTCTGCCTTTTCATTACCCACTATTCCTTGATGAGCTGGAATCCAGATAAGTCCTATGTTTGTACCTCGATCTTGGAGTTCCTTGATTAATACTTGAATTGCTTGAACTAATGGGTTTTTCGTGAGGTAGTTTTCCAGCGCTGTCAGACTAGAATACGAGTCAGAGCATATGACTACTTTCGGGTTGACCGAAGTACGTTTAGTTAGTTCTAAGGTCTGATATATTGCATAGAGTTCACAGCTGAATATTGAGTACTGATATAGGAAGTCTAATAGACTCACAGTCTTTGATCTCTGTGACAGTTGCACATCCAGCTCGCCCATCGATAATTGACCCATCAGTGTAGTAAAAGCTTCTATCCTCATATTTAGCCTTAATTTCTAGAAATCTTTGTCTGTATAATTGGCTGGTGGTACTATCTCTGTGGTGCTGTAATAATTCCCAATTGATAGGGATTTTCTGTGATGTCCAAGGTGGTAACGGATGATGAGCCTTATTATACATTGGAACTAGTTCAGTACCTAGTGTGGATAAGTAGCTTGACACCCTGATTTTTAGCGGTCTGGGAAGTCTTGAGTGAGTTTGGTAGGTGTTGTTTGTTGCACTGTGGAATAGTGTGTAGTCCATCGGATTTAGCGGAGATGCCCTGATCTTGCTGGCATATATGATCGAAAGTTCCATTCTTCTTAGTTCAAGCGGCTTTTCCTGCGCTTTTTCTTCTGGGTTGTAAATATCTGTTTGTTTTTAATTGCAATACATACACACTCACCAGCACGAAAAATGGAGCTCTTGACATTTTGTACACAGGGTGATAAATTTATACTCCGAAATTTGATACATCCGTTATTATGGCAGATACAAAAAAACTTTCGAAAAAAAGTTGTAGATAGAAAACCTTATTGATAAAGTCACGGCATACCAAAGTTGCGTTTTTTCAAAAGGAACACCCTATATATTATGCTAAATTTTAGTTGTACTCGCTCTCCCTATTCCGGAAATGTAAGGTTTTATCAGGTTATACAGGGTAATTTCAGAGATATGACCACTTTTATGTGAAAATCTTAATGAATTCATCACCCTGTATCTTAAAAAATCAATAATTATGCTAGAATAATTTCGTGGTTGTCTAGTTTTGTCCAAAGTTATCAAGTTTTTGCTATTTTTGATTTTGTATACAGGCTGAACGAAAACTCGCGACGATAATGTTCTTTGTTATTTTAAATGGAACACCCTGTATTTTATAGCATCAACAGAAATTTCTTACGAACAACTTCCACTTTTTTGAATCATTTCCAATGCCTAAACACAACAGTTATGGAGCTACTTCGATTTCAAGTAGTAAAACGATTACTAATATTACATTTTTGCCCAATACTGGAAATTTCTCAGAGTTAACCATGGCTACTGTGTTTGTTATACTGTTTGACCTTTCTTAGAAAAGAACTGAGTCAAGGATGGAAGAACTCAAAAGACGGGAAAGAAAGAACTAAAAGGGATTTGTATCAAGAAATCAATTAAACATTTGCAGCTTCCTCTAGAAAAATCTTCGGTTTGCAAGACAAAAATCAATCACTTTTGCATGGTTGTCCATAATCTATTTTCTCCTTTTTGATACATTCACACATAAACCTTCTTGTAATAACTAATACAGTCTTGTTAAAGATTCTGTAGTTTTATTTTCAGATAATTTTTGTAATTGACATATGCTTTTCAATTTGTTAATTGCCAACTGTAATAGCCAATCGAAACCGAATCAAGACTAAAATACTAATTTCAATATCTAACAAATATAACAAGCATGGCATCCATGGCCACCGACTCTAACAAAAACCAGAATTTGGCAAAAATGTTGTTTTGCTAATTCAAACCGAAATAACTTCATAATTGTTACATTTAGGTATAGGGAATGCTGCTAAATGTGAAAGGTGTAAGGGCTTCCTGACGATGCTGTAAAATACAGGGCGTTCCATTTAAAATAACAAAGAAAATTATGGTCGAGAGTTTTGGTTCACCCTGTATACAAAATCAAGGATAGCAGAAAATTGATAATTTTAAACAAACTAAACTATACCAGAAAAATATTTTAGCATTGAGAATCAAGCCTCCAGTTATTGATTTTTTAAGATACAGGGTGGTGAATTCATTAAGATTTCCACACAAAGGTGGTCATATCTCTGAAAATACCCTGTATGACCCTATAAAACCTCATATTTACGGAATAGGAAAAATGAGCACAATTCAAATTCGGGATAATATATAGGGTGTTCTATTTGAAAAAACACAACTTTGGTATGCCGTGACTTTATCAATAACACTGTATATTGTAAGATAATTTTAAAATATAGATCTTAGCTTTACCTACAACTTTTATAAGAAAAAGTTTTTTTGTATCTCTCATAATAATGGAGGTATCAAACTTCGGAGTATAAATTGATCACCCTGTATGATCATTATTTAAAAATACCATTCTGTAACACCCTGTATATGAGCGAATCCTCCTGTGTATGCAACCAAGACCATACGTCGAGTCTAACAAGCAGCGAACAACTGATTGAAATTCTATTAAAGTATCGAGTATCAAAGAATTCTAAGATTGATTTAATACCTATTTGAATTCCAACAAGGCAAAGGCCTTAACAGAAAATAATCTTTCTATTTTTTGCATGTTAAAATTGCCGATTGTTTTAAATACCAAATAAGCTTGTCGAGTGCATATAAATGATGGTAAAGCTGTCAATAAGCTATGGTGATTTTGCGATAATTGATTTTTACAGGATTACAGGAACGGATCAGGAATAAATGCTCCCAAAACAGAGTTTCCTAAAGTTGGAATGGTACATATGGTGTTGGAAAATTACCGGCATTTACTTTTCGTTGCGAACGTTCGTGAATCTTCATTATAGTGAAAATAAAACTTGAAGTTGTTTTCTGTTTATCTAAACGTGCTTCTTGGCTGCACGGGTTCGCCAAAACAATGCCCTGTACTCTCTTCTTGCTTATATTTTTATAAGATAAACGTACAGTACCGTGATGCAAAAGTTTGGAAGCAGTGAATGAATGAATAAGGACCAGAGTCTATCCAGCACAGAATGTGACTGGTGCATAGGCCACACGATGGGCCCTTTTGCGCCTCTATCCGCGCTAGTTCTTAAGACCTGCCCTTTTAGCAAAGGCAAATACATTCTTAGGTCCTATCCATTTTAACTCTATTGGTTCCAAGGTTCTTGAACCCAGCATAGTCTGCCTGTGATAACCCAGGGTTTCACAGCGACACAAGATGTGTGCCGAGAATTCTTCCTCTTCACCACACCACGAGCACGTTGAGTCGTTGACCACCCTCATCACGAACAGGTGACGCCTGAAGGTGTTGTGACCCGTTAATAGGCTACTAGCAATCTCAAGTTACTCCTATCCAGAGAGAGACAAAATCGTTCTGTTCTCTCTGCAGGCCCTGCTAATAGTTCCCGAGCTTGACGGAGATGACCAGAGATGTTCCATCTCAGAGAGTGTTGATTCTGGATCCACTCTCCAGTTGTTTTTCTAATCAAGTTTGCAGATAGTCCTAAGGCTGGTTCCGGGCCCACAAAACTATTGCCGGATCCCATCCTAGCCAGATGATCCGCCATGTCGTTACCCTTTATCCCAGCGTGCCCAGGTACCCACATCAGTGATACCTTGTGTTTAGCCGAGATGTCGTCAAGAGCCCTTCTGCACTCCAGGACCAGTCCCGACGTTATTTTCCAAGCACTCAGTGCTTTGATGGCTGCCTGACTGTCAGAGCAGATAGTAACCCGCCTCCTAGACCCGTCAATTTCCCGAATACGATTTACACAAGCAAGTTTCGCATAGACCTCAGCCTGGAATACTGTGGTGTGCCCCCCAAGAGGTAGTGAAAGTCTTGTATGGGGTCCGTAGACTCCCGAGCCCGAGCCCTCTCTAGCGAGTGAACCGTCTGTGTACCAGACCTGTCCTCCTCCTTCGATGAGCTGTCTTTCCCTAGACTCCTACTCTTCCCTTGACGGAAACACCACCGTAAATTTGCGATTGAAGCGATGCGTAGGAGAAACTATATCGCTCCTCGCCAACAAAATAGGACTATCCTCATGCAACTCTGCTAGAATCGTCGAATGTCCTTTGCCTGGATTCATAAAAGTCCAGCTACACTGACACCACAGATGCCTGCAAAGTGTGTAATACCAGGTTGCACTAACAATTGTGCTTCCAATAAAGGACATAAACAGAAGTGGGTGAAAGGTATTCCTCATAAGGGCTGGTTATATTTATAAGAATAAAGACAATAATTTACAAACATTTCCAAGGATAAGGCCTATTTTAAAGCACAATGTGGTACCTACAATGTTTTCTGGACCTCCGAAATATCACAGAAAAATACAGTTCTTATAGAACACATCTGGGCACACCTATGAAAAGATTTGATAGTGAAAGGGAATCAAGACCAGCAAGAATGGCTTCAAAGTGATATAATAGTGAATTTTTCTAGCTCAAGTAAAAATTTATAAAGTAAATTGAGTGTTCATTTAAGTGGAAGTGGAAGTGGCAGCAGGAAACAGCTTGCATTTATTTTTATTTTGTAGTGTTTGACTACGATGAACCAGACATCAGATGTAAGTGATATTAGTAGTAGTATAGTTCTAAAAAGTATTTTTCTTAATTTATCAACCGAGATGAACATACATATAAAATGTAATAATTATTCTGAAACTATAGGCCAACTATTTGACAGCTAAGCCACGTTGCCACATCTAAGGCTCCGGCCTAGTGTAGAGTCGGCCATGTGAAAACGCATTGAGCAACACCTGTTCCAGCCTGTTCCAAACAGAAACCTGTTTAAAAAAGAACAGATCCTGTCCCAAAGTCCCATGCCTACCCGGTACCATTAGAAGCATAGAACCATCTGCTTCAGTATCGTTGCGCAACCTTTTAACTGTATGAATCGTGTTCCGTTCTATAAATTACCATTTAAGACAACGTTACAAGATCAGGCTGAAAGATAGTCGAACGTTCCTCCTTTTTACTTCTAACGAAGATACCACTTACGAGGTAAAAACGTCGCGTAATCACACCGACAATTTCTGTCATCAATAACTTCCCTTTTCCATTAGGATCGGCGACGTTTATTGTCAGGATCTGGATCTGTTCGGGCTGCATTAGATTTTATTGCCGTCCGTAAAGATTGATCTAGACGTATCTCGGTGATGACGTGTACGTGTAGATACAAAAATTAAAAGCTTTATTCACTTACTACATTTAAACAACAACGTATTAAAATGAGGTTCCTTGCTAAGATACTATTAGTTCAAAAGTTTATTTTTGTATAATTTGTACAAACGTTATATACTCACCGGCACGAGATATGGAACACTTGACATTTTATATATAATTCCTTTTTTTATTGTTTGGTGATGTTTTATTGTTTTAATAACTCATACACAAATAAAGCAACATGTTTTAAGTAATTTCTAGTATTAATCAACCATTTGTTAAAAAAAACTCTTTTGTTACAATACTACAAAAAAAACATAAATTGGTAGTTTGCTAAAATGACCTTAAATTATTGAAAAATGAAACGCATTGCTAGCAAAAACTGGACAGGGGCATTTTTAATAACGAGTGTTGCTCCGCGTGCCCGAATGATTGCTTGCGTTCTTCTTGGCATACCTATCATCAAATGACGAATGTCTTCTTGAGGAATGAGATCCCATTCCTCTAAAAGAGCGTGCTGCAATTCATTTAAGGTTAAAGGGATAAGAAAACGACTTCGTATTCGTCGCCCAACCATGTCCCCACTATGTTCAATTGGATTCACGTCTGGACTTAATCCTGGCCACTCCAAGACATCAATGTCTACATCGTTTAAGGACTAAAGGTACATTCTGCAAAAGGTTCTTGTGGTCTTCGCCATACCCTTTCACGCCCACCTGGATGCCGTTGGTTAAATCTGGGCTGATAAGTAGACAAAATACGCCCCTATTAATTTTCCCCCGTTTTCATGATTTCTCGATAATTGAAGTCGCGCTACACGATGACGTCTAAGAAGCTCTGGACCTGTAGGGGGTCTATGACTACCAAGATTGGCTTCGCCAAATGTTCTTCTAATGGTCCGTTCGCTTACATTGGTATTTCGGACGTGATGAAGTCGATTTCTGATTTGTATAGCTGTAGCATGACGATCTCGTAGACTCTGTAAGATAATAAAGCGATCATCATGAGCGTTACTCCTTCGTTGGGGCCAGTGCCAAGTCGTCTAGTGTAACATCCAGTTTCCAAAAAACTTGTATAAATATGGTGCACAGTGCTATTTGATACGCGGTTTGGGGACTAACAGCAGGCACTTTTAGCTCAAATAAATGCAGCAAAACTTGTAAACGATTTGCAAAATACAGCAAAATTTTGACAAACGTCTGTTAAATTTGTTAAAAACAATAAAAAACCCATGGCCAACAATGCAGTTTTGAGTGATACAATAATTATACAATTTTCATTTTAGTACACTTTTTATTAAATCCAGTTTTCTTTTTCAAATAAACGGTTAATTGTTTGTTAGAATTTAATCAAAAATTCATAATTTGCTTGTGGGTAAGTATTTAGGACACTAAAACATTACAAAGCTATATTTTAAAAAATTAATCACAAAATCTCAAGTGCTCCGTTTTTCGAGTTTATATAAAAATGCTATATATTTCAAACTTCAAATATACCTCTAATATAGTTATCCCGTTTTTTGTGTATGACAAAGAGGCAAGGTCTCCGGAAAGTAACTCATCAGGTTGGCAAAATTTGGGATAAGATTGAAAAAATACATAAAGTATACATAAAAACAGGTAGCAAAGTAGCTGCCCACTTTACAACAACAAAAGGACTACTACAGGGATGCCCAACGTCACCAACTCTATTTAATATATTTCTAGAGTATGCATTAACCGCTTGGAAGACAAAATGTAGAGGTATGGGAATACCGATAAGAAACGATTATCTCTACACGTTATGCTTTGCAGACGATCAGGTCGTGTTGGCTCAAGACGAAGAAGATATAAGTTATATGGTTAGAAAGCTAAAAGAAGAATACGCAAAGGTGGGTCTAGAGATAAACATGAAGAAGACAGAATACCTAGTAATATCAGAAGAGGACGTAAAAAACTTGGAAATAGAAGATAACGTAGAAATAAAGGGAACGAGAAAATTTAAATACTTGGGCTTCACGATAACAAAAGATGCAACAACTGAGGAAGAAATAAAAAATAGACTGGGACAAACAAGATCATGCATAAGACAACTCCACAGCGTAATATGGAATAAGAACATTAGCGGGAAAACAAAAAACATGATCTATCAAACAATAATCAGAAGTATCATGACATATGCAGCAGAGATGTGGGTCATAAATAAGAAAAACCAAAGGAGCATTCTGGCAACCGAAATGGAATACTGGAGAAGATGCTGTGGCCTTACCAGAAAAAATAGAATAACAAACGAAGAGATCAGGAGGAGAATGAAGGTGGAAAAAGACGCTCTACAATATATAGAAGAACGAAGACTAATATGGTATGGGCACGTACCTAGAGCAGAAAACACATGGATAAACAAGGTTGCAGAATGGAGCCCCAAAGGAACGAGAAGAAGAGGAAGACCTAGAAGATCGTGGAAGAATGAAGTCGACGAAGCCATGACGAAAAAAGGGCTGGCTGACGAAAGGGAGACGGCACTAGCTGTAGACAACCCTTTATATATTTATATATATTGAAAAAATTCAGGATCGAGGTGCAGACACAGTAGACCTCATTTACGGAATAAGATGGCAAAATCCTTGGCAAAACCACTTCTGGAAAATGTTCTCGATACGCGCCTGTTACCAAGTTGCAAGTGAAAACGTATGGAAATAAAAACACTGAAAAAAAATGCAACATCAAGCGAGTCAGGCTAGGCGCAATAATAACACACAGTCGCTGTCCATCAATTTCTTAATGATAATTTAATATGCCTTCATTTCTTCTTTTTCATACAAACTGAGTATTAACATTAATTTTTTCCGGTAAACGACAACGAAAAAGCTCCAAGATAGCTCGGTGGTAATTAGGGCTAATTATGCCCGGTGAACGTGAGGAAAGGTGTTTTTAAAAACCACTTAGTCTTCTAATTGTTAAATAAATGCCGCTTCTCTCTACCAGGGGGTGCCGTACTGTCATTACTCGCCTTACTGGGTGTGAACAAAGAGAGAATTAGCACATCTTTGCATTCACTGAGACGCCAGAATTACCGTTTGTATGTGCGACTTCCATACAACTTTGACGAAAGATGATGAAAAAAGACTTCATATTACAACTGTCGCCTTAAAAAAAAATCTACTTCTAGTCTTTGAATGTGCACAATATTTAAGTAAATTTTATTATTGTTAATTATAGTCTTAGGATTTAATTGTTGCACTATATTTCTGGGAAAATGATTTGTAATTAGTGGGTGCATTTTGGATTTATCTGTCAGCATCCCAAATTGTAAATAAATAAAAGACCAGTACAGGTAAGGTTGCCATCATCACAGTCACAATGTCTTAACAAACATGTTGTGAACTCGTAAAATGCATTAAGTCGGAGCTAGAGTACTGCCGACATTAATATTATCAATAGTTTTGAAAACTGTAGCTCGCCATCGTTCGCGATTCACTGTCAGTTCAGTGGCGCTCTTGATACTCATATCCAGCAACTGTTTCGTCGTATCCACCCAGCGTATAGGGGAACGGCCACGGCGCCGCCCACTCGGGGCATGACCTGGAACTAAAAGTTTCTCCATATTACCGCTTCTGTGAATATGTCTTAAGAATGTAAGCAATGATTACCGAGCTCATCCAGTATATGGAAACGTTAGTTCGATGGGTGGTACAAAGGACTCTTAGCATTCTCCTTCACGCCCACATTTCAAAAGCATCTATGCGAGCTCAATCTGCTTTTTCAACAGTCCAAATTTCCGAGGCATACAAAAATATGGAGAACACGAGAGACTGAACCAGCGACATTTTGGTAGCTTTAGTGATGTTATGGTCACTCCATATTTTAGTAAGCTTTGTCATGGCCACACGTGCCTGTTGAACGCGCCGTCGTTGCCAACCATACCGTTAAAAACAATCTCTGTGTTTCGCTATATAATACTGTCTACTGTTTAACTTAAAAAAAGTCTCTAATATACTGTTTTATATTAAAATTGAATAAAGTAATGATAGTTTATCGACAAGTTTCGCATCGCATCTTACTTTGGGTAAGAAATTTTGAAGCCAGCAGCAGCACCTTGAAAAAAAGACCAGGCAAACAAAAAACCGTTCGAACCCCTGAAAATGACCCGTGTGTGCGAGAAGCTGTACAAGGGGCTGAAGTAGTTTTTGGTTAAAATGTTGTCCCCCTTGACGATGATGAATCCATCTTAGGAGGTTTTCAAATGGACACCCTGTATATGATAAGCGAATACAGACTTCAGGTTCACTAGCATCGAGACTAACACTGTATGAAGCGAAGTTTCGAATTTAAGTACACATTTCAGCACAGAATTTGTCATGGACACATTAATATATGTATAGTGATGTAATTGCTTGTCAACGTTTTATGGGTTCAATACCGAGTTTAACGGCAACAATTTTTACTAATATTTATAGGGAAATTACATCATATTAAGCAGCAATTAATATACATAAAATTTTAATAAGTAATTAGTTCGTCCTAGGATGGTTTACAACTATAATTACACAATTAGTTCAAATTATAAAAAAATAAAATTATATCTGCTGATGAAGATTCGTTTATATGAATAAACTATAGAAATCTGCATTCCCATGATTCCATAATTTTAGTGAACATTGCAACTCAAACTAATGAAAAGTATGCATTGTAAATAAGTTCTAGACTCAGAGTAACAACTGAACATAGAGGTAGTAAACAACTAATTCTAATAGGCTGACATCTTTTCTTATGTTGTCATATCGACCATCAGATACGGCAATCATAATTGTTTACTATCGTCTTAATTGCATAGTATCCAGAAATATTCCATTCTACGTTAAAATTTGATGGTTCAGAAATGATTACAGCAAAATCAATAGATATGTTGACCTCTACTGCATTACTGCATGTTTCTTCATCATAAACCAAATTCTGTCTTACATAAATTTTGAGGAGTTGGCAACGCCTATGTAATTTTCCTGCGATTTGTTTACGGTAAACTCCGACTGTCAAACGTTTGCTTTGTTTGTGCGTCTTTTATGCTTGGTCGGTAAAATCGAATTCGCTATTTGTTGGTAATTGTAGTGAAGCTTTACGTACTTGCTGTGCTATATTCGAGTGTAGTTTAACAGTTTTTCGAGATGGGACAGTGCAGAGCAGTGTTTGTAACATGGGTTGCATTGGAAGAATTTTCAGGTTAGTTGGCAATGTTTGGGTCTGAAGTGTCAAAAGATGATGGCTTTGAGCACGCCATGCTGAAGCGGTTTGTTTACTACCTCTATGTTTAGTTGTTACTCTGAGGTTCTAGAAATTGCATGAATGTGACAAGTTTCTCTGCTATCCTTACTAATCTGACCTATAGTATGGTATAGTATAGTATAGTATAGTATAGTATAGTATAGTATAGTATAGTATAGTATAGTATAGTATAGTATAGTATAGTATAGTATAGTATAGTATAGTATAGTATAGTATAGTATAGTATAGTATAGTATAGTATAGTATAGTATAGTATAGTATAGTATAGTATAGTATAGTATAGTATAGTATAGTATAGTATAGTATAGTATAGTATAGTATAGTATAGTATAGTATAGTATAGTATAGTATAGTATAGTATAGTATAGTATAGTATAGTATAGTATAGTATAGTATAGTATAGTATAGTATAGTATAGTATAGTATAGTATAGTATAGTATAGTATAGTATAGTATAGTATAGTATAGTATAGTATAGTATAGTATAGTATAGTATAGTATAGTATAGTATAGTATAGTATAGTATAGTATAGTATAGTATAGTATAGTATAGTATAGTATAGTATAGTATAGTATAGTATAGTATAGTATAGTATAGTATAGTATAGTATAGTATAGTATATTACCACTCCTACGTGTTACATGTTTGAGGTTTTAACAGTATTATTATATAGGTACAATACATCACCTACCGTCTAGATATATGTGTGTAAAATTCATTTACAGAGTAAAAACATTCGGTAAGATTTTTTTGACAAACCTACTAAATTGGTAAACATTCATAGCATGTATATCATCATTTCTATGGTATCTCAAAAAGATATTGTACATATTGTATAATAACAATGGAAGAACAAAACGTATGAAGACGTATAACGTTGAACGAAAGTAAGCAGTAAGACTGTATACGTAAATAAACTTTCACAATTATGTCACAATTACCACTATCACTTCAACGATTAGAGTTCCTATCAAATGCTATGTTTTCTCCACTGTTACTGTACGGTTGAGGCTTAGACAATGACAGAAGCAACACAAAAAAGAATACAATCTTTCGCCCAGCATTAAAGGAAATAAGGAAAAAAACCGTATACCACGACAGAAATTTTCCGGCCTGAGAGAAGGTCTGCGAGCTAATCGCAAAGCTTAACAGTGAGGCCGTAGGACGGGAGCTTGTTTAGGAGAGCCGCATGCCAGTTCGGGGAGGAGCATAGGCGTAGTTAAGTCCCTAAATCTGGGGGGGGGGCTTAAGTCCCGGGATCTGGGATTCAAGTTCCCGCCCTAGATACAAATATTCAACAGAACGAATTATTTTAGGATTTTTGGGGGGCTAATTTCATTCTTGGGGGGGTTAAGCCCTCCCGAGCCCCCACCTAACTACGCCTATGGGGAGGAGTCACTATATTCAGCGAGATGGGATGATCCGACATACTGACTTTCGTCAAGAGGTCTGCTCGGTTCGACACAGACCTTTCTAGGAAGTATAGGCTTTTAGGGATAAAGGGCTACAACAACTGTATTGGAGACAAACTGCAGAGGTGAGGATTAATAACGAACTGACCACTGACACATTTAGTATAACCAAGGGAGTTCGCCAGGGATGTATATTGTCGCCATTGCTTTTTAATATCTACGTAGAGAAGATCTTCCAACTAGCCTTGGAAGGAGAGAACAGTGGAATTAAGATTAATGGTTTTCCAATCAATAACCTAAGATACGCAGACGACACTGCCATCTTGGCTAATAACACATTGTAGATAGAATCAATCTGCTGGGTAAACATTTTGACCTACAAATTAATACCAAGAAAACGAAGGTTATGACAATTGTTCGGCAGAACATCAATATCACAATTAATGTCGACGGAGAATAGACAGAACAGGTAACACGTTTTAAGTACTTGGGATCCACACTGAACAGTAAATGGGACTGCGATGAAGAAGTAAGAGCACGGGTTGGATATGCGAAGACTACATTCCTTAAACTAAAGAACTTTCTTCTAGCACGAAGTCTTCCGTTGGCTCTGCGGCTTCGGGTAGTAAAGTGCTACGTTTGGCCCATATTACTTTACGGAGCAGAAACGTCGTCTCTTAAAGTACAAACATTGAACCGTATAGAAGCACTTAAAATGTGGACACTCCGGAAACTCCTCCGCATTCCCTGGACTGCACATAAAACCAACGAAGAAGTACTGAGAATCGCTGGCGTAAACAGAGAACTTCTTGATATTGTCAAACATCGGAAAATATCTTACCTTGGTCATATCCTTAGAGGTGCCAGATACTCGATACCCAAATTGATACTGCAGGGTAAGAGAGAAGGCCGACGAGGTCCGTGGAGGAAACAGCACTATTGGCTTCGAAATATAAGAGATTGGTGCGGAATAATATTCAGACAGGCAGAAAATGGCACCCTACATATGATGTGAGAAGAATACGAGGGATCGCCGACGTGCGGAATTGCACTGGGCACACGAAGAAGAAGATACCGTTCGATCCACATTGGAGCGTGCTCCTACCTCAAGTGGAACGTTGCAGCGCAGCGATGCAGCCTTGTCTCCCATCAAGGATCTAGAATTAATGATGATAGCGGCAATAAAACCGAAAAAAGAGGAAGGCCAGCGAAAAACCCGCAGGCCGGCCACATCATTAGCTCTAGAACATCATGCGATAGCGCAATCTAAGATGTAAATGCTTCCTAAGAAAATTAAGAGCTTCCACTGAGAAGGCTGCAGCGTTCCAGCTACGGGACGGAATGGAAAAATTACATAATAAAGTGGAATTATGGTAATCTGATGTGGGGATATTAAATTACGACTATTAACAGGACCGTAACCAGTCATTTTAACACGACTTTCTGGATAATCGCTTCATAAGCACCCGGATTTGGTCGCAACTGCCAAATTGCTACTACTTGGTTTCCCAAATTAAGATGCTTCATGCCACTTGCGTAGTAGACAATATTTTTGATAGTCTCGGCATTTCCATTAATTTACTTACTATCGGTAATCGTCGTCAGGCGAAGAGGAATCCAAACAAACATTTCAAGTCAAAATTAGATCTTTTTTACATAAAACCAGACGCAGACCCTGCTAGACTCTTGTGTGTTATTTTCACCAAAGTGGGGAATAAAGTCATGGTAATTTAGAAGGAAAATATAGGTGTTGCTATTTAATGCGGCTATATAGACAAGACCCAATCTGGTTGAAATTGTCTAGACTGAAGTAAATAATTGGTAATAAAGTGGTCTAGGCACGAATATTATGGTCAGCTAAAAGTATTTTAGCAACCTAGCACCAGAAAATAGCGTCGTTCTAGTAAGATTCCTTAAACTCCATAACGAATTTGACACTTGAAATGTGTAATATAAATCAACGCAGCATTGAAGTCACAGAGATAAGACATTAATGCATCAATGTTTCTTCTGCGAGTTTGGCCTTTGTTGAAACATAAATGTAAGTTCAGTTGAATTAATTTTTTAAATATACGAGATATATTCTTTTAACTGTGATGGCGAAAACAATGGAAACTATCATGCTTATATGGTAAAATTATATACTCAAAATCAATACTTAAAGATAGAAAATTATAAAGTAGCAGTGAATCTTATTTACGGATCATACCGTCAAAGGATTTACTTGAACAGGTATGATGTGTTTTATGCCCAGTTGCACCAACTTTCACTTAAGGAACGATTAACAAAGTAAACCTCAACATTTAAAATGACCTTAAATTTCCAATCGTTTGCACGGACGTCAATCTAACCTTACTTAGTTAAGTACTTGTTATATGTGGCAACGCTGGTTCTGTCACGCCTATTTTGTGTTTTGTCACTCCTATTCTGTGTATTGTGTTCGTGTTCACCATTTCTTCTTGTTAAATTCTGTGGTTCCTTGGGTTGGATTAGAGGTTGAAGTTTAAAGTATTGAAGTTAACCTTAAACCTTCCCGTATTTGTACATTGGAATATATATATTACAAAAAAAGAAAAATGAATGAATGCAAACAAGACAGATGCCACAGTATTTTTGTAAAGCCTAAACCTTTTGAAAAAGCTCAATTCATCTAGCTCCTCAAAGTAATTAGGCCCGTGGTAAATACGCCTAGGAATTCCATACTCCACACTCCACGATATCGACAACTCATATCATCATCCAAAAAATCGAAATCTTTCATAATCACGATCAAAAAACAGCACCAGATCACAATGATGCGATAATTAAATGCAAAAAGCAGTTAAGTCGTGTTTAAGTCACTAAAATCGAGCACTTTATAAAGGAAGGTTTAAGGAGTCTTTGAGTATTCCTTAAATGTTGGTGCAATGAAATATTCTACATAAGCATAATTTAAGCATGCTTAACATTTACGGCTTCCTTAGAAGAGTTGGTGCAAATGAGCATTAATCTTTTAAAGACAAGTATGAATTTAGCTAACTTTCCACAACTATCGGGTCGCCAAAGATTTAATTTATTATGCAGCTCAGCAGGGACGAACGCAAAACTTTATTACTCAATAAACACAAAGTATAACAAAACGTGATGTCTCTACGTTACAGCATTTAAATGAAATAGATAGTCATTTCAAACTATATAATTATATATTCAAGACAACATGCCGTATTTTTCTGATATTTACTGCTGTTTAGTTTTATTGTACTATTTCAAGCGTCCTACAAACTTTTATGTGAGAGTAAATTCTGTAACAATACGTGCGTTGTATTATCAAATTCCACATAAAAGCTTGACGCTTTCCACAAGAACGAACTAACTCCCTATCCTGTTTCAATCATGGCTTAGAAAATTATTGATACAGGATGTTGCCATCTTTTGGTCACAAGATCATCCAATAGTGCTTTGTCAATATTGGAAACAAACGTCATTTTCGTCAAACGAGACTGAGACTCAAAACTGCGACTGGATTTGTAATCAGCACCTAGGAATTTTCCGAAATGCGAGGTTTCATCTCAATAGAAGCCCAAATAAAGATTTTCGATTTTTTTAGGTACTCCGCCCGCCCGCCCGAGAGATCTGAAATTTTTTATTTTCGTCAAACGAGACCGAGACTCAAAACTACGACTGGATTTGTAATCAGCACCTAGGAATTATCCGAAATGCGAGGTTTCATCTCAATAGAAGCCCAAATAAAGATTTTCGATTTTCTCTCTCGCCCGCCCGAGAGATCTGAAATTTTTTATTTTCGTCAAACGAGACTGTGAGACTCAAAACTGCGACTGGATTTGTAATCAGCACCTAGGAGTTATCCGAAATGCGAGGTTTCATCTCAATAGAAGGCCAAATAAAGATTTTCGATTTTTTTAGGTACTCCCGCCCACCCGAGAGATCTGAAATTTTTTATTTTCGTCAAACGAGACTGTGAGACTCAAAACTGCGACTGGATTTGTAATCAGCACCTAGGAATTATCCGAAATGCGAGGTTTCATCTCAATAGAAGCCCAAATAAAGATTTTCGATTTTTTTAGGTAGGTACTCCCGCCCGCCCGAGAGATCTGAAATTTTTTATTTTCGTCAAACGAGACTGTGAGACTCAAAACTGCGACTGGATTTGTAATCAGCACCTAGGAATTATCCGAAATGCGAGGTTTCATCTCAATAGAAGGCCAAATAAAGATTTTCGATTTTTTTAGGTACTCCCGCCCGCCCTAGAGATCTGAAATTTTTTATTTTCGTCAAACGAGACTGTAAGACTCAAAACTGCGACTGAATTTGTAATCAGCACCTAGGAATTATCCGAAATGCGAGGTTTCATCTCAATAGAAGCCCAAATAAAGATTTTCGATTTTTTTAGGCACTCCCGCCCGCCCGAGAAATCTGAAATTTTTTATTTTCATCAAACGAGATTGAGACCCAAAACTGCGACTGGATTTGTAATCAGCACCGTGAAGTTATCCAAAATGCGAGGTTTCATCTCAATAGAAAGCCACATAAAGATTTTCGATTTTCTGAAGTACTCCCGCCCGCCCGACATCTGAAATTTTTTATTTTCGTCAAAAGAGACTGAGACTCAAAACTGCGACTGGATTTGTAATCAGCACCTTGAAATTATCCGAAATGCGAGGTTTCATCTCAATAGAAAGCCACATAAAGATTTTCGATTTTTTTAAGTACTCCCGCCCGCCCGAGAAATCTGAAATTTTTTATTTTCGTCAAACGAGACTGAGACTCAAAAATGCGACTGGATTTGTAGTCAGCACCTTGGAATTATCCAAAATCCGAGGTTTCATCTCAATAGAAAGCCAAATAGAGATTTTAGATTTTTTTAGGTAGGTACTCCCGCCCGCCCGAGAGATCTGAATTTTGTCGTAAACGAGACTGACATTCAAAACTGCGACTGGATTTGTAATCAGCAGCTTGGAATTCTCCGAAATGCGAGGTTTCATCTCTATAGAAGGCCAAATAAAGATTTTCGATTTTTTTAGATACTCCCGCCCGCCCGAGAGATATGAAATTTTTTATTTTCGTCAAAGCTGGATGACACGTTTATCAAAAATATTTTAGAATTCATGGATCAAAATCATATCAGAAAATCAGAACAAAGCGATTGATTTGCAAATTAATGCAAGATTTTTCATGTTTACCTTATAATGATTGTATAATTACTAATTGCACACTATGGGATATTTTGTGATAGAATCATAAAAGTAGTATCTATCACAGCTACAGTAATTAATAATTTATCATAAATTAATTAATAGTTAATCATCCCACCTCAGTCAGTCAGATTGATTATAGACAAATACATACTTTTATGAACAAACTTCCATCTACTCGATGCATATTTGTTATAGACCTTCTTATAGAAATATTCACAGAGGATATAAAGGTGAAAGACACCGTATAGCGCAGAAACACAGTAAGGCATGCATATGAATACAAATCCCCCTTGCTAGTTCTCCCCTTTCTCTAAAAAGTATATAAAGCACCAGATTCACTTTCTGGCTATACGACAGGTTTCTGCTATACAAAAAATAAGGATATACTGATGTCCGCCCGCGAGCTTTGCCGTTATGAAGGACAGTTAACCAGCAAAACACACTTAGGAAACAGATTGGCCAACAGTTAAATCGTCTGTTTAGCTTTGTGAAATGTAACAGAATGTTGTTTTTACCCTTTTTTACTATAATACAAAGACATATTGCAGGTATTTATAATTTCTGTTGATCATTATCATTTCATTGACCAACAATCCAGTGATCAAATGTACTGCTTTTGTGAATCTGATTGATTGAGATTAGCAATTGCTAAACTCTTTAAACTCTTTGTTAAACAAGAAAATGCAATTTTTCACCCGTTTAGGATGGAACATCGAAGTTGAAAAGGTATTAGATGGTTCATAATGGTCGATTGTGTATGAAGCATGTCATTTTTTACCTTTTTGAGGTAAAAGTTAAGAGAAATCAATAATTTTCAGAGAACTTTGACATGCATGTTTTTGAATAGTCTGCTCTGATTGGTCAAAGCCTTTGTTAAAATGCCTGTGTTAATAAAAACGGGCCTCAATGATGTATTTTCAGAAAAAAGCTGAACTTACGAATATTAACACATATCGTTTATTACACTACTGTGGAAATTACGCAGCATCAAAAATTACACTTACAAGCTTCTATAGTTTGGTAATAGCGCAATGTATGTCATTCACATTTAAGTGATTTGATGCTACGACGTACTACGACAAAATGTTCGACCAGAATATGCGGATGAAAAATTAGAACAAATGCAGGGCAAGCCTCAATATAGTTAAGTGAGACTACTTAAGTCATTATTGACATTATTGTAATCATTATCAAATAAATAAAATATATTTGCCGCTGATACAACATAATTACGCGTTAATAAATGATAACAATTAGTTTTAATGACGATATCTCTTGCGTTAGTTCCAGATGAAACAGTCGCCCCAGTTTTCCTCATATATAGTATCGAGTATAGTACGGTCAATATATGATTTGTTTAGCAGCTATTTGGTAACAAGGCTTACTTATACAATGTGTTCGGTCATCGGTGTCGGAGCCTTTAGGGGGGTAAAATACTTTAATTTTTATCGAAAGATCACCCCTCAAAAGTAATTTTTCTCCCACGATAATAAAATAGCAGCCATTTTGTTTTTTGTTTAATTGAGCCACAAGTGTTGTACTAATTTAGCCATAGCTATCTAAGTAGAGGTCCTACAAACACAGAATAAGTCTCATTAGATAGCGAAATATGTATACCATAAACTAATGGTAAACATTTTCCAAATTATGTCATGGCAAAAAACATTGTTAAAAGAAAACAATTATATAATTCTTTGCGTTTTTCTTATTTCAATTTTTTCAAAAAATCCATGCCGTTAACCTACATTTTTTTTATTTTTAAGCGATAGTACATGATGGCGTTTCCTAAAAAATGTAGTCCTAAGTTAAAGTAGTTTAGAAGCTATGATGGTTTGAACATGCCCTTTATTGTCTAATCTGGCAGTTGAGGAGGCAATTAAACAAAATACGTATTAGTGGTCACGACATTTATTTTGAGAAAAAAAGAAACAAATGTTACAACCATTGTTCGAAATGTCCTCCTTGGTGTTGCAGACGTACATGCTATTGCTCATGAATGAATGAATAAGGACCAGAGGCTACCCAGCACGGAATGTGGCTGATACATAGGCCTTACGATGGGCCCTTTTGCGCCTCTATCCGCGCTAGTTCCTAAGACCTGCCCTTTTGGCAAAGGCAAGTACATTCTTAGGTCCTATGCGTTTTATCTCTATTGGTTCCAAGCTTCTTGAGCCCAGCATAGTCTGCCTGTGATAACCCAGGGTTTCACAGCGACACAAGATGTGTGCCGAGGATTCTTCCTCTTCACCACACCACGTGCACGTTGGGTCGTTGATCACCCTCATTACGAACACGTGACGCCTGAAGGTGTTGTGACCCGTTAATAGACCTACTAGCAATCTCAAGTTACTCCTATGCAGAGAGAGACAAAATCGTCCTATTCTCTCTGCAGGCCCTGCTAATAGTTCCCGAGCTTGACGGAGATGACCAGAGATGTTGTTCCATCTCAGAGAGTATTGATTCTGGATCCACTCTCCAGTTGTTTTCCTAATCAAGTTTGCAGATAGTCCTAAGGCGGGTTCCGGGCCCACAAAACTGTTGCCGGATCCCATCCTAGCCAGATGATCCGCCATTTCGTTACCCTTTACCCCAGCGTGCCCAGGTACCCACATCAGTGATACCTTGTGTTTAGCTGAGATGTCGTCAAGAGCCCTCCTGCACTCCAGGACCAGTCCCGACGTTACTTTCCAAGCACTCAGTGCTTTGATGGCTGCCTGACTGTCAGAGCAGATAGTAACCCGCTTCCTAGGCCCGTCAATTTCCCGAATACGATTTACACAAGCAAGTATGGCATAGACCTCAGCCTGGAATACTGTGGTGTGCCCCCCAAGAGGGAGTGAAAGCCTTGTATGGGGTCCGTAGACTCCCGAGCCCGAGCCCTCTCTAGCGAGTGAACCGTCTGTGTACCAGACCTGTCCTTCTCCTTCGATGAGCTGTCGTTCCCTAGACTCCCACTCTTCGGTTGACGGACACACCGCCGTAAATTTGCGATTGAAGCGATGCGTAGGAGAAACTATATCGCTCCTCGCCAACAAAATAGGACTATCCTCATGCAACTCTGCTAGAATCGTCGAATGTCCTTTGCCTGGATTCATAAAAGTCCAGCTAGACCCTGACTCCAGAGACGGAACCCAGTTTTTCTAGCTTCCCCTTGAACTGCCAGATCCAAAGGAGGAAGATTTAATAGTGTTTCAATGGCACTCAAAGGTGTTGTGCGCACTGCACTGGTTATACTAAGACATGCCAAACGTTGAACCCTCATACATGTTGCGTAGAGCGATTGATCATCGGTTTGTCATTCCGTAATTCATTTCCGACTTGAATAGTTTTGCTAATAAGCTCCTCGCGTGTATTTGGTACTTCGACATAAACTTTCTGTTTCATTGTACCCCAAAACCAAGTGTGGTCAAGTCCGATGAACGCCATTTAAATGAACGGTATTGGTCGCGGATTGGACGCTGTGGAACAATCGCTTGATCACCACGTTTACCGGACTTGACCCTACTTGATTTTTTCTCGTGGGCCGAGCATGTCCATTGGCTGCAGGTTTGACTGTACTATCAATGTTTGAAATTATCTGGCGTCTTACGCATTTTAACTACATTCATAAAAGTAAATTACTGGAATTATCAATCAGTTACAAAACCAAATGTGTTTGACCTCACATTTTCTATCCTAAACAACAAAGTATATTATGATTTTACGCAAAACTGATACACAGAGTAATTAAGATTAAAAAATGTAATTGTTCGGATCCGTTTTAAATGAATTTTGATAAACCAAAGCAATCAATATTATTGTTTTGCGTCTAAATAAATTGATGACATGATGGGAATTATGTCCAACGTATCTAATCGAAACAGCTGCAGTTGCGATGGACAAATGTAGCTTTACATACAAAATTGCAATTTCATCATACAAAGGCCATTGAATAGACAAAGTAGCTATCCATATTTTAATGATTTGGACGATACAGTTACCACCATTGGTAAGTTGAGAACAGAGAAAGGGTCGCAGTGGGTGCATTACTTAGTTGTTTATTCGTTGCTTATTTAGTACGCGTGAAAAAAAGTCACAAACACGTTAAGACAAATAACACAAACTAAGAAAAATTGCGATCTAAATAGTAACTAGGAATAAGTGAATACCGAACCTGGAAATTCATTCTACAGCTGATGGTTCGGCTTGGAGGAAAACCTTGTTCTTGCCTGGATATGGTCTAAAGCCTCGTGTCCACTAGCAAATAAAATTGCTAGAGTTTCTCTCACAAGTCACTTGCGTAGCGTGTGCACGACGTCATTAGAGAAATATTGCAGCAAAATTATTTGCACATAAAGGACTTGCGACTTGCTGAGAGCTTGTAGTGTACACGGTTACTCTCAGGAAATTAGTTTGCCACAAATATTGCGAGACTGTTTCGAAAGTCTTGCAGCAAGTAGTGTTGTAAATCAAATTTGGAGTAGTTCAACTAGACGAGAGAAGACACGTGCCTTTTAATTGAAATTTTTTAATTATATCCTGAATTATGGAATCTACATACTCCAGAATTTAAGGACAGATTCAAAAAGCAGAATGCATTACAAAAATTGGCCGACTTATTTAAAACTTCTACAGAGGAAATTCAAAGGAAGTTACATAATTTGAGAACGCAAGTTAACCAAGAAAATTTCAAAAAATAAAAGTGGGCAAGGGACTAATGAAATATATAAGAGTACTTGGGAGTTCTTTGACTCATTAAAGTTCATATACCCATAGAGTAGTTCTACGCTGGATCCAGTTCCTCACCCAACATTTTCTCCGCCTTTTACTATCTTTCTCTTGTTTCCTTTTTTTTTCAATTAAATGTATCACAACTACCACAGTAGCTACAGATTTTGCATACGGCACCTTATCTATAGTGTACACGGATCAGAATAATCAAGCCCAAGTGAAATGCGAAAGCAATTTCCTAGATTAAATTTGCGAACATTTAAAAGATAGTGTAGACAAACAAGCAAGTACTTGCTGCAAAAACTATCACAAGTTACTTGCAAGTGAACACGAGGGTTTGGGTCACATTCTTGCACTATATGCCTGACAGTTTATGTCGTGTCACTCCACAGTCGCATGGTGGAGATTCGCACTTGTTCCATTAAACAATGAATTAGCCTACACTCCATGAGACCACTTGTGAATTCTGTTTAGGTTCGACCATTCCTTTCGGTGGAACTCAAAACCCGGGGGTTGTTGACCAAAAGTTACATTACTGTTCACTTCGTCTGGTGTTTGGGACGCCCAAATTTCTCCATATTTAACTGCAGGGTTAAAACCATCAGACTCAAGTTGAAGAGCTGTTGTAATTGGTGGTTTTCTGGACCGTAATCTACACAAGGAGAGAACAGGCAGCTGTAGCTCTTGAATTAATGACTTTAGACACCAGTTGTGCTAGTTTACTTATATACAGAATGTCTATTAATAAATTTTGAATCCTACGTCACGTGACCAAAAACAAACACCTCATCCCATAACACAGTAATATAAAAAGAAACAATATTTGCTCTCATTTATACCTCTAAAATTATAGTTGTATACACCCTGTATATAGATGGCATTATAAAAGAGTGGAAAACAAAATGCCCTGAAGTTATAGGTACATCTAAACCAAAATACTGCCCTGAATTCCATTTTATATGCCGATGACTTAGTACATTTAGCAGAAACAGAAGACGACCTACAGAAAAGAATATATACATCCCACAAACAATATATGTCAGAAATATATATATATATATAGGTAAATATCCAGTTAGGACAAAGATTGTCGAAAACAATGAAGTAGTAGAACACGTAAAACATTTCAAATACTTATAGGCTGCGATATAATATCTTATGACAGAAGTAAAGATATAGAAGAAAAACTTAAACTTAATAAATTCACAAATGTTTACGGAACTATCTGTAGAACTAAAAATAAAACAAGGAAGATACTCACATCAAATTTTATAAGACGACAGTTCTTCCAACCCTCTTATACGGTAGTAAAACATGGACAGCAACAAAAAAAGAAGAAAATAGGATACAAACACAAGAAATGAAATTTCTAAGAAGAGTGAAAGGTTGTACAAAATTAGACAGATTAAAAAACACAGATACATAGGTATAAGAGCGCAATTAAACATCTTCAATATAAACGAAAAAACAAAAGAAAATAGAAATAAATGGAAAGAACATGTTGAACGAAAATAGGATTCCAGCCATAACCAGATTGTATCAATGCTCTGGAAGAAGAGATATCGGAAGTCCGAGAAAAAGATGCGTTTCGTAACGTGCAAATGCCGAAAACCTGAAGCGAAGAAGAAGTAGTGGAAGGTAGTAATTATTATTGGTAGTCGTAAGCTCAGAATATCCAATCAAATATAATCAAATAGAAATGAAAGTCGTGTATGGTTCTATTGCGCGGAAAATAATAGATATTTTGGAGACACCTAATATGTAGCCTATGAAGGATAAAATTTAGGTTGTCACTGATAATAATAAGTTAATACCAGTCCTAATTCCATATTTGCTTTTATTTCATGCTGATCAATATATCTACTAATGATTTGTCAGATACTGTTGTTGTTATCTTGGCGATTTTGACCGTTTGTTATTCGTTTCAGAATTTTGGTCCTGATTTTACCCATTATGAGTATGTACATATATAATAATGTATCTTACATAATAATAGTATATAGATCTGAAGCGCTTTGTTTTGTTATATTTCAGTTTTTGCCAAGCACGACATCTTGTCTAATATAAGTAGCAGATCCCATATCTAATATGTGTTATGTCACAAGAACAAAGCACACTTGTTTTCCGAACATAGGTTGATTTGATTCAGTGTGCTTAAGGGCCCCACAGACATCGTTCTTTTTCATCGGGTTTGCACGACGCGACGTGCCAACCGATGTCGGTTAAACCGATGGAACGATACCTCCACACACTGTTCGGTTTTCTTTCAGTTTCTTCCAAATTTTTGGTCCGTTAACATGGATAATACTTTAGCATTGGCGGCGGCTTTAGCTATTAAAGTGAAATACAGCAAGAAAAAACGTTCTAAATGGGTGAAACAGTGGCTTTTAAAAAGAGGCCAATTCTCCCATATAAATCTATTAGAAGAATTGCGTCTGGAACCAGGGGATTGGTACAATTATTTGAGGATGGATGAAGAAACATACTTAGAATTACTTAATTCAGTAGCACCTCTAATAAAAAAAAAACAGGATACTTGGATGAGACAAAGTATTTCAGTTTTCGTCAAGCACATCTTGTCTAATATACCTAAGTAGCAGATCCCATATCCAATATGTGTAATATATCACAAGAACAAAGCACAGTTGTTTTCCGAACATAGGTTGATTTGATTTGCTTAAGTGCCCCACAGACATCGTTCTTTTTCATCATCAGGTTTGCACGACGTGCCAACCGATGTCGGTTAAACCGATGGAACGATACCTCCACACACTGTTCGGTTTTCTTTCAGTTTCTTGCAAATTTTTGGTCCGTTAACATGGATAATACTTTAGCATTGGCGGCGGCTTTAGCTATTAAAGTGAAATACAGCAAGAAAAAACGTTCTAAATGGCTGAAACAGTGGCTTTTAAAAAGAGGCCAATTCTCCCATATAAATCTATTAGAAGAATTGCGTCTGGAACCAGGGGATTGGTACAATTATTTGAGGATGGATGAAGAAACATACTTAGAATTACTTAATTCAGTAGCACCTCTAATAAAAAAAAATAGGATACTTGGATGATACAAAGTATTTCCCATTTTTTTAACAGTTCTCCGTAGGCCTTATTTTTCTTGTCTCTGTCTGCATACTCAGCGGATTTGACTTTCTAGAGACAAGGAAAACTCCTATACATGTGTATGAATTCCATCATAAATTGTCTGCTATTTTGCCGTGTATCGCACATTTTTTATAGGTGTCGCTAACCCTAGATACGCTTACTCGAAGGCAACCAGAACGACACTGCAAAATCCCGTCGTGATTGCACGATGAACGGCCACACATGTGCCGAGTTGCACGATGGCGTTCGAAACCGACGGGTAAAAATCAAGCTCGGACAGATTATTTGGAACGACGGTCAACACGACGGTTTTTCGGCACACACGGACCGAAATGAGTGTGATCGGTTGGCACGTCGTGCAAACCTGATGAAAAATAACGATGTCTGTGGGGCCCTTTAGTATGCGTATCTAAAATCAAGCTCAGTTAGAAGGTTTGTCTTTTATATTATAGGACTATAATAATTTAAACCTATCGCAATTTACTTACCACCAGGAAACCGATGCGGAAATATCCGTCCATGCCTGGACAGGAGCCACGGGTACAGCGGATAACTGTCTCTGGGTTGGGCATGTTGCGCCAGCGGCGAGGGTTGCCCCGGGAAGCCGTGTTGCCCGGAACTAAGGGCGGCCGCCAGGGCGGCCCCTTGAAAATGGGCGGCCAGCGCGAACGGGTGCTGACCAGGATGGTTGTGCATCATTTCCGGCTGGAGGAAACCGTTCTTGGGTACCAGGTTGGGGTCGTACGTGGGACTGGGCCGCACCAGGGTATGCGCGGGGATGCCGGGCACCATGATCGGCGGCTTCGGGGAGGTATTAGGGGTCCGCTGGGGCGACGCGGCACTAGAAGGGTTCAACCGGTTCTCAGAGTCACTTGTTGGAGACACGGACGCTTGTACTGGCGAATGCTGCGGACTGGACTGCCCCCCGACGATGGAGTCTATGGAGAAGCCGATCTTTGGCTTGGAGGGCACGGCAACCACGGGAGTCGGTGCCAGAGGCATCATGTTTGGCCTTAGCAGGGCTATCATCTAAATCATGTCACAGCACAACCACTCCACAAACGCGCACCACAGTCCTAAGGAATTCAAAAAATCGCGCGGCTGCTGCTACCAGCGTGTTCGACACCTTTCGAGTAATAGGCGAGCCGAACGTCGGTTGTCGAACGCTGGGTCTGGGGTGGTGGGGGTGCAGCGAGTCACCATTGGTGAACGCCCTCCTCGCAACGATTGGAGGAGAGCGGACGCCTAGTGCCGGTGTACGCCCCCTAGGTGGGGTGCCGGACCAGTTTAGAAGGCTAATATCTCCGGAACAGGTTGTAAAAGGTTTTTATGCTAGGGGTATTTGTTTTTCTGGGTAATTGACGCCCAAAGGTGCGCGCGCAGCGTGAGAGGCGTGGCTTGCTCGGGTAATTAAGGTGTCAACTGTTGGGGTCTTTACTGCTGAGCCGTTGCCACCGAACCATTTGCGTTCAATGAGGGGATCAATGGGGAGGTTTGGTGTTTCGTTCAGTGTGCATTCAAGTAACAAAAATTACCTGCTAGTTCGGTCACATTCATCTATTAGCAGGGAATATTCACTTCCAAAATATTATCCAATTAGGTATAACATACTGCAATGAAACCTGGAAATCCTGGAATATGATCATATACCTACCTAGGTATGAAGTCTCGCATTACAGCAGTTTTTGCTCAGCATCCAGGGCCGTTATGAAGGGAGGGCTAGATACCACGGACAATACTACCTAGACGATAAACGCTATGCGTAACTAGTATCTAGAAGCTGTCTCGCTAGAATAACTGAATATCTACCACCTTTGTTTATAAAAGATGAGGTCTTTGCAAGTACCTATAAATATATGAACCTCCTGCTCTACTCTACTCCAGATACAGCAAAATTGAGGAAAATCTGAGATTTTTTCAACATCCCAACCATTCCACCGTCATGACCTCATTTCAGCAATGTAGGGAAGACACGGCCCATCCTGGCGACGGCGACGTACTGTGGGACAAAAACCTTCAAATTTTAAAAAACATTTCCGGTGGTTTTAGTTTTGAGGAAATTTTGTGATATATATTGGCGACGTCCCAAATTAACGGAAAACAGCAATAAAGTTAAAATTTGTCAGCGTTGTTTCAGATCACGTACCTCTCATCGAGTACCTACAACAAGTAGGTATCTATTGAAGACAAAGTGTTGACTCAGCGTAGGCATTGACCTTACAACTTCACTTCCATATAAAGACAGAAAATGGTCAGTTCTTCAAAAATCGGTGTAGTATTTGTTATAATTTGTTTATACCTAGGTACCTATATTGGTTCGATACAAGATCACACTCTGTAATATTCACTTGCCCTTGTACAACGACGACGCATATTCATATACAGGGTGAGGTAGATTCCAGAATCTAGATTTTCTCTGTTTTTTTGTAAATACCTACAACTTCCATATTTTATTATACTAAAACCTGCTTATAATTAATATCAGTTGTTTTGAAAGACAAAAGTAAAAAGAAATTTTTTGTAAAAGAATAGTGTATAATTTGGAAACATCGCAAATGTTGTGGAAGGAGTTAGGTTTAGAAAAAAAGATAATTGCAGTTCAATTATGTATTTCATTTAGTTCATTAATTTTGCTATTCTTCTTATCACTTGTCCTTCTAAACCAGAATTGCAAACATGTCTCCACCTCCTGCCTGTTGAAATATAACAAGCTGGACAGAATATTACTGAACAGCTATATTTTGTCACCCTTTTCAAATTTTTTTTGCTTAAATCTTTTTTTATATTTTATGTATGAATAGTAGTTGCAAAATTAAATATGTAACCACATACATACATAGGTATTTGTACAAATTAATGAAAATAGTTTACAAGTTCTCGTGTACAATGTACCTACATGGTTGAGGTCATGGACTGGAATCCAAATTATCTACTTATATAAAAGTGCCTTTGCCAAATTATGTTGTTGAATGGCTTTTTCCCTATCCTCCTCAACCAACTACACAGTACGGACAGTAATGCAAAAAAAGAAACGTTGATAATTAGAGTAGAGTTTGCACTTGCTCTATCCATAAATGAAAATAATGTTAACAAACCTGTATACAGCTAAAAGCTTACACAGTTCACACTAACTTCTATATTCTCCAGAAAAGCAAAAACCAGAAAAACCACAAAGAAAAACCGCAAAAGGAAAAGTGAGCTTAGCGTGGTTACAGCAGTTGTTACTCTGAGGGTTACAGAGACCTAGCGAATCACATACAAAATGTCCGTCATTCAGTGTACGTGGTGGGGGTTATAGCCGAGAATAGCCATCACAGAGAAGCGACACAACCTGTCGGCACCTTTGATGTTCGGCGGGTCATTATTTGGTGACCTTGAATCGGCTTGAACTGACACTCATCCAAAATATAGAGCAATCCCACGACCATAACCTCAAACGTCTTGATGAGCTGATACCCACATAGCACTGGATATTCTATGAATATTCTCTAATCTCCTACATGTTCCATGAATATTCAGTAGAATCCTGGAATATTCGTTATTTCTCTTGATTATTCTGGATTATTAAAATAATATTCTTTATAGAATATTATTATTTTGTCCACTTAGGATAATCAGTGATTATTCGTTTAATGTCTGAATTAATCCAGAATATACCAGTAATATTCTTCATAGAATATTATTTTAATCATCTTCTAAGAACAAGCTATGTAGCTATTTTCTGAAGAATATTTAGTAACATTCGTAACAGAACTATTTTCTGTATGTACGCAAATAATATTCAATATGAGATATTATTAATTTATATTTGCACCTTTCTCAGTGAATTAAAAAAAAACTTTCATTTAGTTCTATTCGTTTTGCGTTCATCCTCCTAAATACACCTAATAAGTATTATGTCCAATTTTCAAAAGTTTATTAGTGAATTAGCCATTGGCAGCAATAGGCTAAAGTGAAAGCATCTTATCGTGATGTATGGTGACTATGGTGTCGTTCATTCGTCAGTTGTCAATCTTGTCAGGTTGTCACTCTATTCTTCGCTTCAAGTGTTCTGTGCTTCACCTTCGCTTCGATTTGGATTTGTAATAAGCATATTATGTGGACATTTTAGCGATTCACGAGTTTTAATCGTGAAAGGTGTGCATTTATACCCAATTTTTAACAATAAAGTTGCTAGTTGTTATAAAGTGTGCGACAGTGTTCCAAATTCTGGTCACCTACTATGGTGTATGGTTCGTTATATGATTAGATAATGTGAGTAGAATTCTGAGGTTAAATGCAACAGGTTTACGTGTTTACACATGTGTTTACACTATATTTTAAACATCTTTAGACTGAGAGATGTCTAACCACTTAACTTTCGTGACCATCTGCCACTAGTAGGTGCTATTCTTTTTGGAACAGTATCCATAATACCATGCAAATGTTTCCTATATGAGATAATTTAGACAAAATGTTCCTAGAATATTCAAAAATATTCTACTACGATTGTTCATGTAATATCCTTGCGGAATATTCGCCGGAATATTCTAGGAATATAGCGTGTTTTTCCCATTTCGAACGTTTAAAGAATATTCTGTAAATATTCTAATTATCTATAGAATTTTCTCAGAATATTCATAATGTCCGTAGTGAATGTGAACAGAATATTCTCGTATCATCCAGTGCTATGTGGGTATTGGGCGGCCGCAGGTGGAATTTGACGGTTTGACATTTGTCCACAATAACCCCCGCGCATGCGTTATGGTTAGGAAAAGTAGTGATAAGAATTTTGCTTAGGTCATGTCTAAGAGAACTGCTCGTTGAGCATTGTATCTATTATGTAAATGACATTTTTCAAATTAACCTTGTGTGATATGTTTAATTTATTTATCGATGTATTTCTATCACCCCTTTTTTTAAATTTCTTTTGTGCAAACCTTTTTTTTCTGTTCGACTATTCCAATACGATGTAATTTCGTCTTCTGGAAAATAAATATTATTATTATATTATTGTGAAAATCGGTCCCTGCTGTGTCGCTTCTCTGTGATGGCTATTCTCGGGTTATTATAGTGTGATCTGTGGTGTACGTAGATTATTATGAGACATCTTTGAGATGTCATCGTCAAGACTTCTTGAAAATATAATCAGCAAGACATCTTAAAGATGTCATCGGCAAGGCAAGACACCCTGAAGATGTCTTTATCTTTATTAGGACTCATCATTTTGAATAAAAGTTCTGTTAAAATCTGAGCATTAAATGGACATCTTTAAGACTTGAACACTTGGAGGTCTTTAAGATGCAATTAGCAAGACATCTTAGATATGTCTTCTTTATACCGTAAGACGTTCAGACGTGAGTGCGACATAGAATGGATGTCTTTACAGATGTCTTGTGCTATCTGAACTACTCTGAACGGTTAGTTGATGTCACGTGCTTCTTGCAGAAGCATGAACTTAAATGAAGAAGCAGCTTGCGTTAACCGCGGAAATGACTAAGGTCAGTTGAGTTAGCTATTTATTGCTTTCACTAAACGTAAACCCACCGCATGCCCCTGCTACAAATCCTATTGCAAAGTTCCATTTAAGACAAATTTCCATTTTATGACACCAAAACTATTATAATTATGTGTTTCTATACAAACATCCGACCGTTTGACCGCCCGAGGGATTCATCTGCTTTCTTCCAGATTGATAACTGTGTAAACGACCCTCTCTTTACCTATCGGCTGTAATCCATTTCGCTCCGCCCACCTTGTATTATCCCCTTTCACCCGAAACCGACCCCTTCATCATCTTTGCGGTGGCTAATCCTAATAACATTTTAAAAACTTTTGCCAAGGAATTCGCCGAAAACCATCCTCTAATATGCAGTGGCGTGGGCATACGTGTCTTAATAATTGAAGACACAAGTGGATAAAGGTGTCGTGCAACATTTTTTCAAAAATGTGTATTTTTCATTCAATAAGCCTAAAATATGCTTCCATTTCATGCTTAAGTCTTTTTGTTATGTTATTTTCATAAATAACATCGATATTTAGGTGATAAAGGTTTTATGTACAATACTTTTTACTTTTCACTGTGGATAAAGGAGTCAAGGTAACATGACACCTTTATTCACTGTTAAAAGTGTTAAGAGTAATGTTTCTTTCTAGAGTTCGCAGCATGACGCATGAGTTTGAGGTTATGTCATACTGTTTTGTTATGCTTCTGTGTAATGGTGTTGTTGTTGAAACAGTTTTTTTACTCAGATATATTCAGTGATGTCTAGAGGAAAATACATTCGAAGACAGAAGTGGATAAAGGTGTCATGTAACATTTTTTCAAAAATGTGTATTTTTCATTGAATAAGCTTAAAATATAATAATATGCTTCTATTTCATTTGTAAGTCCCCTTTGTTATGTTATTTTCATAAATAACATCGATATTTAGGTGATAAAGGTGTTATCTAGGTACAATACTTTTTACTTTTCACAGTGGATAAAGGAGTCAAGGTAAGAAAGAGTATAAAATGGTTCTGTGAAAAAACTTTTAAAGACAACGAAGGGCATTAGTGATTAGATTAGTTTCAAGTTTTGTGTTCCTTTTGCAATAAAAAACACCTATGTTTCTGTACGTAGCTCTTTTTTCCATATCCTTTTGGTACAGGCTATGCCAATTTTTATTGTATAAAGGCAAGGTATAAAGGCATAAAGGCAGGTACATTCAAAGTCTAGTGTCTACAAAGTAAAAAACAAACGAAGAAAATACATAATAATGCTTTAAAAATACTTGAACTATATGCCCCAATCGTGGTGCATAAAAAAATTCCAATCGAAAATCTTTAAATCGGTTTTTCTCTGAATAATAATTTTGTGACATGACACCTTTATCCACTTGTGTCTTCAATTGTATAAAGCTTGATGGCCAGACATACCCCACACAGCACTCGGAAGCTATATCGCCCAAATTTGGTATAAGACCAGAATGACATCTACAAGTTATGTGTTGGCTATCCTTAGGTTCGCCCTATGATAACCTGTTTGGAATATTTTGTAGCAGGCAGACATGGGTATCCTTTGGATATCTCGCTGAGCCGTCTATCACTGGAAGATCTTAAGGATGACGGTTTTGGAAATCCTCAGCTTGTATACTATGGGGCGGTTCAAGGGATATCCCTTCAAGACCAAAGAGGTGCAGGGATGGTGAAGGATGAAGGTGACCTGCAGCAAACTATCAGCTTGCAGTAGTCCCTGGTTCCTGGATCGTTTTTCGCCGTTTATCATATCTTTCAATATCTTTACCATCTGTACCTGTGATCTGTATCATCCGACACGCCAAGGGCCCCCCAAGTACAAACCATATAAATTGAAAGTCAGATAATCATTCGGCAACCTGTTTGTTTTTGCAATGTGATTGTAAATTTGTCCAAGTCAACATTCTATAAGAATATTAAAAAGGAAAAAGAAAGTTTAATGGCAGAATTTTATACCACGAACTATTGTGATGTACTTCATGAAGCAATGGAACAGAACGAGGTTAGATTGAATTGTGTTTAACACTCGGATGGTAGCTCTATTGGATCTTTAGATGGTGAGCTAGTTTATAACCTGCGTGAATCTAAAAATATACAGCGATGTCTTGGCAAAAAATAGTCGAGAGTGGCCATTTTCAGCGAAAAGGAAGAAAAATGCTGATAAGGGTCCTTTACAACAAGACAACGACTCTCTTCAAATACTAAAAATGTGGATTGACTGCCGTGAATAGAACTGTGCAGGTTCCGAATAGTGATTGGTTAAACCTGCTGATTCTACTAAAATCGTAAAAGCCTTATATTGGATCTCGTGTGGGCCTTGATGGCTATTAGGTTATTCAAGTTAGCCAATAAGCCCAGAACAATGCTAGTTTGCCTTGCTTAAGAATTTTTTAAGGCCCACTGGCATTTTTTCATGCCTTCCATTCTACGAAATGTCCCTTGGTTTCTATGATAGGCAACGTAATGTTCGGCTGGACCTAAAAAAGTGACTTATGTATCTAGGCCTTTCTTTCACAGGTCACTAGATATCCCATTGTGATTACAACAAATTAAAAAAATACAACAGCTTTATAATCTCCGTCCACCCAATCACCCCAATTTCTCCTCACTGAAAAAACGTAAAAACGATTAAGAACACCTAAGACGCGTAAAAACGGTGTTTGAGGAATATTTAATTTCTTTGTTTTTTGCTAATTACCCTGCCGCTCATGCACTGTTTTTCAAAATTTTAGCAGCATTACCGACTACAACCTTACAGCATATCGCTACCCAAATTTCATCATAATTCATGCAGCGGTTACTGAGATTACGAGGGTAGAAGAACGCCAAAAAAAATACACAGACAGACCGACGGAAGTGACTGACATGAATTTTTGTAAACATCATAAAATGCCCTAAAAGTGTATTATCTCAGAATCGAAAATTTTCGCGATCACAATACTCCCCTCACCAGTCTGTGTGGGAAGTAAGACGCATTATCTTAAAACTTTTAGAAAATCTGAGTTTTTCCAGTAATTGTTGTTTTGACTTATACTTTGGAGGATTAAATGAGACATTTTTATTTGTCGCTTCTTTAAGAATTGCACCTATCGGCGTGGGAAGTAAAAATAAAGACGTAATAGAACCCTTCAGACAGATACTCAGAGGACGCCCATGTCCGGAAATATGCCAGAGAAGCTGGTCAAAATGGATTGGGACAGAGTTAAAAGAATTACAAGGCTTAAGGTAATAAAATTACAGGCAGAGATAAGGATAATGCGGTGATGCGGTATTAGCAGGATTAGGAGGAATGACAAGGAGATTTTG
This sequence comes from Callosobruchus maculatus, assembly GCA_951848785.1. Taxonomy (NCBI): domain Eukaryota; kingdom Metazoa; phylum Arthropoda; class Insecta; order Coleoptera; family Chrysomelidae; genus Callosobruchus; species Callosobruchus maculatus. The sequence continues at coordinate 10,480,209 of CATOUR010000296.1, forward strand.
GGTGTATTTGCGGTTTTATAGAAGGTGCACAGCTGATCACCTACCAGCCCAGTATCATAAACTTTATCTCATTTGCATATTGACATGATAGAATACATCGTATGGACGAAAAAGAGTTTCCATGAATACCTAGTTAAAGTGATTGAAACATGTGTTTCTCTTGTTTTTTTCGAAATAAAGACGATATTATTATAAACGCAATTTTGTCATAGATCGCATTGCTTTCCACAAATGTTATAAATTTCATAAACACATGCACGACAGCACGACGAGGGTTAACAATAATGAGCAATGAATTAATGTTATGTTTTATTCATCTAAAAATATTTCTGGACATGTATGTTCTCGTGTAGCTTATTTTCTTAATAGAGGTAGGTACCATGGATTGCGTTAGAATGTTCAATGAAAGTAAACAGAAATTGATTTTGCTTCATTCGCAAAACGAGAATTTTCGTACCTATCTGCTTTTTTTTTATAACTGAGCAGACCGCGTAGGCAGAGCCTAAGTACCAAAGTTACCGCGGCTGCTGTGAAAGGGTTATGTTAGGGGAAGTTTCTTAACGCGGGATTTGAGAGGTCCAATACCCGCAGGCCCAATAAATACACCCTGTGAATAAATGTGCGGTTGTACCGCTCGGTTCTTGGTGTATGAAGAACTACCGCCTTGGCCTTAGGCTGAGATGCCGCGCTCGCGCGGGTGCATCTGAGAGGAGCTGTGAGCGGCGGAACGATAGAAATTTATTATACATCTTAGTGACTCTTTTAAATAAAAACGTATTACATTCCTCTGAAGGGAATGAAGGGATGAAACGCAGCACCCGCATCAATGGACGCTACGCCGCTGCCAATGTCCATTGGCTCTAAAAGAAAGACTTATAATACGGCATTATACTTTTTTTTTTAGCTCCATCCGAATGTTGCCTTGTCTATTATAGAAACCAAGGGATTACAATTTTCTAACGTATACATACGAGTATTGCTTTAGATCGGTCTTTATTGTGTACCCTGGAAATTATTGAATTGATTGTAGTGAAATTTTGGCTTACTATTATTATCGTGGCGAGCCATAGAAAACGCGTATGGTTTTTGGAAGTCTTGCCAGTGGCAGTGCAGCAATAATAAAAAAACTCAAGGTATACAAACCGCTCAAACTTCATTTTTTAGGTGATTTTGAGGTTCGTGATCATTTTCCACGTTTTACCTACCAGACTTTCTTCTAACCACGTAATCTCACTAACCGCTGCTTGGATTATAATGATATTTGGGCGGCAGAGAAATTAGTAAAAAACAAAAAAACCATCAAAACCCCTCCGAACTTCGTTTTTAGTATAGTTGATGGATCTCTTGCCAATGGCGGAGGAGAAAACAATAAAAAAAACGAGAAATTCAAAGCGATTTCGGTTGAACTTCGTTTTTAGATGTTTCAAAGGTTCCTGACCGTCGGCTACTTGTCTGATGACGATGGTGTAGAGATAGGGACTCCAAATTTTTTGATGCAAGGGTTACTGAGATTACGAGGCTAGAAAAACGCGCACAGACAAACAGACCGACAGACAGACAGACAGACAGACAGACAGACAGACAGACAGACAGACAGACAGACCGATAGACAGACAGACCGACGGAAATGAGTGACATGGATTTTCGTTATGTAGACATCATAAAACGCCCGAAAAGCGTGTTATCTCAAAATCGAAAACTTTCGCGATGACAATGCTCCCCTCACCTATCGGTGTGGGAACTAAAAACTGCAAAAGTTCAATTTGGGAGACAGTTCAATAGGCCATAGGACACTAGCGCGCCGCGGTCAGATTGGTCCTAATCCCACCGGTCAGAAGCGCGCAAAATATTTCGATCACCAGATGGGCCATGGGAGACTAGCGCGCCGCGGTCAGATTTGTCCTAATCCCACCGGTCAGAATCCCCCAAAATATTTTGGATAATAGACAGGTATGTGGACACTAGCACGCGGCGCGGCGAGGTAAACTTATGTCTTATAATTTTAACCGATTTTAATTCATTCGTAATTTTTTGCGATCTTGCTAATAGTTACTGAAGAGTTTGTAGAACACCAGTCAGAGGTACCGTTACTTTTGACTTGACAGAAATGAATTACTTTTTTATATTATTAAATGCGAAATTTTGTTCTGAAAATAATAAGTTAATCTGATCACTATAATAGATGCAAATAAAGAAGTTGGTATTGTCGGCAGACCGAAATGTCTTTATAATACCCCAAAAAAATTTTAATTAATCAGAACGTGTTCTAATTTGTCACAAATTTGATCGATTTCTTGACGATGTAAAAAAAATCCGAGAAATTTACCTTCACAGCTTGTTTTGTGGGAGCATCACGGTTGTACTCATTATTTCTTTTAAGAACAATCTCTTCCGATTGATCCAATAGCAAAGATGCATCCTCTTCTAGAGCATCTTTAGACTACACCTCGGGTGGTTTTTTTATCTCTTCGGAACGTATACTCTTCAAGGACTATTAATTTCTTCCCTTTCACACTTAACATAGTCTCCATGATGAAAAAGTAGAACACAAACAATATCTACTCACAAACAGCAACTAAGGATTGCAAACTACTGAAATATTTTCATTAAGGGTAGTTTTATATACCTACAGAAGCCGAATAGTCATTTAAATACCGTAAGAAGTAACTGTAAGCTACCGCAAGTCGTAAAAAGACAGATGAAAGTTCGCAAGAATAAAAGGAATGTTTTCATTAGGAATAACCAAGCTTAATTTTCTTTCGGCGCGCAAGTGACCGGTGCCGATGAAGGCTCCCTTTTTGTAAACAGGTAAAAATCAAACCGCGCGCGCTCGTGACCGATCACCGTTCAATATAGGCAACCGCATCATACATTCAATTTTTGTTATTTTGTCGGTTCGTGTAATAAGAGGCGAGATACCTACATACATATTATATATTATAAACCTCTCAGTATATTATATTATTTACATATTTTTACATGATTTCCATACAATACCAGAAATACTTCATCGAAGGTACTGTTGGTGAGAGATGTTAAGACACATTTTGACGTTGACAGCCCGCACGGAATCCGCTAAGTGTATGGTATTTAAGGAGAAACGGTCGAACGTGTTTAGGCCGTTGTTGATGAAATTACAGGCTGTCAAGTTGGTGAAGCGGACTCAGATCTGGAACGTACGCTGGACGAGGCAACCGCGCCGCGTTAGAGAAATGTCGGGCGAATTAGAAATAATTAGCGTGTCAGACATCACAGCGTATGCTTGATATCCCGGTAATTAGTGATTAGTGTGGTTAATTAACCGGACGTTTAGATCTCTGAGATAACGTTGCCTGAAGCGATGAATTAAATTTGAAATAGAATAGGATCTAGGCGATTTATACAAAGTGATTATTTTCTTAATGTTACTTGAATCTTGAATGCAGTGTCAAATTTTCGTATGTTTTATGGCTGGTCTCCCGCAAAGGCTGAAAGCCTATGGGGCTGTAGAAGCGCTGCGAATGGATAAGGATAAGTATCGGTGCACGATATGTTTGAAATGCTGCAGGTTGTAGCCGTCGGGAAACAAATTCCCAGCAGCTTGTTCCACAGCGTCGAAGTTCCAAAGGAAGGAATGCTGGAGGAGACTGGTTCGGGGAGTAGGGACTTCGACCTGGTAAGGATGCACTCGCAGAGCCTCTCCCGTGTTCCTCGTTCGGAAGGCTTTGGTGCTATTATCTGCGAAAGCGCACACGAACGTCTTCCGTGGTAGAATCTGTAAAACAGGGACAGGTCAGCCACGCTTCTTCGATGTTCCAGGCTTTAGAGGTTCTTTGTGAGGTTATAGGCACTCTGCATAGTGTCCAGAAGCTTCAGAGAGTGTTTCGGAGCGCATCCCCATACATAGGAGCAATACTCCAGCGATGGTCGGATCTGTGCCTTGTAGAGCAGCAGTAGTTGCTCTGGTGTATACAGCTTCCTACAGCAGAAGAAAACTCCAAGCCTCCAAGTTTTAGCTATACTGCCGACGTGGTCGTGCCAGGACATGTTATTGTTGATATTGATTCTCAAAAGCTTGACGGAAGGTGACTCAACTATTAGGTGACCCTCCATTTCCACAGCTGGTAAGCCAACGTGAGACTTCTTTGTCAGTACATTGTTGCCTGAGTTTTCTGTACGTTAAACTGTACTTTATTTACTAATCCCCACTCGACAATTGTTTTTATACAGGGTGTCCCAAAAAATAGTGTCAAGCGGAAGTCCAGAGTTAGAGCACACCTAGAAGTATCTGAATCACCCCCATATATGTTATGCAATTTTTTGTAGTTTCTGTGTTATGAATTTTTTTCTGAATTTCAGAGAATTCTCTACCTCGGCAACTTAAAACTGTTCCAGAAGAAAAATTGAAAGACTTTTCCAAATTATCTTTTTTGGTGATTAATCTCCAAGGGTTTGCTGTTCATACATAAAATAATCGGCTTCGTAACTTTGATGAAAGTCATAAAAATTTTAGTGTAAAGTGAGAAATTTACTATCTGATAATTATGACTTAAATCTTCGACTCGCAATTAAAAATCCAAAGAGGTGATTTCATGATTTCTAAGCAGGTCTAAAAACTTCTTCAGACACTCAGCTATCATAATCATTAAAAAAAGAGTACTTAATGGGGCTACCTTCGCTCCATTTGACCTTCAAAGGCAAGAGGCGAAGATTTCTTGAAATTAGCGATGTGTTTTTCAATTCATCAATAACTTATGTTAACGCGTTAATAGCAGGTTGATTGTCAGTACCACAATAATAAACGTTAAAAACGTTGCATAAATTAAACATTTATTAAAAAAGATCCTATTTTTTGTTAAAAAACCACAAGGAGCGCATTCTTACCTGAGCGCCAACTAAAAGGGCTAACGCTAACGCAGTAAACGATGGCGATGTTAGAAAGAGATAGCTATGATATTTTTTGTGATGTCTTTTCAAAATGTGTCACTGCATAGGTTTTTTTCGTTGTCTTTATTCAGTCGTATGTCTGTCTTTGCGGCTTTAAGACGATACGCCTTTGTTTGGATTGGTGTTGTTTCTGTTGTCTGACTACTTGGCTATTCCTACGGACCTTGAGTGCACGACAACTGAATTTAAGGATGCTGTTTTCTGCAAGAGACTATGCAACGAATTGATAGGCCGTGGTGGACCCACTGAATGGCCGCCGCGGTCACCTGGCTTAAATCCGATAGAGTTTTTTGTTTGGGACTACTACAAAAAACTAGTTTATGCTAAAGAGGGTCGAAACATCAGCGAATTACGCAACAAATTAACACAGGCTGAAGAAATAATAAAAAACAATCGAAGAGCTTTTGTTAATTTAAAAAACAATTTTTTTCGGAAGATGTAGATTATGCATCGAACAAGAAGGTAGACATTTTGAAAATTTCTTGTGAAATTTAATAAACTTAGTGAAATTTGATAATTTCGTTTCATTTTACAATTTCCCCACTTACAAAAAAGAAGTCGTACATGTAACAAAAAATCTTAGCAAAGTGACACAGATGGTCATCTATCGATATTCTGGTCGCACTGAACGTTTTTTATTGCGGCACTGACAATAATTCGGCTATTAGCGCCCTAAACTTAGTTATTGTTTCTTTTAAAATCCCATCGCTAATTTCAAGAAATCTCCACCTCTTGTCGTTGAAGGTCGATTGGAGACAAAGTAGCCCCATTAAGTACTCCTTTTTTTTAATGATTATGATAGCTGAGTGTCTGAAGAAGTTTTTAGACCAGCATAGAAGTCATAAAATCACCTCTTTAGATTTTTAATTGCGAGTCGAAAATCTAAGTCATAATTCACAGAACGTGAATTTTTCACTTTACACTAGAATTTTCATGACTTTCATCAGATTTACTAAGCTTATTCCTTTATGTATGAACAGTAAACTCTTAAAGATTAATTAGCAAAAAAGAGAATTTGGAAAAGTCTTTTAATTTTTGTTTTGGAACAGCTTTAAGTTGTCAAGGTAGAGAATTCTCTAAAATTTAGAAAAAAATTCATAACTCGGAAACTACAAAAAATTGCATAACATACATGGGGGTGATTCAGATACCTCTAGGTGTGCTCTATCTCTGGACTTCCGCTTGACACTATTTTTTGGGACACCCTGTATAATCTACGTTGATCCGTTGCCTGTTGCTGTCGCCGACGTACCGTCTCCTGGGATGATAATGGCTTGCCTAGTTCCATGCACGACATTAATGTACTGTCATCTGCGGACCTGTAGATTGGATTGGATGTTATTTCCAGCAGCTCGTTGATGTACAGCAGAAACAGTGTAGTGGATAGGACAGATCCCTGAGGAACGCCGGCGTTTGTTGAAAATACGTCTGACGAACAGCCTCCGACTACAACAGAGACAGGTCGTTCAAAAAGCTATCCAGCTACTGGCGCAGGCCACTACAATAGTAAGTATATAAGCAGCCAATGACCTTAGCAGTCGACTCTGCCTAAACAAAAAAAAAATAATAATAAGTATGTGCAGATAATTATTAATTTTTTTTAGATAAGGGGCTAAGCCCCCCCAAGAATGAAATTAGCCCCCCCAAAAATAATTCAAATCAGTAACGTTCTGTTGTTTGAAATTTCTAGACAAGGTAGATGTTTCAAAAGGTTGCTTCGGACTTCCATTGTCTATATAATTTGGGATTACAGCGTTTCCATTGATGTGGTATCTTCAATCGTCTTCAGGTAAACTGACGAACATGTTCCTTTCATTGCTATTTGTTCTCGTCTAGCTGACGTGTCGTTTTTCGTGGCTTGTCCTGATTGGTTGCTGCGCGTTCTGTTGGGTGCGTCAGTGACGTCGCTTCTTGCTGATGATGTCGTGGTCGTTGATAGTCACTGAGTCCCACGTTTGTGTCCAAGTTTGTTCTGCTCAGTTTTACCTTTCTTATATTTCTTATGAGGGGCTGCCATATTGGTCTAATTTCCACACTAGGCTTGCTGTACACGTTTTTGTTGCTGGCGATATAATCTGCTTCCTTGAATTTCCGGCGATACCTTGAGGTTCTTTGTCAATAACCTTTGCATCTTCCCAAATAATTTTATGATGCTCGGTCCAAGCGTGATCTGCTATTCCGGAATTTCCGGACTTTCCTGTCTCTCCTCTCGGGGTGTTGAGTCTGTGCTCCTTAATTCTCGCTTCCAGGGGTCTTTTCGTTTCACCAATGTATACTTTGCCACATTCACATGGTACTTCGTAGATGCAGTTTTTCGTTTCTTGATGTTCATTCCTGGGTTTTGTTTTCATTAGTAGACCTTGAAGAGGGGTGCTTCTTGAGAATCATCTACTAGCAGAAATAAAGGTTCTGAAGAACACAGGCATTCACTAAGTATACCATACGTGAAAGGACTATCAGATACAGTCAGAAGAATAGGACAACACTATAAAATTCAAACACGATTCAGTAAGAGAATGCAGAAAAGATGGGCCATTGAGTGACAGTAGTGACTTTTCTTTGTTTATTTTGCTGTATGTTGTGCCAACTATTTTTGATCGGGGTTCAAATCCGGTCATTTTACCGATTTTTGTGATTTTTTGTATGCCCATTAGCTGTATTTGTTCATTTTGCTGTATGTTGTGTCAATTATTTTCGTTTACGGCTCAAATTCAGGACATTTGACCGATTGTTGTAATTCCGCCCGGACACGAAATTTAGCTCCAAATTTCTGGACATGTTCGGGATTTTCCGGACGGATGGTCACCCTACACAAAGAGTACCTAAGTATTTGATCATAAGAATAGGAATACAGCGCCACCTCTATCTCAAGCATGGAAAATTTGGTCAAAATACATTTTGAAAGCCTGCTCCTCACATGATGTCGATACCCGCCCGCGCCCCTCCCCAAAGGAAAGGGGTCATCCATCTACTAACAATCGATAACTCCCCGTGCCGACCATTAATTTGGATATTTTCCACCTGTCAAACGCTGAATCTAGTAGGCGATCGCTGTGCCGCGTCGGTCCGCTCCGCCCGAAAAAAAACTGCCGATCACTCGATCGGATTTTGTCCCGCTCAATTAGTGTATCTCACCGCCTACTGCGTCGGTGACAATCGACAATCGCTCATGCTTCCGTTGCCGTCATGCTTACATGGAAATACGTCCCATTTTATTACCGTGCCGTGCCGTGGTATAGAGATTTATCTCTATCTGTCGGCTTTTTTTCACTTTATACATTCATAATCATATATAGACAGATTATTATTATCTGATGCAGTACTTAGTACCCACTATTCAGATTTTGAGCTCGGAGTTAGAAAGAAAATTGAGAAAATAAAACATTTATGTAGCTTGCATTTGCATTTATGTGTAAGCTTTTATACCTAGTATACCTATCAACAATGAGAGCTATTATTCATCTCCCAAACCGCGGCGTAGATTACATTGATGCAGGTGATGCGTCGCATTCCTTGCAAAGATTTTTACACGTCTTTATTTAAAAAATTCACAGTCAAATTGAATTTAATTATCTGAAAATTTATTCAGATAATTAAATTTAATTTCAATTATCAAATGTATTTATTGGTCGAGCTTCACAGATAACGCTAAGGGCTATGCTAAATGCCAAAAATAAAAATATCTCGACAGTGCGATGATGCGACTGTCCTGGTCACATCTTGAACGCCGCAGAACGCGATCACAGCTCAACGAACTTTAGTGCCGTGATCATGTTTTCCCTGTGTCCACTGTTTAAGGTCGGTGGGAGATGCGGTTACCTAAACGCATCTCGTTCGCGGTATGAAGTAAAATATCGTTGCGCGTCGCTATGTACGATTCTGAGTGCGACTAGAAGAATTCATCTTAATTTTAAAATTTAAGATAAAAGAGATACGTTCACAACTCTGTTTTTTAACCTAGATTTAGTTTTCGTCTGAATGGGTTTGAATTTTTTTTTAATGTAATACATTGTATCATTGTTGTAACTTCAAAACTAAGGACTATATAATAAAAAAAGAAAAAATTCTTTATTGTGTTGGTTAAATGTTAAATGCAGTTACTTATTACATCCTCTTGTATTGATGCCACACTAAGGTGCTGCTCCCAAATACATTCCAAATGTTCTGGAAAATATGAAGCTCCCTCAAGCTGTTAAAATTGATCACGTTATGTTGCACACATTGTACACTTATTATGAGCATCAAAAGATAAAGCAAATTTTGAGTATACCTTCTATCTGTGTAGTGAAGCTTATTTATTTTGAGAGCCTAGTAAAACTATTGCTAATAAATCTCAAATGATTTCACATACTGTAGCTATTTCGTCAATAAGTAAAAACTGATGGTTCAAAGGTGCTGTAGTATTTCTACCTTAATGTTTTGTTTATTTGGCTTATTTTTGAGATCACAGTTTATACATTTTATGGTATAGTACATACGAACTCGTTGGTACAATTTTAAAAGATAATCATGTGGAAATGCTTTACATGGATGTGAATAAATTATTTTTGACATCTTGCTTTTCAGTGTCGTTCCAATTGCTACTGTAAAAACTAAATTTTTGAAGTTATCAATAAAAGTATTTTCGAGTTCTAAAATATAATTTACAATGTCCCTGGGTGGTATGGTAAGACCACCGAATAAATATTTTGTCTCACTATACGGTTTTAGCGTGATACAATCCTTTAAGTACCTGTAGCTCTTGAACTAATCACTTTAGACCCCAAGTGTGCTAGTTTGTTGGAATTGTTTTATCGGGAGGAACACAGGCACAAATATACATGGTATCCTATTAGTAATTTTGAATCGAATGTCACGTGACCAAAAACAAATACCTCATTGGGTAGTACAATGACAAAAAAAGACAACATCTGCTCTAATTTACATGTGCCCAGTTCCGACATATTTCTTGTCTTAATCGTCGTGGGATACCCTGCATTTATATCCCTTACATTTCAAGGTTTACCACAAAATAAGGATGGATCTGATTGTCATTCTCCATCCGTTAATACTTTTAAATTGACTGGTAATATCTTTTCTCGCGAAATTGATTACTCTCAAACTTCTAAATGATTATCCATTTCCTGCAAACAAATACGAGATAACAAAATCCGGTATTTTTGAGAAACTGTATACTCTTCGCGTTAAACACGTTCAACCTCTACTTTGCGCCGCTCCGTAGCTCTCGGCTGACGTCGGTACACGGTGTACCGGGGTGACGGGGCAAGGAGCAGGCCGTTTTGATATTTTTGCGGAGTGATCCAACTTATATGTATTCCGTAAACTTTGTCGTGACTCATTCATGGTGGCTCCATAGTGACCCTGCGCCATGCTTCTCTATCTTCTACAGCGCGCATCACCTGAGAGACCGACATGTGTGTGAGATCTTTTATTTGGTCGATATATCTCTCCTCTTGACCTTTTGCCATCCACCCTCGCCTGGATCATTAGTTTTTCCATGCCGTCCTTCCGTATTACATGTCCGCAATATTTAAGCATGCGTCTCTGAATTGTTGGTAGCAATCTTTCATTGTCGGGTATTTGATGGACGCGTTGGTGCGGTGCGCTGACCAGGGTATTCTTAGCATTCTTCGGTAGCATATCAATTCTTCTTCTGCATGCAGCATTTATGGTCCAGGATTCCGAGCCATACTCCGCAATTGAGAGCACTAGCGACTTGACTAGTCTTGTTTTAGTTTCCTTACGGATACGGTGATCTTTCCAGATTTTCACAAGTCTTCCCAACCCCTCTTTTGCCATCCCAATTCTTCTTCTAATTTCTTATTATAAATAACCTCGTCTTTAATCTCAATATCCTGGATTTGACCCAAAGGCAAAGGGATCGTGCCAGCCCGGTCTATATAATAAGCAAGTGGCATTTAGATCTATGAAGACGCAGTCCGCATTCCAGACTGACTTTCTCTATTCGTTGTAGGAGTTCATGCATTTCTTGTTCATTTTTAGCCACTGCAATAGTGTCATCAGCATATCGAAGATTCTAAACCCCTCCAATAGATACTCCACAAACGCAGTTCTCCAGCGCCTTCCTCATTATCCATTCTCCATAAATATTGAAGAGTATCGGGGAGAGAATGCATCCCTGCCTTACGCCTTTTCCTACTCTGAAGTTTCGTGAGTATTGATTTCCTATTTTTATTAGTGCTAGATTGTTTTCATATAGCTGTTTCTATGAGGTACGCTATGAAATATTAACTGACCCAGTCCGAATAAAACGATTCTTCAATCTTTCAAATGCATCGGTTTTAGAGTGCCTCCGTTCTGGATATCGCTGTTGATATATTCTAGAGGCAAGTTGATAATTTCTCCAAGATTCCCCTAAACACCCTTTATTTGTTCTTCCATGGAAAATTCATTTTTATAGCTCGACTTCCACACAGTACGAAAATATTGAGCAGATTGTGAAAACTGCCAATATTTCAAAGCCTACCTGATAAATCTGCTTGATAATTATGGATCACGTGTATAAAATTGTGTCCTCAGCATACCTGGCTTAGGTTATCTTGACAATCCAGGGTTTTAACTTCATCAAATACTATGATGGCCTTATAATTTAGTTGTTCGTTAAATAAGAATAAAATTCGATAGTACTTTCTCAAAATAAATAAATTTCAGTATACAAATAGAAAGTAAATTTAAAATTTGCAGTAAAATCGAAATATCTCAGAACTCGATGGTTGTAGGTATGAGATGCCATATAAATATGAAAGACAATATTGGAAGCAAATTTTTGGTATAATAAAATATGGGGGTTATGTTAATAAAAAAAGAGAAAATCTAGTTTTTGCATTCTACTTCACCATGCATATGAGCTTATGCCGGCTTTTTTTACAACCTGTTGTAAAACTAAATGAGATTTTTTATCTTCTCCCGTAAAAAAAATAATTTTTGATTTATTAATTTTCAATATATTGTTCGTTCATTTGACAACGATTTGGATGCAAAATTATCATAACTTTTGAAATACCCTGTATAATATTACAATATCTTATGTTTTGAGAACGGGAATCATTAGTAGAATCTACACATGGAATAATATATAGGATGTCTCATTAAAAAAAAAAATGTATGTTTGCATCACCACGAAGTTGTAGTTATGGATCACCCTGTATAAATCAAAATATTTTCTGAACAAGGAGCATATCCTTGTATACAACTTTTTTTGCTATCTTCTGCAGTAGTGGATTCATCGACCGATCCGGTATTAACTCATCTTGTACATTTAGGGGACCAATGTCTACCATCCCACCAAATTTCATTCCTTTGCGACCTGTTGCTGCCAAAAGCTTTCTTTTAGGACGTATCGATTGGACTAAATATTTTCTACTTTGTAAATTGCTGAAGAGGCAGGCAGTAGAAAAACAAGATTATTAGCATAGTACTTATATCCAAGCGGTAAGTAAACTTGTGCAATTCGCTCGGCCTCAGAATGAGTTGCATTGTGCCGCATGCTGCTATGACACAATTTAACCTCCAGGAACAGTTTCTCAGCGTTCATTTGCCTCCTTAATTATCATAGAAACACGAATACGAATGGGCCCAGCAGCTTCCAGGTCCATAAACAAAGCCCAGCAAGCGGTGGCCACCATACGCCCCATACCCGGGCCCCATCAGGTAAATTAACTTGTTCCGCAACCACACATAAATAATGGCGACACCATTATAAATCTCTGCATATTACTACTGAAACAAACCAAGGAAGGTGAATTACGACCACTCTAAATTATACTAACTCCGAGAATATTGGGTTGGTTCGCCCATGGACGGAGGTTAGATTGTACTTTTCTCCACATCTGATGACAGCGATATTCTATTTATTTATTTAATCGTGTCTCAGATGCACTTGAATTAATTGGTTATTTTTGTGTTTTTTACTTTATTTTATTCTTTTAGCTTCATTTTTAATTTTATGTACACTCACCGACACGAAAAACGGAACACCTGACATTTTATGATTAATTTTTTAAAATATAATTTTATTAATGTTTCGTTATCCTAAATACTGTCCCACAAAACATCAATTTTTAATCAATCTCTTTAAAAATCAGCCGTTTATTTGAAAAAGAAAACTGGATTTAATAAAAAGTGAACTAAAATGGAAATTGTATCTATGATTGTATCACTCAAAACTGCATAGTTGACCATGGATTTTTTACTGTTTCTGATAAATTTGACAGACGTCGGTCAAAGTTTGTCTGCTGTTAGTCCCCAAACCACGGCTGCTATGGTTGCGTTGATTCAAAACGGAAAAAGTGTGCGATATGTTGCCCAACGTTATCAACTCGTATCAAATAGCACTGTGCACCGTATTATACAAGTTTTTTTGGAAACTGGATGTTACATTAAACGACATGGCACTGGCCCCCAACGAAGGACTAACGCTCATGATGTTCGCTTTATCATTTTACAAGGTCTACGAGATCGTCATGAGACAGCTGCATAAATGAGAAATCGACTTCGTCACGTCCGAAATAGCAATGTAAGCGAACGAACCGTTAGACGAAGACTTGGTGAAGCCAATCTTAGTAGTCATAGACCCGCTGTAGGTCCTGAGCTTCTTAGACGTCATCGTGTAAGGCGACTTCAATTTTCGAGAAACCATGAACACTGGGGTGAAAATTAATGGGGGCGTATTTTGTCTACTGATGAGTCCAGATTTAGCCTACGGCCTCCAACAGGTGGTCGTGAAAGGGTATGGCGAAGACCACAAGAACGTTTTGCAGAATGTACCTTTAGTCCTAGGGAAGGCTACCAAGGTGTGGGCTAGAAATTCTCTGAAGGCACGCACAGAGTTAGTTGTACATCATACCAAGAGGTACATTGTTGTGATTTTATTGAAAATAGTTTTATTCTGATGTATGAAAATGCCAGACCCCACACCTCGAGAATTACTCAACAATACTTAAACGATGTAGATTGTGGACATTGATGTCTTGGATTGGCCAGCGTTAAGTCCAGATGCCAATCCAATGGAACATGTCTGGGACATGCGTGCGCGGAATACGAAGTCGTGTTCCTATTCTTTCAACCTTAAATGAATTGCAACATGCTCTTTTAGAGAAATGGGACCATATTCCTCAAGAAGACATTCGTCATTTGATTTTAGGTAAGCCAAGAGGAATTCAAGCAATCATTCGCGCAAGTGGAAGCAACACTTATTAAAAATGCCCCTGCCCAGTTTTTGCTAGTAATGCGTTTCATGTTTCAATAATTTAAGGTCATTTTAGCAAACTACCAATTTTTTTTGTAGCAGTTGTAGCAAAATATTTTTTTCAAATAAATGGTTGACTAATGTTAGAAATTACTTAAAACGTGTACCTAACTTTATTTGTGTATGAGTTATTGAAACAATAAAACATCACCAAACAATAAAGAAAAGGAATTATAGGTATATAACATGTCAAATGTTCCGTTTTTCGTGGCGTCGAGTGTATATTAGTAATAGTTAATTAGTAATTAGGGGAAGAATAAAGCGCATATATATATGACGATCACAGACGTCACAAGGGCAGAGATGATCGTCTGTATTTGCTCATATCTCTTTCCAGTGTCGTTCGCTTCCCATAGATCCTGGAATATGCAAGGGGTTTTCAAGGATGGGCAAGATAGGAGATGCTCCATCGTCTGGTTCTCCCCGCAGGCGCATATAAATGCATATAAATCCTATATAAGCATATTCTCATCTCGCTAAGTTATCTCAAGGTCTAGTTGTGGTCTGGTAGGGAAGCATTCGCCTTTCAGTATGGTTCCGAGTTGGTATGTGGTGCTCCGTTAGCTGCCGCTTCCACAGTACCTCTTTGGATGCTGATTTGGAGTTTGTCAGTGAATTTGTGGACATAATGAAATTCTTCCTGGATTTAAGTCTGGATTCTGAGGGCTTGTGCCCATATTGCCTACCCTGCTCAACAACAATTTTAATATAGTTAGTTTTTTTTAAGAAAATGATATATCATAAGTTCTGTATCACACATCAAGATACATGTATGTATATATTGTTTTTTTTTTAATTTAATATTATCGTCGACGTCGGACACAATATTCTAATGTAATAGCTTTCTTTTGTGTTTGTTCTTCTTGAACATAGTTCACTGCTGGTTAAGTAGAATAGCTTTAAGCTAGACTTCGCCAGCAGTTTAATGTATCTTTAAATGTACACCATTTTGTCAGCAATAAAGGCGGGTTATTATTATTATTATTATATAGCTTTTGTCCAATGAATCTGCTTCGTTCTGCCTCACATGAGACTTCTCGCCTGATTTGTGGGGGCCTATTTCCGCTAACATGTATAGGTGGTCCAGGTTGGTAGGTTTTAGACAGCCCCTGATTATCCTACAGGTGTCGTTCGGGGGAGGGTCAGATTTGTTAGCATTTTCCTATTTGAAAAGTAAAAGTTGAGGGTGTGTTTTAAGGGTTGAAGTACAAAAAAAAACGTTTTAAAGGCATGGTATGATAGATCCTATAGTACTTTCAAAGATTCCACTCAATCTACGTTTGAACTTTGTTTTGTTACGAGAATATCACGTGTCGATAAAATTCAGTGTCACCCTGTATAGTCTCTCGAAGTATGTCATTAGCGATAGCGCTAATTAATTAACGTGCTTGTAAATTACACAGCAAAATTCAAATCAGAAACTATATTCCTAGAATATGCGACTACACATGTCAAACTAATAAAACACGTAGTCACACAAAATACAACAGTTAGGCGTGGACGAAAGGTTACACAAAGTATTCAAAAAACCTGTCATCCTGAAGGCGTGTAGTATTGTGGGATCCTTCCTAAATTCAGACCAGTAATAGTTCAGGTGTTGACTTGGCACAGCCCGTCACCACTTGTTGCTACCGCTATCATGCGAGATGAACTTAACAAATCAGAATAATAATAATACACTCTATTCTACCGTAGCCAAAGATAAAAGAAGTATCAACAAAATTATATAGTATCTATCAAACTTACGGTATGAAGTTCAGCTTATGGAGGTAAACCTCCATAGCTGTTCTTCCACTTAGCCCATATGACGCAAAGAGAAACGGTATTTAGGTAAAGAACTGAGTATGATATTTATAATAAAAAAAACATATAGTTTAGATTTTCATTTTGCAGACTACTACTATACACTATAGAAATATGGAGACACAAAGCAGCAAGTTTAACAAATATACAGAGAAAAGGAAATGAGAGAAAAAAGTTTGCAATGATACATAAAAATATTAAAGATTTATGACATAGAATAGATTCAAAAGAAACACTTGGTACTTTTTGTTAAACGTTGAGGCTGGACATCGAAGCAGCATGGGAGACAGCTCATTAAATGCCTTAACTATGCAATATGAAAATGACCGTTCAAAGCAAAATGTTTTGTGTACTGGAGGAGTTAGCTTGCCTTTAAACCTCAGATTTAGCATATGAACATCTGTCCGGGGTTATTTTCAAATACAAATATGCCTGCTTTTGAAACCGTATAATTCTATAATAAAGGTTCATGCAATGAAGTTACAGTTACAGTTAAAGTAAAGACAACCCCAACTCAATGGCTGCTGTACTCTCTGGAATAGCCCCACCGCAGCTGCGAAGGACTGACGCCCTTCTAAGGGACTATAACAAGATTACGGCCAACAACAAACTGCCCATCCACCGAGGAATACCCCCGTTGCAGAAAAAACAGACTTAAATCCCGACAACCACCAATAAGGGATGCAGAAGGGCTTAAAACCAATAAATTCGACTCCTTAAACCAATGGCGCTCCCAGTGGGAAGGTTGCGCATGATGCGCATTTATGGGGGCAGCCTTACTTCCAGGATCAGAACTACCCCGGAAAGAGTGGGTAAAACTTAATAGAGTCCGAACAGGCCACGGCAGATGTGCCGACTTCCTTTACAAGTGGGGCTATGTGCAATCTCCCTTATTTGACTGTGGCGCGCCCCGCCAAACTATAGACCATATTACGAGCGAATGTGAACTGCGTACGTTTCAGCATGGTTTCAGGGATCGTGAGAAGAGTGCTTCACAGCCACACCGTTGGCGCTGAAGTGGTTGAAAGAACTGGACATCAACCTGTAAATATCAAAGACTATGTATCTTAGTTTGTAGCTGTATATATTTTATTTTAGTTTAGGTTATAATAGTTTTTTTAATCTATATTTACTATTGTCATGTTTTTGAGAGATACGATGAAAATAAAATGCAATAAAGTTTTCGTCTCTGTTCCATATCTAACCATTTACAGTCTTTCGACTTGTGGCTTATAGGTTATCGCCTCCGTATACCATATAACACCATATATAAGTCTTCCTTGTAGAAATCTTCCTTGCGCGACCATGTTGCACCCCCTGCAGGGACCAAGCCACATTAACACGACCATCGCCCTTTCAAGGGTTCCGAGAAGGGTCGTGGGGTTGGTCGTTTTTGGATTTCTTCCTTCACTCCTATCAATCTTGATAATTCTATTTTTTGTGCTGGGATATTACAGAGAATCGAGATATGCATCGAAGAAAGTTATATGTTTGTGGTTTAATAGTTTTGGGTGGTTCTAGTGAAAGGACATTATAATAATAATGATGACATCGTTTGGATTCGTCTATTGGAGAGAAAATATCAGAAGTTTAGTATAGACTCAGAAAGAAGAGAATTGATGAGATCTAATGGACTATAGACAAGTGATTGCAATGCATCCTTGAACATAATCGATGGCAATTTTGATTAAATTTGGTGCATATTGTTATATTAGATCACTATCTGCTACTGGGGCAAGGAGGGAGAAGCATCTATAGTGCATTTCAGAAAGGTATAGAGCAATAAAAGCGCATTACTTACACATTATTTATGCAAAGCGACTACAGAGTGACCCAGCGAATACTTGAGCCATTTTTCATTGTTCGCCATTGATTTCATTACAAAATTATTTCCTCTGACCACCCGAATTTGGGGCAATTAATGATTTTGGCTATTGTTTTCTATTCAATAAAACTGAAAGTGGTGGACCAAAAACGTACTTGTAAAAAGGAAATAATTTTACTTAGTATAAGGTATACCTTATTTTTATTGAGCACACAAAAAATCTATTATACAGAAATATGTGTGATGATTTATTGAGTGATATGAAGTAGTGCAATTAGAATATGGGATATTTTCCACATGGCAGTGTCTTGGATGTATAGATGTTTTAAGAAAAGCTCCTTTGGAAGAATCTTAGAAATGTCTTTGCAACGGCGTACCATTTTTAGTAGCAGTCTGAGGAACCTCTTTGGACCTCATGCCTCCCTTCTGACTCATCAGTGTCTGGGACCTATATCCCTTAGTTGTGTGTGCGACTCGTCATCGATGCTGGGGTTGAGGACGCCCTGGACAGGCTGCTGAACTTCCCCAGT
This sequence comes from Callosobruchus maculatus, assembly GCA_951848785.1. NCBI lineage: Eukaryota > Metazoa > Arthropoda > Insecta > Coleoptera > Chrysomelidae > Callosobruchus > Callosobruchus maculatus. The sequence goes on from CATOUR010000296.1 coordinate 10,498,561, forward strand.
GTTTGTACACCCCTACGGTGTACACTCCAGGAGCACTGACGTGCAATCGAATAACCTAGTAACTTGAGTTACTAGGTTTTTGCTTTGTTTGTATATATTGAACCACTAGCTCGAGCTCTATCGGTAGTTATTTATTAATTGCAAATCGGACTGCTAGTTTCGAAGACATTGAGACCTCAGTTTTAGTAAATAGACATACTAAAAATATATATTTTCATATATAGAGATACTTGAATTCATTGGGATACTTGAATCAACTTAGTCATATGTGCTATCGTAAAGCCTAGTAAGTCGAGCTACTTAAAACCTTTACTTGTATAAAAAGATAGTAAACTGATCTGCTGATTATTCAAATTCATAATTACAAACAAAAATATACCAACTACTCATTTGTGTAAGGTATAATGCAGCATTACTATACCTGCAGGGGACTGGGAGATAACAGAACTATTACTGAAATGTTTGTTATAGATGAGAAAGTGTCACAAGCCAACTTGAGTCTAAAAACAGCGACAGAGGCAATCAAACTGGGTTCTAAGAAAAGTAAAAGGAAAAATGAATGAGTTGTTACCGCCTTGTGGAATAAGTTGCAAAAAAATTATATTTGAGTATTTTGCGGAATCGCAGAGGATCAGCAAACTTCATCTCCAGAATACCCATTAAGGCTTTTATGGCACCTTATCCGTTTGCAAGAAGATGTTTATTCATATCTTTAGTTTCAAAACTAATGGAACAACTTGTTTCATAAGACGAAAGATCAATGACTTGCCACGTTTAAGGGAGAATAGAGGAAAAAACATGTCGAAGTAGGCAACTATTATAGACCAGCTGATGGCCACGTTGAGATGAGGTGGAAGATTCAGTTAAAACAGCAGCCACCACTCAACTAATTTGTTGTTTGCCAAATGAAAATATGCAATATTCTTAGCTTTTACTATTTCCTTCAGGTTGATACATACTTGTTTTAGGAGTGCTTTTACGTTTATACAGATATATCGAGTTTTAGTTGAGTAGTGGTATTTAAGTGTGTTCTTGTATTGCTACGTAGTACTTCTCGCTTAATAGGCGTATGTTTTTTACCCTATTTAAGACTATTTTGATGACCTTTTGTTGAATAAGTATTGTAAAAATTGAATACATTCGCACGATAAAGAACTAGCATAAGATTTTAGTTCAATAAAAATACAGTGGCAAGTGTTACCTTATACGCATAGTTATGTTAGCAAGAAAACAAAATGAGAAAATTATCTAGAACACCTTAACTTAGAACAGTTTTACTATGCTGGCGACAGACAGACTAGAAAACTTGATGCAAAAGTATAGATAATATGATATAGAACCGGGGTTACTAATCTGTCTGATTGTAGGTCTGTTTTCGATGAGGTACACCCAAGCCACTTACTATGCTTTTGTATAGTATATTTAATATATATTCATCATAAGTAGACTTACTATGTTTTTGAGTTGTATACCGTCTGAGTAATACACAGTTAGTGATTAAAGACCTTAACATATCTTTTTTGTAAAAAGCAAATCAAAAAAGTCTTTTCAATAGGCCGAAAGAGAAGGAAAAAATCTATATTAAGTGTACATCCGATTACCAAAAAACTTATTTACAGAAAAGTTATATGCAAAAAAAATGAAACAAAACTTCAAATCGATTTTGCCAGAGTTGTCGTTTTTTGAGTTACTAGGTTTTTCGATTGCACGGCAGAGCAGGGTTTTTAGTGAGACAGAGACATGTTATGTTATAAGCGACTGTCAATAATACCAGAACTACAATCGGCGGCAGTAGATCTTATTCCCCACCTTAAGGATGGTCTAGTATAGGGATTGGATGATTGCAGCAGACGATATTTAATATATCTGTTATACTTATGTGCTTTCTGTCCCTTTTACTTCCCTCACCGATAGGTGAGGGCATAATACACTTTTTTAGGTCCATCCAAATACTGCCCTGCTTATCACAGAAACAAAGGGACTTTTTGTCACTAATACATACATATTGTTTTAGATCGTTCTATATTGCGTAACGCGAAAATTATTGAATTGTTTTTAATGAAATTTTGACACAATATAGCTACCACGGCGAGGATGGAAAACGCGTATGTTTTCAAAAAACCGTGTCAGTGGCGGCGCAGCAATAATAAAAAACTAAAAATAGAAAAACAGTTCAAACTTTGTTTTTAGGCGTTTTGGGGTTCCTGATCATTTTCTACCTTTTATTGGTGGGGGTGAATTTGGGGTGGCTAGGGGGTGAGGGGTTGTAAAACTGAAACATTTGTTCTATTCATAATGGGCTGTCAATCGACCTTTGAATGAAACACCTAGCGACATAATACCTTTTTTTAGGTCCATCCGAACATTGTCTTGCTTATTATAGAAACCAAGGGATTAAGAATTTGTGATGTATATATGTTAAGCTCAATACCCGAATTCGGGCAATGCCCGAAAAAAATACCCAGAACTAGTTTTGAGCAAGGAATATTTCCCAAACCTGAAATATTAATTTTATACGGCTATTGAGCATTACCAAATAGGTAGAACTAGTTTTGCGCATCTTAAAATGACCAGAACTAGTTTTGCGCATCTTGAAATGCACAGGAACTAGTTCTGTATATTTTGGCATGGTGGCATTTAGAATTGTAGAGGAGATTTTTTTCGATACATTGTTGATACATTTTTTATTGCAGAGACATGAATGTTAGGTTAGGTTAGGTTTATTCAGTATAGGGAGGTAATGATCTTTTGTCATGAGATTATGTTTTTGTGTACTTGAAGCTTCAAGTATCCGAACTAATTCGTATTCGAAATTAGCTTGATTTTTCCCACAAGCAGAAACAAAAAATATTCAAAGCAACAACATAAACATAACCTTACCTTTTCATTATAACTGCTACTGGCTATCCAGTACCACAGAACTAGTTCTATGCATTTCAAGTTGCGCAAAACTAGTTCTGTGCATTTCAAGATGCGCAAAACTAGTTCTGCCTATTTGGTAATGCTCAATAGCCGTATAAAATGAACATTTCGGGTTTGGAAAATATTCCTTGCTCAGAACTAGTTCTGCTCATTTTTTTCGGGCATTGCCCAAATTGAGCTATTGGGCGTAACATACATTATAGGTACATACGAATATTGTTTCACGTTCTGCATTGCGTAATGCGAAAATTATTGAATTTATTTTAATGAAATTTGACATAGTATTACTACCGCGGCGAGGATGGAAAACGCGTATGTTTTGAAAAAAACGAGTCAGTGGCGGCGCAACAATAATAAGAAAAGCTAAAAATATAAAAGAGTTCTAACGGTTTTAGGCGGTTTGTAGGTACTGATCGTTTAGGATCGTCCAGATGAAGCATGCAGAAGGAAACTGCGGCTTCCTACTTTCTAAGACGCAAGATGCAAGAAACTGTGTAGGAGAAGTTTCGTAGTGGATGCTTTTCTACGGGCGGGTAGGAGATGATTTGATTGCAAGGGGATTTCAGACTATAGCTTCATGCAATGGGAAAATAATAAAATGGTATCATCATTATGTCAGTCGTCTAAATGCAAAACCCGACAAGTCTACGGTAACAAATTTTACAGAAATCAAGAAACACAGATCAAAGTCTTATTATGAGCGAAAATAATACTAAATCGGGAATATGATAATATACGACGTTTTAGGATGTTAAGTCTCAACGCCCCAAAATCTAGGACATATGGTTTTTCGATAAAATTTGACTTTTAAATTTGGACACGTTGGGTTTTGCATGTTAGGAACTGTGACATGTCGTGTTTAGACTGCTATTTTTGTGGAATCGGATCAAAATAAATGAAACACTTATCAATTTGGATTATTTTACTGAATATAAATGAATCTAATCAAACACTGTGCTCAACGACAGAAACAAGGTTTAAACGTCAAAATCTAAATTTTCTGACAAACAAAATTCTTCAGAACTAGCAAATGCATTTTCACAATTAGCTTCGATCCTCTGCATTAATGTGGACCTAGCTTCTGTTGAAGTAGGCTCTCCAAAATCCGCATCCAAAGCATTTTTCAAAAAACATGGTTATTTTTATCAATAATTTATCAATACAGCATACGTAAACTGAAAAACACATGAATTCACCACAACGTATTTTCAGCGACACAACGGTCAGAATATCTCGTGTGATCGACATGTGACTTGCTCCCGTTCTCCGTATTGGCTCCTGTGGACATGTCGGTGTTTGCACCTAAGTCTAGTTTTCGTAGCCAAATATCTCATGTCTAATGTCGGGTTTTGTAAGCGAAGAATGTAGAAAATGGTAGCGCTTTAAATAATGAACAAAATGGTATATAAAACTCCATTTTAAAAAATTTGTGACTTGTCGGGTTTTGCATTTAGACGACTGATGTGTGGGAAGTACTGAGTCAATCAACTTGACTCCATTTTTTATACTCCGCATGATAATGACGATCGTTACCTGAGGACGCTCTTGCTCCCAGTCCTCATTCCGCGCTGGTCAATTTACAATGGTCATTGGTCACACACACTACAGTACATGACTGCAGACTGGATAAATTCCGAGGCGGATAGACCGTACCTGTAGTGGGAAGTTCAACATGTGGCAACCTCGCATCACCTAACCCTATTTCCTAACCGGTAATTGGCGAGTATTTGTTCCCGGCTGACAAAAACGGGAATAATTTGTCGGCTATCGTGCATAAAATCACGCGCGGCACGCGGTGCCGCCGCCGACGCCGAGTAGCGGCATGCGGCATCGGCCAGCTACGGTCGCCGCTACGCTACGAACGGCAGAACGGCGGCGCGGCGGATATAATAGGATAATTGATTAAGGCGCATTTCCCACGAAGCATGGCATGGCTTTGCACACTCGCTACTTTGAAATATCAATAAGCCAACGAGCTGCTTGACGCTGCCGCCGCGCCGCGCCGCTGCCACAGCATAAAGAGTAAACCAGCAGCGAAACTCAAGCCGAATCTTTCAGGACGTTTTCGTGACCTTGAATCTTTCGGGCCTCACTTCGACCGTCGCATTCAAGTCGCGTTAGAGAAGCGCTTCCCAGTAAACACTCATACGTTAGTTACAGTATATTCAATCCCAAGACAGACTTCACATAAACAGTCGCATGCAGCATTAGCGTGGTTACTATCCACTGCCATCTGCGAACGCGCCTGCTATAGACCGGTGCAATTATGGAATTTTATATTACTATTTAAATGAGTTGTCCCATTAACCCATTGCAACTTAAAAGTAGCCAGTTGCCAGTTTCAAATGATCATTTAGGCAATGAACACTTGACATCGCATATTTGGATCTAATTTTCAGTCAGTCTTGGGGGTTTTTACTTGCCGGATTATAACATACAATTCACTCACAGTGTACTGGACTATTAGAGACCCTACCGACATGAGCCGATCACGCACGCGGACTTGTTTTCTTTTGGTCTGGCTTGGCTGTGAATACAGTATAAATGTTATTTAATCCCTGACACCTATTCATTTTTACGTTACTTTTTTTACGTACAATCAACTTAAAAATGTCGCGGTTTCTAACGTTACAAGTAACGTATAAATATACGTTTTATCCCGGTTTTAAAAAAGCGATCATTATACGTTTAAAAAAGTTCAATTTGTAACCCTTTTCGAAAACGTTTAAAAATCGTGTATTTGCAACGTTAATAAGATATTATTTTTGCCCCAATTAAAACATTACTCTGAGGTAGTATTTGAATTGCTATTAATATACCTAGTGCTTATAATTTTAAAGGTTATCATAAATAAAACGCAACGGTTGTTTTTTTAACGTATTTATTAAACTCTCATTAATAAGTGGATACATCAAATGAAAAGGCTGCTTATAAAGGAATATACATATAATATATAACTTAAAATAGTAAAACTATATACACAACTTTAAGGGCTCTTATAAAAAAAAATGTAAAATTTTTGTTTCGTTAAAGTTGCTCGTTTTGTTACTTTTCTTTGTACTTGACGTTTCGAGGGAATCTTAAAATGTGGCATAATTGACAATTAGCCAAAAGCAGAGCATTTTTATTAAATCTAGAACAATCCTAACTATTTATTTTTCATGACCGCCACCACAACGTGTCCGGCGTTAATAAAAATTAGGAAATCACAGTTTCAATTTTGCGTTAATCCAAATCTTTATAAATGTACATGAAAATAAACCAATACAGATTTATTCCTTCAACAGTATAAAACAAAATGTAAAAAAGCCAAATAATAATCAGGAAGCATCATAATTATAATGCTACTACTAAGAAACGGTTATAGGTACTCCATATGAGTTGAGAAGAAGAACCAGGACAAACGCACGCCACCAAGCGACGAGTTGTAATTGCATCTTTTGCATCTCTGAGGTCCACAGCAAAATTTTAGCATTAAGGACATTCGCATTTTCATCTCAGCAAATTAGTTAGTCATGTAGATGTACCTACCAAACGCAAGACCTGTACTACTCAAGAAGCGGAAAACACTTGTTGACTCTACACAACACGGGTGTAAATGGCCGCCGCCAGTACTGATGTCACGACATACACGCACAGCCTGGCTCTTTCGGACCAATCAAATTGCTCTGTTTAGAAACTACGTTATTATAACGTTGTACCTGAACGAGCAATGCACGTTATTTTTATCTGCTATCATAACGGTTTGTATAGCTTATAGAGGATTAGCAAAATTATGTATTTTGTTTGTTGTTAGACGCTTGACCAGATTTTGCTCCTAATTTAAAAATGAAAAACTTTTGAAAAACCAGTTGCTCATATGGTTAATAAAATGGTTTAGTCAAACGATACTTCAAAATTGAATACATCATTTTTGTCACACTTTAGCTGTGGAGTACACAACGTTACTCTAACGTGAAAGTGAGCCACCGTAGAATTATGTATTTAATGAAACGTCATTATGACGCCTTAATCAAACGGTATAATTTGACACCAAAATCAAACCGTTAACATTCTAACGTAAACGTTTTATCAACCGTTCACACGTTTAAATTACGTCTAAATAACGTATATGTGTTTACAGGGTTAGTACAGGACCTAAGCGAGAATATTATATTCTTAAAAATCCCATAGTGATAATTATATGCACGCTCGGGAACAATGGTCGGCATTTCGTTTAAAAGACAACTATGCAGAATTAATCTGTTCAGATAATAGCACGGAAAAACGCCATTGTGCAAGGTATGAGCATATTTCCGGAATGCCTCTTTTCGAATTATCTAATCGGCAAATAATGAAATTTTAGGACGAAAGGCTGTTCAAAAAAGGACAGGAAAGGGATGATTAATGATGGTATTTCAGATTTCTCCAAAAATAACAGTCTCTATTTATACAATTTCGATATAATCCGATATATATAATATAATTTATAATTAGTAAGTAAATACTGAATGATAAAATTACAAAATTGGCTGTAACGTTGGCACATATTTTCATTTTATTACCAGCAAAATTCGTACATATAATGGACATTTACCATTTAAACGTTTTACATTTTTTTACTCGCTTTTCCATATAACTAGTTTCCTGTTTCGATTAGGTATTTTAAAATTATTATTTATTAATATCTTTTATTGTATAATATAGGCGTATCCTAGCCTGACAGCAAAACAATTCAAGGTGTCCCTAGACAAACAGCACTTCACGTTTGCCGATTAGCTACGAACACAACAGTCGACTCGCTCGCTAGGCACCTGAAGCCCCAATTTCCTGAAGTAGTTGTGGAGTCAATTACCTCAAAACATCCCCAGATGTATTCATCTTTTAAAGTTTGCATTCAAGATAAAGACTTCAACAGAGCGATGGATCCTAGCTTATGGCCAACTGGTGCTTGTGTAAGCCGTTTTTTACACTTGAGAAGAAGGAAGGACCAGGAGACCTAACTACAGTGAGCAGTGACAAAAGTGACGTGAACATAACTCGTAAACAGTTAAAGTTGTTTTTTATTAATATTCAATCATTGAAAAATAAGATAGATCAGTTAGATGCGTACTTGTGTGATAAAAATGTCAACGTGCTATGCTTTAACGAAACGTGGTTAACTGATGTGGAGGTAGAATGCCTGCGTATAGAAAACTTTTTTGTTTCATCGTATTACAGCAGAACCTGCCATAAAGGTGGTGGAACAGCTATTTTGACAGATACAGAGTGTGACTTTAAAACTTATTGAACTATGTGCAATTTTTTTTCAGTCTACTGAGACATATTTTATTAACGTCTATCGTCCACCGAAAGGTGACTTTGACCAATTCTTACACGTATTGGATTCTGTGTTGATAGAAGTTAGTAATAGTAACAAAAAGACTGTAGTTATAGGGGACTTTAACGTACACTTCAACACAGAGCAGAGTGAATGCATGAAGCTATGTAATTTGATGAGAACTTTTGGTTTTGAGAGGATGGTGAATGAGAATACTAGAAATAAAAACTGTTTAGACAATGTATTTATCAATTTTGATGAAAACTTGTGTAAAGTATCAGTTGTTGATTCAAATCTTTCAGATCACAGTGGTGTTTTTGTGGATATATCGTATCCCATCTCAGATGACATCAAAGATACCCGCATAAAACTTTGTAGACCAATAACAGAGGCTGGTAAATATGCCTTTTACAACTTAGTAGAAAATAGTGACTTCTCTTTCGTTACTGACAACAATTTAAGCGCATCCACAAAATTCGATATTTTCTTGCAGGTAGTGAATGGCTGCTATAGTGCAGCGTTCCCCGAAAAGCGATACATAAATCGAGTTACTGCGCAAAGCCACCAACTGTGCTGGTTTGACGAAAAAATAAAAAATATGAGAGAAAGTCTTCGATTTCTTGATTTATGTTATAAACATCGAAATATTACAAACAAAAACACCTTTAATGCAACTGACATAAGTCCTGACCAATTCAATAAGTATTTCACCACTGCAGCCGAAAATTTGGTGCGACAGCAAAACCATCGGGACAGTAGCGCTAACATAAATATAGAAAGCATAAGACCACCGAACTCAGTAAAGGAATGTCAATTTGAAAAGTTTACTTTCATTGAGGTTAGGGATATAATAACTTCATTAAAAAGTAAATCTAGTAAGGATATATACGGTCTTAACGTAAATCTAATAAAAACTATTAAGGACATAATAGTGATTCCACTAACAAAACTCCTTAATCTTTGCTTGCAAGAAGGTATATTTCCCGACTGCTTAAAATTAGCCTTAGTTAACCCAATATATAAAAAGGGCGACAGAAATGATCCTGCAAACTATCGCCCAATATCTCTCTTACCTATTTTTTCGAAAATTTTTGAGAAAGGCTTATATAACAGGTTGATACATCACTTTGAAGCCAATAATTTTTTTACAAATTGTCAACACGGCTTCCGTAAAGGTCGCGGTACTGTGACAGCTATTCACGATTTTGTGAAGAATGTCATGGATGCATTTGAAAATTATGAATATAATTATACATTGTTTCTTGACCTCAGTAAGGCTTTCGACTGTGTATCACATGTCATGTTATTAAATAAACTACAAAAATATAGTATATCATCTGACAGTTTGACTCTTCTAAGATCATACTTGGAAAATCGAGCCCAGATCATCAAAATCGGACATAAATTGTCTCAAACCGAATACCTGAAGATAGGTGTTCCGCAAGGATCCATCCTTGGGCCTCTGTTGTTCCTTGTTTATATAAATGACTTACCTTGGCTACAAGAGTCAGTATTCCATGTGTTATACGCAGATGATACAACTATATCAGTTAGATGCAAGGATATCAATAATGTCCTTACAATCACGGATGATGCACGGTCGAAGGCTGAACTCTGGTTCAGAGAAAATGGTCTTGTCTCTAACCCTGAGAAGTCACAGACAATGTTGTTAACCCTACGTGAGGCCGAACGTGATCAAATAAACACTTCCATAAAATTTCTAGGCGTTCACTTAGATCCTCACTTAAAGTGGGACGTGCACGTTAATAAAGTATGTACAAAGCTTTCAAGTAGTGCTTTTATGTTGAGAAATCTAAAAGGCATAGTATCCTCAGATGTACTAAGAACAGCATACTATGCTCTGTGTCACTCTGTACTGAGCTACGCAATTCTTATATGGGGACATGCTTCTGAATCCAGCAAAGTTTTTGCGGTGCAGAGAAGAGTTATTAGAATAATATCTGGTTTGGGATATCGTGAGGATTGTAAGCAAGCTTTCATAGCCCTCAATATTCTAACTGTTCCATCTATATATATTTTAGAATGCCTTACATACGTATATACTAACAAAGACACTTTCTTGACATATACTGGTCAGCACAACCATGATACAAGGCACAAAAATAATATCATCACTCCTTACTATCGACTCAAAAAAACCCAAAATGGCCCAAACCATCTAGCAATAAAAATGTTCAATAAGTTGCCAGAAGACTTGAAGAATCTATCAAACATCACACTCTTTAGAAGACAAATAAAAGGATTTCTATCGCAGAAGGCATTCTATCACTACAATGAGTTCTTTGATTGCGTGTTTACATAAATGTCTTAATGTTTGTGAACGATTTTTCTGTTAATTATTGTCTGTTGTATTATACTATTATATGTTATACGTTTGTCGACCTAAATACTTTTTAAATTGTTATTTTTATACTTCTCTTTTTTGACTTGTGAAAGTACAATGTGCATATCACCAATAAATTATCTATCTATCTATCTATCTATCTATCTATCTATCTATCTATCTATCTATCTATCTATCTATCTATCTATCTATCTATCTATCTATCTATCTATCTATCTATCTATCTATCTATCTATCTATCTATCTATCTATCTATCTATCTATCTATCTATCTATCTATGTATCTATCTATCTATCTATCTATCTATCTATCTATCTATCTATCTATCTATCTATCTATCTATCTATCTATCTATCTATCTATCTATCTATCTATCTATCTATCTATCTATCTATCTATCTATCTATCTATCTATCTATCTATCTATCTATCTATCTATCTATCTATCTATCTATCTATCTATCTATCTATCTATCTATCTATCTATAGTCTTAAAATATAATTTAGTGGGGAGTTATCACATGGATGACAATACCTTAAACTGCAAATCGCTAATATCATAAGCTTTTGACGGATGAATAAGCTTATCCCATCATTCTAATATCAATAAAATATCCATATGTCTATATTGTAAAATATAAAACAAAATTTACAAATATATAACATTATTTTGTAATCTAAATGTATGTTTAAGGACTGAGAATGTTTCTTTTTATACACAGTTAAAAAGCATAGTAAATAATCAAATAACTGATATTGGATGAAAGAATAATGAACACATTATCTTTACTTACCTTTCAAAGTCTGACGGAAACGCAAACAAGCTGAATTTACAGTTTCTTGACGTGTTCGTACAGAGCGAAGCTGAACAACGATACATTCCTCGTTCCATCACATCCACCGGCAAACGCACAACAAAACAACTCAATGCGGCCCTGGAATTCACGGTGTACACTCGTCAACGGCAAAGCGTATACTGAGACATGGCCGACTCTACACTAGGCCGGAGCCTTAGATGTGGCAACGTGGCTTAGCTGTCAAATAGTAGCCCTATAGTTTCAGAATAATTATTACATTTTATATGTATTAGAGTTCATCTCGGTCAATAAATTAAGAAAAATACTTTTTAGAACTACTACTACTAATATCACTTACATCTGATGTCTGTTTCATCACAGTCAGACACTACAAAATAAAAATAAACGCAATCTGTTTGCTGCTGCCACTTCCATTTCCACTTAAATGAACACTCAATTTACTTTGTAAATTATCACTTGAGCTAGAAAAATTCACTATTAGGTCACTGTGAAACCATTCTTGCTGGTCTTGATTTCTCTTTCAGTATCAAATCCTTTCATAGGTATGCCTCAGGATATGCCCAGATTTTTCTGTGATATTTGGGAGGTCCAGAAAACATTATAGGTACCACATTGTGCTTTAAAATAGGTCTTATCCTTTGAAATGTTTGTCAATTATTGTCTTTATCCTTATAAATATAACCAGCCCTTCCGAGGAATACCTTTCACCCACTTCTGTTTGTGTCCCTTATCGGACGCACAATTGCTAGTGCAACCTGGTACTACACACTTTGCAGGCATCTTTTTATCTTTATAGTTTCATTTGTGCAGGTAAATAAATAGAAACCCATTAAACATCACCTTGCAACGTTCTTTTTAATCTGGAATAAGGTGATGTTGGACCATGGTTTGGTAGTCCTCTACTGGGCTGCAACCTGGTACTACACGCTTTGCAGGCATCTTTTTATCTTTATAGTTTCGTTTGTGCAGGTAAATAATTAGGAACACATTAAAAATCACCTTCCAATCTCCTTTTTTGCTCTAGAGGATTACACTAATGACTTAACAACAAATAAAAGCTCGGTCCCCGATTCAGTGTTGCCATATTTCAATGCTCCGGTCTAGTGAGTAGGGTCGGCCATGACCTAACGTTCTGCATCGGGAACGCATCGGGAAGAAGCCGAAAAAGTTTGTGCATGTTTCTCGCATCAATTTGAAGAGTTGCGCTGCTGGTTTACTCTTCATGATGTGCCGCTGCCAAGGGAATTATTCGATGTTTCGATGTCGATGGCATCGCGCGCTAATAGGTGAATGGCGCGATTCAACTCTGATAGGAACTCAGGGTCGGATCTTCGGTTTTCAACTCCTAATCAGCGCTGTGGTACAAGAACTCCTAATTTTGGCCTAAATCTATTTCCGGTACATTTTAGTTTTGGGCTTATACTGTGCACAATATATTAGCTACATCTCGAATTAAGGGAAAACAGCAATAAATTTGAAATTTGTCAGCGTTGTCTCGAGTGTTTTTCGACGGTCACAACTATGTACTTCTTAAAATTAGGATCTCTTTAATACATGACATGAGGAAATATGTCTGCACTTAGAAGCTAAATGTGTAGTAGATTTGGCAATGATGACGTTCCTAAGAATTTTATGCAACGAACAGAAGAAAAAGTTAGAAAATTTTGTTCTAATACCTTACAAAGGTGGAAAGATAATGCTAGAACTCTTTTTTTCCAAAAAATACTATTTTAATTTTCGATGGGCGCGTACCTAGCTTTTTTTAACTTTTAACACTGCTGTGAAATCAGATTCCTGTCTTTGAAGAACAACCAGGCTTTATACTTCAATTAACAACATTATTCCATGCTGCACCTCAGAAGGTCTATTTGCAGCATATGTTCTTTTCGAACCCAATGATATATTTCGATATGCTAAGCTCTGCCTTGCTGGTTGCTCTTGGATTTCATATACTTTTGGAGTTTTTGAGAAGACAGTTTTTGAGTGCTGCCATGGTTGGTGCCTTTGTTTAAACCTATTGTGATATGTATATATGTATATTTATAGTTGTGATGTACTGGTAACACCCAGTATATTGTATTGCTCCAATTCATAAGCGTAAATAAGCGTATACTTGTTTAACTAAGATTGTTTATAAACAGAGTGAGTGTGTTAAGTAGGTATGTCAATAGGATGTGGGTTAGATATAAGATACATCTGGAGTTTGTAACGAGGTCAGATCAATATACAATACACCAAGTTTCAAGTATGAAGTGGTTTTACTCAGGTCTCCCCTAAGCCTCCTGTTTAGTGCAGTGTGTAACAGAAAGGTATCTAGATAATCTATCAAGAATTCTGTTACTATCTTTCCATCTTTGGGAGGGATTAGTACATGCTTTTTTTAACTTTTTCCTCTGATTGTCGCATAAAATTCCCAGGAAGATCGTCACTGTCAAACCTACTACAAAAGTGTTGCTTAAAACTGCAAATGTTGCAAACTTCAAAAAGCAACACTGACAAATTTCAAATTTATTGCCGTTTTCCATTCATTTGGTATATTGTCAATACCTATATCCTGTACAAAATTTATTCAAAACTAAAATATACCGGAATTCGGTTTTGCTCAAAATTTAGAGGTTTTTGTACCACACCACAGCAAATCAAACCTCTCCTAAGTACTTGAACCTATAATAATATCAGTCATATTGCATAAATATATTAATAATCAGGATCATCACATAATGTATAGTAATGAAAAATACAAAATAAATTTATACTTGGATTCGCACAAGGGCGGCCAACCACCCAGGATTGGCCCTGCTCCTGATAGAAGTACCCCGTGTACTAGGCTAGATGGATCACCGACGAGTCGAGCCGTACGTCACCGAAATGAGTTGAGATTTCGCCCCATTCGCAGTAGATATAGAACTGTCGTCATACAACATTTACTCCTTTAACATACTTAAGTAATGCTGTTATAGAGCAATATTGTGTTCATGGATGTCTTGCAGAACTAATATGTTATGCGGTTGGAGTGCTTTTAAGAAATATTGCGTATATATTATTTAAAACCTTCCTCAATAGGTTCAAAATCTGCAAGCTAATTATTTGTTCGAGCTCTGCATTGTTTTCTTGCCACCGTAGGAGCTTTGACTATGACCTTGACTGAAATTTCTACTAGCAGGTTATTGAGCATATTATTTTCTGAATTACGTTTTTTCATGAAATGCGGATACCTTTTTCATTTGTTTTTTACTTCGTAAAACGAGGCATTGTAGCTATTCATTCACAAATGCATACCTATAGCCTAAAGCATTCATCAGAAGTTAAAACGCTAAAGGGCTGTTTCTAGATACATATTAAACAACAAAAATATACCAGGTTGAGATTTTCTGCAGGTAATCGCTCCAATATAGTTGCCATTAATAGCATTTAACAGCTATTAAACAACAGTTGTGTAAAAGCTACTACTGACAACAATGTGCTGATTAGAACACACATTTCGCATAATATAAAGCAATAAGATGAAGATTTGTTGTATAAATACCAAAGAAGGAACAGAACAGTTCGAAGGTCATTCTTACAGAGCTCTTACATAGCTATTTTATGTAGGCTAGTGATCTGTAGGTACCATAGAAATGCTTTAATAAGCGTTTATACAACAGTTTCAAATTTATCGCATAATATTGTTACAAGTCTTTAGTCCGATTGGGCACGAAAACACTTGGTACGGATTTCACTATTTATTTTCACTATGTACACTACGACTAGCCTAATACTTAACGGTCTAATTTATCTAAAGTCACTACACTAATTTATATTGGTCCTTAACTTCACTAATTTATGTCACAGTTCATTTATTTTGCGCGCGCCACTGGAATGTCGCGTATAATACTACCGAACACCAACTGCTGCACTCTATTGACACTAACTGTAACTGTCGCTGCCTGGCTGTTACTTATATAGATGCCTGCTGAACGCCGAGAACCATAGCGCGCCGCTACCGTTGGTTATGGAAGGCTTCTGGACGTCTGAATTCTAGATCTCACGTAAATCGGCTCAGCCGTCCAGGGCCGGACTGGCACAATATATTGTATAAACTTGCTACTAGAACGTCCTAAACATTTCATTAAAGAACAAATACGCTGCAGGGAGCAGAGTGTTTATTAAACAACAGTATTATACTACAACTTTACAACTCAACAGTCTTTTTGCTCGCGGCTTATAGTGCATCTTTGCTAGTTGGGAAAAGGCATCGGACCAACAAATAGATCGGTACAAACTATAATTTCGGAACACAAATCAAATTGCCGATAAGGTCAGACAGAAAAATCTGCAGTAGCTAAGCATGCACTCCAAAAAAAAAGCGGTAACCACAAGATAAAGTGTAACGAGACGAGACACAGGTTCTGGCTACGACCTCTTCTTATTACGCCAGATTGTACAGGGAGTCCATTGAGATTCATAAAGATAAGAACAACTTCAACAACACAGAAGAAGCTTATAAGGTCAACAGAATGTGGATACCCGCTTTAAGAGACGCAAATATTCTGGACTCTGGGACGCGTGAGTTCCACAAGCATCGGCAGTGCACAGCACAGCCGCCCCCACCCCTAATCCGGGGAATATAAGTGTTAACCCTGTGACGCGGTCTCAGCAGGGTTGCCAGACCTAGGGAAATTTCCCTATATCTAGGAAATTTTACGGCACAATAGGGGAAAAGGGAATTTTTATCTTTTTAATATGGAAAACAGGGAAATACTGAGATATCTCATAAAGTTGAGAAAAATGACTGAGCTAATCGTTAAGTAAAAACTAGTAAATAATCTTTTGTCTCTTTAACAACACTAACAACAGACTGCTTTTAAACTATGGTCTGTTTTTAATTGACAATAGGCAGCTCTGAAAGCTCTTAGCTCAGTTGTGCTAATATCCACAGGAGGCAAGTGACTGTAGTGTCCATAAGAAACGAATTGCCGTGTTTTATTTAGAAAAGTGTTCTAATTAAAAATAAATTTTTTTGTAATTTAGATGATAACCAAATTGCCGTGTTTTATCGGAATTTCAATGCCGTACAGCTGTGCAAATGTATAAGTAAAAATCCGTAAAAACACGGCAATTATACTGTGTTGTTGGCACCACTGCTTAGTTATTTACGTGTCAAGCGGCAAGCGCTGTCGGTATTTCCCCCACTCAGACTATCAATCGGTGGAATCAGGATGAGAATTGACTACCACAAAAATACAGACCAAGGCTGTTAACAGCCGGCGCCTTTTTATTATAAAATTTTTTGTTTGTATATACATCGAGATATATATTTAATGTAGATGTACGTTTTTGGTATAATAAAAAACAAAAAATAAAGAATTTTATATATTATACTGAATGACTAATAATTCATTTTTATACCCCAAAATATATTACATATATTTATCTAGGGGAATCTAGGGAAATATAAAAAATTCATCTGGCAACCAGTCCCTCGGAACATGCCGAACAGGTGACATCAGCTTCTGAGGATGCCGACCACTCGTGCCGGCGAAACGTCAAGCAGCGAACCGCCGACGCCAAGGCGGCGGAGCGTGTCGACGCCGGACGAACAGCCCAAGAACCAGCCGTTCATCATTATATTTTGATAAAGATCATAAAGTTGGCCGAAAAGTCAATAAAGTTTATTTTCTATTATACAGGGTGGTCCAATAAGCGCGCGGTGCTCCCTAGCGGCCATACCGTTTAAATTAGGCGAAAATGTTTGGGATAAAAAACGTTTATTTTCAAATGCTCTACATATAGAAAATATTTTCAAAGATGGCGGACTTCCGGATATACCGGAAGTAGGCATCAACTTCCTTATTTTAAATGGAACACCCTGTATATTATTACGTTTTTAAATTCAGCATTGATTTTTAGGTCCAGTTTGTTAACCATTATTTATGTCTACGAAGCCTATTTTCGGAGTTATTCAGCAATTTTTACAAAATTTGACGTTGGTAGTACTTTACAAGAAACGTTAATATCTCGAAAACTAAACGCGACAGAAAGATGCGGTTTTCGGTTTTGAAACAATTAAGGAACGTGTTTGTGTTCCAGTAAGATCATTGTATCAAGAGAACATTAAATCAATAGACTAGCAATTTTCAAATTTGAAAAGTTAAAAACGTTAAAAACTTTTTATTTTCAAATGGGATGGTATGATAAGTTTCACATCAGTGGATGCGAAATTAAATTCTCTTTCACTTTTATCTAAGCACATGTGGTTCTATCTTTGATGGTTCTCAAGATATTTACGGTTTTGTAATTATGGCGTAGGAATTGGAAAAATCATAGGTGGCGTGGCTCGCAGACGAAACAATTGGCAGGAAACCTTTTATCCAAAGTGTTTCGGTCTCTAATACTAAAATGTTGCTTTCGCTCCATCTACCTGTAACCACATTATTCTTAAAAATTCCAGTGGTAAATTTTCCAACTGGTTTTCCAAATTTTCATTTAGAAAATTTTAGAAAACATTAGTTTAATATGCGGTTTCCAATAATACCACCCCAAGTGCTTAGACTCCATGCTGGTTGTCAACAAACCTCTCAAAATTTGGATTTACGTCGGTATAAAAATGTAAATTATGAAAAAAGAAAATGAAAGAATTTGATAAGAAACGTAACTTCATTCGTAAACAATACACTGTTGAAAAGGAGTGCATCTTCTTGGACTCAAGCACGACTCCAGTTACAGAAATTCATTCAGTATTAAAAGTCTTGTCTTTCAGTTCCTTGATTTAGCTGTAGGTACTCCGTTAAGATCATGTTCACAGATGTTTGACCAATGCCCAAATAGCGACTAATTTCTACTGTACCACTGCTATGCGAATCTTCAACTACAATTGCGAGAATGTCAAACTCACTATCTTCATGTATTACTACTACATGTTTCCTTCTCTCATATTTTACGCCCACGTAAATCCAAATTTTGAGACGTTTGTTGTCAACCGGCATGGAGCCTAAGCCTTTGGGGTGGTATTATTGGAAACCGCATAATAAACTAATGTTTTCCAAAAATTTTTAAATGAAAATTTGGAAAACCTGTTGAAAAATTCACCACTGGAGTTTTTAAGAATAATGTGGTTACAGTTAGATGGAGCCAAAGCACATTTTAGTATTAGAGGTCGAAACACTTTGGATGAAAGGTTTTCTGCCAATTGTTTCGTCTGCGAGCCACGCCACCTATGATTTTTCCAAATCCTACGCAATAATAACAAAACCGTAAATATCTTAAAAACCATCAAAGATAGAACCACATGTATCTATATAAAAATCCACAGATGTGAAACTATAGATTTGATGTTCTTTTGAAACAACGATCTTATCGAAACACAAGTACGTTTCTTGCTTGTTTCAAAACCTAGAACCGCATCTTTTTATCGCGTTTAGTTTCCAAGATATTAACGTTTCTTGTAAAGTACTACAAACGTCAAATTTTGTCAAAATTGCTGAATAACTCCGAAAATAGGCTTCGCAGACATAAGCAACGGTTAACAAACTGGACCTAAAAATCGATTGTGAATTCAAAAACGTAATAATATACAAGATGTTCCATTTAAAATGAGGATGTTGATACCTACTTCCGGTATATCCGGAAGTCCGCCATCTTTGAAATTATTTTCTAAATGTAGAGAATTTGAAAAGAAGCGTTTTTTATTAGAAATATTTTCATCTAATTTAAACGGTATGGCCGCTAGAGAGCGCCGCGCGCTTATTGGACCACCCTGTATATATCATTTTATTGATTGGCGAGTGAAGCGCGATGTAAAAGAGCGACAACCACGGGATAAGCTTCAGAAATTACTATTTGCTAAGTTACACAAACCGCCCTGACGAGATTATCTTAAACCCAGACATAAATCAGCAAATATTTGTTTGTGGATGGCTGCCACACCGCCAGCCACAATAAAAAAGTAATTCCATACCACTTACGAGGCTGCCGTGCAATTTTCGAATGATAAAATTTCGCGTAATTGTGTAAAGATCAGTTGCGTCTCTAAACTGGCGTATCATTTAAGCAGATTCCTGCAAATTACAGGACTAGACGTGTACTGACGTTGCTGGAACTGCTGCCTCGTCATTCGAAATTACAGTGACTCTCGTAGCGTTGAAATTATTAACAGGATGAGATGCTGCATTAAGATGGTCAGAAAGGACGAAAGGAGTGGCCGATCCGCCATTTTATTTGATTAAAGCTGTTTTATATACGGTTGGTTCAGGTATCGGAAACATCATATCATCACCTCGCATCTGGTAGAGATGTTGAAAATGTAACTGGTCATTACTTCATAATCGAACAATATCAAATAACACGTTCATAAAACTGGCAAAATTTTCACTTCTATACTTGAGGTTTTATACAGGGTGGCCAATCGGGTGACGATAATAATTTTTTTTTTAGATAGCCCGTACCGAGACCTATCCAAAACACCCCCATGTATGTGTACCGATTATTGATAGTTTTCGAATTAATTTTTTTTTTAAACTTAGAGATTTTCCAGCTTTTCCAAGAAATCGTCAAGAACAAAAACAAGAATGCTTTTTGGCGTATATTTTTTTCTGCAGTTATACTCAGTATTAAGCTTATTTTAATATCCAATAAAGAGAACCTGGACAACCGAACAATAATTAAGTACATTTTGGGGCCAAACTTTGAAATCTCTGTTTTTAGTCAGGAGACCAAAACCTTCAAGATAAGATTAAAAATACTTATGCCTGGTTCTGGAGCTTAAAACTAAACTTAAAAACTTTGCAAGACATTGCACTTTCGAAATAATAATGAAAAAGTAGCACCTATGGGGACATTTTGCGCCGTACGTGAGTGTTAAAGGTAAAAAGGTGATAATTCAGGAATTTCCAAAATGATTTGAAAAACTATTATTTTGCTTTATTATGACAAATTAAAGAAAAAAAACTCGTAACAACTAATAAACCTGATAATCATTGATGTTTTGATGACTTTTGATAAAAAAACTAATACCCAAATTGTGATTTTTGAGGTTTTTTTGCTATGTACTCTTGCTGCTACTGCTAAATTAAGTTGTATAGAAAGTTAACAAAGAGAAGGAATAATAAACAATAATCTGACTTCCAATTTCATGGCAGAATTACTTGGGAAGCGATGTCGTAGCATACGCCATCCCTTTCTTTCAGAGTAGCTTTTTGCGAGCTCATGTCGGCGAAGCGCAGTTGTGTTAATTAATTTTCGGCAATAGGTAAGGCAACGTTCGGATCGATCTAAAAAGGTGATTTATATCGCTAGGTCTTCCTTGACAGGTCAGTAGACAGCCTATCATGAATACAACAAGTTTTTTAGTTTTGCAACCCCCCACCCCCCAAAGACCCAAATTCCACCCCCACCCAAAAAAACGCATAAAATTATCAAGAACCTCTAAAACGCCTAAAAACGACGAATATTTGAAATTTTTGTTTTAATTACTCCGCCGCCCATGTACCGATTTCCAAGATTATAGCAGCATTACCTACTACGACCACACAGCATATTGATGCACAAATTTCATCATAATCCATGCAGCGCTAGCGGTTACTGAGATTACGAGGACAGAAACACGGGTACACACCTATCGGTGTGGGAAGTAAAAGGGATGGCGAGCTGACAATGTCCGTATTCGAGCGGGGTGTTGGTTCGAAGACCAGGCCCTGAAACTCCTTTTTTTTTAATGTTTTTTTTAACCAAAAATTTCATTCATATACTTTTTGCACATGTTACATACATATTTTTTTTTTAAGATCGACATAGATATGTTTTTGAATCAAATTTTATTAAGTACAACAAATATTACTAATAATTTTCTTTTTTTGGATTAAATTCAATTAAGATATCGCAATCACAGCAATTGGCGATTGCTATAGACGGACAAACTTTATTTCCACTGGTTTCTTGAATTCTCCACTGCCTCCGGTACATAATTTTTGCACTATATAGTGCTAGTAAAATGTCACAACACTAAATCATATTGATTATTGTTTTATTGCGTTATTTAAATCTACTGTATAGAGAGCAGATGCTCTTCCAAGTGTGGTAGAATACAAATCTTAGTCAATGAATTGGACGTACTTGTCAAGTACTACTTGATGCTACCATATTGATGAAAAATGGATAGAATTAAGAATTGAAGACACAAGTGGATAAAGGTGTCATGTAACATTTTTTCAAAAATGTGAATTTTCCATTCAATAAGATTAAAATGTGCTTCCATTTCATTCTTATCCCTTTGTTATGTTATTTTCATAAATAACATCGATGTTTAGGTGATAAAGGTGTTATGTACAATACTTTTTACTTTTCACAGTGGATAAAGGAGTCAAGGTAAGAAAGAGTATAAATATGGTTCTATGAAGAAATTTTTTGAAGACAACGAAGGGCATCCAAAGAAAAAAGAAAAACAAATTAGTGTTTAGATTAGTTTCAAGTTTTGTGTTTTTTTGCAATAAAAAATACCAATGTTTGTGTACGTAGTTCTTTTTTCCATATGCTTTTAATACAGGCTATGCCAATTTTTCATGTATAAAGGTGTCATGTACATTCAAAGTCCATTTTCCCGTGAAATATAAAAGTGTGTCCAAATTAAAAAAAAAACAGAAGAAGAGAATACATAACTAAGCTTTAAAAATACTTGAACTATATGCCTCAAACGTGGTGCATAAAAAAGTTCCGAATCGATTTTTCTCAGAATAATTATATTGTGACATTGTGTCTTCAATTACTCTTCTCGTGATTACAAAATTGGGACATCTTTTAAACCGGCACAAAGCCTAGAGTTATCCCAAAATTCAGAAGGAAATCATAATTATACCTATACTCATCCAAGTAAAATCGAAAACCCTACAAGAAATACACTGCTATAAAAGTGGAAGGGAGGTTGTGATATAAAAGTGCACTAATTCGCTATGGCCAATATACAAATACAAATAAAATGGTCACTTTTTTGGCGGCAGAGCTAAACTAACCTCCCTATGGAAAGTTTCTTTTTTGTATAGGCTTGACATTGTGGGAAAAATTAATATCACTTTCAAGGTTTTTCTATAATATGGTGAATGTATCTACAAAACCAAGGTTTTCAAAAAGTGGTGAAAGCCGTAACAAACATCTCTTTCGACAGTTTCGACTAATAGTCACTGATAGGTATGGACGGTATGGTATACTATTGTGAATTGAATCAGATTTTACTCAAGCTGTTATACCAGGGTACATTAAACCATCTGAAGGCCCCCGATATTCAAATACAATCAACCAAAGAAATTACTGCTTGACTTGTGACACGCTTTATCAGGGGCGGCGCGTGGATCGAAAAAGTGGGGGGGCCAAAAACAACCAATATATAGGGTGTCCCTGAATTTCCTTGACGTGGTATTTTCGTAACAAAAAAATGTCCAAACGAAAACTGAGTGGGGTGTTTGAAAATACTACAAAACTTTTTTTTGTACTACACTGAAATAGCACTAATAGTTTTTCCTAAATAAATTAAGTCGTTATTTTATTCAAAATCTTGAGGTAGGTACCTTTATTTTATACAAAAACTATTTTTTCTTTCTTAAATTCATAAGCATAAAATAAATGAAATAAGGGTTTGTTAAGAAAAAAAAGATAAAAAAGGAAACTAAGTGGGCCTTTCAATGGTTCCGAATGACCTACCATACCATGGTTTCGAAACATTTTTTTTTACTTCAACCCCTAAAGCTTACCCCCTACTTTTTTCCAAATAGCACCCCACATCATTTTGTACATTAATGAGTTGATTTAATATTTTGTAGTGCTTTTGACCTCATATACAAAACAATTTTTTTCGTCATTAACCTAAGATAAATAAAATGAGCATTTGTTTGAGACGTAATATTTTCGTAATAAAAAAGCATAAAAAACAATTTTGTTTTCGAAACCATGTTTTATAGAATATTTAGTAGTATACAAACACTTAAACGACAGAAAATAAGCTTAGCGGAAAATTTGGTACAATCAGTATATTGAATCACACATTCAGGACCGAAACAAAAAAGCAAGCAAAAAAAATGAAAACACCCCGGCACTCGACGCATCACCGCGAAGATTTGGTGGGAGTGCATTATGACTGGGTACGTTTCCAGGTGTATAGTACTCGATCGTGTGATTTGTATTGGCCAAACCTTCGCAGTACGCATCGTACGATTTTGAAAGAGAGAGAAAGGAGAAAGGGCAGAGCAGAGATTGAAATGATAAGAATAAGAGTGCTGGAAATTGGAAAATAATGCAGTAGTGGGTGTAGTTATAATAATATAATCTATTCTGTAATAATAAAAAATAGATATGTCCGAATACAATAAAATTTAATAATGGACACGTAAAAACCTAAATTTCCTTATAATTTTTTTAACTCCTCATAAAAAGTGGGGGGGCCGCGGCCCCCCTCGTGCTCTTTTTTCAATCAATTACTCCCATTTAAAGTGGTTCTGTGAACTAAAGGAGGTGAAAAAGCGGAAATTATGACATTAAGCAGACATAGGTCCGATTTCATAAACATGCATATTTAACAAAGACTGACAAAGCTTTTCTATTGGATGTTATTTAGCAAAAGCTTTCTATTGGGTATTGAGGGCTAGGTTAATAAATATCATCCAATAGTATTTTATCAAAACTGAAAAAAAAAAATCTCAAAGCTGGATGACACTTTTCATCATATCGTATATAAGTTTTATAACAAAACTATTGTTGTAACAAGTGTATATTTGTTGCAACATAGGCGATGAATGAAGTTTGCAGCTCGAGACGAAGTCAACGATCGAAATAAATATCTTTCTGAATGGTTGAAATTAGATCACAAATCCCAGTAATAAAGTACCCAACCAAATATGTTTCGTTGAGGCGATCCGCTCCGCAAGATGCTGGGTGGCCGAGCGGTATAGTGTTCGACAGCGAATCACCGTGTTCGAGGGTGGTATTGGTACTGTTGGTTCGAGACCCAGCCCTTGCAAATACTTTTTTTATTTGTCTTTAACCAAAATATTCATTGATATGCTTTTTACTCATGTTACACACATTTTTTTCTGTACTATCGACATAAATACGTTTTTGAATCAAATTTTTTACAAAGTACTAGTAGTTGGCACAGGGGTGCCGGTAAGTGGCATAACGCACATTTTACATGAACATGACCAGTGATTGGCACCTCATTTTTTCAAACCAATATACACCTTATCAAATGAAAATTGATAAATATTGAACCTACGATATTACTTCAAGAGTATATGGTACTGGAAATAGATATTTTTAGTAAATAGTTTAACTACCACTAACGCTCCGATAGTACGTCTTAACAAAACGGTAATAACTTACCTTGAGTCGCTCTCCGCAAAAATACAACCGTTTAGTTCTGCTTTCAAAGACATACTACATTATATAGGCCCAATTAGGTTATTATTAAGGGTCTAGGGTATAGCGTGCGAAATTCAGGATCCAAGAAAAGAGGAGGAGAGGCCACCTGTTCCCTTTCTCCAGTGTGTGTGTCTAAGATGAGGGCAGATAAGTCCAAAAATCCAAAGATAAGGTCAAAGGGTCCAAAGGTAAGGTCCAAAGGTCACTATAAAAATTAATTTCGCATTTCCAAGCTCCTGAAGTTACCTTTAAACTTACACTAATGACTCAAAGAGCAAATTGAAAAAGAAAGCTTGCGCTTGTGCAACTATTTGGCCTTTTTTTGATATCGTGTTTTGTTGTTAAATTACAGGCATTTATAGAATGTATGATTTTGCATTGCGAGTTTTTTTGCACATTAAAAAACTTTTTTGAGAAAATCGAAAATAGTTGTCATTCCTTAAGGTCTTAACTATCCCCTTCTGAAATATTTTATATGTAGTTTGAAAATAGAGTGTGTTATGCGAGGAACTGTGAGTCCGTGTTTTACATGGCAAATACGTATGTATAAATGTGTGTATCCAGGCCCCCTAAGCAATGTTGGTGGTCTTACGGGAAGAAACATTGAAAGCACGTTACTGTTACCTTTTTTTATGAAAATAGAACAGAGTGCCAACGATAGGTAGGGTGCCAGCAATAGGCGAGTTTATCCTAATACTATAATTTGGACTCCTCCACTTGAAGCATAACGGTTATGGCCTTAAATGATACGAAGATACCGGTATTAGCTGAGCTTCAATTTAACTATGAATTAAATCCCAATTTCGCGACTGGCATAGAAGATCGCTTCTCTGATGACTACTCTACTGCAACAAGAAGGTAAGGCACATTTCTGGCTGAGATGCTATCTGCCAATTTAACCGAAATTGATCGTTATACCCGCAGACAGCCATGATAACGATTATTGCGCGATTATCCGTTATCCTGCGGAAAATTCGTAACAATTATCCGCGGACCAGGAAGCGTTTAGGGGTACAATACCGGTAATCGGGCGGATGGTATTCATTAGACTTTCACCATTCGGAGCTCAGTATCGATGTCGTTACGGAAACAACTGCGCAACGATCGCCGATGGCTGCTATCTCAGATGAACCGTTGGTCGTCTTGTTTTTACTATAAATAGGGTTAATTGGTGGGGATCGGCAAAAAGCCGCGCTTGGTTGACCAAAGAGTACGACCAAATTACCAACGATTCAGGTCGGTCGTCCTTTGGATGCGTTTTCGTCCGAACTAGGCACGGGACTTTGGAACTGGATCTGTTCTTTTTGAAACAGGTTTCTGTTTGGAACAGGTGTTGCCCAATGCGTTTTCCCATGGCCGACTCTACACTAGGCCGGAGCCTTAGATGTGGCAACGTCGCTTAGCTGTCAAATAGTGGGCTTGTTACCGTGGGCCGAACGGCGAGCATTCCGCCGAAAATTTAAATTGTTTTATAGTTTCAGAATAATTATTACATTTTATATGTATTAGAGTTCATCTCGGTTAATAAATTAAGAAAAATACTTTTTAGAACTACTACTACTAATACCACTTACATCTGACGTCAGTGATGTCTGGTTCATCGTAGTCAAACACTACAAAATAAAAATAAACGCAACCTGTTTCCTGCTGCCACATCCACTTCCACTTAAATGAACACTCAATTTACTTTGTAAATTGTCACCTGAGCTAGAAAAATTCACTACTAGGTCACTGTGAAGCTATTCTTGCTGGTCTTGATTCCCTTTCACTATCAAATCTTTTCGTAGGTATGCCCAGATGCATGCCCAGATGAGTTCTATTAACTGTATTTTTCTGTGATATTTGGCAGGTCCAGAAAACATTGTAGGTACCACATTGTGCTTTAAAATAGCTCTTATCCTTTGAAATGTTTGTAAAGTATTATCTTTATTCTTATAAATATAACCAGCCCATACGAGGAATACCGTTCATCCACTTCTGTTTATGTCCTTTATTGGAAGCACAATTGCTAGTGCAACCTGGTACTACACACTTTGCAGGCATCTTTTTATCTTTATAGTTTCGTTTGTGCATGTAAATAATTAGAAACACATTAAAAATCACCTTCCACTCTTCTTGTTTACTCTGGAATGTTATGGTTGGTATGTCCTTTATTGGAAGCACAATTGCAAGTGCAACCTGGTACTACGCAGTAGCAAAACGAAAAAAATTGGAGATTTTCACAAGTTATATGATATTTTAAAAAAGGACGAGAAAAAGTTTTTTGATTACTATCGTATGACCGTTTAACTGTATTTCAGATGCCATAAGGGAGACAATAGAAAAAATATCAAACTTCCGTGAGACCATTTCATCTGCAGAGCGATTGAGTGTGTGACCCTAAGGTAAATGAAAACATAGTAATTATTTGACTTTCTACTGCCACTTTCTGCCACAATTTTCTCTGTAAATCTCTCATATGACATGATTTGTTTGTCATATCCCACAAAGGCTTTTTTTCATAAATTATACCGATTAACTTTTCAATACCAGATATCAGATCGGAAACGCTGCGAACGTGCGAACAAATCCCACCTGTTTCGGATAGATCCATAGGCGTAGTTAGGTGGGGGCTCGGGGGGGGGGCTTAGCCCCCCCAAGAATGGAATTAGACCCCCCAAAAATCCTAAAATAATTCGTTCTGTTAAACTTGTTGTATCTAGGGCGGGAATTTAGGCCCCTCAGATCCAGGGACTTAACCCCCCCAGATTTAGGGACTTAACTACGCCTATGGATAGATCGCACATCGCATGTTTCCGTCCGAATTCGTACGAATGATTTCGGACACAGTATATGACTTCTAATCTAATAAAATAAACAAAAATGTTTGCGTTGCACTGAAAAAAACATGGGTATCTTCACAAAACAATTGCAGCGACTTTCCGATGTCATATTGTAAAACCCCAGTAAAGTTTAACAGAAATGTTACAGTTCTGTAGATTTACTAAATTTTGTAAAAAGGCTTGGGCGTTTTACGAAAAAAATACAAAAAGCTTCGTTTTTTACAGAATATTTGTAAAATTACAAAGTTGTGTTGTTCTTTTATAGCAAAAAAATACACGATAATTGTCATTTTACAAAATGTTTGTTTTTTACAGTTTTCCTTTGTAAATATACAGTTATTTTAGACAAAGGTTTCAATAACACAATAGTGGTAGTGCCGGTGTATAACATTGAGTGGTGCAATTTAAGTTTGAAGCTTGAATTTTCATTGGGCGATATGATAAATTAAATACAAAGTGCATTTAAACAGGGTAAGCAAGTAATCATGATTTAGTTCCGGGCTTTGTGGTTTACCTAAAAAATCGAAAATCTTCATTTGGCCTTCTATTAAGCTGAAACCTCGTGGTTTTGATAATGTGAGGGTGGTGATTACAAATCCGGTCGCAGTTTTTAGTTTCAGTCTCGTTTGACGAAAATCAAAAATCTCAGATTTTTCAGATCTCCAGAGGTTTACCTAAAAAATCGAAAACCTTTATTTGGCTTTCTATTAAGGTGAAGCCCCGTGGTTTTGATAATGTGAGGATGATGATTGCAAATCCGGTCGCAGTTTTAAGTTTCAGTCTCATTTGACGAAAATCGAAAATTTCAGATATTCCAGAATTTTCAGATCTCCAGAGGTTTACCTAAAAAATCGAAAATCTTTATTTGGCTTTCTATTAAGATGAAGCCACGTGGCTTTTATAATGTGGGCTTGCTGATTACAAATCCGGTCGCAGTTTTAAGTTTCAGTCTCGTTTGAAGAAGATCAAAAATTTTAGATTTTTCAGATCTCGAGAGGTTTACCTGAAAAATCTAAAATCTTGATTCGGCCTTCTGTTAAGACAAAACCTCGCGCTTTCCATAATCTGAGGGTGCGGATTACAAATCCGGTCACAATTTTAAGTTTCAGTCTCATTTGACGAAAATCAAAAATTTCAGATTTTTCAGATCTCCAGAGGTTTACCTAAAAAATCGAAAACCTTTACTTGGCTTTCTATTAAGGTGAAGCCCCGTGGTTTTGATAATGTGAGGTTCCTGATTACAAATCCGGTCGCAGTTTTGAGTTACAGTCTCGTTTGACGAAAATAAAAAATTTCAGATATTTCAGAATTTTCAGATCTCCAGAGGTTTACCTAAAAAATCGAAAATCTTTATTTGGCTTTCTATTGAGGTGAAGCCCCGTGGTTTTGATAATGTGAGGTTGCTGATTACAAATCAGGTCGCAGTTTGAAGTTCAGTCTCGTTTGACGAAAATAAAAAATTTCAGATTTTTCAGATCTCCAGAGGTTCACCTAAAAAATCGAATATCTCTGTTTAGCTTTCTATTAAGATGAAACCTCGTGGTTTTGATAATTTGAGGATGCTGATTACAAATCCGGTCGCAGCTTTAAGTTTCAGTCTCGTTTGACGAAAATCAAAAATTTCAGATTTCAGATCTCCAGAGATTTACCTAAAACATCGAAAACCTTTATTTGACTTTCTATTAAAGTGAAACCTGGTGGTTTTGATAATGTGAGGTTGCTGATTACAAATTCGGTCGCAGTTTTGAGTTACAGTCTCGTTTGGCGAAAATCAAAAATTTCAGATTTTTCAGATCTCCAGAGGTTTACCTAAAAAATCGATAATCTTTATTTGGCTTTCTATTACGATGAAACCTCGTGGTTTTGATAATTTGAGAAAACTGATTACAAATCCGGTCGCAGTTTTAAGTTTCAGTCTCGTTTGAAGAAAATAAAAAATTTCAGATTTTTCAGATCTCGAAAGGTTTACCTAAAAAATCGAAAATCTTTATTTGGCTTTCTATTAAGGTGAAATCTCGTGGTTTTGGTAACGTGAGGATGCTGATTATAAATCCGGTCGCAGTTTTAAGTTTCAGTGTCTTTTTAAGAAAATAAAAAATTTCAGATTTTTCAGATCTCGAAAGGTTTACCTAAAAAATGGAAAATCTTTATTTGACTTTCTATTAAGGTGAAGTCCCGTGGTTTTGATAATCTGAGGTTGCTGATTACAAATCCGGTCGCAGTTTTGAGTTACAGTCTCGTTTGACGAAAATCAAAAATTTCAGATTTTTCAGATCTTCAGAGGTCTACCTAAAACATCGAAAATCTTTATTTGGCTTTCTATTATGGTGAAGCCCCGTGGTTTTGATAATGTGAGGTCGCTGATTACAAACTCGGTCGCAGTTTTGAGTTACAGTCTCGTTTGACGAAAATCAAAAATTTCAGATTTTTCAGATCTTCAGAGGTCTACCTAAAACATCGAAAATCTTTATTTGGCTTTCTATTAAGGTGAAGCCCCGTGGTTTTGATAATCTGAGGTTGCTGATTACAAATCCGGTCGCAGTTTTAAGTTTCAGTCTCGTTTGCCAAAAATCAAAAATTTCAGATCTTTCAGATCTTCAGAGGTTTACCTAAAAAATCGAAAATCTTTATTTGGCTTTCTATTACGATGAAACCTCGTGGTTTTGATAATTTGAGAAAACTGATTACAAATCCGGTCGCAGTTTTAAGTTTCAGTCTCGTTTGAAGAAAATCAAAAATTTCAGATTTTTCAGATCTCGAAAGGTTTACCTAAAAAATCGAAAATCTTTATTTGGCTTTCTATTAAGGTGAAATCTCGTGGTTTTGGTAATGTGGGGATGCTGATTATAAATCCGGTCGCAGTTTTAAGTTTCAGTGTCTTTTTAAGAAAATAAAAAATTTCAGATTTTTCAGATCTCGAGAGGTTTACCTAAAAAATCGAGAATCTTTATTTGGCTTTCTATTAAGGTGAAATCTCGTGGTTTTGGTAATGTGAGGATGTTGATTACAAATCCGGTCGCAGATTTAAGTTTCAGTCTCGTTTGACGAAAATCAAAAATTTCAGATCTTTCAGATCTTCAAAGGTTTACCTAAAAAATGGAAAATCTTTATTTGACTTTCTATTAAGGTGAAGTCCCGTGGTTTTGATAATCTGAGGTTGCTGATTACAAATCCGGTCGCAGTTTTGAGTTACAGTCTCGTTTGACGAAAATCAAAAATTTCAGATTTTTCAGATCTTCAGAGGTCTACCTAAAACATCGAAAATCTTTATTTGGCTTTCTATTATGGTGAAGCCCCGTGGTTTTGATAATGTGAGGTCGCTGATTACAAACTCGGTCGCAGTTTTGAGTTACAGTCTCGTTTGACGAAAATCAAAAATTTCAGATTTTTCAGATCTTCAGAGGTCTACCTAAAACATCGAAAATCTTTATTTGGCTTTCTATTAAGGTGAAGCCCCGTGGATTTGATAATCTGAGGTTGCTGATTACAAATCCGGTCGCAGTTTTAAGTTTCAGTCTCGTTTGCCAAAAATCAAAAATTTCAGATCTTTCAGATCTTCAGAGGTTTACCTAAAAAATCGAAAATCTTTATTTGACTTTCTATTAAAGTGAAACCTGGTGGTTTCGATAATATGAGGTTGCTGATTACAAATCCGGTCGCAGTTTTGAGTTACAGTCTCGTTTGACGAAAAACAAAAATTTCAGATTTTTCAGATCTTCAGAGGGTCACCTAAAAAATCGAAAATCTTTATTTGGCTTTCTATTAAGGTGAAGTCCCGTGGTTTTGATAAAATGAGGATGCTGATTACAAATCCGGTCACAGTTTTAAGTTTCAGTCTCGTTTGACGAAAATAAAAAATTTCAGACCTTTCAGATCTCCAGAGACTTGCCTAAAACATCGAAAACCTTTATTTGACTTTCTATTAAAGTGAAACCTGGTGGTTTTGATAATGTGAGGTTGCTGATTACAAATCCGGTCGTAGTTTAGAGTTACAGTCTCGTTTGACAAAAATTAAAAATTTCAGATTTTTCAGATCTCGAAAAGTTTACCTAAAAAATCGAAAATCTTTATTTGGATTTCGATTAAGGTGAACTCTCGTGGTTTTGGTAATGTGAGGATGCTGATTATAAATCCGGTCGCAGTTTTAAGTTCCAGTGTCTTTTTAAGAAAATAAAAAATTTCAGATTTTTCAGATCTCGAGAGGTTTACCTAAACAATCGAACATCTTTATTTGGCTTTCTATTAAGGTGAAATCTCGTGGTTTTGGTAATGTGAGGATGCTGATTACAAATCCGGTCGCAGTTTTAAGTTTCTGTCTCGTTTGCCAAAAATAAAAAATTTCAGATCTTTCAGATCTCCAGAGATTTACCTAAAACATCGAAAACCTTTATTTGACTTTCTATTAAAGTGAAACCTGGTGGTTTTGATAATGTGAGGTTGCTGATTACAAATCCGGTCGTAGTTTAGAGTTACAGTCTCGTTTGACAAAAATAAAAAATTTCAGATTTTTCAGATCTCGAAAAGTTTACCTAAAAAATCGAAAATCTTTATTTGGATTTCGATTAAGGTGAACTCTCGTGGTTTTGGTAATGTGAAGATGCTGATTATAAATCCGGTCACAGTTTTAAGTTTCAGTCTCGTTTGCCAAAAATCAAAAATTTCAGATCTTTCAGATCTTCAGAGGTTTACCTAAAAAATCGAAAATCTTTATTTGACTTTCTATTAAAGTGAAACCTGGTGGTTTTGATAATGTGAGGTTGCTGATTACAAATCCGGTCGTAGTTTAGAGTTACAGTCTCGTTTGACAAAACTCAAAAATTTCAGATTTTTCAGATCTCCCGAGGTTTACCTAAAAAATCGAAAATCTTTATTTGGCTTTCTATTAAGGTGAAACCCCGTGGTTTCGATAATGTGAGGTTGCTGATTACAAATCCGGTCACAGTTTTAAGTTTCAATCTCGTTTGACGAAAACAAAAAATTTCAGATCTTTCAGATCTCCAGAGATTTACCTAAAACATCGAAAATCTTTATTTGACTTTCTATTAAAGTGAAACCTGGTGGTTTTGATAATGTGAGGTTGCTGATTACAAATCCGGTCGTAGTTTAGAGTTACAGTCTCGTTTGACAAAAATAAAAAATTTCAGATTTTTCAGATCTTGAAAAGTTTACCTAAAAAATCGAAAATCTTTATTTGGCTTTCTATTAAGGTGAAATCTCGTGGTTTTGGTAATGTGAGGATGCTGATTAGAAATCCGGTCGCAGTTTTAAGTTTCAGTCTCGTTTGCCGAAAATCAAAAATTTCAGATCTTTCAGATCTTCAGAGGTTTACCTAAAAAATCGAAAATCTTTATTTGACTTTCTATTAAGGTGAAGTCCCGTGGTTTTGATAATGTGAGGATGCTGATTACAAATCCGGTCACAGTTTTAAGTTTCAGTCTCGTTTGACGAAAATAAAAAATTTCAGACCTTTCAGATCTCCAGAGACTTACCTAAAACATCGAAAACCTTTATTTGACTTTCTATTAAAGTGAAACCTGGTGGTTTTGATAATGTGAGGTTGCTGATTACAAATCCGGTCGTAGTTTAGAGTTACAGTCTCGTTTGACAAAAATAAAAAATTTCAGATTTTTCAGATCTCGAAAAGTTTACCTAAAAAATCGAAAATCTTTATTTGGATTTCGATTAAGGTGAACTCTCGTGGTTTTGATAATGTGAGGATGCTGATTATAAATCCGGTCGCAGTTTTAAGTTTCAGTGTCTTTTTAAGAAAATAAAAAATATCAGATTTTTCAGATCTCGAGAGGTTTACCTAAACAATCGAACATCTTTATTTGGCTTTCTATTAAGGTGAAATCTCGTGGTTTTGGTAATGTGAGGATGCTGGTTACAAATCCGGTCGCAGTTTTAAGTTTCAGTCTCGTTTGCCAAAAATCAAAAATTTCAGATCTTTCAGATCTTCAGAGGTTTACCTAAAAAATCGAAAATCTTTATTTGGCTTTCTATTAAGGTGAAACCCCGTGGTTTCGATAATGTGAGGTTGCTGATTACAAATCCGGTCACAGTTTTAAGTTTCAATCTCGTTTGACGAAAATAAAAAATTTCAGATCTTTCAGATCTCCAGAGATTTACCTAAAACATCGAAAATCTTTATTTGACTTTCTATTAAAGTGAAACCTGGTGGTTTTGATAATGTGAGGTTGCTGATTACAAATCCGGTCGTAGTTTAGAGTTACAGTCTCGTTTGACAAAAATCAAAAATTTCAGATTTTTCAGATCTCCAGAGGTTTACCTAAAAAATCGAAAATCTTTATTTGGCTTTCTATTAAGGTGAAACCCCGTGGTTTCGATAATGTGAGGTTGCTGATTACAAATCCGGTCACAGTTTTAAGTATCAGTCTCGTTTGACGAAAATAAAAAATTTCAGACCTTTCAGATCTCCAGAGATTTACCTAAAACATCGAAAATCTTTATTTGACTTTCTATTAAAGTGAAACCTCGTGGTTTTGATAATGTGGGGTTGCTGATTACAAATCCGGTCGCAGTTTGGAGTTACAGTCTCGTTTGACGAAAATCAAATATTTCAGATTTTTCAGATATTCGGAGGTTTACCTAAAAAATGGAAAATCTTTATTTGGCTTTCTATTAAGGTCAAGCCCCGAGGTTTTGATAATGTGAGGTTACTAATTACAAATCCGGTCGCAGTTTTGAGTTACAGTCTCGTTTGACGAAAATCAAATATTTCAGATTTTTCAGATCTTCGGAGGTTTACCTAAAAAATCGAAAATCTTTATTTGGCTTTCTATTACGATGAAACCTCGTGGTTTTGATAATTTGAGAAAACTGATTACAAATCCGGTCGCAGTTTTAAGTTTCAGTCTCGTTTGAAGAGAATCAAAAATATCAGATTTTTCAGATCTCGAGAGGTTTACCTAAAAAATCGAAAATCTTTATTTGGATTTCGATTAAGGTGAACTCTCGTGGTTTTGGTAATGTGAGGACGCTGATTATAAATCCGGTCGCAGTTTTAAGTTTCTGTGTCTTTTTAAGAAAATAAAAAATTTCAGATTTTTCAGATCTCGAGAGGTTTACCTAAACAATCGAACATCTTTATTTGGCTTTCTATTAAGGTGAAATCTCGTGGTTTTGGTAATGTGAGGATGCTGATTACAAATCCGGTCGCATTTTTAAGTTTCAGTCTCGTTTGCCAAAAATCAAAAATTTCAGATCTTTCAGATCTTCAGAGGTTTACCTAAAAAATCGAAAATCTTTATTTGACTTTCTATTAAAGTGAAACCTGGCGGTTTCGATAATATGAGGTTGCTGATTACAAATCCGGTCACAGTTTTAAGTTTCAGTCTCGTTTGACGAAAATAAAAAATTTCAGAACTTTCAGATCTCCAGAGATTTACCTAAAACATCGAAAATCTTTATTTGACTTTCTATTAAAGTGAAACCTGGTGGTTTTGATAATGTGAGGTTGCTGATTACAAATCCGGTCGTAGTTTAGAGTTACAGTCTCGTTTGACAAAAATCAAAAATTTCAGATTTTTCAGATCTCCAGAGGTTTACCTAAAAAATCGAAAATCTTTATTTGGCTTTCTATTAAGGTGAAACCCCGTGGTTTCGATAATGTGAGGTTGCTGATTACAAATCCGGTCACAGTTTTAAGTTTCAGTCTCGTTTGACGAAAATAAAGAATTTCAGATCTTTCAGATCTCCAGAGATTTACCTAAAACATCGAAAATCTTTATTTGACTTTCTATTAAAGTGAAACCTGGTGGTTTTGATAATGTGAGGTTGCTGATTACAAATCCGGTCGTAGTTTAGAGTTACAGTCTCGTTTGACAAAAATAAAAAATTTCAGATTTTTCAGATCTCGAAAAGTTTACCTAAAAAATCGAAAATCTTTATTTGGCTTTCTATTAAGGTGAAATCTCGTGGTTTTGGTAATGTGAGGATGCTGATTAGAAATCCGGTCGCAGTTTTAAGTTTCAGTCTCGTTTGCCGAAAATCAAAAATTTCAGATCTTTCAGATCTTCCGAGGGTCACCTAAAAAATCGAAAATCTTTATTTGGCTTTCTATTAAGGTGAAGTCCCGTGGTTTTGAGAATGTGAGGATGCTGATTACAAATCCGGTCACAGTTTTAAGTTTCAGTCTCGTTTGACGAAAATAAAAAATTTCAGACCTTTCAGATCTCCAGAGACTTATCTAAAACATCGAAAACCTTTATTTGACTTTCTATTAAAGTGAAACCTGGTGGTTTTGATAATGTGAGGTTGCTGATTACAAATCCGGTCACAGTTTTAAGTTTCAATCTCGTTTGACGAAAACAAAAAATTTCAGATCTTTCAGATCTCCAGAGGTTTACCTAAAAAATCGAAAATCTTTATTTGACTTTCTATTAAAGTGAAACCTGGTGGTTTTGATAATGATAATGTTTGCTGATTACAAATCCGGTCGTAGTCTCGTTTGACAAAAATCAAAAATTTCAGATTTTTCAGATCTCCAGAGGTTTACCTAAAAAATCGAAAATCTTTATTTGGCTTTCTATTAAGGTGAAACCCCGTGGTTTCGATAATGTGAGGATGCTGATTACAAATCCGGTCACAGTTTTAAGTATCAGTCTCGTTTGACGAAAATAAAAAATTTCAGACCTTTCAGATCTCCAGAGATTTACCTAAAACATCGAAAATCTTTATTTGACTTTCTATTAAAGTGAAACCTCGTGGTTTTGATAATGTGGGGTTGCTGATTACAAATCCAGTCGCAGTTTTAAGTTACAGTCTCGTTTGACGAAAATCAAATGTTTCAGATTTTTCAGATATTCGGAGGTTTACCTAAAAAATGGAAAATCTTTATTTGGCTTTCTATTAAGGTCAAGCCCCGAGGTTTTGATAATGTGAGGTTACTAATTACAAATCCGGTCGCAGTTTTGAGTTACAGTCTCGTTTGACGAAAATCAAATATTTCAGATTTTTCAGATCTTCGGAGGTTTACCTAAAAAATCGAAAATCTTTATTTGGCTTTCTATTACGATGAAACCTCGTGGTTTTGATAATTTGAGAAAACTGATTACAAATCCGGTCGCAGTTTTAAGTTTCAGTCTCGTTTGAAGAAAATCAAAAATATCAGATTTTTCAGATCTCGAGAGGTTTACCTAAAAAATCGAAAATCTTTATTTGGATTTCGATTAAGGTGAACTCTCGTGGTTTTGGTAATGTGAGGATGCTGATTATAAATCCGGTCGCAGTTTTAAGTTTCTGTGTCTTTTTAAGAAAATAAAAAATTTCAGATTTTTCAGATCTCGAGAGGTTTACCTAAACAATCGAACATCTTTATTTGGCTTTCTATTAAGGTGAAATCTCGTGGTTTTGGTAATGTGAGGATGCTGATTACAAATCCGGTCGCATTTTTAAGTTTCAGTCTCGTTTGCCAAAAATCAAAAATTTCAGATCTTTCAGATCTTCAGAGGTTTACCTAAAAAATCGAAAATCTTTATTTGACTTTCTATTAAAGTGAAACCTGGCGGTTTCGATAATATGAGGTTGCTGATTACAAATCCGGTCACAGTTTTAAGTTTCAGTCTCGTTTGACGAAAATAAAAAATTTCAGAACTTTCAGATCTCCAGAGACTTACCTAAAACATCGAAAATCTTTATTTGACCTTCTATTAAAGTGAAACCTGGTGGTTTTGATAATGTGAGGTTGCTGATTACAAATCCAGTCGTAGTTTAGAGTTACAGTCTCGTTTGACAAAAATAAAAAATTTCAGATTTTTCAGATCTCGAAAAGTTTACCTAAAAAATCGAAAATCTTTATTTGGCTTTCTATTAAGGTGATATCTCGTGGTTTTGGTAATGTGAGGATGCTGATTACAAATCCGGTCGCAGTTTTGAGTTTCAGTCTCGTTTGCCGAAAATAAAAAATTTCAGATCTTTCAGATCTTCAGAGGTTTACCTAAAACATCGAAAATTTTTATTTGACTTTCTATTAAAGTGAAACCTGGTGGTTTTGATAATGTGAGGTTGCTGATTACAAATCCAGTCGCAGTTTTAAGTTTCAGTCTCGTTTGACGAAAATCAAAAATTTCAGATCTTTCAGATCTCCAGAGATTTACCTAAAACATCGAAAATCTTTATTTGACTTTCTATTAAAGTGAAGCCTCGTGGTTTTGATAATGTGGGCTTGCTGATTACAAATCCGGTCGCAGTTTGGAGTTACAGTCTCGTTTGACGAAAATGAAATATTTCAGATTTTTCAGATCTCGAAAAGTTTACCTAAAAAATGGAAAATCTTCATTTGGCTTTCTATTAAGGTCAAGCCC
The DNA here is from genome assembly GCA_951848785.1 of Callosobruchus maculatus. Classification (NCBI taxonomy): domain Eukaryota; kingdom Metazoa; phylum Arthropoda; class Insecta; order Coleoptera; family Chrysomelidae; genus Callosobruchus; species Callosobruchus maculatus. The sequence goes on from CATOUR010000296.1 coordinate 10,536,493, forward strand.
CGAGGTTTTGATAATGTGAGGTTACTGATTACAAATCCGGTCGCAGTTTTGAGTTACAGTCTCGTTTGACGAAAATCAAATATTTCAGATTTTTCAGATCTTCGGAGGTTTACCTAAAAAATCGAAAATCTTTATTTGGCTTTCTATTACGATGAAACCTCGTGGTTTTGATAATTTGAGAAAACTGATTACAAATCCGGTCGCAGTTTTAAGTTTCAGTCTCGTTTGAAGAAAATCAAAAATATCAGATTTTTCAGATCTCGAGAGGTTTACCTAAAAAATCGAAAATCTTTATTTGGATTTCGATTAAGGTGAACTCTCGTGGTTTTGGTAATGTGGGGATGCTGATTATAAATCCGGTCGCAGTTTTAAGTTTCAGTGTCTTTTTAAGAAAATAAAAAATTTCAGATTTTTCAGATCTCGAGAGGTTTACCTAAACAATCGAACATCTTTATTTGGCTTTCTATTAAGGTGAAATCTCGTGGTTTTCGTAATGTGAGGATGCTGATTACAAATCCGGTCGCAGTTTTAAGTTTCAGTCTCGTTTGCCAAAAATCAAAAATTTAAGATCTTTCAGATCTTCAGAGGTTTACCTAAAAAATCGAAAATTTTTATTTGACTTTCTATTAAAGTGAAACCTGGTGGTTTCGATAATGTGAGGTTGCTGATGACAAATCCGGTCACAGTTTTAAGTTTCAGTCTCGTTTGACGAAAATAAAAAATTTCAGATCTTTCAGATCTCCGGAGATTTACCTAAAACATCGAAAATCTTTATTTGACCTTCTATTAAAGTGAAACCAGGTGGTTCTGATAATGTGAGGTTGCTGATTACAAATCCGGTCGTAGTTTAGAGTTACAGTCTCGTTTGACAAAAATCAAAAATTTCAGATTTTTCAGATCTCGAAAAGTTTACCTAAAAAATCGAAAATCTTTATTTGGCTTTCTATTAAGGTGAAGGCCCGTGGTTTTGATAATGTGAGGTTGCTGATTACAAATCCGGTCGCAGTTTTAAGTTTCTGTCTCGTTTGCCAAAAATAAAAAATTTCAGATCTTTCAGATCTTCAGAGGTTTACCTAAAAAATCGAAAATCTTTATTTGGCTTTCTATTAAGGTGAAATCTCGTGGTTTTGGTATTGTTAGGATGCTCATTACAAATCCGGTCGCAGATTTAAGTTTCAGTCTCGTTTGACGAAAATCAAAAATTTCAGATTTTATATTTTATGAGTTTTTAGGTTGGATTTACTTTTGTTTGGATACAGAGCGTTGACGTTGACAGAAGTGAGGTCAGAATTATGTGGCGTATACGAAGCCACACCTTTCTGTTCAAACAAACAATCGACAGAGCAGCGATGCGAAGCAAGCGAAGCAGGAGAGGAGCGTTGTTTATTTTGAAGTGTTATAGCGGGTAATTTGGCAAATTACGGCGAGTCTCCGAAAACGCCCGCGGTCCGAATTTGCGAGGAAACTGGGCATTAGCCGGGATCGAGCCCCGGCCCGGGCAGCTAATGGCTATCATTAGCCGGCCGGCGCGGCGATCGGTTGATGCGTGATGTTTGGATACGAGGCTGACGTGCCGGGATGCACCGTCGAGAACGATGTTCTCTGTTAAGGCAACTAAAGGTAGCCGCGCACTTAGACGAAGCGTCGCGAACGGAAGCGTTGCGAGGCGAAGCGTCATTTAGGGCCATATTCTCCGTTTAGCCGTTTACATAAGCTTGACTTGAAATTAAAGCCTGGCCTAAGTTATTTTTGTATGTGTTACGGTTAAAGTGTTTACTTTGATATACGATATATACCTTGATAGTTTATATACTAGCTGGATAATATACAAACTTTCCAAATGTCTCGTTATCTTGATGGAAAATCATATTTCTACTAAAATAGCTATGAATATTGGTTGGTTTGTATACTATCCAGCTAGTTTATAAGCTATACAAGATATGCCGCTAAAGTATATACCAAAGATATCACACATATTAATCAGTGTTTCTGGTCAGTTTACAAACTATCCACATCATTTGGATGAAGTATGCACCTAATGTCCCTAGGACTATATAATATCCAACTCGTTGATTAGTATGTAAACTAACCAATCCTCTTTGGTTACTTCAGAAAAAATTTTTTCATCAAAAGTAAAGTTTATTCATAAAAACAACATGCAATTGCTATAACTACCTAAAAATAAGTAAGGCAAACGGAAATACTATTTGTGTAACAAAATATTCATATAAAATAAATCTGGTGGGCAGCTTTATAATGGCATCATAGTTTTCACTCAAACGTAAAACAATCTTTCCATATCTTTTATATAAGATTACATAAGATGATTCGATTCTCTGTAAATCATAAGTATTCATTACATGATAATCAATTTTGTTATTAGTGTTAGGTCCTTGTTCGCGTATTCTCTTTATATGTTGCAGAAGTATATTATAATCACTGTCGTTCATTAATTTTGAATTTTGGGACTTTTTCTCGTAACATTCTAATAGTAACTTTTCAAATTGCTATTGCTGATCCATTTTTGGTAACTATATATCTGTTCTTGAGCAAATTTTACAAGGCACGACAGTAAACAATACCAACACGTCACACTTGCACTTGCCATAAACATAACCTCACTTTTCTGTTAAATTGACCAAAGAAAATTGGTTAGTTTACATACCAATCAATGAGTTGGTTATTATGTATTACTAGAGATATTAGGTGCATACCTTATCCAAATGATGCGGATAGTTTGTAAACTGACCAGAAACATTGGTTAATATGTGTGATATCTTTATGGTATATACTTAAGCAGCATATCTTGTATAGTTTATAAACTAGCTGGCTAGTATACAAACCAACCAATATTCACAGCTATTTTAGTTGAAATATGAGTTTCTATCAAAATAACTAGACATTTGGATAGTTTGTATACTATCCAGCTAGTATATAAACTATCAAAGTAAACGCTTTAACCGTAACATATGCACCGATATATCATCAGCTCTTCTCAGTTAAGCCGCCGGTAAGTTTGGCAACGTTGCTTCTTTTTACCACGTTGTTTTGTTTCATAGAAACTTTATGTTTCATGTATCAACCATCAGACGAGGTCTCACCCAATTGTCATTACGTACGGATTTATGTTTACACTTCGCATACGACACATGCGTTTTCAAGAAGTGTGCTTTCATCTTACGTTCAGTATATTGAAATTTATGAATATGACTAAAAAAAGTTAGCGCCCAACTTTATGGCCCCATAAAGGGCACATTTGCTTAAAATTATAGTAGTAAAATAGGAATTATTATTATATGTAACTACGTTTGTTGATAAAAGATTCATTTCACTAATTTCACAAGTCCTCAGACAGACACACATACAGTACAGTGTACAGATACTCAAACTCGAGGTCAAGGTACTGAAAATTTCGATTCTGAATCGCATCGATTGTTTTAATCAGATGCATTGAAAGTATCGAATCGATTCAGGAAGTATGAATCGATTCAACTAATCGATTATTTAGTGTGAAAAATCGGGTGAAGTGCGACACCTGTCTGGAGTGCCAGGTTATGGTGTAACAACTATAACATACATTTATTTCAGCACAGCCTTTCATAGATCGTTCATATCGTATGGCGTCGTTTTGCAAGAATACAGTGATGCAAGAAGAACTGCCGACTTTGTCGATTCGGCAGCGTTACCAAAATGACGAATTTACATTAAAGATATAAAGTATCATAACTGTTTTATTTTCTATTTTAGGACGTTGACACTGGTGTCGTCGTGTTATACTCATCTAGTGCTTTCACATGATATACAGGGTGGCCAATCAGGTGACGATAATAATTTTTTTTTAGATAGCCCGTACCGAGACCTATCCAAAACACCCCCGTGTATGTGTACCGATTATTGATAGTTTTCGAGTTATGATTTTTTTTTGAAAACTTAGAGATTTTCCAGTTTTTCCAAGAAATCGTCAAAAACAAAAACAAGAATGCTTTTTGGCTTTTATTTTTTTCTGCAATTATACTGAGTATTAAGCCTATTTGAATATTCAATAAAGAGAACCTGTACATCCGAACAATAATTAAGTACATTTTGGGGCCAAAGTTTGAAATCTCTGTTTTTAGTCAGGAGACCAAAACCTTCAAAATAAGATTAAAAATACTTATGTCTGGTTTTGGAGCTTCAAACTAATCTTAAAAACTTTGCAAGATATTGCACTTTCGAAATAATAATGAAAAAGTAGCACTTATGGGGACATTTTGCGGCGTACGTGAGTGTTAGAGGTAAAAAGGTGATAATTCATGAATTTCCAAAATGATTTAAAAAACTATTATTTTGCTTTGTTATGACAAATTAACGAAAAAAAAAACTCGTAACAACTAATAAACCCGATAACTATTGATGTTTTGATGAGTTTTAATAAAAAAACTAATACCCAAATTGTGATTTTTGAAGTGTTTTACTATGTACTATTAAACTTCTGCTAAATTAAGTTGTATGGAAAGTTAACAAAGGAAAGGAATAATAAACAATAATCTGACTTCCAATTTCATGGCAGAATTACCTGGGAAGCGATGTCGTCGCATACGCCATCCCTTTCTTTCAGAGTAGCTTTTTGCGAGCTCATGTCGGCGAAGCGCAGTTGTGTTAATTAATTTTCGGTAATAGGCAAGGCAATGTTTGGATGAACCTAAAAAGGTGATCTATATCGCTAGGTCTTCCTTGACAGGTCAGTAGACAGCCTATCATGAATACAACAAGTTATTCAGTTTTTCAACCCCCCACCCCCCAAACACCCAAATTCCACCCCCACCCAAAAAACGCAGAAAATGATCAAGAACCTGTAAAACGCCTAAAAACGAAGTTTGAGGAATATTTGAAATTACCTACTAAGACCCCACAGCATATTGCTGCCCAAATTTCATCACAGTCCATGCAGCGGTTACTGAGATTAGGAGGCTAGAAAAACGCGTACAGACAGACAGACCGACAGGCAGGCCGACAGACAGAACGACGGAAATGAGTGACGCGGATTTTCGTTATGTAGACATTATAAAACGCCCAAAAAACCTATTATCTCAAAATCTAAAATTTTCACGATTACAATCCTCCCCTCACCTATCGGTGAGGGAAGTAAAAGGGATGGCGTATGCTACGATAACGCTTCCCAGGTAATTCCGCCATGGAATTAAAAGTCAGATTGCTGTTTTATTATTCTTTTCCTTTGTTAACTTTCCATACAACTTAGTTTAGCAGAAATTCAATAGCACACAGCAAAAAGCACAGGTATTAATTTTTTTATTAAAAGCTATTAAAACATCAATGATTATCATGTTTATGAGTTGTTATGAGTTTTTTTTCTTTAATTTGTCATAATAAAGTAAAATAATAGTTTTTTAAATCATTTTGGAAATTCGTGAATTATCACCTTTTTACCTTTAATAGCCACGTACGGCGCAAAATGCCCCCATAAGTGCTATTTTTTCATTATCATTTCGAAAGTGCAATGTCTTGCAGAGTTTTTAGGATTAGACTGGAGCTCCAGAACCAGGCATAAGTATTTTTAATTTTATTTTGAAGGTTTTGGTCTCCTGACTAAAAGCAGAGATTTCAAACTTGGGGCCCAAAATGTACTCAATTATTGTTCGGATGTACAGGTTATCTTTATTGGAGATTAAAATAGGCTTAATACTGAGTATAATTGCGGAAAAAAATAAAAGCCAAAAAGCATTTTTGTTTTTGTTTTTGATAATTTCTTGGAATAACTGGAAAATCTCTAAGTTTTCAAAAAAAAATCATAACTCGAAAACTATCAATAATCGGTACACATACATGGGGATGTTTTGGATAGGTCTCGGTACGGGCTATCTAAAAAAAAATTATTATCGTCACCCGATTGGCCACCCTGTATAGCTTCGCTACACATTTCATCAAAAATCGGCGAAATATCGAAGTAATCAAGTAATTTTGAGGTTAGGTTTGAAGCATTTCCTCAGTCTGAGAGAGATCTAATTTGACTCATGACATCAAGCAGAATCGATTAACACTTATCTAACCGGTATATACAGGGTGTCCCACGACGTTTAAGACAAGCAATATATATGAACTGAGCAGTAGTAGCGAATTATAATTTTGGGGGTTTAAATTAGAGCAAATATAGTATCTTTTCTTATTACTGCGTCACCGAATGAGGTATTTGTTTTTGATCACGTGACGTCCGATTCAAAATTTTTAATGGGATACCCTATATATTTGTGATTTTTTGTATTCCTCCCGATAAAACAATTCCAACAAACTAGCACACTTGGGGTCTAAAGTGATTAATTTAAGAGCTACATGTACCACTACCATTGATAATAACATGTAGTACCCCTATAGTTAAATTACTTTGGTAGTGTTTCATAATGGTAGTGGTACAGTCCTTAAGTACCTGCAGCTCTTGAATTAATCACTTTAGACCCCAAGTGTGCTAGTTTGTTGGAATTGTTGTATCGGGAGGAACACAAAAGGTCACAAATGTACAGGGTGCGCCATTAAAAATTTTGAATCGGACGTCACGTGACCAAAGACAAATACCTCACTGGATGACACAATAATAAGAAAAGATACTATATTTGCTCTAATTTACACCCCCAAAATTATAATTCGCTATTACTGCCCAATTCCGATATATTGGTTGCCTTAATCGTCGTGGGACACCCTGTATAAATGCTCAACCCGGTGTAGCGGTCTCAGTTTCTTGGAACGCGCCAAACAGGTAACAGCTTCTGAGGATGCCAACCACTCCTGTTGGCGAAACGTCAAGCAGCGAAGCTCGATGACCCCAAGGTGACGCAACGTGTCGACGACGGCCGAACAGCCCAAGAACCTACAGTGCATCAGAGCTATTTGACGCTCACCAGGTATGTTGTTGTGATTAACAGCAACGCAAACTGGGCATTTTGTTACAAGCGCATGTGCGGGTGCGTGAACATGATATACCGTGAAGGCACGAATTACGATTTTCGAATAAATTACGTCCATTCGAGTGTACAGAACTGTCACGTTATTGTGTATTTACCAGGTGGGCGAAATGAGCCGGAATACACCTACATTACTGACTGATTTAACGTGCGTTAGCTAATTGGATTTCTTCGCCACAGTGCTATTTCCTGCGTTCAGACATGCTTTGCTAAAGTAATTTCATGCAGACTATAAGATTGTTAGAAATTATTAATAATAAAATGGGCCTATACCACATTTTTGGTTTATCGGCTTAAACGAACCCTGACACTACGTAGATGCCATAAATAATTTTACAAAATTTTTCTATCGTATTTATAACCGAAAAAAATTGCTCTAAATATTGAATTTTTTGAATCCATACACTTCCCGCCCAGGTCGTGACGTCACCTGTAGGGAACCAATAAGAGCTCACTGGTACAAAACAATAGCATCCGCTCTTAGTCATCGGACCACGAAAGGACGCTTCTCATTGGTTCCCTACAGAAAGGACGCTTCTCATTCGTTCCCTACAGGTGACGTCATCATCGGCTATTTCAAATTACAGTACAATTTTCTTTTTAGTGTTATTCCCATTTGGATCAAGTTTTCTGCTGACTTTTTACAGTAAACGGTCCTATGTATCGTCAAAAATAATACCGCAGTAAATAAATTGATCAATTTGAGATCACGGTATAGGCCCATTAAATCAAGCAAACGAGATCTTGCAGATGACCCTAAATACTATATTATGTCAGTCATAGGATGGAGGTAAAGAAGAATAAGCTTCTATACTTTGTGACTATCAGAAATCAACAACGATCAAGACCAAAAAACAACCATGAAACGTTCTTCTAAACAGGCAGATCGAAATTTGGGTTATCGATTCTGACAAATTAGCATAAAGCCAAGTTCTATAATAATAATATGATAACTACAATAAGGTTAAACCAAAGCTGATGTCTTACTGTGTTGTGTGTTAATCTGTAGTTCCGACTAGTGAGACCTGCTAGTGTCCCAGGTTGGCACGAGAGATAGATGACTTTACCCATGGCCGACTCTACTCACTAGGCCGGAGCATTGAAATATGGCAACACTGAATCGGGGGCCGAGCTTTTATTTGTTATTAAGTCATACCAAACCAAACCAAAAAAGACATACCAAACATAACCTTCCAGAGCAAAAAAGAAGATTGGAAGATGATTTTTAATGTGTTTCTAATTATTTACCTGCACAAACGAAACTATAAAGATAAAAATATGCCTGCAAAGTGTGTAGTGCCAGGTTGCACTAGCAATTGTGCTTCCAATAAAGGACATACCAAACATAATCTTCCAGAGTGAACTATAAGATTGGAAGGTGATTGTTAATGTGTTTCTAATTATTTACCTGCACAAACGAAACTATAAAGATAAAAAGATGACTGCAAAATGTCTAGTACCAGGTTGCACTAGCAATTGTGCTTCCAATAAAGGACATACCAAACATAACCTTCCAGAGTGAAAAAGAAGATTGGAAGGTGATTTTTAATGTGTTTGTAATTATTTACCTGCACAAACGAAACTATAAAGATAAAACATGCCTGCAAAGTGTGTAGTACCAGGTTACACTAGCAATTGTGCTTCCAATAAAGGACATAAACAGAAATGGGTGAACGGTATTCCTCGTAAGGGCTGGTTATATTTATAAGAATAAAGACAATAATTTACAAACATTTCAAAGGATAAGACCTATTTTAAAGCACAATGTGGTACCTACAATGTTTTCTGGACCTCCCAAATATCACAGAAAAAGACAGTTAATAGAACTAATCTGGGCATGCATCTGGGCATACCTACGAAAAGATTTGATAGTGAAAGGGAATCAAGACCAGCAAGAATGGCTTCAAAGTGACCTAATAGTGAATTTTTCTAGCTCATGTGAAAATTTACAAAGTAAATTGAGTGTTCATTTTAGTGGAAGTGGAAGTGGCAGCAGGAAACAGGTTGCGTTTATTTTTATTTTGTAGTGTTTGACTACGATGAACCAGACATCAGATGTAAGTGGTATTAGTAGTAGTAGTTCTAAAAAGTATTTTTCTTAATTTATCAACCGAGATGAACTCTTAATACATATAAAATGTGATAATTATTATTCTGAAACTATAAAACAATTCACGGTAACCGGACCACTATTTGACAGCTAAGCCACGTTGCCACATCTAAGGCTCCAGCCTAGTGTAGAGTCGGCCATGCTTTACCGCGTTGAAGCAAGCTTCGTGCAGGTAGAAGACGAATCCGTATCCTATCGCGTCCAGCTCCGTGGGTAGAATACTCCACTCCTTAACCTTGAGGTTTGGGTTCTGCTTGGCAACCAGTTCAAGGACCTGCACCGGGGTCTTCTTCAAAGGCTTCGGATGAACTCTGCAGAACAGCTTAGTGGACCTTAAAATGTCCTTGTTAATCAGCAAGAGATGTTATTTTGTGAATAACGTCCTTTAGCAAACGTCTAGTAAGGTAAGAGCCTTAGTGCTAGAGTCAGACCATCAAATAAAATAATGAGCTGCATGAATACCTAAGCAAAGCTGTAAATAATGAGAACAGAAGATTCATATCTATAACACCGTCAAGTAACCTAACTCATAAGAATAGCTGTTTTTAAGTAGTAGCCATACGGAAAGTACAGTGATGGTTTCTTGTAATTTATATATTATAAAATGTCCAAGAAGCATGTTATTTCAAACCCACATGGCGCCTTAGGTATATAAGGGCCCTTATGCACCTCTCTTCACCCTAGTTCCCAAGTCCAGCCATTATCGCATAGATGAGGATGACCTTGGGTCCTGCCCATCTTATATCCTCAGGTTCAAGAACACTTGAACCTGGTATGGTCCGCCAGTGATACCCAAAGGCTTCACAGCGACATAGAATGTGTGCCGAGGATTATTCCTCCTCGCCACAGCGTGTACACGTTGGATCACTATTGCCATCACATACAAGTGACGTTTGAAGGTGTTATGCCCAGATAGTAGGCCAACAAGTAACCTTAGTCGGCTTCTGTCCAGTGAGAGACAGAACCGCCCCACCTTGGCTGGAGGTCCCAAAATAAGTTCTCTAGCTTGACGGAGATTCCTCTTCATCCCACCACACTTCTGTTTTCCTTCTAATGGCACCTGTTGAATTATCGCTCGACACTCGCCTTTTCATTACTGCAAACTGGGCACCCATATAAGTGACACCTGATATCTTGCCGAAATGGTATCCACAAGAGCTTTCAACATTGCAGAACGAGCCTTGATGTAAACGCCTATTAGGATCCTGAATTTCGTGAATACGAAAAGCACAAGCCCCAAATCGCTTGGATCTGTGCTTGAAATACCGTGGTGTATCGTGTGGCGTGAACAGATATTAAACTTAAGACAGATTATTGAAAAAGCCAGAGCGCATTATTTTCCCGTTTTTATCTGCTTTGTGGACTATTCTAAGGCGTTTGATAACGTAAAGTGGCCTAAACTGTGGGCAATCCTTATCTCTATGGGAGGCCCTTACCACTTAGTACTTCTCATACAGCAACTCTATGAGTCTAGCTCAGCTCGTGTAAGAATTGATGGTATCCTGTCTGGTCAAACAGCAACCAGAAAAGGAGTTCGTCAGGGATGCGTATTATCTCCGATGTTATTTAACATTTACTCCGAATTTGTGATAAACAGGCATTGGACAACTGGAATGGCGGTATAACTACTGGCGGAAGCAAAATATCTGACTTAATATTTGCTGACGATACAACCCTTATTGCTGCTTCTCAGGAAGAACTATTAGCTCTATTGAACGTTTTAGAACAACACAGTGCAGCATATGGTCTTGGTATTAACTACAACAAGACCAAGGTTATTATCGTAGATAGAGAGCATGACGAGAAATAAAGTAAATAGGCCGTTGTAAGGTAGTTCAAAGTTTTGTGTACCTCGGTTCTTTGATCGACAATTCAGGTAGCTGTGAGAATGAGATTCGACGGCGCATTCAACAGGCACGGGTGGTTATGCCAAAGCTTACTAAAATATGACGTGACCATAAAATCACTAAAGCTACCAAAACGTCACTGGTTCAGTCTCTTGTACTCTCCATATTTCTGTATGCCTCGGAAACTTGGACTGTTAAAAAGGCAGATCGAGCTCGCTTAGATGCTTTTGAAATGTGGACGTAGAGGAGAATGCTGAGAATTCCTTATACCGCCCATCGAACTAATGTTTCCATACTGGATGAGCTCGGTAATCCAGAGAGACTATCCTCCATTATGTCGATGGGAATGTTTACATTCTTCGGACATATTCACAGAAGCGATAATATGGAGAAACTTGTAGTTCAGGGTCATGCCCCGAGTGGGCGGCGCGTGGCCGTTCCCCTACACGCTGGGTGGATACGACGAAACAGTTGCTAGATATGAGTATCAAGAGCGCCACTGAACTGACAGTAAATCGCGAACGATGGCGAGCTACAGTTCTCAAAACTATTGATAATATTCGTGTCGGCAATACTCTAGTTCCGACTTAATGCATTTCACGAGTTCACATTCACAATAACATGTCTGTTAAGACATTGTGACTATGATGATGATCCCCAGGAGGGAGGGAGAGCTTTATTTTTGACCCACAGACCACAGCTCCGAAGCCTTCATCGGTAAGTGAGCCGTCCGTGCACCAGACTGGCCTTCTCCCCTCAAAACGCCGCTGCCGCTTGTCCCCCACTCTTCACTCCCCCGTAAAGCAGACGAACCAATATGTAGAAGAACCTATATCAGTCCTCATATGTAGGATAGGATTATCTCTTTGCAGTCCCGAGAGGATGGAAGAGGGTCCCATGGCCAGGATTCACAAAGGACCGACTGCCCTAACTCCAAAATCGGAACAGGCACCGTTGCAGCATTCAGTAGTACTTCTACCTCTACTTGTTATACTGACACAAACCAAGCGTTGAATTTTATTCAGCTTTGCTTTGATTGTTTCCATCCTTACACATGGCCACCATACTAGTGATCCATACAATAATTAAGGACGGCCTTAAGATTGTAGTATAGAGCCAGAACATCACCGAGGGAGTCAGGCCCCAATTTGCTCCTACGATCTTTATACATGCCCATAACGAATTAAATGCCTTTTTGACTTTCTGCATGCTATATTTTACGGAAGTGATGTTCCAGAGAAGATTGGCACGATATATCCGTTGAGTTTCCTTCTTCTAGTGAACATAACTAGCTCGATATTCCGCCATTAAGGGGCCTGGATACACACATTTTTACATACGTATTTGCCAAGTAAAACACGGACTCACAATTTCTCGCACAACTCACTATTTTCAAACTACATATATAATATTTCAGAAGGCGATAGTTAAGGCCCTAATGAATGACAACTATTTTCGATTTTCTCAAAAAAGTTTTGTGGTGTGCAAAATCATACGTTCTATAAATGCCTGTAATTTAACAACCAAACACGATATCAAAAAAAGGCTAAACCGCTGCACAAGCGCAAGCTTTCTTCTTCAATTTGCTCTTTGAGTCATTACTGTAAGTTTAAAGGTAACGTTAGGAGCTTGGAAATGCGAACTTCATTTTTATGGTGACCTTTGGACCTTACCTTTGGATTTTTGGACTTATCTGCCCTCATCTTAGACACACACACTGGAGAAAGGGAACAGGAGACCACGCCTCCTCGCAAACACGGGAATACGTCTTTTCTTGGATTCTAAATTTCGCGCGCTATACCCTAGACCAGTGGCGGCTCACTAATGAGAGCAAGTGAGAAATTGCACCCCCTTGAATTTTTGAATCAAACAAAATAATCAAAGGCTGTAGTGTCTGCTGTTTTTATGCACGTTTAACAAGTATTGTTACGCCGTGATTCACCGTCTGCGCACACACATGGATCGCCGCGCCGGCCGTTCGCCGCGGCCCGCAGCTCCTATGAGCATAAACAAGGCGTTGCTACATTCAGCCATCATTCAGCCATATAAGTTCCATTAGAGGTGGGGGTAGCTAATATTTCTTCCAATTCCGCGTAAACGTAACAGTGGAGCAAGATTTTAGTCTGCTCACGATAATGTTTACTGTCTACGTCGCGTCGTGATTTTGTATCCGCAGCGAAAACATAGGCGTAGTATAATAGTTTTACACGGTTTGAAAATGAATTCTGTCGCGTTTTTGATAGACAATGCGGTTTCACGGCTAACCTACGATGAGAAAATTGGAGTGAAAAATCTTAAACGCCCGATGCCTCAGTTATGTTTAGAAAATAAACAGACTGTGAAAGGTAAAGACATTATACGGAAATTCAAACCGACTATTTACCAAAAAAATGACGATTTGTGGATGCGATGCTAAAAATGCTTTCTTTTGTTTCCCGTGCCTTTTATTTGGTGGTGAGCCGTCTTGGTCAAAAAACGGAATAAGAGACTTGGTTCATCTTAGTGCTAAGATTAATGAACATGAAAATTCAGAAGGACATCTTAGAAATACATTTAGCTTGAGAATGTTAGGGAAAAATAACATTCAAAATGTTTTGGACTTGTCATATAGAAAGTCGATTCAGGAACATAAATGAAGAGATAACAAAAAATAGACGTTTTGAATTGGATAATAAATTGCATCAGGTTTTGTGGCGCATTTGAGCTGGCTCTTAGAGGTCATGATAAACTGTAAAACGAATAGGTTGTCGGCGAATCATATAAATTATACTAAAGAATTGGGTAAGTGTTTCTTTATATCGCTTTCACCAATTTTTGCAATTATGCACCCCCTATCTGAACCACCTAGAGCCGCCACTGCCCTAGACCCTTAACCGATAGATACAAGGGCCTAACTGTTGAACGAAACGTTAACAGGCTACCTGAACGGAATTCCAAATCAAACCTGATTGACTCTTGAGAACACGTAAACGGGCGAAACAGTTGTTAGTCGTACTATTACCACCATGGTTTCCCTCCCATATTCATATTAATATAATAGCCAATATTTACCATGGTCGTTTCTAAATAATCCGTTTAACATAAATTTAAAGGCAATTTCTTACGGCCAGGGAGATGGCAGGCCTCTTAGAAGCAATTTATTTTTTAATAGCCGCATTTTTGGGACCTTATCAACATAAATAACCGGGCTCGGGCCTAATTTGGGATGATTTATGCTGCTCGCCGAACATCGGTTTGTTTTACATTGTAATTTTTCGATGATCTCTCTTAGTGTACCTTTTTTTCGGTAGGGGAAAAATCTCTCATCCACATACCACTCTGTGGCGAACCGGGGCTCTCATCCGCTAAAAAACCACCTACCCCTCACCGATCTCGGTACGAGGTTTCCATGTCGTCCATGGTAACCCTACCCTGGTATTCGTCTAATAGACTTTCTTTACGGGTAGTGTGACGCCATTGTTGACTTGCCCGAAAATAAATACGGCGTCAACCCGTCACAACTCATCCGGCTAGTGTCAGACGTTTATGAGATAAATGTATGGTTAAGGCCCTGTCTTATTTTCACATGCAGGCATGGGTAAGGTTTCCCGTGTCTGAAGTATAAAGGCATCAGTAAAGTTTCACAATCCTAACTATATTTGAGTTGATCGATCTTCGTATTCTTCACAATAGGGTACTTGCAGAGGTCGTGAAATCGCCTCGGGAGTATACATAACGTAAAGAGAACCATAAGAAGAAGCAGTAGGAAACAAAAAACATGATTTTACTGACGGCCAAAAAAAGACATTTGCAAAATAAAATAAGGATATAGGTATTCAAATTTGTCCACGTGACTTAAAACAAGGGCTGACGTCACAGATATCTTATCGATATCGACAACCACTACTGCTACAGGTTTGCCAGCTGCGCATTCGACTAGAGATGATCTGAATTCTTTAACAATGCGACTCAGTTTATTGATACTTAAACATATTTTAAACAGGCAATTAACCCACTAGCATTTTCGTTGCAATACATTTTTATAACTGATAGGTATCACAGTTCATCCTGTTTATGACCGAGATTCGCAACTAATCGAAGCCATCATCTTATTTCGGCGCATCCCATTATGAATGAATCCAAAGATAGACTCTAATTCAAGCCCATCCCTACAAAGTGAATTAGTAATCTAGCCTTTTATTCTTTTGACTTTTGTACTTTTGTGTGTGACTGTGTTTTGTGGTTATAATGCTCAATGTCAAAATGTTAGGTTAGCACTGGCTATCGATATAGAATATCAATACTTTACATCCCATCACTATACGATATCACTAACGTCAGAGGTTGTTTGCGCGGCATTTTCCGGCATTTGAAATAATTTTTGGAACATCTCTCACAGCCGATTCCAAAAAACCAAACAAGTAATTTTGTCATGTTTACTAGGCTCTAAGGAACGCGTAAACGACATAATATTTTTTCTGCAAGTACCCTATTCACACTTCAAGCAAGCGAGTGCCAGAGATAATTGGCTTTAGAGTTGATACGATTGCATTTTTTCTACTCTAATCTACCCCTCTGGTTCGTTTTTTGTATGCTTTACAACATCATTTTTGATGGCTTAATTTGTTTAAAAAGGCAAACGCTTTAAATTCTTCATGGGCGAATATAGCAAACACTATCTTTTAAATAAAAGTAATAAAAAATCGAAAATATTTGGCTTTCTCTAGGATTATTTCAAGGTGCGAATTACAAATCCGGTCGCAGTTTTGAGTTTCAGCCTCGTTTGACAAAAATCAAAAGTGTCAGATCTTCGGGCTTGTCTAAAAAATCGAAAATCTTTATATGGCTTTCTACTGAGATGAAACCTCGTATTTTGGATAACTTGAGGGTGCTGATTACAAATACGGTCGCAGTTTTGAGCTTCAGTCTCATTTGACGAAAATAAAAAAAATCTGTTTTCCTAAAAAATCTAAAATCTTTAGTTGACTTTCTATTGAGATCAAACTTCGTGTTTTGGATAATTTCAAGATGCTCATTACAAATCCGATCGCAGTTTTGAGTTTGAATCTCGTTTGACGAAAATAAAAAATTCTAGGTTTTCAGGTTTTCCTAAACATCGAAAATCTTTATTTGGCTTTCTATTGAGAAGTTTTAGATAATTTCAGAGTGCTGTCTCAACCTGCAAATTCGAAGAAGTTTCTGAGCTGAAAATAAATGAAGCAAATGAATAAAAAAGACTAAACAAACTCTGAGCTCAAAGACAGAAACTATGAACATAATGCTGGATATTGAGGCTTTCCAGCGCTAAATGTAAAAATCCAAAGTATCTGATACAAAATTATTCAGAACTAGCAGGACCTATTAGCTTAGACAGAGTCTCAATCATCCTTCGAGCTGAATTACCCTGTGATTTTGGTCACCCATGGCTCTTAAATCGAAATAATGTACTAATACAGCATAAATCAATCGTAACTAAAAAAAAGGGGCTGCAACGTATTCTCAACGAAAGGATAAAACCGTTGGATAAAACACACAACGGCCAGAATAATCTCCTATGAATTTCCATTTTCCATTTTTATTTGCAAGAAACTTACAAACAATGCCACCCCTAGAAGGCTAAGCCTTGTGGTGGGGTATAGACGTACATGAGGTAATTATAATATTTCAAATGAATTTTTACAGTTTCATCTTCTAAACCCAGTGATAATTCTAATCAGCACTAACGCGTCACCATATCCATAACCGCTTACAGTTTCTTCTTTGGCTTATGTTTGTTGTATCTCCCATTGTTCATATTGGCTCTTGTGAACATGTTGCTGTTTGAAATTAAACACCGACCGCCAGGGCCATATATAAGGGGGGGTTTGGGGGGTTCAAACCCCCTCCATGAGTATTCCCATGAATGAAATAACTACTGAAATAATACAAAATAAAAATAATCAAGATGCTTTCTCCAAGCTTAGTGATTTATTCTACTACTAACCAATCCCTCGGCGCCCATGACATATTAGCAGCGATACAATACAATCTATACGGGTTTTAAACAAATTAAGACATTACATATTCTTTTATACATGAGCCCCCCTAAGGTCACCATGAACCCCCTCCATGGTCAACGCCTAGCTACTTACAGCACTGCCGACCGCTTGGACTTCGGTCGGTGTCTGCGCTTAAGCTTAATTTTCTTCACCAAATATCTTATGTTTAATGTCGGGTTTTGTAAGCGAATAATACTTATAGAAAATGGTAGCGCTTTTGATAATGAACAAAATGGTATATAAAACTCTATTTTGAAAAACATGTGACATAATATTGCTTTAAAGCATTCATTATAACGTATTAAACATCATAAAATAGAAGTTTTTGATTTTTTAAGTTGCTTGTGAGACTTATTCCAACTATAAATTTGAACTGGTGAAGACGGCACGAAAACAACCTCTGACGTCACAAGACATTATAGTGATGGGGCTTGAGGTATCATAAACACTTGGATCCTTGGAGGCTAAATCGTACCCCAAATTTACGAAGTTTCAAGCCTCAGCCTAGGCTTACTTGAAACAATACGTTTACTAACTTTACGATTTGGTTTTTTGGTTGTTATAGTCCGTTTCAGATATTTAGAAAGCAATAAAAGCTCTTTAGGTATG
The DNA here is from genome assembly GCA_951848785.1 of Callosobruchus maculatus. Taxonomy (NCBI): domain Eukaryota; kingdom Metazoa; phylum Arthropoda; class Insecta; order Coleoptera; family Chrysomelidae; genus Callosobruchus; species Callosobruchus maculatus. The sequence goes on from CATOUR010000296.1 coordinate 10,554,029, forward strand.
ATCCAGCAAATACTTAAGCCACTCTCCATAGTTTGCCTTTGATATAATTGCAACTTCTTCTCCTCGTGGTAATCTCCCGTATGGGACGACTGAATTGTTAACAAACCTTTTTTGAAGAAATCCCTCTTAGCTTCCAATATGGCGACTACTAGCCTCTTTCTATTTCCGGAAGGTACGAGTGCCTTAATACCTGTTGACAGGCTTACTATGAAAGGGCAAGTACTGCTTATATATTTGTCTTGCCACATTTTTGGTACCATATAACCTCCATTAATCCACGTCTTGTCATGATAAAAGCTTTTCTTCTGCTCTCTTCGGTACTGCTTTATATAGGGTCCCCCAATAGAAGTGATAGGTTTTCTAATAGGGATATCTAGATAGCTGCCAAAGGTACAAACGTCATCCAGTTGTTAAAATATTCAGTAATGTTTGACAACTCATCATGGATCGTTTCACGCTTGCCAATCGTTTGGAAATTATTAGAAAGTACTACGGAAATTCCCGCTCAATTGTAAATACTCAACACGCATTTCGTCGTGAACTCGGCCCTCATCATGGCTTCAGTGAGCAGACAATTCGTCGTAACGTGGAAAAGTTTGAGCGTGAGTACACTCTATTGGACCTAAAGAAACCAACCCGAATGCGAACTCGTCGATGTGAAGAAAATATCGCCGCCATTGCGGCCAGTGTTCACGACGACCCAAGTTTGTCGTATCGACACCGAGCTGCGGAATTGGGCCTCTGTCAAGAGACAACTCGAAGAATTTTGCGTTTGGATTTGGGACTGCACACGTATGAGATGGTGCTGACGCAATAATTGAAGCCGGACGACCATAGGCCGTCGCCGTGAGTTCGTAAATTGGGCGCTACAAATGTGTGACGAAGATACACATCTTGGCCAAAAAACCATCTCAGACGAAGCCAATTTTTACCTCAGTGGCTGTGTCAATAAACAGAATTGTCGTTACTGGGGTGTGAACAATCTTCAAGTGACCTAAGAAGTGGTCCAGTACCCGAAAAAATTGAACGTGTGTTGCGGATTGTGGCACGACGGCATCATCGATCCTTATTTCTTTCGAAATAAGTAAGGAGACACCGTTACAACCAATGGGCCACGCTACTGAGCGGTGTTGGAAGAATTTCTGTGGCCAGAGCTCGACAACACCGATATTACCGACATATGGTTCCAACAGGATGGAGCCACAAAACTCACAAGCGACCCAACGCTCGAAGTTGTTCGACAGAAGTATGGCGACTGCATCATCACCAGACCGAGCGTTCATTGATTGAATACCGCGATCGTGTGTCAAATCGTTGGTCTACTCCAACAAACCAGCCACTTTGGATGCCCTCGGAAACAATATTCGAGTAGCCATCAACGCCATAACGCCGCAAATGCTCATGACTTGACGCACGTCATTCGACATATTTTAATTGAGGTTAGCGTCAACAAGTCCATATCAGGAAGATTGACGTAAACAAAACCTACCTTGTGTGTCACAGAACAACATGTTGTTTTGTGCTTGTTGGGGTTGTCATTTATAGTTGGAGATGGGTCTAATAGCGTCGATTATTGTACTGCACTGCCTTATATGAAATGATCAGCGCCTATCATGGCTAATACCGAACGCAAACTAGATTTTCCAGTTTTTTCAAAGCTGTAGCCATTGCAAATATTACAGTCTGGTTTGCCAGCAAATTACACAAATACAATGTTCATATTAATAGCAGTAATAGGTGCAAATTGCTAAGAAACAGGCACTTCAAAACGACATCACTACTTATATAGAAAAACAAAGACAACTGTTATACATGCATCATTACATCGTTAAAGGGCCGCATGTGTATAATATCCTACTCACTGCTAGTGTGCTTATTGAGCAATTATATCCCCATCATCAGGTAATTGCTGATAAGACAGAGGCGCAGCAAAGGATCCAGGCGCTGAAAACATAAAATCTTTGTTTAATTCCAATACAGAGCTCTACCATCCTTCAACAACATTTTTTTCTAGATTCCTCTGGCGAAAAGGTGGAACCACTATACTATACAGAAAACTAGTGCATGCAGGACTATATAATGTAAGCACCAGTTCAGGTTAAGGGAGTTTTAAATAATAGAAAGCTGATTAATGACCACACCTTTACTTCAACATTACTTTTACAGTGTATATTTTAACAGTACACGGTTCTAATCAATAAATCAGTGTGTATTTACTGCTATTCTGGGTTACAGCCAACAATATACAATAATTGCACACGCAAAAATACCTTCACCCTCCACGCGTAAACATAAACATCCAACAACTCTTCAAACGGTGCGTCCTATACGACGTCTCCAAACAATCTGCCCACCGGCGCGGCTGCGCAACTGTCACCCGATAGCGGGCAGTACACAAAAGAATAGCTCGCCCAAAGACGTTATACGTCAGGAATAGACGACTGAATGACCGAACATCTGGATAAACGGTAATAAAGCTAACAATAAGATTATTTGTTTACATTTTTTGTGCTATTACCGAGTGCTTTCACAAGACGCACAACAAGTAATCCCTTTCGGCATTTTTTGATGGGCTGGTGCGGTCATTAGTGTAGTCAAAATATGTATATCGCCTGTGTATAATCAGATGTCAGTATATAAATAGATCAATTTATTTTGTTTTTATCTAGTGCAAATTTGTATTTGCAGTTATTTGGATCACCCTCCACTTTCTGCATTATTGTAATATATATTTTGTATAGATAATTTACGTTTCTATCATAACTCGGGTCTACACAATAACGTAACTGGACCATAGAAGTGTTGGCACTGATAGAGACCTGAAAGGAATGTGAACAAATCTCACATTTCTAACTTTAATTATACCAATAATACCTTAATCTTCGGTTCCTTTTCATGTAGGTATGCATGGGCACTTCCGGCTATACACCACTACCTCTTGAGTAAGAACCACACTTCTTGACTTGACTTGCCCAAAAATCAGACGTCAACCCGTCACAACTCATCCGGCTAGCGTCAGACGGTTAACATGAGAACAAGGTGTGGGTGAAACATATAGGCATTAGTAAAGTTTCACAACTATATTTTAGTTGACCGAACATAATGTAGTACGCCGCTGTTTGGTCGAAAACTAATGAACAAATTAATCGCAAAAATCTAATAGCATTTTTTAGCGGACTTGAGTATAACGACTGTACTACAATATGTGGTGGGGGAAAGCAAACAAATATAATATATATTATATAGTTTCAATATTTACTAGTCTAAAAATGTAAATGACTAGAAATAGAAAAATGATGTTCGAGCGTGGTAATGGCGATGGTAATTACTGGAAGGAACAAATGTGTACAATATAAAAAATCAGTGCGATATACAACGAACTAATTCAACAAAAGTCATGCGCAGCAAAACTTGAAATCGTAAAATGTACAAATGAGGGTTCAAGGAAAATGAACCGCAGGTAAGAAAGGTAAAGATCTCAAGGTCTAATAGAAAAGCAACAAAGGTCCATAAATGGTTGATACAGGGTTTACCTCTTCGAGTTCATCTCCTTGACAATTTTAAAATACAAAAATTAAAGGAACTGCGATATTGCTGCACGAGTCCATGTTAAACATCAAAAAATAGAATATTTCCAGTCCTGATAGTAACAAAATGTCTTGGCCTCACCAAAATCCCTGCTTCTGGGCTGTACAATGTGGGGATGTACAGACACTGGGGGAGTTCAGGATCCTGTCCATGGCGTCCTCAACCCCAGAATAGACAGCAAATCACACACAGCTAAGTGACATGCGCCCCCAGACACTGACAAACCCAAAGCCAGACATTAGGTCCAAAAGTGCTCCTAAGAAACTTCGTAAGATAGAGACCCCTAAGACATTTCTAAGATTCTTCCAAAGAAACTTTTCCTAAGACATCCAAGACAGTCCATAAGATTCTTCTTAAGTGTCTTTCTAAGACTCTAAGACACTAAGACACTGCCATGAGGAAGATATCTCACCCTAACACACTACTCCATGGCGTCACTTAAGGAGTTATCACTAAAAATATAAAAAGGAGAAACACTTTACTGGCCGTGATACAGTAGCGTGCCAAGGTCTTCGGGGGCCCTCCCGCAATGTTTTTCACGGGGCCCCCCTTCTATATAAAAAAATAATATTTCAAATCGGTTTATAGATAGAAAAAATTTGGTGTGACCTCAACTTAGAAACTAGAAACAACTGAAATGCGGTGCAAATCTCACGAACACTAATCAACAATTATTTTTCTCGAAAATAAAATCAGAGAATTCTTTAATACTGTTAAGATTTTTCAGGCTTACATATAGAAGATTTTTTATTTGAATTGGTTCCGATGCAAAATTTTGTGTGTTATCGTCTGGATATTTTTCAACTAGTTCTTTACTTTATTAATAATTCCCACTTCTTGCACTTGAATAAGTGTTTTGAGGTTTAAAATATCGAATTTTTAATAGACATCTGTGAATGCCTCACATCAATTTTTTAGTTGTACTAAAATAGTTCTAAGCATGTGTTGAATACTAAAATTCTAAATGATTTTTTGGGTCTTCAATTGGTCCATCAACCGCCATTTCATCAAAAAACTTTTTAGTAGTACGAATTCATTTGTCTGTAAATTGTGGCTCAATATCCCATTCTTTTGCTATTGTTATTGAAGATTCAAAGATATTTTCAAAATTATTTCTAAAATTCCCTAATTGATCTGAAACATAATAATCTGCAATTAAATATGTGGATTATCCAATATCTATATCACTTTTTTGCAAACATTTTGAAAGTATATTGACGTTTTCAAATATTTTTCCTTGAAATGTTAATAAAAATATAAATTCAAAATTGTGCCTCATCGCTATCAGATTTTTTATTTGCTATTATAGCTACATTCGACAAACATTTAACGACGACTAAATAGTTACTTTTTAATAAAATTATCGATTCGACCCTGTATGATCATCTGGTGGGACATAGTTTTTTTAAGGTGGATCCCACAGTATTACTGTTTTTCATTTCAGTGTTTAAGACTTGCCAATGAAGCAGTCTTTGGCGAAAAAAAATAAAGTGACTGAATAGTGTCAACGGGGGCCCCCGGATACTCGGGGCTCCCCGTACCGCGGGCCCTGCGGGCCCTTTCGGCACGCCACTGCTGTGATAGCGGACATCCGGTCAAGGAGAAGACGATCGAACCATTGTATCTTCCCGACCCTCTCATTGATTGACAGTCAACCTGCATGATGTCTTATTTCTAAATGACACAATTGCAAAATTGTTAGTCGGTCATATGTCCTAGAGAAGGATGGAAACAATTTGCCGTAGCTAAAAATTGGTAACAACCTTGGACAATCGGCATACCAAATACCGCTACAAAATAACTATCCATCCACAAATAATGAAGTAGTAGTAACTGACCAAAGGTCCGTGACACAAGAACAAGGATTCTCAGCATGGAGGCTCCTTTGGAGCCAAACTCCTAAAAATGACAGCCGAAGCTATAAGTTCTTGTTAAAAAATTATATAAAGTACTGCACTGATATACTGGAATAAATCTCTATTAAATCATTGTTATCCTGTGTTTTCACGCACCCTCATCCCCTAGTTTCATGTCCCCTTCTGAGCGGCTGGTTTCCATGGACAGTATGTTGGTTGGTGGCTCAATGACCAAATCCTTGAATGAATGAACAAACGAATAAATGAATGAAAGAGGGAGAGAGGCTTTCTGGTGGCCAGAGCCTACAAACGGGCCCTTTTGCACGTCTCCTTACCCTAGTTCTCAATTTCAGCCCTCATCACAAAGGTGAGGATAGTCATCTTATATCCTCAGGTTCATGAACCCTTGAACCGAGTTAGGCTGCCTGTGATACCCAAGGGCTTCACAGCGACATAGAATCTGTGCCGAGGATTTTTCCTCCTCGCCACAGTGCCAGCGTGTACACGTCGGATCACTGACACCCCCCATCACATACAAGTGACGTTTGAAGGTGTTATGGTCGGATAGTAGGCCGACAAGTAACCTTAGTCGGCTTCTGTCCAGTGGGAAACAGAACCTCCCCACCTTAGCCAGAGGTCCTAAGATAAGTTCTCTCGCTTGACAGAGATGTGCAGAGATTCATCTCCATCTGATAAGATGCTGATTTTGCAACCACACCTCTGTTTTCCTTTAATGGTACCTACTCCAGCCTCAAAGCTGGCTCAGGACCCAGGAAGTTATTCCTCGACCGTCGCCTTGCAAGCACGTCCGCCATTTCATTGCCACCAACTCCACCATGACTCGACATCCACATAAGTGACACCTGATGTCTTGCCGAAATGTCATCCAAGACCTTTCTACATTGCAGAACGAGTCTTCATGTAAACCTACATGCTTTTCCTGCCTGGCTGTCAGAGCAGATGGTGATCGGCCTGCTAGGCCCCTGAATTTCGTGAATACGAAAAATCACCTATATCTCTACTTGAAATGTCGTATCAAGAGAGAGAGAGAGAGAGAGAGAGAGCGACCTAATCCTTATTTAGGGATTAGCGATCTGACTTACCCTCGATGGACTTACCAATCAGGATTCTTGTCATACTATGTTCTACTAGCTAGCCATTTGAGGAGCTTTCACGCAAAAGTCAACATGTCCACTTTTAATAATTGTTCAGAAAACGCAATTTTTGAACAATACCTTTAATAATTATTTATTTGAGTTTTTGCATGATAAATAGTAGCTTAATTTGTTCATATTTTGAGTATGATTCCATATTTTTCAATAAAGAAGGTTTCATTTTAAAACACATTTTGTTTTGGACTTGTGCACCTTTGAAAGACTGATACGTATTTGTTGAGTTTTGCATGGATTGCATCTTGGACTTGTTCAGTTTTGAATGAAAAGCTTTAAAATTTTGATTCTAGGTGGAAGACACAATATATAACTATTTTGTATTATTTTATAATTTGTATTTAGCCGTAAAAACTAAAAAAGCTAAATATGAACTGTCGGCGTCTCTTCTATCAGGCAATCGCAAACGTACTCCTTATCATTGTTTTGGTGCAAGAGGCGATGATCTGTAGCTATAGATTCACCAACGCAATGTTTTTCGATGAGTTGTTTAAAATAATAATTGTAAATAATTGTTTAAAATAATTTTTTGCTGCGAACTGGTTTATTTTGGGCAAAAAATTCAAGAGACATTTTGTGTTTAGAATGAAACAGGCTATCGGAAATAAATGTTTAAATGGTAAACAAATAATAGCACAAAAAGTTGCATTCGAAATAAATTTTAGGGGTTGCGTTCTCCACCCCTTACAACCATAGCATAAGCCAAGTAAATTACTAGCTAAGTGTCTTTTTAATAGTAGAAAATGTTAGGTTAATTACAACATTGTAACTTTTTTAATGCTTGTGGTAAACATTGTAAAACAACGAGGGTTGCTCTATACCTCCGTCAATCCACCAGTACGCAGACAGCTGTTTCACGCTTATTAGCGATCATCAGTGCGCTATAGGTCGATTGACGGAAGTAGAGAGCATCAATTTTTCCATGTTTAATAAACGTGTGAAAGATGTGCGAGTAAGACAGAAAGAATTCTGCCGGTGCGCCATCTAGTACCCGAAGGTGACGGCAACCAAAGAGAGAAACGCTACTAGCAGCAGTAAACTCTCCTTGGTGGAACGACAAGGCTCGTTCGCTTTTTGCCACTAGAGGCGCGGATTTTGACGCAAGCAGCGTAAAGCCGATATACGAGCAGAATTCCTTCTGTCTTACTCGCATTGTAAAACAAATTTTATGTACCCCCTTTAAGCGGCTGGATCTTAACAAGGATGCTCCAATGAAGTTTCTTTATATGAAAGATCCTATCTTTTTTTCAATGAGGAATCATCCCCTTAAATGTTTTACACTTATTTAGTTACACCTTGTATTTTATTCCTACAGTGGTTTATTTCCAGTGCTGTGACCTTGGAATATTCATATTTTTTCCTTTACGTCTACAGTTTTTTGGGTTCAAGTTGACATCAGAAATTTTGTACCTATAAAAGGTTAACAAATATTTATCACTCTGACAAACAGAAATCATTTGAAAAGAAACTGAAATAAACCTTTCACGACATTGCAACCCCCATTTTTTGTATTTCTCCTGCCTTTTACGAGTTCTCCTCTTACCGTCCCGAACTGATATATCATGTGAATCCATCCTCGAGTTTTTGCAGTAATAAACACAGCCAACAAACAAATCTAAACAACTATAATAACGGTTTTCGGTTTTGTATGAGATTGGGGTTATGCCGCCGTAGACGGTTACCATTTTACCAAGACTACCCAACCAGTAAAGTGCTTTAAATTCCAGGATTCCTAAAATCGCATCGCCATTTCAGTTAGCGCATATCATACTTAGATGTCTGACTGTTCAGAACTTATACTTGCCTTGCATAAAAGTCGCCACGCAGCTACAAAATAAATTTATTATTCCACATAGACAGGCGTGGGTAGACTTGTTGAGTTTTGCATGAATTCCTAGATCTAACCCAATGATACTATTAGGGACTTGTTAGGTTTTGTTCGATTTTTGACTCCTGTAGTAGGACTTGTTGCATTTTGTATAAATGCTTATTATTTCCATGCTGTTATGTGATGGATTTGTGTAATATTGCACGGAATAAATAGCCAATCCGGCAGATATCATTCTAAACTATATAAATTCGTATATAACTCAATTTGGTATGGAGTTGGACTTGTTCACTTTTGCGTGGAAGCTCCTCATTTGCACCCTAGTGATGATTAGAGGTAAGTAAAGTATAACGTATTACGGAAGGCACATGTGACTCGGGTGGCAAGAAGGCAAGATGCTGGGTATAATAATTTTGTTCTGGCTCACAATAGCAGTCCTTCATTTATGGATTATTTATTTATCCATATTTGCAAGGCCTGGTTATTTTATTCGGTTGTTAATTAAGTGGTCGGCGAGATATTACAGTAATCTACATCGCGCTTCTTAAATTGTTCGGAAATTTATTACGTGACAGAGGATAAAGAACAAAAAAACTCAAAAGACAGGATGTATTTATAGCCTGTATTTATTTTAATAACGAGGGAGACTCACAAATCATGGGCAATTAATTATCTTTCTGCTAACCAGTGGCGCGCTAGATTGCTAGAGAATAAAATACATATCTGTATGTTGAAGGCACAGCATAATAAACAACCAGCACAATAACTCAAGTTGGCGGAAATTACACGCGCATCCTCACTTTTCGATGATTTTTTGTAGGGATGGTAACGGTACTTCGATACTTCTGCATTAATATCGAGTATTTTTTGAGGCATTCCAAGCTGATATCGATACTTTTGTATCGGTATCGAAAATAATTATATAATAGGTAGTTTTCGTTGTTCTTAATTAATCTTACCGCTTCGGTTAACAAATACGTTGTCAGAACCGCTATTTGACAGATAAATAAATAGTTTTCGGAGCAAGACACCACTGTAAGATGTCCCCTAACCTTATTTTGAGCTACAACTCTGACACCATAACGTCAAAATAGCAGATGAGTATTGTAAGGGTTGTTGTTTGAAAGAAATCATAATTCAGTAGTGTTCGCTGTAGTTTGCCTTAAAAATGATGGACGAGTTGATTTTATTGAACTCCAGTGATGACTCAGATTTTGAAGATGCGTTCTTGTTGGAAGTATTTGACAAAAACAACATCGAATACAGAGCCGACCTTTACGGGAGATTCAACTTAGATATGCTTTCGGGACAAGAGTGTAAAGTGAATTTTCGCTTCGAAAAACGGCATATTCCGAGATTGGTACAAACAAGGATCCGCATAAGGATTATTTGCCAGTATTTCTGTTAATAAAATTTTGTCGTCTTCCTCGGTAAAACAAACTCTGACTCTTTTTATTATTTGTAAAACACTCTTTGAGCTTGACGAATTTGGAAGCATTTTTGTAAAACAACGGCTAATAATTGTGCAGATCTACTCAAAAGTCAAAACCAGTGTCACTGTCAAAACCAAAACAGGTTATGATCTAATTTTTATTCGTGCTGCGCATGCGTGTCGCTTCGTTAATCGCTATGGCTATCGTCCGTACAATACCGGCATTTAGCGGTTACCATATACGTAAAACGAATTGCAAATGTCAAAGTTGTCAAATAGCGTTAAACGGGACATCACTTTGTAAGTAACGAAAACTGCCTAATAATTGAGGGGTGTAATCAGTTGCACAAAATGCTCTGTACGAACCAAACGCGCCTATTTGGCTAGAAAATATCGAGTTGGTACCGATATAGATATTTTTATTTTCACATCTCTACTCAAACTTCACAGCCGTAAAATCATCCATAAACCCTCTCAAGGTCTAATTTTGTGGGAACCATTTTTATATAGAAAATCCTCAGAGATATTATGCTGGTTGTTTATTATGTTGTGTTGAAGGTTTCTAATTGAAGGGTCCAATGCAAGAAGTGCCTAAGTCACATTTTCATCAATTATAGACTAGAACTATTTGTTAGCTTTCTGGTATAGTATCATCTAAAATTGTTGTAAGATGTACCTAAGTGATTATATTAGCATACGAGTTTTTTGAAAAGTTTCTCAGTTCAGTGCAACATGTGCCAGCCAAATATTAGAATAAAATATCTTCAATGGAAGATGGGCCTGAATACACGGTCTGTTAGTCACTATGAATGTCCACTTCAACACAAGTAGCACTAGCACATTATTTATGCTTAGTTTGTGGTTTACCATTCGGTTTTCCGTTCACTGATAGAAACGTACTCCTAGTGATTTATTATTTCACTCTTTTTTTGTATCTAAAAAACCAAGAGGGCCATGATAATTTTGTTGACGGCATCTTTAGTTTGACAAAAAAGTAGCACATTATTGCGAAAACCGCAACTCTCTATCTTCTAAAATAACCGAGATACCCCGTAAAAGTGCTGAAAAAGCGCGGAGTTTGGTCCTGTTGCTGAGATTTTGATTGTCGAAGAAAGGCTTGAGGGCGATGAAGGCTGCCTGGTCCTTATTTTGGGTTTGTCTGATAGAGGTTATTTCACTCAATTTGTCTAATTAGTGAAAAAATTGGGGACATATAGTACAAGAGACACAGGTAACTGGGTTTTTTTAATATTGTCGTTAGTATTGTGTTTGTAGGAAAATCCTGTTTTATGCTGAGATAACCTAAAAATTTTATAATATAAAACAGAACTGTCAATTTTATCACATTTCGAGCTACAGTTCTCAAAACTATTGATAATATTCGTGTCGGCAATACTCTAGCTCCGACTTAATGCATTTTACGAGTTCACAACGTGTCTGTTAAGACATTGTGACTATGATGATGAGAAAAGCATCCAAGAACTTTGTTTTTCGATAGGTGGCAGTAGGTCTCTTGAAAACAACTTATAAAAACATCAGATTTTTTAGCCACTTTATTATTCTTTGAGACAGAAGGTAGTAAAATCTGGTAGAGATTCTGTAGAGTTTAAGTTATAGCCAAACCCTTCGTCTGGATCTCGAAGCCAACTTTTCTGTATGCACTTTGATCCAGTCAAGTGTTTCATCTCCCTCACGGCAGCATCCATGGCAAGATCTGGAATCGGGATAGGCTTTTAACAAACGGGATTAAAAGGAAGTCAAAACAAAAATTGTTTTTTATCATTTAAACTGAATTGCTAATGGGGTATTTTCCGAACAAAATTTTATGACGGAACATTGATGTTACGTCCCCAAAAACCATGTAACGAATATTTTTGCGTTTTATTGTGAACGCGAAGTGGGTTAAAATCCCCTCCATAGTTCAAACATAAAATTTCGCGCCAAAGCTGTGACGTAATAAATCTTAGCGTGACGTAATAAGTCCTTCGTGGAGCTATCCTTAAAGGGGTGACACCGTACGAACTTTAAATACGCGGTTTTTAAGTTCGCGAACTTACTCGGCTCGAAGCGGTGACACACGTGAAGCTGAAATCACTCATTTTGATAATTTTCCTAAATAAACAAAACTCTTAACAAACGCCAAACACAACAAGCGTTGCGCATCGATGGCCTGCCGAAACAAAGTGGAGGCTTGCTGCTCGTAATACGAGCCGAGACAATTTCAAACCAGTTGGATCGCCGACGGTTTACGCGACGGTTTTAAAGTACGCGTACTTGCTCGTACGTGTATTACCCCTTTTAGAATGTGACTCTACTTTGTCGTTTGACCTCCTTTTCTCCATCTACAAACATACCCTCCGCTTCGTATTGACATTGACAGGTGTTTGTTTACATCATTTCATCATGGTTAATTTAGACACCGTGACAGTCGTGAGACCAGGGGAGGTTATGTATGGCATGACACTAGTGACAGGCTGTTAAAGAATGACGAGTAAAATTGTGAAAAGTAACTAGGAAACATTCTCAGAGTGAACTGCTAATTACATAATAATGCATAGGATGGAATTGCAGTGTAATATAACATTTATAGTCTACAAACATGAACTTTTATTCAATTAAAAAGAGGGAAACTAAATAAACATAATACATAAAATTAAGTTTACATCCTCTATATGTAGAAAAACTAGGCAAAATATTAACAACGTGACAACCTTGAATCTATGCATAATTCAAATTAATATAGTCACATCCGGCATAAAAATGACTTTTGATTAGTTGATTTCTTGCAATGGGAAAATAATAAAATGGTATCACCATTATGTGTGGGAACTCGGAAGTACTGAGTCGATCAACTTGACACCGTTTTGTTATTTTAAAGAACACTTAACCTACCCCCTTACCTTGAATATACTTCTTTCTTTGCCAGATCTTGATTTCCTTATGTATTTCGCGAAGGTCACTCTTAAGGTTTACGTATTCCATCACCTCTGGGACCCGATAGCAACTTTTTAATGCTTTAAAATATTCGTATCTCTCTTCAGCTTTTTCCAGCTCCTTTGCTACCTGCAATAGTGCCATCAATATCAAAGTCATCCTATTGCTAGCAAACAGTGAAACCTTCATCTTCTCCCATCATAGATCCATAGATGAGACGAGTATTCTAATCACAGAAATATTCGATTTTGAGATAATAAGCTTTTTGAACCTTATATGATTTTTTTATCGTGAAAACGTGTCTCGTAATCTGAGCAACTGCCGCAACGATAACAATAAAATGGCAAACAGAAAGCTAAATATTTATCTTAACGTCACCTTGCTGCCCCTATAATCCCACACCCAAATACCAAGGTGTCACACTGTCGTTTGAAAAACATATTCTCCCTCCCCCCTGGAGCAAATTGTCTGAAAGAAACACTGACCATAAGCCCTATGAGGAAAAGTCCCAAATTAGGAAACATGCACACATAAAAAGAAATTCTCAAGTCAAGAATTGTGATATTCTTGTAAATACATACTCACAACAAGAATATCGGTTCTCACTCTAAGAAAGAATATTTGATGAGAAAATTATAGAAAATTTGTATCAAGAATAATATATTTTTGATTTATATACTTATTTTAAAGAAATATGCTCCAAAAGAATATATAATTTTCTTTGCAACCAAGGCTATAATAATTTAACAAAAAATATTTCATAATTTTATATCAAGATTATCATTTTTTCCAGCGGTGCCCAGTTTACTTCTATCAAGAATACAGACAGCTTGCAAATGCGAACCTTCATTAACAATATGATAATCTTGGTTTGAAAATGAACGCTGTTTTACAAGCACACCCTACATTTGTATCAAGTAAATCATTTATTTGACGTCTACCAACGTCGGAGTGCGCAGGCGCGCAGCGTGTCATGGGTCAACTCTAACCTCTCCACCCTCTCTACTCAACAGCCTGTTGCCCGTCCGCGTCCGCGTCCGCGCCGCCATTATCGGTTTTCGGATTGTCGCATTCGCCGCCGTCTTTAGCACCGTAGCGTAATATACCTGCATCCTGGATCCTGCATAATAGCACATAATAGTATCTAGTCAAACTGTTAAATAAATTGCCATTGCCACGTGATACCCATGATACCACCGTCAACCATCAGTCATCGAATCTGCCGGTAGTGCTGGTCCACCACCATTTGAGTTTCGTCCCAGTTTCCATCAGCTTCCTTATCACTGGATCTATCCAACCATGAATGAGCTATTAAAAGAATTGGGAAGCGGAGACCTGACTCAGGTCAGTACTAAGTATATTAAAAGTGATTTAAGAAATTTTGCAGAACTATTTCTCCAGAAACATTTCTACATGCTCATAGAAGAGTTTGAATGCTCAAATTAATACTACCTCATCCAAGAATATCACAATTTTAGAATAAAGTTGAGCTACTTGCGCCAAGTTTATGAAATGCTCCCAGTTAAGGTATTGAAATGCTTCAGTCAAGATTATGAAATACTTCGGTGAAGATTACCATATGCTTGATTTAAGATTTTGGTATTCTTACTATCAAGAATTTCCCAGTTTTGCATTGAAGATATTTTCTCAATGTAACCCTTATACGGTCAAAGGTATCGTATTCTCACTTTAAGATTAGCAAAACTTTGCGCGTATAGGAAGTTATGGTATACTTGAATTAAAGCATCTGTGCTCCATCTAAGAAATTATTTTTATGTGTAATGTTCAGTTCTCACCCTTTCAGTATCTGTGTTAATCTCTTCTGTATATTTGTCGATCCTCTTGATATTATCTCTGACTTTCGAGAAATATAACACTTGACTTTGCATATACTTTTTGTGCTTGGTGATCACCAAGTTGATTCCGGCCGACATCTTCTTCAGCTGGAACAGATGGTCGTTCTTCTGATCGATTTTCTTCTGGAAGTGCTTATTTTCGATTTCCAACCTGTCAAAGTCGACTGCCTGAACGTTGATTCTGAGCTCTTGCCTTTGTAGTAGCAACGCCGATACTTTGCTGTACTGTAGTCTCATTGAGGATGATCTCAATCTATAATTGAAGTGTTTTTTTATGGTCAGCCTCCCGCACAGGCTGAAAGCCTATGGCACTGTAGAAGCACTGTGAGAAAATAAGTGTCGGTCCACGTTATAATTGGAACGCTGCAGGTTGTAGCCGTCGGGAAATCAATTCCCCGGCAGCTCATCCCACAGCGTCGAAGTTCTCCAAAGGAAAGAATGCTGTAACAGACATTTTCGGGGTGCAAGGACCTCGACCGGGTAAGGATTTGCTCGCAGAGCCTGTCTCACTAGGAACACTTTCCTCGTTCAGACGGCCTTTGGTGTTACTATCTGGAAGAGCTCACTCGAACATGTTCCGTGATAGAATCTGTAAAACACGGACAGGTGAGCCACCCTTCTTCGATCTTCCAGGCCGTGGAGACCCTTTGTGAGGTTTTTTTCCAGGAGCCGTCCGACCTTACTGATGCCCCCGTCAATACTTAAGCCTTAAGGCCTATTGTATTATTACTCCTCTCATTTACAGTATTCACTCCAGCAATCTGGATCTCTGCATAAGTTAATGCAGTTTATCTACTGGTCCTGGTGCTGAGCTGTACTCCATTGGTTCTAGCTTGGTCTTCCGAAAGAGCTGTTGTCTCTTGTGATCTAGCGCTTGGCACTCACAGAGCACATGTAGGGCTGACTCAGTTCCTCTTCCACACTATCTGCAGTTGAGGTCTTCATTGTAGAGTCCCATTTTATTCAGGTGTTCCTTCAGGCCACAATGTCCTGTGAGGAGACCTGTCGTTATTCGGGGCTGATTTCTACTCAAGGAGAGCAGTGTTTCAGCTATTTTCTTGCATGGAGCTTTAATGTATGTTTTCCATGAACACATCCTGGCAACAAGTTCCACTGCTCCTTGTGCTGATGTTTCATCCATCCTTTGTGAGGTTAGGCGTATCAATTATTCTAATTGCTCTCTTCTGGATGTCCAGAAGCTTTAGAGGGTGCTTCGGAGCGCATCCCCACACATGGGAGCAATAGTCCGAGGATGGTCGGATCAGTGCCTTGTAGAGCAGCAGTAGTTGCTCTGGTGTATAGGTACAGCTTCCTGCAGCGCAACAAAACTCCAAGCTTCTGGAATGCCATTTTAGCAATACTGACAAAAGCTTGACGGAAGGTGACTCGACTGTTGGGTGACCCTCCACTTCCACAGTTGGTAAACCAACGTGAGGCTTCTTTGTCAGTGTTGTCGTCTAAGTTTTCTAAAGAAAATCAATCTATGTATCAGAAAAATGTACTCGTGGTATTTCTTGAGCTATTTCTGATCTCGTACGATCAACTGATGCGGTACCTTTTCGAATAATACAGATAAAATTTAGTTATTATTGGCGTATTTCGCGATCTCGTAGAAATCAACTTTTTTACTAAAGTATCATTTCTGATGAAAAATAGCACCTCGAGAGAGAACTGAATGATGGTACGAAGGATCGCAGCATACGCATATGAATGAATAGTATGGGCAATAGATACATTAAATTTGCACCATATGCCCAGGTCTGTATCCTAGGGCCGGTTTCTCAATGCCCAGTTAAAGTGTCAGATAGGTATCTGCCAGATAGCGTTGCTATGGATACAACTGTCAGATAATATTTACGTGACTTGGTAAGTTTAGCCTTCAATTGTTTAAACAATTTATCTAATAGTTGCTGTTATATTGTAGATAAATATTTAACTGGAAGGGCAAGTGAAAGATCGTGCTATTGTTTAATTGGTAACCTGAGTTTCTCTATATTCTGCATAGAGGCTTTCAACCAGGCGGACATATAATTGAGGAACTTCTCTGCGGGAATCCTCTGGGTCAAAGGATCAACAGCATGGATGACGATGTTGTATTCGAACGAAGACATCGCATCACTGATGTCGTTCTCGCGCAGCACAAACTCCTCCAGTTCGCATTTCAACCGTCTCCGGGTCGCGTGGGTTTTCTTCTTGAATGCCTCCATAGCTGCCTGCATCAAACACAAGAGATTGCGGTATAGCGAATAAAGATAAGGTTTAGAATATAATAGAATAGAATAACTTTATTTGTCCGTTAACCATATGTCAAATGGATTAGGTATGTCAGAATATAGCATAAGGCGCTTTCCTTTTACCTGATTTATCTGATAAATCTCACTTGTGACGTCATGACTCAGTTCGATGGACGTTCCTTTTGTTTTCTGCACAAGCTCGAAAGGTAGATCACTTGTCTCAGATTATTTAGATGTCAAATAAATGAGGTTAGGATTGTATGTAAGTTTGAATTTCAGCAGGTTTTTCCGGTTTTATGGCATATGGATAGTCGATAGTGTAAGGTGAGTGACGAAAAACGTAAAAAACTAGGTTATGGAAAGGATCGACAGATAATAGAACCATAGCATATTACAAAATTTTGAGGAATGACATTTAACTGCACAAACACGTTCCTTTAACGCTGAGCATCTGAGGTTTCCAACTGAGCTGAGCCAACTCATTTTTAAGTGATCTGAGTAAGTGCAGATGTAAAAGGAAAGCACCTTTTGATACATAAATATAATATAGATACACACATAATGTATAAAGAACGCACATAATACATACAAATATGAACATACAATAAAATTTGTGAAAGACAGTTATACAGCATACAACAAATAAACCATATGCAAACACAAGAGTACAGAACAAAGGATTCTATACTGTGAGATAATTTACAAATTCCTTTAAATCGTAAAAACAGTTATACACCAATAAAGCTTTTAATTTTGTCTTGAATAGGTATTCACTTACACAGTTTGAACCCGAGAATAGCTATCACAGAGAAGCGACACAGCAGGGACCGATTTTCATAACACATGCGCGGGGTCATTGTGGACAAATGTCAAACCGTCAAACTCCACGTGCGGCCGGCCAATATCAGCTGATCAAGACGTTTGAGGTTATGGTCGTGAAATTGCTCTATATGGATGCAAGCCAATTCAAGGTCACCAAATAATGACCCGCCGAACATCAAAGGTACCGATTGTGTCGCTTCTCTATGGTGGCGATTCTCGGGTTTGAACACTTTCCTTTACAGTCTAATCGTTACGTCGTGAAAAGGGACTTTTGACAACAAAAGGTCGGAAAGAAATGAAATTTGGTGGAATGGTAGACATTGGTCCCCTGAACCTACCCCTAAGGTTGCCACCTCAGGGGGTTGCCGCTCGAAGGGTAGGGGGATGAAAATTCTGCTTTGCGACGGTTTTTCAAAAATAACGCCGTTTTGGTAAGCGATATCGAAAAAAGATTTAAATGATTTATGTAGAGAACAAAATTCTGCATAATTTTGGTCTCAACATGTTTTGTGTGCGACCACTAGTTTCCATCCTATACTGTGTCAAAGTAAGGGGTTGGTTTGTGATTTTCACTAAAATCAGAATTTAAGGGTGGATTAATGCGAAGAGCTTTATCAAAAAGTCCTGTAACGTTTTTGTTTCTCTAAAAGAATGATATCCTCTCATTTTACTTCCCACACCGATAGGTGAGGGGAGTATTGTGATTGCGAAATTTTCGATTTTGAGATAATACGTTTTTTGGGCGTTTTATGATGTGTACATAACGAAAATCCACGTCACTCATTTCCGTCGGTCTGTCTGTCGGTCTGTCTGTCTGTCTGTCTGTCTGTCTGTCTGTCTGTCGCGTTTTTCTACCCTCGTAATATCAGTAACCGCTGCATGGATTGTGATGAAATTTGGGCAGCGGTATGCTGTGGGGTCGTAGTAGGTAATGTTCCTATAATTTTGGAAATCGGTGCATAGGCGGCGGAGTAATTAGCAAAAAACAAAAAAAATTAAATATTGCTGAAATTTCGTTTTTAGGCGTTTTAGGGGTCCCTGATCATTTTCTACTTTTTTTTGGGTGGGGGTGAAATTGGGGTGGTTGGGGGGTGGGGGGTTGTAAAATTGAAAAATGTGTTGCTTTCATAATAGACTGTCCACTGACCTGTGAAGGAAGACCTGGCGACATAAATAACTTTTTTATGTCCGTCCGAACATTGCCTTTGCCTATTACAGAAAGCAAAGGACTTAGAATTTTTTTTGATGTAAACATACGAGGGTATTGCGTCAGATCGTTGTAACGAGGAAACTATTGAATTGATTTTAATGAAATTTTGAAACGGCATTACTACCATGGCGAAGATGGAAAACGCGTATGGTTTTGATAAATCGTGCAGAAATAATAAAAAAACTAAAAATATAAAAACAGCTCAAACTTCGTTTTTAAGCGTTTTAGAGGTTCCTGATCATTTCCTGCGTTTTTTTTTTGGGTGGAGGTGAAATTGGGGTGGTTGGGGGCGTTGGGGGTTGAAAAATTAAAAAAATTCTTGTACTCATAATAGGCTGTCCACTAACCTGTGAAGGAAGATCTAATGCCACAAATCACCTTTTTAGGTGCATCCGAACATTGCCTAGCCTATTACAGAAACTAAGGGACTTAGAATTTTCTGTATACTATACGAGAATTGATTGGTCTAAATCGTTTTGTATTTTGTAACGTGGACACTATTAAATTGATTCTAATGAAATTTTGACACAGTATATTGTTACCGTGGTGAGAATGGAAAACGCGTATGTTTGTTAAAAATCTTGTCAGTGGCAGCGTAGCAATAATCAAAGAAAGCGACAAGTATGAAAGCAACTCAAATTCGGTTTTTAGATGTTTTAGGGGTTCCTGATCATTTCCTACCAGTTTTTTGGGTGGGGGTGAAAGTGAGGTGGTTGGGGGAGTGGGGGTTGTAAAACTGAGAAGTTTGTGGTATCGATAATAGGCTGTCTATTGACCTGTGAAGGTAAGACCTAGCGGCATAAGACAATTTTAGAGGGGGGGTGGCAATTATTTGGTTGTAAGGGATCTTCATGCTATGGGAAAATAATAAACTGGTATCAGCGTAATGTGTGGGAAGTATTGAGTCAATCAACTTGATTTCATTTTTTTATTATCTGCATCTGCCTAAACCCACACACTTGGTTTAAAAAGAAATTACGGTATTTAGAAACGCACCCCTACCTACTACCGATATGTGCTGTTGCGAAAAATATCGTATTTGTGCATACTTTTAGTGGAAATGATACTACTTCGCCATTGTTTAATTAAGATAAGATTCAATTTGTGACATTTGGGGGTTGCCGCTCGTGGGGGGAGGGGGTTTTTCATAAAATCTAAGCTGTTAACCTAAATTTTTTTAATTTCTAAGCGATAGTGCATGATGTTCCAGAAGTGCATAAAAAAATAGCTGTATATCTTAACCCTAAGTAAAGTAGTTTAGAAGCTATTATGGTTTGAATATGACCCTTTATTGTCTAATCCGGCAGTTGAGAAGCCAATAAATCAACATACTTAGTGGTCACGACATTTATTTTTGGAAAAAAGAAACAAATGTATTGTCACAACCGTTGTTCAAAAGGTTAATGTCAGGATTCAACGATCTACAAAAACTGGACATACCAAAATCATTGTCAGTGTACTGCAAAGTTGGGTGGGAGCTATTGCAAAGCCAACATTAGCAGCTACTTTTCTGAAATAATAAATTATCCATGCATATGCGGAAGTTGTACTTTTTTTAATAAACCGACAGGTACTTAAAAATGTTCACAATTTCAAAAAGAGACCATCAGCATCATTTATTATCAAAGAGTAAATTATAAGAATATTGTAGCTTACATTACGAAAAACATAGGCTCGATTTTATCAACACGCATATTTAACAAAGACTTTGACTTTCTATTGAATGTTATTTGGCAAAAGCTTTCTATTGGGTATTGCGGGCTAGGTTAATAAGTATCATCTAATAGTATCTTATCAATATTGAAAACAAAACGTCAAAGCTAGATGACACTTTTGTCAAAAATATTTTAGATCATGGATCAAAATCATAGCAGGATATCAGAACAAAGCGATTAATTTGCAAATTAATGCCACATTTTTCATGTTTACATTATAATTATTCTATAATTATAGTAATTGCAAACTGCGATAATTTGTGACAATCATAAAAGTACCTAGTATCAATCACAGCAACTACCTTATTTAATAATTACAAATCCCACCTCCGTCAGTCGGATGGGTTATAGAAAAAAATATATATACTTTTATGAAGAATCAATCTTTCATTTACTGGATGCATGCTAGTTATAGACCATCTTATAGAAATATTCACAGAGGATCTAAAGATGCAGCATTTATATAAAATATAAGGTTATGCGCAGCTAAACAATGAGCTTTGCCGTTCTGGATAGGCAACCAGTAATGCACATGTACGCTTGGAAAATAGCTTGCCTAACAGTTAAATCGTTTGTTTAACTTTTGAAATGTAACAAAATGCTGTTTACCCCTTTTTACTATGAAACAAAGATATATTGCATGTATTTATAATTATTATCGATAGTAAATTGTTTTATCCAAATAATTGAATGAGTGAATTTCTTGTCATCATATCATTTAATACAGCATAAAACCAGCGATCAAATGGAAATGGAATCTGGAATCTGATTGGTTGAGATTAGCAATTAGTAAACTTTTTGTTAAACAAGAAAATGCAATTTTCTACCCATTTAGGGTGGAAAATCAGACTGGAAATAATACTAGATGATTTACAGTGGTCGATTGTATATAAAGTATGTCATTTTTGAGCTTTTTGAGGTCAACTTCAAGAGAAATCAATAATTTTCAGAGTACTTTGACAGATGCATGTTCTTGAAAGGACTGCTCTGATTGGTCAAAGTCTTTGTTAAATTGCGCATGTTGATAAAATCGGGCCTTAATGTATTTATTGCTTAGATTTTTTCTTTTGGAATTTTTTCCAGACCTGCAATAACTAACATTTTTGTAAAAGTTAAATGTAGACTTTTAGCTGCCTAAATCCCAATTTTTTTTAGATCAAATGTCTCCTTTTCATAGGCTATTGTTGGCTTTAGAGCTGATGGTCTATTTTACGAAAGAGAAGTCGAAATCTTGCATTTTTCAAAGTACCTACCTCTTTATCTTCAATCGCCCTGACGCACATTTCAGTCTTGGTATTCAAATTTATCTTCACTCCTTTTGAAGATAACATTTGAAGTATGTTAGCGTTCGAAACACTCTCCGATCTGCTTTTGCCGGAAGCAATATACGTAATACTTGCACCCGCTGTTATCGAGCTCTTACTCTCCTCTGTGGAAAGATTATTAAATTTGAATGTTGTTTTCTAGCAATTATGCTAAATAAATCTATACTACTACTACTGCTGTTGCTGCTACTCAGTGGCGTGCCGAAAGGGCCCGCAGGGCCCGCGGTGCGGGGGGGCCCCGAGCATCCGGGGGCCCTTTGGCACCATTCAGTCACTTTATGTTTTTTTAGCGAAAGTCTGGCTCGTTGGCAAGCCTTGAATACTGAATTAAAAAATAGTAAAACTGTGGGATCTACCTTAAAAAACTGTCCCACCAGAATGATGGTCTTTCAGGGTCGAATCTATAATTTCATTAAAAAGTAACTACCTATTTAGTCGTCGTTAAATGTTTATCGAATCTAGCTATAATAGCAAAGAAAAAATCTTGTCGAGATGAGGCAAAGATCTTACAAAATAAAATTGAAAATTTTGAATTTGTATTTTTATTAATATTTCAATGAAAACTGTTTGAAAACGTCAATTTACTGTCAAAATGTTTGCAAAAAAGTGATATAGGTATTGGACAAGCCACAGATTTACTTGCATATGTTTCGGATCAATTAGGGAATTTAAGAAATAATTTTGAAAATATCTTTGAAACTTCAGAAACAATAGCAAAAGAATGGGGTATTGAGCCACAATTCACAGATAAAATAATTAGTACTACTAAAAAGTTTTTCGATGGAATGGCGGTTGATGAACCAATTGAAGACCCAAAAATCGTTTAAGAACTTTAGCATTCAACACATGCCTATAAATTTTTTAGTAACCCCACAACACTTATTGTCTTATTGAAGTGCAATAAGTGGAAATTATTAATAAATTAAAAGAACTAGTTGAAAAATATTCCGACGATCTCACACAAAATCTTTCGTCGGAACTTATTCAAATAAAAAATCTTCTATATGTAATCCTGAAAAATCTTAACAGTATTAGGGAACTTTCTGATTTTATTTTATAAAAAAAAAATGAAGTCAAGTTGATTGACTCAGTACTTCCCACACATTACGCTGATACCAGTTTATTATTTTCCCATAGCATGAAGCTTTAGTCTAAGATCCCTTGCAACCAAATAATCGCCAGAACCCCCTCCCCCTAAAATTGTCTTATGCCGCTAGGTCTTTCCTTGACAGGTCAATGGACAGCCTATTATCGATACTAAAAACTTCTCAGTTTTACAACCCCCCACCCCCCAACCACCTCACTTTCACCCCAACCCAAAAAACTGGTAGGAAATGATCAGGAACCCCTAAAACATCTAAAAACCGACTTTGAGTTGCTTTCATACTTGTCGCGTTCTTTGATTATTGCTGCGCTGCCACTGACATGATTTTTAACAGACATACGCGTTTTCTATTCTCACCACGGTAACAATATACTGTGTCAAAATTTCATTAGAATCAATTTAATAGTGTCCACGTTACAAAATACAAAACGATTTAAACCAATAAATTCTCGTATAGTATACAGAAAATTCTAAGTCCCTTAGTTTTCGTGATAGGCTAGGCAATGTTCGGATGGACCTAAAAAGGTGATTTGTGTCGCTAGATCTTCTGGACAGCCTATTATGCGTACAAGAAATTTTTTAATTTTTCAACCCCCAACCCCCCAACCACCCCAATTTCACCCCCATCCAAAAAATTGCAGAAAATGATCAGGAACCTCTAAAACGCTTAAAAACGAAGTTTGAGTTGTTTTTATATTTTTAGTTTTTTTATTGTTTCTGCGCCGCCACTGGCACGATTTATAAAAACCATACGCATTTTTTATCCTCGCCACGGTAGTAATACTGTGTCAAAATTCCATTAAAATCAATTGAACAGTTTCGTCGTTACATAATATAGAACGATCTAAAGCAATACTCGTATGTATATACATCGGAAAAAATTCTAAGTCCTTTAGTTTCTGTAATAGGCATAAGGCAATGTTCGGATAGACCTAAAAAAGTTATTTATGTCGCTAGGTCTTCCTTCACAGGTCAGTGGGTAGTCTATTTCGAATACAACAAATTTTTCAATTTTACAACCCCCCACCCCCCAACCACCCCAATTTCACCCCCACCCAAAAAAAAGTAGAAAATGATCAGGGACCCCTAAAACGCCTAAAAACGAAGTTTCAGCAATATTTAAATTTTTTTGTTTTTTGCTAATTACTCCGCCGCCTATGGACCGATTTTCAAAATTATAGGAACATTACCTCCTACGACCCCGCAGCATACCGCTGCCCAAATTTCATCACGATCCATGCAGCGGTTGCTGAGATTACGAGGGTAGAAAAACGCGACAGACAGACAGACAGACAGACAGACCGACAGACCGACAGACAGACCGACAGACAGACCGACGGAAATGAGTGACGTGGATTTTCGTTATGTACACATCATAAAACGCCCAAAAAGTGTATTATCTCAAAATCGAAAATTTTCGCGATCACAATACTCCCCTCACCTATCGGTGTGGGAAGTAATAAATTGAGACCTGAGATTTGCACTGCATTTCAGTTGTTTCTAGTACTGCCTGTTACATCGGCTCAAGCAAGCTCTTTTTCAAAACTAAAACTAATAAAAATTTTGCAAGATCGACAATGGGTGAATCGTGCTTAAATTATTTGGCATTAATTTCTATAGAAAATGAACCGGCAGAAGGCATAGATTTAGACCAAACAGTGATACATTTGTTGCTTTCATAGTGGCCATATAATATAAACCGATTTGAAATACTACTTTTTTATATAAAAGGGGGCCCCGTGAAAATAATTGCGGGGGCCCCCGAAGACCTTGGCACGCTACTGCTGCTACTACTACTGTTGCTACTATTACTAATACTAAATGTAGTCTTTAAAAGCCAAATGCATCAATAATTATTACATGCGCTCATTTTTCGTTTAAAACTTAACAAAAAAAACTTTGGAAAAGGCGTTTATTTAAATACTCTAAAAAGAACAAAATAAAATTTTCCTGAAATGTTTACTATCGACTTATAGCCTCATTATATATAATTTATATGATAATAAAAGCTTGTCGCGAGGTTTACCTAAGCACCTATACATATTATGCCAGTCCGGCCCTGGGGGCTGGGCGTATACATGTATTCTAGAAAGTAGAAATGAGTTATCCAGAAACTTTCCAGAAACGACGGAAGCGGCGCAATGGTTCTCGACCTTCGGCGGGCCGAGAGGACCGACCGAACACAGTACCGTGGATTGCTTCTTTTACCAAACTTCTGGCTGCAGGAAGGGCGTACTGAGTCCATTCCGACATGAGCGTTTCGGGGACGAAACGGCCTTAAGGAGGGGGCAGTGTGCCAGTCCGGCCCTGGACGGAGATCTAGAATTGATTCGTCCAGAAGCTTTCCAGAACCGACGGTAGCTGCGCGCGATGGTTCTCAGCGTTCAGCAGGCATCTATATAAGCAGCAGTCAGGCAGCCAGAGTTACAGTTAGAGTCAATAGAGTGCAGTGCAGTGGAAAGCGATACCCGAGCAATACGCGGCGTTCCAGTGGCGCGCGTGAAATAAATGAACTGTGACATAAATTAGTGAAGTGTAGGACCAATATAAATTAGTGTAGTGGCTGTTGATAAATTAGACTGTTAAGTATTAGGCTAGACGTAGTGTACATAGTTAGTGAAAATAAATAGTTAAATCCGTACCAAGTGTTTCCTTGCTCAATCGGACTAAAGACTTGTAAAAGTGGTGTCAGGTGTGGGGTTGACTGATTGATTGGGCAACGTGGTAAGTGAATAAACTGTCAAGATGGTGAGATTCAGTGAACTGAAGGTTGCGGATTTAAGGAGTGAGCTCGATGAACGCGGTGCCGATAGCAGCGGGCTGAAGGCCGTTCTACTGGATCGACTCCGACAAATAATGATTGAAGAGGATGAGGATCCAGATACCTTCGAATTCGAGTCACCTGAATTCGAGTGGGCCAAGAAACTCGAAGCTAAAATCGAAGCAAGCTCCAAACAGTCGGAATCTGTTCGACTGTCGCTCGAAGCAAAAATCGAAGCAAGCTCTAAACAGTCTCTCCACGAGATCACTGCTTTAAAAAAGGACATCTAAGAGAGAATCAACTTGTAACAATATATAAGTATTTAATTAAACTGAAATTCTAACACAATTAAAGTTAGCAGAATAGGTTAGACAATTAAATAGGTACTAGACCATTTATACAAGTAAATCGCGCGACAAGCCTTTATGAGCATAATAAATTATGTATAATGAGGCTATAAGTTGATCGTTAACATTTTAAAGGAAAACTTCATTTTCTGCTATTTAGAGCATTTAAATAAAAGCTTGCATTAAAAAGATTCTTTTGTTTTAATTTATGTTTTACTTTTTAGTTGTTAACTTGCATTTATATCTCCATACTATAGGAAAGCATAAAAAATTCCAAAACTCCGCCACATTGGTTTAAGAGTGATATCAAAATGTTTTTCCAATTATTCTCGGCAAGCTCCTTTATTTGATACCCATATTGAAGAGGTGCATAAAAAATAACTATTCCGACTTCTTGGATGGTCTGCCATGTTGGATTTAGAATGACGTTACATTATTTTTCGAGTTACTTTCAGTAAGCCTTTTAATTTGATGCCCACATTGCAGAAGTGCATGAAAAATAACTATTCCGCCATCTTGAATGATCCGCAATGTTCGATTTACAACAATGTCACACAGCTTATCGTGTCATCATCATCATCAGCCAAACTGAACGTGAATACAAAACTTCAGCTCAATCGGTTGAAGATATCTGCTTCAGAATTGAGTAGCAAGATTCTACCCGAACAAACATACTGTTACAAGTCTTTAGTTCGATTGGGCAAGAAAACACTTGCTACAGATTTAACTATTTATTTGCACTAACTGCTCACATACATACGCGTAACCTAATACTTAACAGTCTAATTTATTTACAGTCACTGAGTCACTACACTAATTTATATTTGTCGTTCACTCCATTAATTTATGTCACAGTACATTTATTTCGCGCACCACCGGTATATCGCAGATTACGATTGCTGCACTGAACACTGTTAACTGTCTCCGTGAACTTATTGCCAAAAAATGATGCCTATTTTTGTGATAAAGGAATTCATTCACTATATAAAAATTCACATCAAAAACGCTTGGCGGAAACAAATACATTTTTTCGTTTATATATTGTTAAAATTATACGTCAGTAGCTGTAAGAGCATGGAGTGCAGCCCTGTACGTATGCCGTCAAAGCATATGTCAAAGTTCATTCTGGGGGATTTTTAGTTATCACTAGCCAAACATCTGTTCGTTGTTGACACGGATGACAGTTTAAAGTATCGGGTAACAGGGTATAGGTTGTTCGTTTGCTGTCGATCACGTGGGGGCAAGTAGCATTACAGAATGGGAAACAGGGCGGAGCCAATGTGACGGACATATTGCAACCCAAAATAATGGCGGCCCAGACCACAGAAACACTGATCAGCCCGCATTTATGTGATCCGTGGTTGACAACGGCGCGAAATTCAATGGTGTTCTCTAGCTGTTTTCATGTGGTTTTCATGATGGCTTCAGTTTTTAAAAGCGATACATTAACTTTAACCAATTAAAAAGTGACTGTAATAATGCATAATGACAAAAATTTAGCAGCCACACCAAACGCGTCGACCAGTTGCCCTCATAGATCGAATACGAACATATTTTGTGGCAAATACCGTATAACTCAGAAGAAGAACGACATTCGAATTTCCCTCCAAGCGCCGCCATTAATTAACCTCGTTTTTCTTTGAGTGTTGTTTTGGTTTACTAAACACATTGCTTTATTTGTGAAACTGTTAATGGAAAACTGTTGATGGAAAATTTATTTAAACATTATTTTTTATACTCGAATGTGTGAATGAATTTGTTAGGGAGTTTGAACTGTTTGAAGGCTCCAAACTTTACAACCACAAAGTAGGTATGAAGTACAGCCAGCAAGCAAGAAATAAATGGGGCTCAAACACTAAATAACTCCTGATGAAGTGCAACTTTAGTTAAATGAGCGAGTACAAAGCGTAAGTATATTTATTACTGCATTTCTGTGACATCCCTTAGACTATTTATTAGTCATTCATACACTCTCACTATATTAATTTCCTATTCTTCTATTTTAGATCATACACAACCACATCTGAGTTGTAGGATGCTGGGTTGTCTGCAGTCTACCTTCATGTTAATAATTTTGATGAATATTATTGCAATGAGAGCCGAGCTATTCAGTGGACGAGCTTATGCATACAAGTGACCAGCAAAGATGGAGGAACCAATGTTAAGCAGTGCCTTCTCAGTTATGGATTTGACAGATTGGTTATAGGATGCTCAACTCAGATGAAAATAGAAAATAGTACTTGCAGAGGCTATGGTGCTTGAAGTATTCTACAGCAAAGCTAAGTAAGTACATCCTGCTATTTACTTCAAGAAAAAGCCAGGGATGTTATACAGTTGATCAGCCTCTGTACAAAGTGCGAGGTACAATTAAAAGTTTTTATAACTAGTTCATTTTTATTATGTCTCAAACCTATTTGCAGTATTACATATTTATACTCTCAAAATTTGCAATTCAATTTCTGTGATTTGACTAGGATGTGAAATGGTGGATATTGATTACATTTCAATTAATTCTAATCTTCTATCTGTAACAACTATTACAATTTTTTTGATGATCAATAAAAAGTATTTATTTTGGTGGGTATTCATAAATACAGATGTTCTTTTTTATAAAGTGGAAGATGTGGGTGGGGTTTTCATCATTTGTTTATTTATCGATCGTACAATTTGAAATCATGAATAACACAAAGTTATATCATGTTTTCCTGGTTTAATCCCATAGTTTTGACAAAGTTAAATGCTAAGGATCCATATCGTTCATTAGGTTACTAGGCTGTGAAATTGTGGATATTGATTCCATTTCAATAAATTCTAATCTTCTCTCTTCTCTCTGTGACAACTATTATATACTATTTAGTTTTTATGATCAATAAAAAGTATTTATTTTGACTTATTTTGGTTGCTATTCATAAATACAGATGTTCATTTTTATAAAGTAGAAGATATAGCTGAGATTTTCATTTATTTATTTATTGATTGTTAGTTTCATATTAATTTTTTTACTTCACATACCACCACTTAAAATAAAGGGTAATGTTCCAGAACCTCCAAGGTGGTGTGGAAATTATATACTAGGGTAATCAGGTGCAAGATTAAAAAGCATGTACCTTGAACACTCTAGTTTAGTAGCATATTACATTTCTTGCTAATATTTTTTACTCTGTTTCATGTAGTTACTTTATTCACTGTAGGTCAAACTGAGACGAGGTGAGGAATGAAAACATAAACCATATGCTTGATGGAACTTCAATAAAGAAGATTATTACTATTGTTTTAGTTGAATACATTTTGTGACAATTTGTATTATATTATTTATAAATTACACATACAATAATCATATTTAATATTTTCTTGCAAATAAATGAATGAATAGGTATTTTCATTTTTGCTCCAATTTTTAAATTTTTGAGCCAATCACTAACTGGTTGATTGAAATCAAAAATCAATCAATCAGTCAATAATTGGCTATCATCAAAAATTATGATAATTTTGATATAAAAAGGTAGAGCATCTACAGATTTGAGCAACGATGTGGCAACATCGCCTCAAATTCTTGATACATCTGGCAACCCTGCGGCGGCCATGTTGCAACCCAAAATAACGGCCGCTGACATTGACATAAGTCATTCGTGTTTCCAGTCAAATAGCACGGAATTGTGCCTTCTTAACCGTACCTGTTTTGTGCTGTCGATTGCATAACACCGTCAATACAGCAGCATTGTTTGGCATCTTTCATATTGGAAAGTCACGTGGTTGGGATTGTCTAATAGGCTGTCTCAGGTTGGACCCCCTCCGAACAAAATTCCTATCTACGCCACTAGTTACTATACTTACTGATAGTCGATGATCTTGATCGTGATATTTGCGACTTCAAGTTGAGGGCCGCTGTATACAGGTTCTCAATGTCCTCCATGCTGTAGGGGTCATTCTCCTGGAGGAATCTTGTGAACATTTCGTTTTCTATAGCTAGGTGTCTGGCTGTTTGTTCCTCCTCGTACATCATTTCTAAGAACTCGATGTCGGTCAGATGAGAAAACGCTTTGAAATCAGCATTACTGCTGCTATCTGTTGTATTCTTCGGAAAGCAATTCATCAAAGTAATTAAAAAAAAACAGTTAAACCTACACAATCAAAACTAATAATAAATTTGCAATAAATCATTCATGAGCACCAATGAAAAACTTAAAGCTTAGAAGTTTCAAAAGTACAAAATAAACAAGTAACACAAACAAGTTTAACGAGTGAGTCAAGGAGAAGGCAGAGTAAATTTTTGTCCTGAAGATGTAGTTACTAACGCTGTCGTTGACTGGCCCTGTCTACCGGGCCTGATAGTGTATCCCCTCCACAGCGTCTACGTCACGCCAGGCGCCGAGCGACCGTCCGGTCGCGTTTGTAATCATCAAATACCGCAGGGATTGTTCATTAAATTTTTGGGTTTTACGTGTATCTAGCCAAGAATACCGTCTATAGTTGCTGTGCACCCTTCTGCAATAGTAATTATATAGATACAGAGCGCATACCTGTGATGTAATTTCCAAAAGATGCGTAATGAAACGCAATCATTGGTTACGCGCTATACATCGAGATATCTTCACGATAAAGGATTCTTCTGTAATATGCACCAAACACTTCGAAGGGAGATTTGTAATTCGTACTGATACTGCTATAAGTTTAATAGTTCCTCGAGCTAAGATTAAATCGTTTTCACAGATTTTGTAAAATACTGCTTAACAATTACTGTAAAGTGCATGCATTAAAACATTTTTTTGCACGTCAACTCCGAAAACTCGCCCCCAACTTTTGGCTTTTAAATAGCACCCCATACGTTTTCTTACATAAATGATATTCCTATTTTATTTAAAATCTTGTTGTACTTTGATTTTATACGCAAACCTATTTTTTTCGTAAAATCATAAGCATATAAATAAAATAAGAATTTGTTTGACACGAAAAACTGATGAAAGGGGAAATTAAGGGGTTTTTAAGGGTACTGGCTGACCTATCATACATGCTTTTGAAAACAAATGTCTTTTTATCATTTTTTATTACGAAAATATTACGCCTGAAAAAACCCTTATTTATTTTATTTATCTTGTGCTCTGACTTTACGAAAAAAACTGTTTTGTGTCTTAAATCAAAGGCACTACAAACAATGACC
This sequence comes from Callosobruchus maculatus, assembly GCA_951848785.1. Taxonomy (NCBI): domain Eukaryota; kingdom Metazoa; phylum Arthropoda; class Insecta; order Coleoptera; family Chrysomelidae; genus Callosobruchus; species Callosobruchus maculatus. Next base: position 10,585,369 of record CATOUR010000296.1, read on the forward strand.
TCATTCATGCAGGAAAAGCTGTGGACAGATATTTGAAAAAAAATGTTGGGGGTGAGTTTTAGAGGTTCAAGTACAAAAAATTGTTTTCAAAGTATGATATGTCCTATATGTCCTTCAGTAACCTTGAAACGCCCACTTAGTTTTCATTTTTATCTGTTTTATTATAAATAAATATTGAGCCTCAAACAAATCCTTATTTTATTTATATAATGACTACGCAAAAAATAAGTTTGTGTATAAAATCAAAGCTATTATAACATTTTAAATAAAATAAAAGACTTTTTTTGTGTAGCACTATTGATTGCTACATGAAAAAAAATTGGGGGGGGGGAGTTTTAACATTACAACATTACAACAAGTACAAAGAAAATGTTTTGGAAGCATAGTATGATTGATTGACCCTATAGTACTTTCAAAAATTCCACTCAGTTTTCGTATTTGAACTTTTTCTGTTAGGAGAATAATATCACGTGTCAAGGAAAATTCTGGCACACCCTGTATACTACAGATCCTATATCCTCTTTTGCTACTACTGCTACTGCAATTATGATAGCTATAATATGACTATGTACATCATAATAATAGATAATTTTATATCATTTGGGTGCGTCTAAGTCCAACTTTCAACCTTCTCACGTCCAAACGATTCTAGATAGAGATTCTAGAATAGATATCAACTAGCTCGATTCATCACAAATTCAATTTCCTATACATTAATTCCTATACATTACTTTTGTATAGTTGACCGTTTTCTCAGTATTTCAAGAAAATGCTCGTAGCACGAAATTTCTATATTAATCCCTGCAGATACGTGCGGCGTCTGGTGTGACGTCACACGCAGCACCACCAGGCCCGGTAGCTCTCGGCGGTCTCAGCCCTGTACGTACAAAAATAAATTCAAAATAACAATGGCTGAAAATGCCTGCCACCACGTTCAATACATTTATTGCACCTACGTAGCATATTTAAATTGACGTCATTGTCAGTGAAAACATCAGGCATGGTTTGGATCATTTCAGCCGCAACCGAAATCCTAGCCACCAAATCTTCCTCTGACTGAACTGGAGTTTCATATAAAAGGCTTTTGGTATGTCCCCAAAGAAAGAAATCCAGAGGTGTTAAATCTGGGGACGGGGCTGGCCAGTTGACATCGCTTCCACGTCCGACCCAACGTCCTCTAAAACGATCATCGAAGTGCTCACGTACGACATGTGAAAAATGAGCGGGTGCTCCATAATGCTGGAACCACAGATTCCGACGTACGTCGAGGGGCAGCTGATCCAATAACTCAGGTAAGGTGTATCTTAAAAAATTGAGGTACACCGTCCCAGTTAGTCGAGGAGGCAACATGATTGGTCCAATTAGACGTTCTCCAACAATTCCAGCCCACATGTCCACACCGAGAATCGATGTTGGTACCCTCTTATTTGAAGAGCATGAGGGTTTTCTTCCGCCCACACATGGCTATTCCGTGAATTAAAAATACCTTCTCTCGTAAAAACGGCCTGATCAGGCACAAATTTCGGGCATTGGGGTTCTTGCGTACATTGATGAAGAAACCACTCCCAAAATTCTATGCCGGGCGCATAATCATCTGGTTCCAATTCCTGTACTTTTTGGCGATGGCAAGGATGATGAAGTTGTTCGTTAACAATCTCCCATACACGTACATGACTTACATTCATGTGTTCTGCAACAGCTCGGGTACTAACACTAGGATTTTCCTCGAATTGTCGAAGTACATCTTCCTCAAATTCTGGAGTTCGTACAGAAGATCTTCGAGCGCCATTATCTGGCCTCGTTATTTTCACGGAGCCAGTTTCCCTTATGCGCTGATTTATCCTCCCGAACAGCGTGTGAGCAGGTACACGCCTCTCAGGAAACCGCTCCTGATACAATCTTGAAGCGGCTCTTCAGCATTGCAATGAACTTCGCCATAAATTAATAGCATATCGGAATATTCGACGAAAGTATAATCCATGATTCACTGGCGACACAATATTTTATTGACAGATTTTTTACAACTAGATAAATTTTAACAAACCAACGCCAACGTGATCAAACTGCATAGTTGCAATAGAAATCAATTAATGTATCTGACTTAGTGGCGGTTTCCGAGGAAACGGTGACAGATAGCGACTATTACTAAGAGTACCTTTTTTATGTGAAAGGCATTGGAGAATCATAATCAGATATACAAATTACAAAAAATTGACGCCTTAGAGAAGTAGGGTCAAATTTACCCAAATACCCCCCTCGTTTGTACGCTACTGGTTAAAGTGACAAAGTCCGGAAGGCTCAAATTGATGAACCTACCAACTACATTTCATGTTTCAAAATTGGTGGCGATAGTTGCAGTAGTACCGAAACTATAAAACGAAGAATAGTTGTTGAAGGTCATCTTCGAAGGGCCCTAGCTCCCTGAGGAAGCGTTTCCGTACCCATGATTATATGAACTTTTTTCTTATTTTCTTGTGTTTTATCTACCCTAGAAGTTTGTAACATGATCATCGAGAACACCCTGTATAGGGTGTTCCATTTGAAAAAACACAACTTTATGAATAACCTTGTATATCCAATAATTTTAAAACGTAGACCTTCGCTTTATCTATAACTTTCATTCGAAAGTTTTTTTTAGTATCTCCCATAATAACGGGGGGATTTGACTTCGGAGTATAAATAGGGTCGTTCAGTGAAATTCCAATAACCATATTTATGCGCATTTTCATGAAGTATTACTTACATATAACATACAAAAAAAAATTAACTTAATTGGATGAGAATTGAAAAAGTTACGCGCCTTCAAAGATTAAAATATTTCATGCACTCAAAATTCATCGTTGTGACGTCATTGGGTCTGTCGGCGAGCCCAGACCGGCTGGCGGCTGTACAGCGACAGCGCCCAACATACGTTTATAATACGTTCAAGTGCTTTGGTTGACGCTACGTTTTGTTTGATCGGGTACATTCAAAAATCCAGATTTTTCTACAATCATTTTATCGGTAGTTCTCAAAACTCAAAATGAGTGACTGGGTATCCCGATATAAATTTTCGGATTATTTTCTATAAGAAAAGCAGTTCGCTTTTCTACAAGTTCCTTGTTGGATGATCCGAACTCGAACCACTGGTTAAGGAGTAACATTATTTTGGGATATGTTTTAATGGCATTTGTTTCTGCCTTCCCTTAGTATATTGCACTCAACATATTTTGATATAACTTTGGCCTTTATACTGACTTGGATGCACTTATCTGTCTTCCAACGTTCCCTCTCTCGTTGTCTTGAGTACATTCTAGTTCTACTTGCGAAACATTGGTGCTAGATTCGCTGCTTGGTGACGAACATCGAGTTTTTTTTGTGCTGGTACTAGGTTCATCTAAATCTCATTTTCGTTGTCTTAAGGAAAACATTCCGAGGATCTCTAGCGTGTAAGGCTTGTTGGTCTTTTTGACAAACAAAACTGTGCGGAACTACTTCCGGCTTCATCTTAGGTTTTACATCTTTCATTAGTTTGTAACACATGTAATTTTCAACATTTCCTCAAACTTAAACAAAATATACAAGACTGAGATACACATTTGAAGTAGGGATATTTTGTAGGCTAAGTATCCACGATTTTCTACCCAAAATACAGAAATGTGAGACACAAAGAACTAGATAATATAATATAAAACAATTTTTTCTACATAATCAAAATACATATGAAATTTGGTTACATCGAAGGACTGAAAACAGCCTTTTACATGTTCCACATATCAATGAGAATTGATTTCTCCAATGCTTTTATAATTGTTAGGTATATGATAGTTCAGTATTTGGATTAAAAAAATCTACTTGTATCTCTTACGTTTTAGTGTACCAGTACCAGCAAAATCTGCTAACAACTGACGTCAATATATCTTTAGAATGGCATTCACAAATGCGGATTCTTGATAATAATACAATAATTCACTTAGTTATAAAAATACTTATTTTAAAATGGTCCTTTGTTGACTTATCGCTCACAAATTCATTCCTACGCATAGCTCTCTGCCACAATTTTTATATTTCGTGGCAAACCAATAAAAAATTCATCAGGAGTGGTCACTGTCGTATTTTCACATTGGGAAACCATACAATATAATTTTTCTTCATCTGTACTCCTTCCATTATTATACTCAGTATCAACGAATTCGAATAGCTTGGTAAGTATTCAGTGTCGATGAAACAATTAAATAAATTATCCAGTAGACGCGTATACAGTTCACAAAGCTTGCATAGTAAGTAGGATACGCCGCACGGTTATTATTTACCAAGCACCCGTACAATGCGTGGCTAAGATGCCGCGCCGCGCCGGTGGGAGAGGTATAGTGACGTCACCGTCGCACATTCGCAAGTGCCGCGCATTTTCAATTTGCAGCACTTTGATAATTTATTAGAATATGAAATCGAGCTCAGAAAATTCTGAAATTTTGCACAGCTGCTAAACTCAATACGCCCTTTTAGAATATGCAATAAAAAAATATGCTGAACGAGCCTATTCAAAGCTCCTTTATACGTATGATTAAATTGGTCTTACCTTAGTTGATGACTTTGAGTTGTCCCCAACAAAGATTGTTGCAGACGAATTATCCCTAGATTCAGCAAGAAAGGCTGACTTCACGGATTTCAGCTGGTCGTCTTCAACGTCAGTACCATCAGCTGCATCTTTTGCTGTAGCAAAATTTTTTTATGCATCGTATTTTATTAGCCAATAGCAAAAAAACACCTGTTTTTTAACTTGTTGCTAACGTTTCGGCCACCTCTATGATCCATAAACCAAGGTACGTGAAGTTTGAGAAAAACATTCTTTTGCGATCATTTTTTATCTAACTATATAATAGATGTCATATAAGTTCTAGCAAAAATATTAGTGGGTAAATCGGCTAAGAGAAATCGCTGGAAATTATCTTCAGGTTCCGCAAGTGGCCGTTAAGGGGCGTAACTGCTACGATCAATCGAAAAAAAAGGTTTTTCGTCAAAAATATGAATAATAAATTCGACCATCTTGTAAACTAGACTATTTTCAATTTTTTTTTTGTTAATCGTTTTTTGCTCTATCCTGTTAAAGAGGTGATACATGTACGAACTTTAAGTACGAGGTTTTTAAGTTCGCGAACTTACTCGGCTCGACGTCGGTGACACACGTGAAGCTGAAATCACTCATTTTGATAATTTTCCTTAATAAACAAAACTTTTAACAAACGCCAAAAACAACAAGCGTTGCGCATCGATGGCCTGCCGAAACAAAGTGGTGGCTCGCGGCTCGCAGTATGAGCCGAGACAAGCTACGAGCAAGATTTCAAACCAGTTGGATCGCCGGCGGTTTGCGCGACGGTTTTAAAGTACGCGTACTTACTGTGACACACGGGCGAAAAAGGTCATCGAGCCATAAGTACGTGTGCTTGCTCGTACGTGTATCACCCCTTTAGGATGTAAAGGTGAGGGAACGTCAATTTTTTTTATTTAATGAAATATTAAAGAACTTAAACTTTAAGAACTTTGGTATAAGCTAACAAAGCTTGGTCTCGTTTAAAAGAGATGTTCTTACATAACAATCGGTTACATAAGAATTATCCAATTTTGTCTTGACTTAGTAGCTACAGGGCGGTAGCCTATGTGCTTTAGGAATTTACCAAAGATGATCTTGAATAGGCTTACCTTCTGTATCCACGTCTACATTTTCAGAATATTGTGAAATATCACCCGAAGACATCGTTAGCAATCACGCACAATAGAATAATTAGAATATATTAAGAAAAAAAGTTAACAAAAATTGTAAAAACCTTAACCTTTGAACGACATTTAATTGATTGACATATTATGGTGATTGGTGACGACGTCCTAAAAGGGCTGATACACGTACGAGCAAGTACGCGTACTTATGGCTCGATGACCTTTTTCGCCTGTGTGTCACCGTAAGTACGCATACTTTAAAAGCGTCGCGCAAACCAGCGGTGATCCAACTGGTTTTAAATTTTGCTCGTAGCTTGTCTCGGCTCGTACTGCGAGCCACCACTTTGTTTCGGCAGGCCATCGATGCGCAACGCTTGTTGTGTTTGGCGTTTCTTAAAAGTTTTGTTTATTTAGGAAAATTATCAAAATGAGTGATTTTAGCTTCACGTGTGTCACCGACGTCGAGCCGAGTAAGTTCGCGAACTTAAAAACCGCGTACTTATCATCATGAGACGACCTACTATTTCATGCTATCTTTGTCAGACATTTGACGACGTATTTGTGTTAGGTGCATATGAATTTTTGTACCACTAGTCTCTCCATAAGAATCAAGTAGCAGGTAGCCTACACCATCTGGCAAAAATATTTGAGACTGTTTTGATGTAATGTAAGTTTTCTGTGCATTTTAAATTTTAAATTGTAATTTAATTTTAGCGTTATATCACTCACGCCCTGAAGATGACGCACGTCGAAATGTTGGAAATTTTTTTTTAAATACATCATTGACCGTATCCCAGGATTTTATTTGTTACAAAATATTAAATATAAACTTGCTATTTACAACAGCAGCGCAACGTAAAACAATGCCATCCATTTTGTAGTAATTGAATATACCTACTTAACGGAAACAAACGCTATCTGTTTGCTGCCAATTCCAACGGAAATGCCGCCGCGTGAAATACGCCGCGGAAATTCCGCTCGTATAGTGTGGCTCTAATGATGCACGATCTTATAAGGTACAGTGTGGGCCATAAAGTTGCACAGATTTAAAATTATCACAGAAAAAAATTATTCGTCAATGTACAGGGTGACCTAATAAGAATGGACGACGGCAATATCTCGGTAATCGTTAATCAGATAACTTCCAGCAAAAAATATTGTCAGGTAAATCGGCTAAGAGAAATCGCTGGAAATTATTTTCAAGTCCCGCAGGTAGCCGCTAGAGGGCGTAACTGTTACAGTCAATCAGAAAAACGGCGTTTTCTCAAAAAATATGCAAATGAAGGTATATTATAAATTCTACCATCATGTAGGCTGAACAATTCTCGATTTTTTTTGTGTAGGGATTTTAAGGGCCAACAAAAGTGACTCGGTTAATTTAGTAATGCTGTGTGTATTTCACGTTTTAACAATGTGCTATTTTACGTCTTAACAATGTATATCGTCTTAAACTTAAAACGTCGTCCGTCGTCTTCTTTACGTCTTGCGCCATTACTCGCTGCTCACTTCGGATTGCCTCGGTGACGTGGCGGTTGCGGCGTTGCCACTTCGCAACGACGTCAATCCACGGCGTACTGCTGGCTGGTCACGTGGTCTGCCAGTGGCGCCTCCCACATCTCGGCCGTCCTGCTGCTCATCCGACCCGGATGAATACTCTTCTTCTGCTTCCATCCAAGGCTTCATATACTCGGCGCACGTAGTGGTCTGGAATGGGCCATCACATGTGCTATGCTTCTGGACATCGTATGTGTAGTTCGGCTTGCATTTGGTGATGCGATACGGTCCTAGGAACTTGGGTTTGAGCTTGAGTCCTGGGCCTAGTTGAGTCCTCTTGATCGCAACCAAATCACCTTTTCGATACTGTCGTGGTTTCTTTCTTCTTAGATTGTATCTTTTTCGGTTCTCCTCTTGTACTTTCTTTATTTGTTCTTTTGCTTTCCTTCTTATTTCGTCCCGTGTCTCTTCGAATGTAAGTCGAACCTCTTCGTCTAACAGCTCCCTGATTCTCAGTTCGTCAGATAGCTTCATCTTGACTCCAGTCATTAACTCAAAAGGTGTTGTGTCAATGCTTCGTTGGTATGTCGAATTAATGAATTGCTGCACTTTATCGACATGTTTGTACCATTTTGTAGGATCGTCTAACGATAGTTTGGTCAGTACAGAGATAATTATTGAATTCAACCTCTCCACCTGCCCATTAGCTCTCGGAAGTCCTGTCGTTATTAAGTGATGTTTTATACCTTCCTGCTTACAGTAGTCTTCAAATTCACTAGCGGTGAAGGCTGAACCTCGATCGGTAATGATACAGGCTGGATTCCCAAAAGTTTTGCTTTGTACTTCCAATCTATTGATTACCTCTCTTGCGGTAGTACTTTTTGTTGGGTAAAGCCAAACAAATTTGGTGAAGGCGTCGATTACAGCCAGTATGTGTCTGTAATGTTTATTAGTCGTCTCTAGCGGGCCTAGATGATCTAAATGATAGGTGTGCAGAGGTACTTCTCCTTTTTCTAGCACACTCAATTCGCCTTCTTGTTTTCCGGTCTTTCGTTGTGAAAGAATACATGGTACGCAATTTAATATGCATTGTCTAATTTTGTGTTCCAATTTTGGAATGTAGAATTCATTCCTGATGAGATCTTGTGTTTTCCTCACACCAAAATGTCCTATTTCATGTGCAGTTCTTATGACTTCCCTTTGCATCAATTTGGGTACTACCATCAGATCTTGAGCATCAATGACCTTGTGCAATATCCCACCTTTCATAATGTAGTCTTCGTATGGTCCATTTTCCAAAACCTTCTTAATGGTCTTTATTTCTTCGTCTGTATCTTGTGCACTCTTCAGTCGTGCTATTAGCCCTTCCACAGCTATAGTATTTACAGGATATCGGCTAAGAGCGTCAACATGACTCATTCTTTTGCCGCATCTATGCTCAATCTCGTAGTCAAATTCTTCGATGACCATTGCCCACCTTGCTATGCGTGGAGTTATGTCCCGTTTGGTCATGGTTTTTTCAAATGCTGCACAGTCTGTTATAATCTTGAAGTGAATCCCTAGGAGATAGACTCTCAGTCGTTTCAGAGCTACGATCACTGCTAAAACTTCTAGTTCATAGCTTGAAAATTTCTGCTCAGCTTCTGTTGTCTTCTTACTAAGATAATATACGGGGTGGAACATGTTATCCTCCATTGATCTTTGCATTAGAATAGCTCCATAACCCTCTTTTGACGCATCTGTGTGTAATTGGGTTTCAGCCTCTTGTCTATATATTCGCAGCACAGGTCTCTCAGAAAGTATTCTCTTTAATGTTTCAAAAGCATGACGTTCTTCCACATCGAACTTGAATTTTCGATCTTTCTTCAATAAATCTGATAAGGGTCTGGCGATCAAAGAGTAGAACGGTATGAATTTTCTAAAATAACCAGACAGGCCAAGGAACGACTGTACTTGCTTTATGGTACTCGGTTCTGGAAATCGTAAAACAGCTTTTATTTTTGTTGGTGTTGGTGATACTTCACCATTCTGTATTACATGTCCGAGAAATTCTACTGAATTCTTTATAAATTGACATTTCTTCTTGTTTATTTCAAGGCCATATTCACTTGCAGTAGTTAAAACTATGTTAAGCCTCTCAATAGCTTCTACTTCATTGTCTGCTGGAATTATGAGATCATCCACGTATGTCATCACTATTCCCTGGTTCGTCAGTTCTCTGAAAATGGTATTAATGTGTCTCTGGAAAACTGCGGGTGAGTTGCATAATCCAAATGGAGCTCTTCGAAAACTGAATTGTCCTTGATGTGTCACAAATGACGTGTATTTCCTACTGGCTTCTTCAACTGGTACGTGAAAAAATCCATTCTTCAAGTCAATGGTACTGAAAAGTTTAGCTCCTTGTAGTTTATCTAGTTGATCTTCGATTAATGGTAGAGGGTACCTATCTTTAACAATAACTTTGTTGATTTTTCGGTAATCAATACAGACCCTAGGTGAACCACATTTCTTTTTCGTAACCACTACCTGACTGGAAAAATCTGATGTACAAGGTTCTACGATCTGATTCTCTATCCATTCCTCTACTTGTCTGTCTACTATATCTCTTTCTACTATTGGTAGTCTTCTTGGGCTATGATATATTGGTGTTTCGTCTATCAGTATTATCTTTAATTCAACGTTAGTCGTCCTTGCCTTCTTAGGTTCATACTCCATGATGAGCTCTTCTACTGCATCTTTTACTTCTTTCTTCACGTCTTCTCCTACATCAATTTCATCAACATTCATCAAATCTATTTTCATTATACTTAGCTCGTCCTCTTTATCGTCGATAATCTTCTTAATCCTGATCCCTTCCTTATTGATGAGAACTTCCACATTCATGAGAAAGTCATTGCCCAGAATGGCCTCATTTGTCATCACATCATCTGACACTACATAGAAAGTTGTTTGAAAATTTTCTTCATCAATATTTATTTCACATCTGATACGTCCTGTGGCTTGAACTTTTGATTTGCCAAAGCCAGTCAAACATAATGATGTTCTCTCTGTGACTGGTTCTCCAATTTGTTGGTAAATCTTCTCGCTGAGGATGTTCACTTGACTCCCAGTGTCGATCAACGTACTAACCTCTATATTATTTATCTTAATGGTTCTGCACATCTCATGAGTGTTTATATTTTGAACAACATTTGTTGATGGTTCTTTAGGTCCCTGCTGTGTTTGTTGACCTGCTCGACATTCGAATCCTTTGTGGCCAAAATTGTTACATTTAAAGCATTTGACACCCCGTGCCTTAGACATACATTCTGCAGATTTGTGGCCTTTGGACCCACAATTGTAACATCTGATTTGCCTCTGACCAGGTTTTGCTTCCTGTGAGACGTTTGATTTATTCGAATCATGGTGTGATCTACTTGTAGATGGTTGGTGTGTACTTCTAGCTTTCGACTTAATTTCCTGATAAACTCTCAATTTAGACTTGAATTCTTTCAAGGTCGTTGCACCGTACAAAATTATTTTGTTGCCATGTTCCTCGGATATGCCATCTATAATATATTGGATAAGCGCCTCATCTTCAATAGGTCCTCGGCTTGCTATTTCTTTCATGACTAGGAAGTACTCTTGTATGTCTTCATTGCGCTTCATTTTTCTTTCATTAAGCATCTTATGCAACTGGGCACTGCTCAGTCGTGACGAATATTCAGATTTTAGGGCTGCTTTCAGCTTGGGCCAGGAATTTATATGGCGTTCTCCTTGTACGAACAGTTTTGCTAGACCACATAATGACTTCTTTGCGAAAATAAACAAATGTAGCTGGCTCCAGTTGAACAGTTCAGCCATGTCTTCAAGGTCGTTTATCCACTTTTCGATAGGATATGCGTCTGTACCGTTAAATTTACGGACCGTGTCTTCAACATCTTTAAAGTTCATTGCAAAGTACGGACTTTGCCGGTCGCTACCTGCGCTTACACTCGCGTTGTCGTCATCGTTTTCGCTGCTGATCGTTAAATGTTCAGCCGCCGCCGCGATATCTTGGTCAGATTCGTCGCCATCGTCAGGATCATCTTCGGCATCCCTGATACCCTGAATCAACTGAATGTTAGACAAACATGCACAAATACTACTCACGAGTTGCGCTTTAGGCTGGTCATAATCTATAGTTAAAATATTGGCTACAGCTGTCAAATCATTCACTGAAAAATTGTTCACAACGTAAGCTAATTTATCTTCATATTCTTCAGACCCCTCTTGAAAACCAAAACCACTGAACCCTCGCAGCCGTTTTCTATTATTTCTATCACCGTCAGTTCCAAAAATAAGTCTATGTAACGTTTTTATCACCTTAACGTTAGCTACTTTAAGGTTATTTAATACAGCCGGTAAATCACTCAACGTTGTTGCCATCTTGAACTACTATTATTCTACAGTTCTTTTCGTGCAATGTATAACACCAAACTTTAAGTCTATGGTACGCCTATGGAAAAATGTTTTCTATTTCTGTCGTTACGCGGCGCGCTACACAACACGACGTGACGGCACAGCTGGCAACACTGTAGGGAACCGCGCGCACTCACGACAATGATCTAGTTCTATCTAGTTTGTTACTGTCACTTTCTACTAACTTCTCGCTACAGAACACAATCTACTGTCTCTTTCTAATTGCTACTGAACAATACTCATAACATAACTGGTACTCTGAACTGAATCCAAAATGGCGTTCACATGCACTAGTTCTCGAAAGTTCTAGTCCTCCATAAATAATAAAATAAATGGAACTTACTTTGCGTAGGTCGTCTTATGTCTTATGTTACCTTTCATCTACTTTCTACTTCATATATCGTCTTGAACCAACTTCTCAGCGGTCCTCGTCTTTTACTTCACGTCTTTCGTCTTTTACTTCACGTCTTTCGTCTTTTACTACACGGCTTTCAGTATGCTTACGTCTTCTGCGTCTTGTCCCTTCGTCTGGTTTCTGGTTGCACCGATGCCCGTTGCACGTCTTTCACCTTTGTCACACGTCTTGACCACGTCTTGACTATTCAAAGTCCAATAGTTTCATCACTAGTTCATTACACGCATTGCAAATCACTAACCGCGACTGTCACTAGTTGTTTGCAAGTCAATCCCGGACGAGCCCCCAATTTGTAGGGATTTTAAGGGCCAACAAAAGTGACTCGGTTAATTTAGTAATGCTGTGTGTATTTCACGTTTTAACAATGTGCTATTTTACGTCTTAACAATGTATATCGTCTTAAACTTAAAACGTCGTCCGTCGTCTTCTTTACGTCTTGCGCCATTACTCGCTGCTCACTTCGGATTGCCTCGGTGACGTGGCGGTTGCGGCGTTGCCACTTCGCAACGACGTCAATCCACGGCGTACTGCTGGCTGGTCACGTGGTCTGCCAGTGGCGCCTCCCACATTTGTTAATTGTTTTTTGCTCTATCTTGTAAGATGTAGTGGTGGGGGAATGTTATAAAGCTTAGTATTTAATTGGCCACAACTTTGGTATAAGTTAACGGAATTAAACAAACTATGTCTCGTTTGAAAGAACTGTTCTTACCTAATAATTCGTTATATAAAAATTGTCCAAGTTTATCTTGAGTTAGTAGCTACAGGGCGGTATTTGACATAATAACAATTATTACGCATGATTACATAGGTATATAGGGGACCAAATTCTTAAAATGTCAGTGAAATATCCAACCTCCTAGCTATTTTCAAACTGGAGATATCAATAAAACAAGTAGTCTGATAAGTGTGGTGTGAGTTTCAGAAACAATTGCCGCCCTATAGCCTTCGTCTAATCGTTTTAGTAATCATTTTCTAGATAATAAACACTACAAATCATATTTCGACTTTCTGAAACAACCACCAGATGGCGTAGTAGGCGCCAATAGCTGCTGTATTCAATTTTCATAATAATGGAACTTTTAAAAGAAGCAATCAAAAACAAATTACAGTATAAAATTGATTATCGTTTTGGCTTTGAGCACGCCATTCTGAAGTGGTTTGTTTACTACCTCTATGTTCAGTTGTTACTCTGAGGCTGAGGATCAACAGAGAGACATTTTCTTTTCCTTTTTGGCATGCGCTTACTGCCATCACGGCTACCACTACTACACCTACTGTCGTAAGCAGTAGCAGTTTCACTGTCCGAAATGTCCTTCCGGCATGAAGCACGGCTGCCTTTATCAGTAATTGTGATATCGGGCCGAAGTTTTGTACTCATTCTGAAGATAGTTTCATACTCAATTGGTAGCGTTGATGTACCTACCTTACCCTAACATCTCTCATGCAGCGGTTAAAACTAGCTAGAAACGTAATAATCTCCAATGCCTACTCTGGCCGCACGCGCGGTGATCGTGTTTTACCTAGACGGACCGACCCTGTTAACCACCCACCCATACCATAATCCAGTAAACGTGTACGTAGATTTAACGACGCGTCAACAGGTATCGATATACTTACAATGCATAATTTATTTTGCTTGATTCAAAACTAGTATTTTGAACTATTAGTGCCTTATATATGTTTGTGCCTTACTCAGACGTATGTGTTGTAAGGATAAGTCACTGTTTAATATTACCCCTACATATACCCCAATATGACTATACTATTGTAGTGTAAATAAAGAATGTAAACAACTCTTATATTTCTGACGTGTACAATACTGATGTTGATTTCGCCATGTATATTCGACTTTTTAAGTATACCCATAGGAAAAAGTCAAGGGGAATTAAATCCGGCCTCCTGGGAGGCCATGTAGTGTGCATCCCACGCACCACTTTGCCTGGGAGCATCTCGTTTAGACGTATGGCACGTCGCGCCATCTTAATGAAATCACGTAACATCGTAACATACCTATCGGAACTCACAGTCAACAGATTTGTCTCGCTGGTTTTCGAAAATATAAGGATCGATGATCCCATGGGATGACATTGCTGCCCAAACTGTCACTTTAGAGGAATGGGGTTTTGATGTTTTGAACTTGGGTATTCTGCTGCCCAGTAACGAAAATTTTGCTTGTTCACATGCCTATTTAGGTGAAAATTGGCTTTGTCCAAAGTTTAGACTTTGGAAGCGTTCCAATGTTGTCATTTGAATTCAGTTCGCGCCGATCTTTTTCGATTTGATAATCCAGGGTACCTTTCTACAGAGCTGCTTACCAGATTGACTGTTTCTGTTCTTACTGACCTAGGGCAACCCGCTGGCTTCTGATTTCAAGTTGATCCAGTAGCCTAGAACTTCCTAACGAATCCAATCCATAATAATTAGGGCGAAATAGACGTCGAACGTTAACGCAGATCTCACAGTTTTTATAAAAAAGTTTAACGTAAAATGCGCGCTGCTCACCAGTGAAACGCTCCTGAAACGCTACTGAATTTCCGTGAAACGAGCAGTGTTGCCAACGATCTAATATTGCGTTCTGTTAGATCAACCTCCAAATTTCTGCTAAAATATGTTTTTGCTTTATTACCATATTATAATTTTATGTGTATTGTATATAATAATATTATGGAAACAAAAGCATTCAAAAAACTAACAAATTGAAAACCCTGCAATACTTTTACTTCAGATAGTTTTTAACACGATTTGACAAATGACAGTGCAAGTGCACTTGACATGGACAATAACCACAACACAATAATAATTATTAAATTGTTTCATGTTCGAGTTCATGTCCAACACAAAAGAATACAACACAGTAAAGTCGTTTTATTTGTGTTACATAAAAATAAAATTTATAATTTTCAACATTCATGATGAAAATAGGGCATAAAGCAAAATAAATTCTCTAAAAAACTAAAGTTTTGAAATTATTTGGTAACATTATTTAACACAGCTGAGCCCTACGTACTATCTACCATGATAGTATGACAAACTAGAAACTATTTTGGTATACCTACTATAGGAACTTAAGTATCCATCAGAGATCATTGTAATACATTGATTTTTTAAAAACAATGTAATGCCAAATTTTATAATAAATATACAAAATAAACAAGCTGATTTGATATATTAGTTACATATCACGTTATTACAAAAAAAATGTACATATTCAGAAACTCAACTTTACTACTATAGCTTAATAAGTCTGTTATACTAAATCACTGAATATCATCTAACATTTCTATATTTGGGATTAAATCCGAATTTTCATATGTCTCTTTAGTTTTTATTTTTCTAAAACATCTTTTGGAAGTTTATATTGATAACAACACACATTCATCCTAGTTAAACCACATTTTATGTATAATAAGGAATTTATTGTATCAATATTCAGTCTATTCGGAATTTTTGTTTTAACTGAATTTAATTTACTGAAAAGTCTTTCTACTTTTAGCCATTTGAATAGAGTAGGACTGATACTTCTATGGCAAACCTTACTAAATCCAAAAATGGACTCTGATTATTGGCATCTTTGTACTTAGCAACTTGATACCAAAACTTCTTCGTAGTATTTCATCCCATTTTATTTTTCATCCCATTTTATGAGACTGATATGGGACCACTCTCTGTTCAATGTCATCTATTTCTAAATCAGACTTTGGCAGGTTTGTTAAAGAAGGCTTATCTTGCTTCAATGCATTTTGAACATATAACAACAAAACGTTCCTCAATATATTGTAGTTTTCTGGAAATATTTTTCTTATTCCTTTAATTAATTGAACAATAAAAGACGTGACGTTTTGATGCTAAAATTATGCTGACTGACAAAATTATTCTGCTCGAATTGTGCTAACTGCTAAACTGAGAAATTGTACTGCTAGTATGCTCTTTCATTCTGATAAGAGTAGCAGAAATTCTGCTGAGTTTGCAACACTGGAAATGAGCTAGTAATCCCCACCACTCGCGTTCGTCTTGAACACAATAACGATTTAAAATTCGTACATCTTTCTGGCTCACCCTGTATGAAAATGTAAAAGGATCTAAGACTGGTATGTTGTTTACGTTTCTGTTATACATTATATCGTTTATTGGGCCATAGCTTACAGTTACAAATATGTACCGATATATTATACATAAGAAAAAAACTATACGATAAAAAAATAGTGCTTAAAAATAAAAAGAATATCCCTTCTCATCTTCGTAGCCCAGATATAGTGTTTCATTCTTTAAGACTTCACGCTAACAAGACCTTTCAGTCGCTCCGCAGATCCTGATGCTAACCAACTGATGCGACTTGAAGAGCCTGAGTATTTTCTGTCCACTCTGAAAAAGGAGTTTCATGATTAATCATCGGCACCATGGCATAGACATAACCAGCAGATTCAGTTTTTCCATTTTCCCGACATGCTCACTGTATTCGTTTTGCAAGGTCTTTTAAATTTTTAAATCAAATTCTGTAATTTAACATTTCAAGGTCGTGTTTATAAGTTTGTATTTCACACGTACATACATATGTGTTAGTTGGTTGTGTGACCTGTGTTGTGGAAGACACCGATTTAAAACAACAATTTTTTGCGTTCTTTTGAGAATTGCAGTTTAGGGCCGGTTGTACAAATGCGGGTTTAACACGAGCTTTGTTTAGCTTAAGCTTAGCTAAGCTCAGGCTTAAAGTCGACATCCGTTTTACAATTGTCGGCTTAGTTAAACCTGGTTGAATTCACTACAGTTGGCATCAATGAAGCAATACGTACAGACATAATCATCTGAAAAATTACCTTTTTTGGTTAGGCACTTACGACAGTTTGTGTCAAATTTCGGCAACGACCGTATCTGTCTCTGTTCTTTCATTTGCTCTCTTTGTTAAATGAGACACAAATCTTTCAAAAAAGATGACCTAATAAAGTGACAAGCAATTTGAAGGTTCCTCCTTGACATCTCATGTCACTTGTATCAGGTTAGGTTTAAACCTCAGCTAAGCTCGCGTTGAGCTTCGGCTTACGTAAGCTCGTGTTAAGCTTGGAGCGGGGGTTAAGTCAGCATTGTACAACGGACATTTTGCAACTGACGTGGTTTAACGTCGGCTTACCTTAAGCCTCAACCTCAACGTTAAAGCCCTGTAGAGGGCAATAAACATATGCCGAAAGCTTGGCGGTTAACACCAGTCTCCTTTATGCAGTGACCCGTGCTTCTTTTCAAAATTTTGGATACAACTCCGAGATTTTTCTCTTCTAAACTAGTTTCTTGGCCATAAGCCTTCCTTGGTATTTAGATATATTTCTATGATCAAAGTTTACTAGATAACAAAATATAAATACTGTGTAGCAAAATACGTACATATTTAGTTATTCCTCAGCATTTGTCGGTCCAAGACATGCGACATTAACAGTGGTTTGCACCAGTCATAGTTAAACCTTTGGCTTAACTAATTAAAGCTTAACTTTAATTAAGGCTTAAAGTTGTGTGAGAAATTTCAAAGTGAAATTGTCAAATCAGTAAATATTAGTTCTATGTTCTACACGCCGCATAACTCTGACGTCACTTCTGTCAATGTCACCGTTCTGCATCCAAACAAAAACAAATCCAACCTAAAAGCCCATAAGGGATTGTAAAATATAAAAGCCGTGTATTGAGCTGAAGCTTACGAAGTGTTTCTTCTCAGTCATGCTAAAATATAAAAAAAATAATAACTGAGCGACATGGCAAATTCTCCACAAACCTTGGAAAAATGAAGGTTTTAAGTTAGAATGGCGATAACAGACGTAAATGTAAAATCCTCAAACTCAAACACTGTATAACGCCTAAGCAATCCTTATTGATAATAAACGCGTTTTCCATCTCCGCTGCGGTAGTAATACTGTGTCAAAATTCCGTTACAATCAATTAAATAATTTTCGCGTTACGCAATATAGAACGATCAAAAACAATACTCGTATGTATATATCACAAATTCTAAGCCCCCTGGTTTTTATAATAAGCAAGGCAATGTTCGGATTTACGTAAAAAAGTGTATCATGCCGCTAGGTTTTTCATTCACATATCATATCAATGGACAGCCCATTACGAATACAACAAATTTTTTCAGTATTACAACAAAGCAATCAATAGACTAGCAATATGCAAGTTTGAGGATGCACGTTTCAGTATTAGAGGCCGAAACACTTTGGATGAAAGGTTTTCTGCCAATTGTTTCGTCTGCGAGCCACGCCACCTAAGATTTTCCCAATCCCTACGCGTCATTACCAAATAATTACAAAATCGTAAATAACTTGAAAACCATCAAAGATAGAACCAGATATGCTTAAATAAAAGTGGAAGAGAATTTAATTTCGCATTCACTGGTGTGAAACCTATCATACCATCCCATTAGAAAAAAACGTTTTTAACGTTTTATACTTTTCATATTTGAACTTAATTTAAATTTAAATTAAATAATTTGACTTAATGTTTTTTTGAAATAATGATCTTACTGAAATACAAGTATATTTCTGTCTCGTGAACTCGTAAAATGCATTAAGTCGGAGCTAGAGTATTTCCGACACGAATATTGTCAATAGTTTTGAGAACTGTAGCTCTCCATCGTTCGCGATTTACTGTCAGTTCAGTGGCGTTCTTGATACTCATATCCAGGAACTGTTTCGTCGTATCCACCCAGCGTGTAGGGTAGGGGAACGACCACGGCTCCGCCCACTCGGGACTTGTCCCTGAACTACAAGTTTCTCCATATTATCGCTTCTGTGTATAGTATGTCCGAAGAATATAAGCATTCTAGTCGACAAAATGGAGGAGAGTCTCTTTAGATTACCGAGCTCATCTAGTATGGAAACGTTAGTTCGATGGGCGGTATAAGGAACTCTCAGTTACCTAGTTTCCGAGACATTAACATTTTTTGCAAAGTACTATAAACGTCAAATTTTCTAAAGATTGCTGAATAACTTCGGAAACAGGCTTCGTAGATATAAAATATGGTTAAAAAACTGGACCCAAAAATCTGTGCTGGATTCAAAAACCTAATGATATACAGGGTATTCTATTTAAAATAAGAAAGTTGATACTTCCTTCCGGTATATCCGGATGTCCGCCATCTTTAAAATTATGTTCGACAAATAGACCATTTGAAAAAAACGTTTTTTGTTCAAGCCATTTTTTTCTAGTTGAAACGGTAAGGTCGCTAGAGAGCACCGCGCGCTTATTGGACCACCCTGTATAATACACGCTTTTGAAATGGCCAAAGGAGAAGCAAGTACAGCTTGCAACGTGTTTTGGAAGGACGAGGGACCAGCGTTCAAAACAAAGGTTTTGCTCCAAAAATTAAAAAAGCTGTCTTTCTGGGAATTTACATAATAGTCTAAGATCCGAATATAAGACGACCTTCACCGAACTGGTTAATGGATGAAAACCATTTTATATTAAATTTAATATGTCAAAAAACATATGGCTAGAGTGTTTTCTATGCAATTCGGACGATGATGTTCTTGATTTGGACGATGAAACGTATAAAAACTGCTCGTTGAAATTAAATTTTCGTAAAAAGAGAAATTTTAAATACAGTGGCGTTGAGTTAACCAATGCATCACTCGATTTTGTGGGTTATCATACCACGTGCTACAAAAAAGTGACTGCTTTGGGTAAAAAATATAATGAAGAGTTTAATAACTTTCTTGGTGAGAATACGGTAAGTGCATAATAATTTAATAACTTCACCTTCAAAAATATTAATAAAGTATAAGTGCTCCAAAATATTGCACAGCTTTTACGAGTGTATCCCTATCCTTTTCAATTTCACATGACATGACATGCACACCCTCTTTCATTCAATGGCCGAGCTACACGCAGCTGCTATGCTGCGTCCTTTTGTTAATACACGGGATAGTTCGCTCGGACCTCTCTGGTGCACGTATTCACTGGCAGCAATATTTCGATCTTTAAAATTCGACAACCGGAATTCCAGACTGATTTTTTTCAGACAACCCTATATCGACGTGTTTGCAATAAAATTATCTTTATTTTGATATAAGTTTCATGCATTAACCACACCGGTGCAAATTACTATTATTGATGTACCTGTTTATACCTGCCTACCCTATAGTTGGGACAGGTAAAACGTAGCCAACCTAACGTTTGCGTATTCTATGGGCTTCATACTTTCGATTGGTATGTGATTTGTCTATTAACCAAACCAGTGAAATGTTTAAAAAACTTAATTTTTCAATATTTAATTAATCATATCCTGGACTGAAATTTTTCAGCCAACCCACTCGCCATATGTTTTTCAACATATTAAATTTAATACAAAATGCTTTTCATCCATTAACCAGTTCGGTGAAGGTCGTCTTATATTCAGATCTTCTACTATAAGTACCTGCCCCTGTGTTCCTCACTCTGTCGACCTCTATGCTTGAGTACAGAAATCCTTCCATCTATGCTCGTATTTGTACTGCTATGCTTGCTGGCATGCTTTGAGCCATCTCTCCTTCGCGACAGTGGCGCATCCTTGATGACTGCTTCGCCGACACGGCAGGAGTAACGGAAACTCCCAGCTAAGCTTTGCTCATCTACGTCCTCCAGCCAGCTCGGATCTAACTACAATACCATAGTACGTCAAAAAAATCAAAGTTACTTCAATGTATCGCCGCCTTCTTCAAATCCTAACGATTTTATTGGCAGCATTGAACATTTTTTCATATTCATATTGATCAAAATATTTTTATAGGCGACATAGACCTAAATATTTTAGAGAAACTGCAATTACAAATGAATGTTTGAGCATTTTAAGTTGTAACGGTTTTTTATCATATACAGGGTGTCCAGTTAGTGTGTAATTCTTCAGTATCTCGCAAGATATACCTGATAGAAGAAAATGTCAAATACAAAAATTATTTGGTTACTTAAGACGCATATTCTGAAAATATTTTGAAATATACAGGGTTTTGCGGGAAAGTAGGATAGTGATCAACTTGATTTTTTTTATATGGAACTATAACTCTTTCTTGAATTTTTATGGTTTTCATCATTGATCTCTATTCAACCCTAAAATATTTTTGGGATCGGTTGTGATGTTGCCAAGTTATAATTTATTTTCTATTAATTTTCGGATTTGCAAGCTCGCAAGTAATACGTCCAAATTGATATATTCCTTCAACTTTCCTCAATAATATTATACAGCGAGTTACTTGACTATTAAATGGATATTATTTTGAATGTTATCAGCAATTTGTATTTACAGGGTGTTTTTGGCAGAATTTTAAATTACGGCAATTTGAAGGTCATTTTACTATGTTTTTTTAAACGTAACACCCTGTATGTTTTATTTTAAATCGAAATATCTACTAATACCCTATCTCGCCTTGTAATACTTTTTTCGCGTTTGCGGTGTTGCCAAGTTATAAATTATTTTTCCAAATTTTTAAACAAATATCCCCGACTTTATTTTATTTTAAATAGAATCCTCTACTTATTTTTATTGCAATGAATTGCACATGTCGAAGTTAGTAAGATCTCACAATTTCAAAATTTTGTTTCTGTTAACTATTGAGATACAGCAACACCGCTTCTTCAGTAAACAGTACCAGAACGCTTAAATATTTCCAAAACTGCCACAGCTGGAACGGTAAAATTCAACACTTGGGGGTTTCTGAACATACAGAATTCAAAAACGGTAACATCAATGTTGTCAGATTTACCACTTTTACGTTAGACTTCATAAATAGGGCATTCCATTCAAAATTGTGACGTAAAATTGGTAAATCTGACAACATGTTAGCGTTTTTGAATACTGTATGTTCAAAAACCCCCAAGTATTGAATTTCACCTCTCAAGCTATGATAGTTTTGGAAATATTTAAGCGTTCCGGTACCGTTTACTGAAAAAGCGGTGTTGCCGTATCTCAGTAAGTAATAGTCAAAAAATTTTGATCCTGATATCTACTTATAACGAAAATGGTGATTTACACCTAAACGGTTCGCTTTAAGTCCCATGTGTGATACATAAAGTCACACTAGAATTCACCAAGGAATCTGAGTATGTAATAATATACGGGGTGTTCCATTTAAAAAAAACATAACACCCTGTATAACATGAAAATATTTTTTAAATGTAGCCTTTATGGGTCTCTATCCATCCGAAATCATTATTTTCTATTTTATCAAATACTTTAGCCATAATTCTCTGTGTCGAATAACGTGAATAACCCTGTAGATAAAATTTATAAGAACGGGTGAGTTTCACTATCACAGTCTTACCTTTTTGCAACCTGTAATGTTCATCATTTCTCTGATAGCAGCTTGAAGTGAAATATCCAAAACCTTCTTCTTCCTTTGCCAAATCTTGATTTGCTTCACTATCACGGCGTGATCTTTCTTCAGGTTTACGTATTGCATGACATCTGGCACTCGGTAGTTGTTGCTTATGAACATAAAGTTGTCGTATTCCTTTATAGCGTGCAGCACCGCGAGCTGGAAACAGATGGCGCCAGTGGAGTGTACTTCGCAATGGTGAGTATTTTCCTTTGAGGAGGACAGTCACGCTTTCCACCAGTGGCGTAACTTCAAATTCGCCACCCCCACCCCGCAAGATACTTCACGGGGCCCTGCGAAATTTTGCGAGGCTTCTTTTTTCATAATGTATTTATTATGTATACATTATGGTTGTTTTTCATGGGTTTAGGTCAACGATTGAAAATATAACTTTCCTTCACTACGTTTCGGTTTATTTTAATGTAAACCATTTTCAGGTGTTTATAAATGAATAGGAAATGATCTGTATATAATAAAAATGACAATAAAAATACAAAAAAAACTACAAAAAAAACAATTGAATAAAATAATTATAAATTGTATGTGTAAAGTAGAAATATGACTGACTATAATTATACAGGGTGTTTAAAAAAGATGCGGCAATATTCAAGAGGGTGACTCCTCAGGTCATTCCATGAAAAAAAGTGCATATAAACATATGTCCAAAAATGTATGGTTTCTAATATACAGGATGTTAATTTTTTTTAGATAAGGTTTTTTTTAAAATAATTCTATCATCTTCTAACCGGTTCTGTTGAAATTCAGTAGGTAGCGTTGTTTTTAGTAGTAAGGGTAGTAGTTTTGCCCTAACTAGACAAAAAAATTATGTCCAGTGGCGTTAGAGGTGGCAATTTAATAACAATTATTATAAGCGGAAAAATGTAGGCCACTGACACATGTAATGTTGATATTTCTACTACAACTACAACTTTTTTTCTCCTGAATTTTTCTCGTATCTTGCTTTGTTGCGGAATAAAAAATAAAAACTGTTCCATTGCATATCCATTTATCATACGAAAACATCTTTTATGATTCCAAGAATACTTGCGAATTGCACGTGAGTTTAAAAATCAGTAACGTTGATGTTATTTGAATGCTTTCATTCACTTTGTCAAATTTGCCAAACCTACGGAAACCGCTGGATTGGCCGAGGTGGACCTCACTTATGGCCTGCACGATCCCCGGACTTAAACCCCCTGGATTTTTTTCTCTGGGACCACCTGAAGTCAATAGTGTACGCTACTCCTCTGGAAAATGTGGAGGACCTGAGAAATCAAATCATTGCTGGCTGTAACTCAATTAGAAATGACCCCGGTATTTTTGAGAGAGTTCGCCAATCAATGAGGAGAAGACTGGATTCCTGCATCCGAGCTGGGGTAGGTCACTTCCAAAATTTTTTGTAACTTTTCTTATGATAAATGAGTATGCAATAGAATAGTTTTTATTTTTTATTCCGCAAACAAAGCAAGATACGAGAAAAATTACGGAGACAAAAAAGTTGTAATTGTAGTTGGTTTACCTCAAAGAAGTATATCAAATGTATCAGTGGCGTATATTTTTTCGCTTATAATAATTGTTATTAAATTGCCACCTCTAACGCCACTGGACATAATTTTTTTGACTAGTTAGGGCAAAATCACCCCCTTACTACTAAAAACAACGCTACCGAATTTCAACAGAATCGGTTAGAAGATGATAGAATTATTTAAAAAAAACGTTATTTAAAAAAAATTAACATCCTGTATCTTAGAAACCACACATTTTTGGACATATGTTTATATGAACTTTTTTTCATGTAATTACCTGAGGAGTCCCCCCCTTGAATATTGCCGCATCTTTTTTAAACACCCTGTATACTATACTGACTATATTATATTACAGTGATACCAGTTTATTATTTTCCCTTACAACCAAATCATCGCCAGCCTCCCCCCCCACTCCCCAAAAATTGTGTTGTGCAGCTAGGACTTTCCTCCGCAGGTCAATGGACAGCCTATAATCAACACTACAAACTTCTCAGTTTTACTACCTTACTTAGGGGGTTTTAGGGGTTCCTGATCATTTTCTACCTTTTTTGGGTGGGGGTGAAATTGGGGTGGTTGGTGGGTGGGGGGTTGTAAAACTGAAAAGTTTGTAGTGCTGATAATAGGATTGACCTATGAAGGAAAGCCCTAGTTGCACAACACAATATTTGGGGAGTGGGGGGGGGGTGGCTGGCGATGATTTGGTTGCAAGGGAAAATAATAAACTGATATCACTGTAATGTGTGGGAGTCAATCAACTTGACTTCATTTTTGTCTTGATCCATCACTATTTCATCACTAAAACGGATATGCTGAGATTTATTGAAATCCTGTCGTAAATAACATATTTACCTTAACCATCTCACATTCACTTTCTATTTCTTTCGTAAATTCATGATATTTCTTTATTTGCTTGCGATATGTTTCACCTTCTAAATGGCACTCCATCACATATTTTTTCTGATCATTCAGTACTCTGTTCGATTCTGCAAACATCTTTTTCAGCTCCATCATGTTTACCTAGACGCACATTGATGGCTTAAATCTCATGTACTTACAGCCCGTTCACACGAAGCGGTCAAATCACCGTTTCGGTAATTTTAACGAATCGGCGCAAACCGATTGACATGTTTACACAAAAAAGGCTTTTCAGTTCTACGTTTTTCAGAAAATCGTACCGTTCCGCAGAAAAATATTGTATATCATATATCATCAGCATTATGGCCGCAACC
Source organism: Callosobruchus maculatus (assembly GCA_951848785.1). Classification (NCBI taxonomy): domain Eukaryota; kingdom Metazoa; phylum Arthropoda; class Insecta; order Coleoptera; family Chrysomelidae; genus Callosobruchus; species Callosobruchus maculatus. The sequence goes on from CATOUR010000296.1 coordinate 10,610,498, forward strand.
AATAATCAAGATGTTATAGTCGTCGGGGACGACTTTCAAGCTATTCTGCAGGAGTTCGAAGATGAGGGGTTGCCTTTTACGCAGCTGGCTGCAGATGTCCAAGAAGAACTTCAAGAATTCGTCCAGGTGAACCCACCAGCTGAAAACAACACCAGTGTGAACACCCCTGCAGCAGTAGGAACTGGCGTGGATGCAACGCAAGCAGCCGCAAGTACAGTGCCTGCAATAGCAATCAGTGTGAATACTCCTGTAGTTATAAGAGCTGGCGTGGATGCGATGCAAGCGTCCACAAGTACAGTGCCTGCAATAGCGAGCAGAAAAATAAAAAAGGCACCTTCCAAGCCTTTTGGAGCATTATTGCGGCAGACATTGATTTTCAGCCGATCCCGGGTCCTCGGTTCATTTTTGGATAGTTTTCTTGCGAAATGGACGTGAAAACGTTTATAATTTTGCGTTGGTGTCGTCAAAGGAGGCGTAGATTGGTTTTATCAGAAAATGAATTTGAGTTCTCACCAGACTTTCATCGGACAGCTAACCCTTAAATTCCCATGCTATGAATATCAGCGGAAATACCCATGTGGGGTCCTGTAGAGACCCCAGCAGAATGAGTGATAATGAGTGTTATTAAGTTTGTGTAGCAAAACAGTTTTGTGCAGAAGTACCACTGTCGTAGTCAATTTCAGCATCAAAATTCCAGTTTTCGGTTATCTGAGCTAACTCATCTTGTTTTAGGGTCGCGCTCTATTCCATTCACTCATTTTGACGACTTTAAATAATTAAAAAGCCCCCCCGAAAGGTCAAGCAAGTGACACCCATAATCTGGACCCCCCAAAACCTAACCCTGGATACGTGCCTGGTGTGAACGGGCTCTTAGTTTTCCAAGGTGCATGTAATTTAATAACTTACGAATAAAGAAGACCCAAGCTGTACTGGTAGGAGCCCTTCTTTATTAGGTAGTTAAAAGCTCAGTTTTAAGTTTGACATACGTGTCACGCACGGAAATACCTTTTTCTTTTTTTTATCACGTGCTAAACGAACTGACGTTACAAAATACTCAGCAACAAAAAAACGCTCAGCACGTTTGATTATGAGAATCGGGGTCCAGGCTTAAACTTAAGGGTCCAGGGTATAGCGCGCGAAATTGAGATTCCAAGAAAAGACGTATTCCCGTGTTAGCGAGGGTAGGCGTGGCCTCCTGTTCCTTTCTCCAGTGTGTGTCTCTAAGATGAGGGGAGATGAGTCCAAAAACCCAAAGGTAAGATCAAAAAGTCCAAAGGCAAGGTCCAAAGATCACCATAAAAATGAATTTCTCATTTCCAAGCTCCTGACGTTACCTTTAAACTTACAGTAATGACTCAAAGAGCTAATTGAAGAAGAAAGCTTGCGCTTGTGCAACTATTTAGCCTTTTTCTGATATCGTGTTTGGTTTTATAGAATGTCTGATTTTGCATTTGCATCACAAAGCGAGTAAAGTGGTGCCTTAGCATACAGGGTGATTGGTAATTCGGTACAGATATTTGGGGAGGTGGTATAAGCTATAAAATTAACCATATAACGCCACGTCCATTTCCTAAAAGTTTCAGAGATAAGTTGAATTTTCGAGATTTTCATTAAAATGCAGACCTCCAAACGAAAATCCTAACAAAACAAAATTTTATTGTCGAATTTTGGAATTTTTGGTATAGTGCTTAGAAAATATGCTAATACGTCATTATGGACTAAAAAAGGTGATCATGTATCAGATACTTTGCGAGATAGTGTCAAAATCAGTATGTGTCGATAAGTAACTTGAAGAACCATTACAAAAAATCCCGCTTTGATAGAAGTCTTCAGGCGCAATATTGCTTCAAAATTTAACATGTCTGACGTCAGTCCAAGCTTACTATAAATATTTCGAATTTCCGTAAGAGAAATATCAGGAAACATGGCGTTGAACTAAAAAACTTCAAATTATTTTGAATCTGTCAACTTTAGGTATAGGACCTACGTACTTATATATGAAAACACAGAGAATTAAGCAGCGAATTGGATTGGAAAAAACCAAATATACAGGGGGTTCCAATTGAAATATTTAAAATATTGGTTTTTAAAAAATTGCTCGTTCCGATGACTGTAGCAAACATCCAGAACATCCTGTACATTTTTTTGCACATTAAAAAACTTTTTGAGAAAATCGAAAATAGTTGTCATTTACTAAGGTCTTAACTATCGCCTTCTGAAATATTATATATCTAGTTTGAAAATAGAGTGAGTTATGCGAGAAATTGTGAGTCTGTGTTTTACATGGCAAATACGTATGTATAAATGTGTGTATCCAGGCCCCTTAATTCAGATGCACACGATATCCGACGATACGACGCGACGGCACAAAACTGTTCCTATTGGTTGAAATATTCAAAATGATGTCAAATCAAAATCAACCAGTAGGAAAATTTTCGTACCGTCGTATCGTCGGATGTCCTGTGCATCTGAATTAAGCTATACTATGTGCTGCGACGTACTCTGCTATAATATACCTTGTAGCTGTACTAACCGTCTTGGAGTCCAGCTGCCTGCCGAAATTTTTGTTTTCAATTTTAAGCTTATCAAAATCTACAGCATGTAGATTTTTTCTGAGCTCCTTCCTTCGCTCTAAAGTAGCAGATACCTTCCTATACTGTTGCTTTATATATTCTGTCCTGAGACGCAATTTTTCTATGTCCAAACCAGCTGATCTCAACCAGTCATCCATGTATTTCAAAAACTTCTCAGCAGGAATTCTTTGCGTTAGGCTGAAAACATGGGCGTTTTTCTACAGAGTGTTCATTTGAACTTCCCACCTCGGATTTATCGTAAACCACTGATTAAAAGATAAACGTCGAGACACGTCAAACTATCTGTCAAGGGGTACAACTTTTTGGTCAAATTATATCAAACCTCAGAGTAACAACTGAACATAGAGGTAGTGAACAAACCACTTCAGCATGGCGTGCTCAAAGCCATCATCTTTTGAGACTTCAGCCTCCAAACATTGCCAACTAACCTGAAAATTCTTTCAATGCAACCCATGTTACAAACACTGCTCTGCACTGTCCCATCTCGAAAAACTGTTAAACTACACTCGAATGTAGCACAGCAAGTCCGTAAAGCTTCACTACAGTTACCAACAAATAGCGAATTCGATTTTACCGACCAAGCATAAAAGTCGCACAAACAAAACAAACGTTTGGCAGTCGGGGTTTACCGTAAACAAATCGCAGGAAAATTATATAGGCATTGCCAGCTTCTCAAAATTTATGTAAGACAGAATTTGGGTTTATGATAGAGAAACATGCAGTAACGCAGTAGAGGTCAACATATCTATTGATTTTGCTGTAATAATTCCTGAACCATCAAAATACCGTCTTTTTCAACGTAGAATGGAATATTTCTAGATACTATATAATTAAGACGATAGTAAACAATTACGATTGCCGTATCTGGTGGTCAATATGACAACGTAAGAAAAGATGTTGGCCTATTAGAATTAGTTGTTTACTACCTCTATGTTCAGTTGTTACTCTGAGCATCAAACCTACCTGTCGACACCTTCAATGACGATGTGATGCTCGAAAACGTTTCTGGACACTGTGATGTCCACCTCTCTCATGTGGAACTCTTCCATTTCTGATAGGAGCTTCCTCCTGGTCCTGTGCGACCTCTTCAAGAACAATTCCAATGCAGCCTGCTTCTCTTCAATGGCTTTTAGTACCATATCTGACTTTTGAACTAGATTTACCCTGGGCCCCTTGCCTTCTAATATAGAAAATATGCTGGCCAGTGACACCCTGGAGCTACGGACTTTTGTTGCCTGTTTCACCTCTTCGATATCTCCGTATTTTAGGAACATCGCTTGCTTAGATAGATAGATATTTATTTGGCTACATTTAAGTACAAATCATACAATTGTAGCAGATCCAAAAAACAAGAAAATAAAATACAAGAATAAGAGTAAAAGATATTTCACATAACGCATACAGCTAACAGATATAAACGATGATCAACAGCGGATTGACAAACAGCTTTATACGTATACTGTGCTCCAGTTAAACATTCACTCCATTTCTATTTATTTCTTCCACAAACTCTCTCTCTCGGAATAAAAGCAATATTTTAAGAAAAGTTAAAGTATACGTATATAAAGTATAAGTTAAAGTATAATCAGAATTACTATAATTTTTAAAGGCCCGATTTTAAGAAACACGCGCATTTTAACAAAGGCTTTGACCATTCAAGAGCATGCATCTGTCAAAGTTCTCTGAAAACAATTGATTTCTCTTGAAAAAAGGTGAAAAATGACATGCTTTATATACAATCGACCATTATGAACCATCTAGTATCTTTTTCAGTGTGATATTCTATCCTAAATGGGTGAAAATTTGCTTTTTCTTGTTTAACAAAGAGTTTAGCAATTGCTAATCAGATTCCATAAAAGCAGTATATTTGATCACTGGATTGTTGGTCTATCAAATGATAATTATGACAAGAAATTCAAATTACTGCATTATTTTGATAAAACAATAATTTACTATACCTTCGTATTATTATGGTATAAATAGGTAAAAATAACATTTTGTTGCATTTCCCAAAGCTAAACACACGATTTAACCAACCATGTTGGCCAATACGTGTCGCAAGCCAGTGTGCATTACTGGTTGCCTATCCTGCTTAACGGCAAAGCTCGCAGGCTGGCAAAAGTATAAACTTATTTTTTGTAAACCACAAACCCGTCGTATAGTCAGAAAGGGATTCAGGAGCTTTATATACTTTTCAGAGAAAGGGGGGAACTAGCAGGAGAGATCTTTATTCATATGCATGCCTTACAATCTGTTTCTCATTGTATTTGCGCTACGGTGCCTTTTACGTAGTGCCAACCCGCTGCACATGTACATTAGAATACCCTAATAATCTAGGATGCGATGTTTCGTCCTCATCGAAGGTCAAATGAAGATTGTAGACTTTTTGCGGGTAAACCTCAGGATCCGGGCAGCGGAGATTTTCCATTTTCGTTGAACGAGACTAAAACTCAAAACATCGGCCAGATTTGTAATTAGGCTACTCTAATAATCTAGGATGCGAGGTTTCGTCCTCATCGAAGGTCAAATGAAGATTTTAGATTTTTTGCGGGTGAACCTCAGGATCCGGGCAGCGGAGATTTTCCATTTTCATTGAACGAGACTAAAACTCAAAAAATCGGCCGGATTTGTAATTAGGACACTCTAATAACTTAGAATGCGAGGTTTCGTCCTCATCGAAGGTCAAATAAAGATTTTAGATTTTTTGCGGGTGAACCTCAGGATCCGGGCAGCGGAGATTTTCCATTTTCGTTGAACGAGACTAAAACTCAAAACATCGGCCGGATTTGTAATTAGGATACTCTAGTTATCTAGGATGCGAGGTTTCGTCATCATCGAAGGTCAAATAAAGATTTTAAATTTTTTACGGGTGAACCTCAGGATCCGAGCATCGGAGATTTTCCATTTTCGTTGAAAGAGACTAAAACCCAAAACATCGGCCGGATTTGTGATAAGGATACTCTAATTATCTAGGATGCGAGGTTTCGTCATCATCGAAGATCAAATAAGGATTTTAGATTTTTTGCGGGTGAGCCTCAGGATCCGGGCATCGAGATTTTCCATTTTCGTTGAACGAGACTAAAACCCAAAACATCAGCCAGATTTGTAATTACGGCACTCTAGTAACTTGGGATGCGAGGTTTCGTCCTCATCGAAGGTCAAATAAAGATTTTAGATTTTGAACCTCTTTGTGACACTATTGAAGTCTGTTTAGTCTGTCATGCGGGTTTTCGATTGTTCGGGTACGTTTTGAAAGTGTGGTGAAAATACCGAGTTTTAACTATTTTTTTTTTCAAAAACTGCTTCTTTCACCAATTTTCTTCTTTAAAAGTACATAATAGACCATCCCCTTTAATTCAAATATGAAAATTTACCAAATTACGTGGGGCGTTGTTGCGTTGTAGCACCCATGTCTCGTTAAACATTCCTCGCATCACATCCTCGCACATCTCTGGTGAAAACGCAGCCTTAAAGAACAACATGTCATTACAGAACCATGGCTTAAAACAGGCACTTATACAAATCGGAGACACATTACCAGCATTATACGCCTTAGAACAGGACACGCCCTATACAAAAAACATATGTGTAGGATTGGCATAGAAGACGACCCATACTGTGAATGCAGAAGATCTGGATCATATATTCTTTGGACGCCCAATCAACCAAACAAGGCAGTTCAACCTATATGAAGAACTTAGGAAATCTGGGCTTACTCTACCTATTAATTTACAAGCAACATTACATATGATAAACGCCCAACGTGCAAAACTACTAAATCTGTCATTCGGATTAACAGAATCAACATAAGTGGAAAAAATAACCAATCCCTACTATTAGCAGAATCATACAATCTAGGTTTGCAGCATGATGTAGAGTCAGATCAGCCTGCAAACCATGACCTCGAATGAGAATGAGCTGGCGAATTACCTACACAGGTAAACGTCATAAAACAATAGAAAAAGAAGAAGAAGAAGGAAGCATACCTCGATCATAGCGACAGCCTCCTGGTACCCGGGCGGATCGTTATCCTCGAGAAAGTGGAAGAAGACCTCGTTCTCGAAACCCAAGTGCCTGGCTTCTGCGTCTGTCTCGTCCATCTGTTCCAGGAACTGGGCGTCCGTGAGGTCGACGAAGAAGATGGCGCCCATGCCTTCGTCGCTCGCCGGCCTCTCCAGACTCGGGAGGGTGGAGGAGGACTCGAAGGTGCCGCTGGACGTCGTATCGGACGCCTCGGACTCCTTCCGGGGGCCCTCGTGCTCGCTGAACGACATGTCGATGTCCGACATTCTCGCGCACAGCTGCGGCTGCGCCCGAAGCTACTAGACGACAGGTGATGACAGTTGATGACAGGTAGAGATGAGGTATAGACTAGGCTAACAAGCAGTCATCCAGCTGTGGTATACCCTATTACCCGATACTTCGTCTAGCCATAGAGTGTAAACAACAAAATGCACAGGTCGCTGACCAGCCAACATGTAACGGAAATTTTGACAGCTTAGGGCCGGTTGTACAATGCAAGCTTAAGCTTCGGCTTAAGGTAAGCCGACTTTAAACCACGTCAATGGAAAAATGTCCGTTGTACAATGCTAGCTTAACCCCCCACTCCAAGCTTAACACCAGCTTACGTATACCCTGTTACCCGATACTTTAAACTGTCAGCCGTGTCAACAGAGAACAGCTGTTCGGCTAGTGATAACTAAAAATGCCCCAGATTGAGTCTTGACGTTTCAATTTTAAGCCTTGAAGGCATACAGGGCAGTACTGAGTGCAGGCAGTTAATGACAAGTAATTGTCGCTTGGTGACGTTTTCGTCTATGCTCTGAGGTCAATGCTTATTTTACATTTTCTCGGAAAATCCGGCGTTTCTTTCAGTATCTCAGTATGGCTGGTCTAAATGATGATGATTACGCTTTAAATGAGGTAAGAATGAAGATAAAAGAATTTTGAGCCTAACCATACGCAAGCAACATTTCTTTTTACAGCAATGGAAGAAAAATATAACGTTGAAGGGCAACGCAATGGCTATACAAATAGTAAACAATTTGTGGAGCTATCTCAGAAAGTTGACACAGGATCGATTTCCTGAATTAGAACTGAACATTACTGAGGTACCAAATAATAAGTAGTTTAGAAACATTTTTATGAAAATGTATAAACATTTTATTATACAAATCAATAAAATAACCTATTTCTTTTAACCTACCATATTTGCTGCGAATTTCTGGATATTGAAACAATTTCTTGTTTACAAAAAATTGCCATTCCTTTTTGGCAATTAGATATTCAGTAAGAATATTACTAATGCTGTCCTGATCGCAGGATTGCCAATCAACACCACTAGTAAAAAATTAAATTTGAGATACATTTCTTCGTCAGCTGATACTAATCAAATAGACGTCAAGCCAGTTTAAAGTATCCGGTAACAGAGTATAAGCCGATGCTCAACGCGGACTTAGATGAGGTTTAAACCTAACCTGGTATAAAAATGACATGATTTGTCAAAAATGAGCCTTCAAATTGCTTGTCACTTTATTAGGTCAAATTTTTTGGAAGATTTGTGTTTAATTTAACAAAGAGAGCGAATGAAAGAACAGAGACAAAAACGGTCGTTGCCAAAATTTGACACAAACTGTCATAAGTGCTTAACCAAAAAAGGTAATTTTTCAGATCATTATGTCAGTACGTATTGTTTCATTGATTCCAACTGTAGTGAATTTCATTATCAACCAGGTTTAACTAAGCCGACGATTGTACAACGGGTGTCGACTTTAAGCCTGAGCTCAGCTAAGCTTAGGCTTAACAAAGCTCGTGCTAAACCCGCATTTGTACAACCGGCCCTTAAGGGCATTACCAGCAGCGTGCGGCTTTATATTAACATTGGATGTTCATTAATAGATTCAATTATTACTGTGATGTTACAAACTGATACCAATAAGTTGTATTAGTATTTAGCTATACTTAGAGAGTTACTCTTATTATAATTGCATTGTAACAGTTGATAATTTATTATTACCATGAGGTGTTTTTCAAAACATATCTAACAGTGTTCTGAAAGGTAGCCTGTTGGAATGGCTGCATCGTATTTTTACTTCAGCAATAAAATATAATAATTGCATTAGGTAATATCCAGTTCTATAAAATTCTCATAGATAGATTTTCTGTAAGTAAATGTGGCATACATTTTTGCATTTCACGTCCTCAAATAGTTTAAAAAATGGAATTTGGAAAATTCATGTTGATTGACATGAATGTAATGTGTGCACAAAACATACATTAAACAACCATTATTATTCCTCAAACTGGAGTGAAGTTACTTTTGTTCCCACTTATCCCCATATATTACGTTACTGAAAACTAATACAAAACCTATACTCACCTATGATAAGAAGTGTTCACAGATTCGTCGCTATTACAGCAAACTATGCACTTTTTATGTTGTCTCATCATGCAATTATGACAATATTGTTCATAAATAATTTAATTCACACCACAAATAGTCACAAAGTCAGTCAAATATACACTAAAATCACAAAAATCTCGACACACGCAATAACCGCAACTACAATGACAGCCACATGACAGCTTAAGGGCACGCCGAGTGTAGGTTGCTAGATTTATGACATATTAGAAGTTATTGCGACATTCCGCTATGAAATTTACCAGTTTTGAGATTCGATTAAATCAATACAAAGTATCTTCACGTAAATCAGTTACATTGCAAGTATATTGGAATGTATAGTTAGATACCCAGTTAAATACTTTGTGTTCAAACTGCGGAAACTGCCAGATTTTGAAGAAACTGGAAGCAGACGAAGAAGAGTGGCAATAGCGCTATAGATGTTGGCTGGCCAATATTCAAATTAGGCTCCCTCTAGAGATGTTAACTCTGTGCTTTAAACTGTCAGCCATGTCATCAGCGAACAGCTGTTCGGACAGTGATAACTAAAATACTCCAGGTTGAGTCTTGACGTACGAATCGACTATTACATTGTTTATTCTATAAACAGCAATATTTATTTATTTATTGCAATAAAAAGTGACATTTCCGTGTGACTTTTTTTTCCATTTGCACAAATCTAAAAAATCAAACGTCAAAAAAAGGACTTCGACATACCTTTGAAACAAGATATTACTCGTCACCCCAAATTTTGAAGGGGATGACGCTGGGGGCATGTGGGGGTGGGTTAGAATGTCACCCATCGTATATCCTGCGTGTCGTAAAAGGCGACTAAAAGGACCACCGAACTACTGTCGGTATAAGCAATAACCTCTTCTCAACCAACAGCTTCGGGTGGACGAGTTGAGAAGAGTCAGGACACCTTCTTGTCCTTGGGGTGAGAAATTGTCCCTAAAGGCGGATGAACCAGTAGATACCATCTGGTCAACGGCATGAGGATGCAGAAAACAAATGGGAAACTACTGCATTAAAGATCTTAAAGATATCCCAAGAGAAACTCGTAAAACGTGTAAATGCATTTTACGAGTTCACAACATGTCTGTTAAGACATTGGATGATGACGCTGGGGGCAGAGGGTACAAGGTAGAAAACGTTGTCCCCTATAGATAAATCGTTCGACTTGTTTCGGCGTTTTTTAATTTAATCAGTGGTTTTCGATAAATCGTGGTGGAAAGTTTTCGAATGAACACCTTGTATGCATAGGCTTGTAAACTTCATGCCGCAGAATGAATTACAACAACGCAAACTAACTATGATCCGACAAAGTGATTGATCGAACACAAAATTAATACCTGGGGATATACACCAATTAACTCGACAACATGTTCTTGTGTCTATAAATAAATACCGTTGTACCATGCAAGTATGTGTCTATCAAAGCAAAGGCGTCTATGTAAGCATAAAAAACATACAGGTAATTGGTGCTAATGTGACCAGTTATAAGAACCGTAATTGGCATGTGAATAATTTTCTTTCAATACCTTGTTTAATTGCAAATTTACGGAGCTAGTTTTTATTCCGGTAAGACTGAGGACTTAGCAGCCAGTAGCCTTTGTTTAACCAACCGTTCCCTTAGTTATCTCTAGAGACTGTGCGTTCGGCGAGTCTTGGCCTACACCTGCCCACATAAGGGAGATGTCCCCTAGCGACATTTTCACCTTCCTACAATTGGCAGGATAGACGATGACCTGAGACAACAACTCCCTGGGAGCCCAGTAGAGTCACAACCTCTACTGTGCTGGGAGAATGCACAATGAGCCAGTTGTGGTCTAAGTGCAGTGGATCCACTCACCCTCCCCACTCTACCTGGCTGAAAAATTGTGTTAGTGGTAGAATAGAATATTCTATAGACACTTTTGTAGCTGCATAGTATTCACCACAAATCAATCGGATCGATCACTAATGATTACTATTATGTATATTGAGTCCAACCATAGAATAATCTACGTATACTGGTAAGGTAGTAGGCTATTTTATGTTCTAATATTCTCAGGTTAACCGCGTTCTATACTAGTAATTTTTTACTTCCCCCACCGATAGGGGAGGGGAGTATTGTGATTGCGAAAATTTTCGATTTAGAGATAATACACTTTTTGAGCGTTTTATGATGTCTTCATAACAAACATCCACGTCACTCATTTCCGTCGGTCTGTCTGTCAGTTTGTCGGTCTGTCGATCTGCCGGTCTGTCGGTCACCAAGTGTCAATTATTTGTCATCTTGCACTCAGTACAGCTCTGCATTCCACCTCCATGCTGATTGGCATCAGATGGCCTTCTCCGACGAGTCCAGGTTTTGCCTCGGCGCCAACGCGTGAGACGACGACGGAGTGAACGACGTGATCTTCAGTTTGCTGTTGAGCGCCATGTACACCGTCCTATTGGTTTGTTGGTTTGGGGTGCCATTGCATTCAACAGCAAGTCACTTTTACTTGTGATTCGTGGCACAATGATGCGCAACGTTTTGTGAATGAGGTGCTGGAACTAGTTGCCGTTCCAGATGTCCCAGGCCTCGAAGAGGGCTTCTTATTCCAGCACGGTAATGCACGTCCTCATATTGCCAGGGTTGCCCCTGGCCTCCACAGTCACCCGATTTATCACCAATTGAAGACGTATGGGATTAGATAGGTCGATACTGTTACGCTGCTGGGATCGGAGTGAGGTCACCCTGCCCCTTTTTGTTAAGTTGCTACCTCTCTTCCGTTTCCTTGGCCTTTGCGCTTCTTACCTACTCATGAGTCTCCACGGGTACTGAGCGTTCTGGGTCAACTGGTCACAGAAATGCCTGCAGAACTGCTACTATGATTCTGTGAATCGTGAACTTTGTTTACTTTTACCTGTTTGGGATACGACTTAATGGGAACGATAAAATTGAATAAAACCAATGGAACGAATCCAGTGAGAACAATATGTTATTGATGGAAGTGTACCTGCATTACATGGTTAAGAGTACTATAAGTACGTTGCAGCCCAAAACATTACAAGGACAGGTTACAGATGGAACTCCTCATGAATTATGATACCCTGGCCAGGTAAGTAGCTCTACTAGTAGTATGCTTATATCTAGTTCAGAAACAAAGCTTTAATAGTAATGAGACTAAACTAAAAGCTGTAATCGCACAATAATATGGTATTTCTCTTTCTTTTCAGTTATATGTGCCAGGAAAGTAACGGAATATGTTACATCGATGTGAGTTGAAAGCCCCTGATCTTACATAGCTAGAGCCCACCTGCAAATGTGGTGTGTAGTTGGAGATGTCTCGATGTCAAACCTCGGAATCTGCTTTCTGCGCTGACAGTACGACCTCAACCAAGGTAGGTAGTTAGCTTGAACTAAGATACCCTTCAATCTCTTATTATCTTGTAACGTCTACCCCAAACATGGATTTCGTCTAACAGGTTCTGCGTAACCAATTTTCACATAACAATAGTTCTTGTGTAAAGACTGTTTTTGTTTTGGCCTAGAATGATTTATGTTCCATAAATATTCTATTTATCGACTGAATATTCGCAGTTTCTTAGAAACTTTAAGCAAAATTAACAATGTACCACATGAGTTTAACCTCAATAATTTTACCTGCGTGTTTGGAGGCCTTTATTCGATTTCCTTTAGTTTTTCACTGCCAAATAGGGTGTAAATCCACTCTAGGCGTAGTAAAATGACTATTTTACAAGCACCCTATACAATTTATGCCTTTTTAGCGATAAATCCGCTTATAGAATGATTACCTTGTCTTCCTGTTACTCTTTTTTTCCTGAGTCTTTAGCTTTTGACCCCCATGTATACAACAGTATTTGATGTGGTGATACCTTAAATTCACATTAGCTTTCTCTATAATATGTGGTACACGTTTTCGGGCAGAAGTAAAAGTTCTATTATCTCTCATCCAGTATTCGGTTAATGTTTGCTTTTTATGCACTTCTAGTTCCTTTATGAAACCTTCAAATGAATTAAACTTATCACCAAGCTTCATTTGCACCAGTAATAATAGTAAAAACCGAGGTTAAAACTAACAACACCATTTCCAAAGACTGAAGGTAAACAGAGCATGAAGATAACATCAAGTTTCTTATGTGGAAATGTCGGGTGCCGGGATTTCTTTTCTTAATGTAATAAATCCCGGCAGCCGGGACCTGAAAATTACAATCAAAATCCCGGATGCCGGGATTTCAAATTAATATGTAAAAAATCCCGGTTGCCGGGATTTTGATTATAATTTTAAGGTCCCGGCTGCCGGGACTGGATCCACTGCCTTTTATATATCAGCTGTGTTACCGGCTGATAAACCATGATCAGTTTTAGTGGAATCAACATCACGCCTGGAATCCGAACAACTGCAAGTCCAATTATGATTCCGACGAGCGTGAGCGTGACAGGTCCAAGGAGTCGGCCTGGCCAGCATACGGTCCCGAGCTGAGCCTAATATAATATTTGCGATGTAAAACACTTTACGGTGCAAATTACACCTCTCCCTTTCCCAAATTACAATATTTATTCATTATCGAGTTATTTCTCGGCCAATATTCGCGAGATGGCGATGAGAAAACCACGATAACGGCACTCTCGGCATAACCAGCCAGCCACAACCATCCAGGGCAATTTGCATAATTTCCAGTGTCGGAGGCGACCGAATGCACGACTTAACACATAGGCGCGCAAAATCTAGAAATAGCAAGAATAACTATTAACTTAGTTCTATCAAAAACCCCTCTTTTTTTAAGGTCAGCCTCCCGCAAAGGCTGAAAGCCTATGGCGCTGTAGAAGCGCTGCGAGAGGATAAGTGACGGTGCACGTTAGATTCGAAACGCTGCAGGTTGTAGCTGTTGTGACACAAATTCTCGGGCAGCTCATTCCATAGCGTTGAAGTTCTCCAAAAGAAGGAATGCTGGAGGAGACCGGTTGGATGTCCTCGCAGAGCTTCTCTGGTGTTCCTCATTTGGACAGCCTTTCGTGTTATTATCGGGAAGAGCTTACTAGAAGATCTTCCGTGATAGAATCTGTAAAACAGGGATAGGTCAACCACCCTCCGTCGATGTTCCAGGCTGTGGAGGTCCTTAGTGAGGGTAGGCGTATCGATTAATCTAATTGCTCTCGTAGTGTCCAGAAGCTTTAGAGAATGCTTCGGAGCGCATCCTCACACATGGGAGCAATACTTCAGCGATGGTCGGATCTGTGCCTTGTAGTTGTTGTAGCAGTAGTTGCTCTGGTGTATACAGCTTCCTACAGCGGAACAAAACTCCAAGCTTCTGAGATGCTATATTATGTACATCTTGTAGTTTTAGTTTCTCGTGGCAATCACTTGGTCCTGAATAGTAAGCATAAAACCCTCCGTTTCTGGAAAAAGCTGGCCATCCTGCAGCCAGGTGTATGACTGCTTTTGACTAATGTGGTCTTGTGTCACACGGTATCTATGTTTGCCATGGAGTGCCTTCTACGACCAGGTGTTTATTTTTTCTTGTTTTGTTTGTATGTAGTTGTGTGCGTCTGCTGCATGGTCTGGACAGAAAAGGACGAGTGGTGTATAGTTTTTGTCTGCTTTTACTATTGCTTTATGCAATTTTGTTTGTATGCTGTGAAAAAAATGTCTGAGTGATTTTATTTGTTTTGTACGATTTGACTGTATAGGTATCTATAATTCTTCTGCCCCCTTGTTTTCTGCCTATGGTTAGACTTTCCTTGCATGCGTTGAGATGTGTTTTGTAAGACCTCTTCGGATAAGTATGTGGATGTTTTCTTTTCGCTTGATGATGCCAAAGGAATACGTGAGGTTTGGTATAGCAAATGTGTTGATAGCTTTTGTAAGACTTCTAGAATTTTCAGTTTGTTTTCAATAGTCTATTGAGGCGGTCTTTCAACTCATGTGTTAGTTGTGCTTTGACTTGTGTGTGGTCTATCTTGACATTCTTCTTTATTACGTATTTCAAAAAACAAAAAGTGCAGCCCAGGCTCCGAGCAACTCCTGATATTTGGTCCGCTTTTCCTCCTCCTTAGAGACGATGTTCACCTCGGCAGACGCCTAAAACTCAATAACGAACACCGTCTTCTGTTGGTGGTCGAGAAGGACTATATCGGGCTTGTTTGCCTGATGTAAAAGCTCGAGCGTGGGGAACGAGTAGTTCCAGTAAATCCGGCATCTCTCGTTCTCCACAACGGACTCTATATCCCCTGGAGCGTATGGCAGCACCGGTGTCTCATCTATACCGTATGAGTGCCTTAAATGGTAGTATAGCACTCGTAGAGCCGCGTTGTGCCGATGGACGTAAGCCGTCCCAGCGTACGTCTTACATGCCGATAAGAGATGCATAAGCGTCTCTGGCGCCTGTCGGCAAGCTCTACAATGGGTGTCGGGTACATCTACACCCATAACCCTTTTACGGTACACCAAGGTGTTGAAGACACCGTTTTGGCAAGCCATTATAAAGCCCTCAGTCTCCGACTTCAACCCACTAGACCTTAGGAAAGAGAAGGTCAACTGCTCAGACAAGCCATGCTCTTCCAGATGTTTGTAGAAGATTCCATGCATTGGCTTATCTTTATGAAGTCTTAAAAGGAAGTCGACTTCGGCAGTTTTAATGTGGGATTTTAATTCTGCGGAAGCAAGTTCCGTAATGGACTGCTGACACCTCCGCTTGAAGTCGAGTGTGAGGCTGAGCTCCTCGGCTGCTCGTTTCGCTGCGCTAAAAAGAAAGGGTCCTTTACCCGCATTCTCGTGCTCTCGCACAAAGCGGATCAGGGGATCGGTGCTATTCGTTACATAGCAGGCAGTGGCCAATACTACCCTGTTATGCAGACGCTCCAAACTCAACAGTCCACGCCCTCCCAGGTGTCGCGGGAGGTATATTCGCGGGACAGAAGACTTAGGATGCAGGCTTCTCTCCATATTCATCCTTTTGCGGGTCTTCGTGTCGATTTCCTTCAGCTCGTTCACTTTCCAGTGTATAGCACCAAAGGTGTATAATAACAATGAGACCGCAAGCATGTTTTTGGCAGCGACTTTGTTCTTGCCGTTATAGCGACGCTCATGTACGACCGACTTATGTCGTCTTTAATGGCATGCAAATCGTTTTCAGAGAATTAACAGTCAATTTTTTATTGCTACGGGTGATCTGTTGTGATTATTTGCCGGTTGTTATCTCAACTCTTAAACATTGTTACGTTTGCGGTAAATAGATACTTGTGGACTCCTAAAATAGTGTAATGATTGACTGCCAATGGACATGGAATACCTCTTTACAGTTCAAGTATTTCTGCAACGATTTGACTTGCTGACCTGAAGAATATCTGTAAAACTAAGGTATAACGGAACCAGAACAAAATAGTATGTATTGATGGGTGACAGAAAATCTATATATATACTACTCGCAAGTGAAATCCGAACACCTAGAAAAATAGGGATATTTGCAATGAACAGCTTGGCAGTACCATTTCTAGTACATATTATGTAACACTTTTTGTTCGTTCGACGCTATTTACCTATATGGCACCTCTAAAAAAACTCAAGACGTGTAAAAACAAAGCATGGCTTTTTGTCGATTCAAACTATTCTTTTTTTTTAAATTATTTGTCTTTCAAACCTACTGATGTAAGCAGGAATTGTCAGAGAGCATAGAATTTGACCATATGATATCCAGAATGAAAAATTTGAATTAGGCCTTACACCGGCTAAAAATCACCTCTATGTTCTACATTCAAATAGTATACAAAATCTTCATTCACATGTTCTAAGGCTTGCATCTTATTTTGTTTGATTTAAGGCCCGGTCAAACAGAGAACGCGGCGGTCCGGCGTTCTCTAACATTACAATGGAACGCTGTAACGCGGCGGTCTAGAACGCGGCGTTCGGCGTTCCATTGTATTGTTAGAGAACGCCGGACCGCCGCGTTCTCTGTTTGACCAGGCCTTAAAAGCTTGATAAATTTGTGGCTATAATTTATATAGGTTGTTAGACGTCTAATAGACATGAATGGATATCTCTAAGACATCTTTTAGACGTAATTGGATATCTCTATATCGCTAATATATCTTTTAGACGTAACTGAATACCAGTAAGACGTCTCAAGGATGTCTTGGAAAGTCTAAGAAAGACATCCTAAAGATGTCTCAAAGATATCTCGACGACATTTTAAAGATGTCTTTTTTACACAAACTACCTTCAGAAGATGTTTAATAGACATGTATCAGACACAAGTGGATGTTTTTGAGACATCCTGATTAACTGGATCAGATATCTACATATTAGACGTCTCAAATATGTCATTGTACTATCTGGGACGCGTTTTAAACAACTCACCGATAATGCAATAGATAAACCTGTACTTTTACCTTATTATTATTATTATTTATTCATACAAGTACCAGTACAAATAAAGGCCACCTTTGAAAGTAATAACTTGTATAAAGGTATTGGCTGATAATAATGAAACGGCCAGACTTCGTTTTAGCGGAAACCGATTTGAGGCTTGAGAGTACTGTCAATCGACTCGGTTTGACGTCCTGAGTAAAACGAGACCACTCCTAGACCGAGGAAACGCTCCGGTGAAAAACTACGGCATTTTAAAGTTTCAGTACCTAACCTAACTTAACCCGACGGGTCAAGTTGTTGAGGTCAAAATAGGTTAAATGGGGTTTAAAGGACTGTTAATTGACTCGGTTTGACGCCTCGAGTGGGATTAGACCATACCCAGCCTAAGAAAACGGCCCGATAAAAATCTATGCCTCTTTGAAATTTCAAACCTAACCTAAAAGCGACTTCGGAATTTCTATATTTTTGCCACGAAATATATGATCAATTCGAAAGTACTTGACGAGTAGGGTACAATGACACCAGAAGCAACACTAAGAAATGGAAAATAAAAAAGTTATGATACTTTGAATTCTTAATGTTCCTAGAAATAAGGTAGGTTTAAGTTGGATTAGGTTTGTTCACTTGTATAGACGGGGGGGGCCTGGGGGGGCTGGCCCCCCCAGACGTTACTAATTTTGAAGATTTTGAATACTCCATGTAATATACTCCCAGGTAAGTAGGGTAGGTCACCTGTTCAGTTTTTTCAGTATGCTGGAATAGGCCCCAGGCGCAGACCCTCGAAGACCTTTTTTGGCTTAATTTCCTAAACTGAGAATCAAAATAAACGTTTTTTCAGTCTACTAGTTGATACATTTCGAGTCAGGACATCAAACCGAGTTGATTGACACCCTTTTTTTAGCCCGACCGTATTAGTTAGGTTATATCAGGTAAGATATTGAAATTGCCAAGTTTTAAAGTGGCGTAGATTTTCACTGCAATGCTTCTTCACTTTGGAAGTGGTCAAGTTCGAGTCACGATGTCCAACCACGTCGATTAACACTCATTTTGAGCTCAACAAGTAAACTTTTCTGGATAAGTTAGGTTAGGTAACGAAACTTCAAAATGCTGTAGCTCTTCACAAGAACGTTTCCTCGGTCTGGGAGTGGTGTCGTTCGATTCAGGACGTCAAACCACGTCGTTTGACACCACTCTCGACCCCCATTTCGGTTTCCGCTAAAACGAAGTCTTACCAATGAAACATTAAATTTTTTACACTTCGTGACAGATCTAGCAGGTCTTTAACAGCGGTCTTCAGTTCTCCAGCTTTACATCTCTTCTACGTCGATGTTACCCTCATCTGCCTGGCGATCATGGTACCCAGACATTTGGTTTATGGAGTCTTGCATGCATTCGGTCACTCGTAATATAATAAATCCTACATTTCGCTCTGACTGACAATTTCGAATATTGACATTACTTGACATATGCAAATACATACTCCAATAGAGTTGAAATTTGCCAAGATTTACTGATAAAGAGTAGCATCAGCATCAGAGATCGGAGCTTGAGTGACACTTCTTCTGTACAAATACACCTGCATGGCAATTTGATCTCGACGGCAGGCGTGGACACTTGGACCAGTTGCTAGAGCTCTCAGCGAGAACACTCAGAGGTCGTCAATTGAATTTTTATTGTTATAAACTAATGTCGCACTTACGAATGGCAAGTCCTGTGACACAGCTCGTCTGCAAAAAGTTCTGGCTCACCGAACTCACTTACAGAACCCCACCGTTGAAAACAAACAGGCGGTTATTGAGTCCAGAAACAGATACAATACAACCGTCCGACATGCAAAATAGCCAATACGATGCCAAAATAAAAAAGCAGGTTATGTCACATCCCAATGGCAGCTGCTCCTTCTGGACTCGGGCCAAACAAATAGAGGGTAACTTCTCGAGGAGTAGCTTTCCACCGATCACATGTGAGTATGGAACAGTCGCAACTGTTTCCAAGGTCAAGGCCGAAATATTTGCAGACATTCGCAGCAAACTCCACTATAAAGGTCCCATCCAGTGCCCAGTTACCATCCATACCATGAGCGAAATAACGTTCAGGACAAAAATAGTTCGGAAGGTGCTGCAGTCACTTGACATTAATAAGGCAAATGGTGCCGACATGATCCCCTCCATTGTTGTGAAGAAGTGCGCACCGGAGCTCGCTCCCATATTTACCCGCCTCTTTCGGATGCCTTACGATTCCGGCATTTTCCCCAGAGACTGAAAAACAGCTTGCATCCAGCCGGTGCCAAAAAAGGGATCCACAACAAATCCAACCAACTACAGATCTATAGCTCGGCTGCTATCTGTGATCTGTAAAGTGATGGAGAAAGGCGTCAACCAAAAACTCATAATATACCAAGAGCTCCATCACCTAATCGACAGACTATATGGATTCCGACACCAAAGATCAACAGGAGATCTTCTGGCTCACGTCACACATGTGTGGAGCAAACTCATCCAGTTACTTGGCGAGGCTCACGTCGCCGTCGTTGCTCTCGATATTTCAAAGGCGTTCAATCAACTGTGGCATGCAGCTTTCCTAAGCAAGCTCACGTCTTAAGGGCTCCCTGTTAAGCTTTGCATTTGGCTCGCAGACTTCTTCTGAGGTCGGAAAATCTGTGTCGTGGTAGACGGCTTTTCCTCTTCTTTCCATATGATTAATGCATTTTGCGGATGACAGTACGCTGCATGCAGGCATCATGAGCAATGGACCGATCTCTGTGGTCGATCTGGAATGCAGAAGACTGGCAGTGGTAGCTTCACTTTCAAAGGATCTCGATACCATTACCGCTTGGGGGCTCAAGAATATGGTAAAATTTAGTGCTTCCAAAACCCAATATGGTACGCTATCAAACAAGAAGTGCCCAAGCCAATACCCGCTTCTAATGAACAACTCTACTCTGCTAAAGAGTCACTCATTCAAGCTGTTAGGAATCAACATTACAGAAAATCTGATCTGACACGAACAAGTTGCGTCAATCGCAACAGCTGTTGGTAAAAAGCTTATGTACCTATTTAGAACTGCAGCCACTACTACCCTGCCTATACTAGATGGTGTCCAGAGATGACTAATTGGCGACTCGGCCTTAACACGCCACCTCCAGCTACTTTCTCACCGGCGTGTTGTTGCTCACTCTTCTACCAATATTCAAACGGAATCTGCTCCTCTGAGCTGCCCTCTATCGTTCCGCCGCTCACCGCTCCTATCAGATGCACCCGCGCGACCGCTGCATCCCATCCTAAGACGGTCGTTCTTCATACATCAAGAATCGAGCGGTACAACCGCACATTTATTCCCAGGATGTCCAAGGCTTGGAATGGACTGCCAGGAGATATATTTATTGGGCCTGCGGGTGTTTCCCCTAACATAACCCTTTCACAGCAACCACGGTACTCGGATATTTAGGCTCTGCCTACGCGGTCTGCTCAGTTATAAAAAAAAACGATGATCCTCAACGCACATTACTTAAAACGCGAATCAGTGTGGCGATTCTGTAACTCTAAAGCGAAGCGAAAGCGACATTCTTCCAACGCTTTCGCTCGTTTCGGTATTCCATAAATGTCTTCGTTCCGACTCGGATATAACGAACGCAGACGAACGTTATAAGCGATAGCGAAAGGTTTTGAATCTCGTTGCAAATTTTACGTTATTATTGCTGTGTGTCATAGTGACAATTCGCTTGAATTTATTTGTATACTTAATTACCAGGAATGAATCGAAGAGAAAAAACTAATCCTTGGCAATGGTCGGCATTGCTGGATTTTGCAGAGTCTCATCCAGAGATATTTAAGTCAACTCGTGAGTGCTCGTGAGTCATCGAGCTCCATGCTGAAGGCGCAACGAAGCGTTAAACGTTGGTTATGAAATGCAGTCAAAAATCGTTTTCGTAAATGATTAGCTTCGCTTTCGTCTGCTTTCGTTACTATAGCGAAAGTTACAGAATCGCTGCCACACAGCTTTGAATTCAATCAGACACCCCTTTTATAGAACCCCATTCAATGGTTCCATTAAAAAACGAAAAGGGTTAATTATATTTTCAAAATATCGAAAACCAGTCTTCGATTTATTATCGCATCGAACAGACTGTGAGGCTATGTTACGGAAAGTTCTAGTCGAGGGTCCCGTTCTAGTCGGACCCCCATATTAAGGTACATTAGTTAGGTAGTTTTCTGAAGCTCGGTTAAACCATATAATTATGTGGAAAGAAGCAGTGGAGGAGGTGTTGTTCTTTTTGCAGGACGAAAACGAGGAGAATGGGCTTCTTAAATATACGGTTTGAATTAAAGTGGCTGTATTAGCCGTAAAGAGCTTCAACGGGGGCTTTTCGATAGAATCACACAAAAACTGTTCAGCATAACTGATGGACCTAAAGTTGTCAATTTTAAAGGTCCGCGTACAAAATAAGAAACCAGAAAAGGATTTTGAGTGCATCCATGTAGTCTATTCGCAAGTGAAATCCGAACACTAAGAAAACAAATTAAAACAAAAAAACCTTTTCAAAAAAAGCTTTTCTTTAAGGGTCCTAAAAAAAGAAAATAAAATGTTCCTTTAGAGTGTTAACTATCAACTTATAGCCCCATTATATACAATTTATATGATCATAAAAGCTTGTCGCGAGGTTTGCGTAAGTACCTATAGGAATTCAATTAAACTGAAATTTTAACACACTTAAACTTAGCAGACCAAGTTAGTCAATTGAGTAGGTACTAGTTAATGACACAAGTATATCACGCGACAAGCTCTTATGATCATATAAATTGTGTGAGGCTATAAGTTGATAGATAACACTCTAAAGTAACATTTTATTTTCTTTTTTTTTAGAACCTTTAAGCAAAAGCCTTTTTCAAAAAAGTCTTTTGTTTTCATTTATTTTTTACTTAGCATTGCATTTACATCAAACAAAATTTTTATTTATTCTCGACAAGCCCTTTTATTTGACACCCATGTTGCAGAAGTGCATTAAAAAGAAAAAACTATTTTGCCATCTTGGATGGTCCACCATAGTTGATTTAGAATGACGTAATATTATTTTTCGAGTCACTCTCAACAAGCCCTTTCACTGTGCAAAGACACTCTTCTCTCAGGTCGTAAACAAGATGCATGCAGTGATAAAACAACTCACCGACTTTGAATAGTATATTTTCCCCAAACTCTTACAACAAAACACATCATCGTATTATATCTAAAAATACATGTTATTTGCCATCATTTGAACGACAGTTTCTAACTTAGAATTTGCGCTACCCTGATACCTGATATCCACTCATTTTCGTAGATTTCCTTTTATTAGACATCATGAGAACCTTAAACTAAACTATAAATATAGACCTACTCTAAACATAACCTTAAAACTTTGTTGGTGATAAAAGTCCACTAACAACACGAGTTTATCCCTATTACTTTCCCAAAGTCGGTCAGCACCCCAACTTATTATTGGAAAATCCTTACGGCGGATCTTCTTTACCACTTACGTCGTTGTCAGTCATACATACCGGCTGTCTGGTCTACCCTTCGTGGTTGCTCGGTGCACCAGCGGTTCGTTAGCTAAGGAACTCGTACAATTCGATCCAGAATCTCCTGTGACTGCTGCAAGATTCTTGCTCACACTGCAGGCCTCTAGTTATGAGCGCCAAATGCAAAAGCTCTCTTCTCTCAGGTGGTCAGGTTCATGCAGTGATAAAACAACAACAAAATTCATCGTTTGACTAAAAATGACATCAGTGGATCCACTGACAATAGTGGATCTATTGTGCCTGTTGTCAGTAATGACATTCCTCTCATTAGATTGTCATTCCCCTTAGCATCTACTGGGCGTTCTCATATCAATATGGATAAACATATTGTAGAAATGCATTAAATAAATATTCCACTATTGGATTAGAACGACGCCATATAGCTTATCGTGCATTGTCATCCAAACTAAACGTGTATACAAAATTTCAGCTCAATCGGTTGAAGATATCTGCTTCAAAATTAAGTTGCAAGATTCCACCCGAACAAGCGTACATACATTGCAAGTTAAATAAAAGCTTTTAAAAAGGGTTGCGGTTGATGAAGTGCGATAGGACTAAATACAATAATAAACGAACCCATTTGCCACAATTAGTTTGTAAAAAATTACAACAGATCAATAATGGGTGGGCCCTCCATGTTGACGAATGCACTCCTCTCGCCTAGCGGCATGCTAGTAATCTATTGTTGATAAACTCTATAGATACAACCTCCCAAGCTGCCCCCACAGCATGTTCCAGTTCGTCCAGCGTGGTCTGAGGATTGGGTAAATCGCCTATGTATCGACCAATCCAATTCAATACTTTTTCAATTGGCGATACACCGAGTGATCGTGAAGGCCAGGGAAGTACCCTGGCCTCAGCTTCCTGTAGGAACCTCATCGAAACCCTTGCAATATGTTATTATCATTATCTTGCTGGAAGAACGGTGACCGTGATGTGCCCCCAGACGAAACCTGGACTCGTCGCAGAAGGCCGTCTGATGCCACTCAGCATGCCATTGTTAGTGTTCTTGGCACCAATCTAACCATTGGCGACGATGATTTGTAGTGAGTGGCAGCACTGGATGCGAACGATATGATCCTAAAGCCCATTTCACTCAATCTGTGGTTCACCGTGCGGTTTCAATTGGACCTCCTTATAGTTGCATACCTACCAAGCATCAACAACAGCTCGAGTGTATCGCATTCTGTCTCGAAGGGCCAGTAGTTGTAGATGGCGGTCTTGTCGATCTGTAGTTCTTCTACGTGCTCCAGAACCTCTAGCCCGCTGCATTCGCCCTTCTGCGACCCATGCGCGTCATGCTGCTACAGCTGTAGCCACGCTACGCCCCATGGTTACAGCAATTGTTCTGAAAGAAACACCACGTTCTCGTTGGCCTACAATCCGACCCCGTTCAAAGGGACTTGCGTAAACTGGAGCTGTCGTCTTCTAGTCAATCAACTTGACTCTTTCTTCAGCTCTCACTGTAAGAAGAGAGCTTATGCCAAGGTCTTCGGGGCCCCCCGCAAGTTTCTTCACCAGGTCCCCTCTACATAAAAAAACTGCCTATACGTGTGAAAACGAAGCTGTACAGTCTACGGTGATATTTCAAATCGGTTTATAGATAGAAAAAAATTGGTGTGACCTCAACTTTATATTTTGATTTTTCTTCATTCGAGTACCGTAAACGCGGGCTACTTTGGCCCTAACGTCCTTCTTTGGCCCAAATGAAAAAAAAACAAAATCATACTCTACAATCATATTTGTGACCGTATTTAAAATACTTCCGGCTCATTCCGGAAGGTAGCCGCACTATACAGGCTGTCTGATAAGTCCAGTGGTTCCTTTGCTGTCCACTAGAAAGCAGCACGTATAGTTGTTTGACTAGTGAAACCACGTGCAATCTTTACCTCCCAAACTTCCATTTACAAAAAACGTATTTCTTGTTTAACAAATCTGGTAAGTACCCCCTATTAAACAATTTTCCTTTCTTTAAGTCGTACTGTAGTTACAACACTGGTAAACTCAACAAGTTTTTTTATTTTCATGTTTTTTTAAATCAGACCCAATAATCTATAAAAAACGTCCTACTTTGGCCCAACTTCTTTTTGGCTAAAACCCATAATATTAAGTTATGAATTGCTACAAAAACCTTGAAACATTTTATTTTTTCATTTATATTGCGTATTCTCATAATCAGCTTGTTCAGGATGCCGTAATAAAAGACTTCCTGGAGGCCCAATATACACTGGCTATAGCAATGAACAACTTCTAACTTGTCTACAAGCAATCAGATCTGGTGATATGACGCAAAGGCAGGCTGCTGATCATTTCAAGATACCCCTATAAAAAACAAGTTGAAAAGTTTGTTTTCAAGTTCACCAGGCCATGCAACAGTTTTTTCGCAAGAAGAACTAGCATTCTCGATGAACTAGATTTTAGATTCATCATAAAATCTTATTTGACTAGGCAATGGAAGACTACGCAGTGTTTTTGCAACTATGTTCCAGGACGTGACTGGGTCAAATCGTTTCTAAAGAGACACCTTCAACTGACTGTCACGTTTTCGTCGAAGATCAAAAGAAATCGTAATCAGATTCATGAACAAATCATCACAGACTATATTGAACATCTGAAAAAGGTGGTCAAAGATGTTTCACCTGATAAAATTCATAATTATGACAAAACTTGATAACATTTGATAATATAATCTTCGTTGAAGAACCTGTTCTAGTCAATATCCAAATCCTTCTTTATCCATACCATTTGTATCTTGCTTTTAGCACTAAAAATTGACTTGGGCCAAAGTTACCCTAACCGCAGGGTAACATTGGCCCAAAACTAAAAAAAATATATTAATTTAATAAACGTTTTGTAAGTAAAAACAGGATTACCAATTAAAATTTAAGATATTATAGTTGTAAAAAAGATTACCGGAACTTCTGGGCAGTGAAAACAACAGTTTCTAGAGAAAAGTACATACAATAATTACTGAAAAGTGGGCCAAAGTAGCCCGCGTTTACGGTATTTGAAGAATAACAATTCATAGACCTTACGTAAAATATGATTATACATCAGGCACGTATCCAGGATTTGGTTTTAGATTAGATTTTTTAGACGGTATTATACAGGATGTTTAGGATCTTAGTGTATTAATTTGGAGGAACGATAGATCACGATATTTCTAACCTGAAACCTCAGTACCATTTCACTAGTTAGCGCATAGTTAAACAGAAAAAAATTAAAAAGGTATGACTGCAAAATCACAATCCGACAACATTGCCCAGCATTCGCCCTAGCTTCTGTCAGGTGTTTTTGGAGATATTCACTATGTAAACAAATGTTATTGTCTCTAGCCTTGTTGCTGCACATTCTGTGTTATCAGAAAATGTTGCGATTTTTTTTGGAACTTCAAATTTGGGATACTTGTATTATATTTGTGCTACAAGCATGACAATGATGTATAATATTGGTACTTTACATAACGGCATTAGGATCGTAAACACCCTGTATAACGTTTCGGGGGGTCCGAACCCTTGAGAGGTATCTAGATTAGAGTTACTGCCTACTAATTTTAGTCTCGTCGAGGGGATTTGATTTTTTGGACGGCTGTATATAAAGTTTCGGGGGGAGGTGGGGTCCGGATCCCCCTAAATACGTGCCTGTTATACATCGATTAATGACACAGATACGCGTCGCGACAGTGTAACGTTGCCACTTGTTCTACCACTTGTGTTGTCAAATTTTGCCATAAAATAGGTACTTACTGTCCCTACTGATAAGGCAAAAGATAGTTAATTTGATTATGGAAAAAAATAAGTATAATTATTACGTTATTACTACGTAAAAAGCTTGCTCGAGGTATAGAGGCCGCTGGATGCCCGGGCTCCCCCGCACCGCGGGCCCTTTCGGCACGCCACTGCAAAAGCTAGCCAAAACTAGGGGTGGGCGATAATTATCGATGTTTGGAAAACATCGATATTTCACGTTCGATGATCGATGGTTCTACCATCGATGTTGTTAACTTGAACCATCGGTGAAAACATCGATGTTTTGAAAAAATTGCATGAATGTTTTGCTAAAAATTTCAGTTACGATTTGAAAATATACAAAAAAGTAAACTTAATGACTCTAAAATTTTCTAGTCTTCGGTTTTGCCGCATGATTTAAAATACCAATCGAACGCGCTTTGGGTTCCTTTGTAGAGGTGTTCATTCTAACTCCTTTCAGTGAACTAGTTCATAAACGAACTACTATTCTGTATGAAAACAACAGCGACGCAATGGTGACCGATTGACGTCAACAGGAATTTATGGCAGAGGGGTTAATAACAAGCTACTAGATTTGGCCGATTGATAAAGCTGTGATAAAGCCACGGCTCACGTCCTCACAATGGAGTTAAGTCGTTTTCTATGTGAATTGTTTTTTGTTTGTCCTATTTTAAGTTAATTTGAGATGGACATTTGACATTGATTGATTTTAGATGAAATTCAAATTCGCAAAACAATTTGAAAAAAGAAATAGTCAATCAAAACCGAACTGAAAACAAGTTAGCTCCATCGATCGGTCAAATTTTGAAGCTTGCGATTATATTCTGATTAGGAGCATTGAGTAACTAATAATACAATAGGTACAACCAGTACAGTTGGGGACTAACACGGATTGATGTCAGGGACCGATTCGCACAAATGTTCACATTAAGTTTTTATATTGTATGCATTTATTCTTTATTAGTAGAAAGTATGTTGTTAATTCTATTTTTTTAAACCTTTGTTTAAATTCATAGATTTGTTAGTTTAGCTATAGTTTCTGAACTTATTATTTCGTGTTTACTATGCTGTTTTTTGAAATTAAAATTATCTATCATTATTTACTTCTAACATTAAAATTGAAGAACATCAATCCCCGAATATCGATGTTTTTGCGATGTTTTGAATACGATATATCGTAGTTATCGATGGCAGACCGTCGATGTCGATATCGATGTCCAACATCGCTGTTTTCTTTCGATGTCCCATCCCTAGCCAAAATTACAGGTGCTAGAGAAAAACTAAATACAGATTCGGAACAGCATGAAAAAACTAGGAAAAATCCGGTTTTGTCAATATCGGTTCCGGTTAAAAAAAAAACTGTTAAATTTTTATACCAACCAATTGCACAGTGAGAGCGCCCTTTAAATTTACTCAAGTAAATTCTTTTTCACTTTTTGAGGATGGAAAATAGGATCGTGAAATAGGGACTTTACCGACAGCGACAACCATCGCGCATCCATCGGCCATCAAAACGGAGTATAATGAGGCCTAATTGAATCGGAATAGGTAGCTGTGTGTATAGCAAGCAGCTAAAACAAGGACGTGGATGGAGAATGCATCGCGGGGGATGGTGGAAGAGTAGAGGGGAGCTGAGAGAGAGATAATTGATTGTCGAAACAAAAGGCTTCCGATAGGATCGACCCAACGGCCGGGCAGGCCGTGGCTGCTGCGATGCGGGGCCTGTTCGGGCCCAACGTCACGCCGACGGTCATCAATAACGCGGAAATGACACTCCGGTACAGGACGGGACTCACCGAAACCGATACACCGTTCACTAGGGTGGAAAGAATGGAGAAGTTTCCAAAAAAATAAAATTCATTATTATCTGATAGTCTATTTCTTCACTTGAAGAACGTCGAAAAAATCATCTGAATATTCCAAAAAACGGCGGAGTTATTCAATTTTACATTTGCGTAAAGTGACCGCGGAGGCGAAAACCCGTTTGACGTCACATCACATGTTCTGGTCGGGTCTCGGCTATGCATATTGCATACGCTGCGCTGTACAGTATGCGACATTTAGACTTGAGTGGAACGGCGAAGGTGTTTGTTGTGCCGGGCAGACGCCAGTATATTTTTGAAGTATAGAGGAAGGTTACGATCGTGGTGATTCTAGTAATCTTCCTAAAGTGGATAAGGGTAAGGAGTGATCGTGAACATTTTTTATTTTGAGATAATACGCTTTTTGAGTGTTTTATGATATGTACATTTAACGAAAATCCACACAACTCATTTCCGTCGGTTTCTCTGTCTGTCGGTCGGTCTGTGTGCGTTTTTCTAGCCACGTAATCTCAGTAACCGCTGCATGGATTGTTATGAAATTTGGCAGCGATATTCTGTGGGGGTAGTTGTAGTTAATGTTCCTATCAGTTTGAAAATCGGTGCATAGCCGGTGGAGTTATTAGAAAAAACCATAAATTTTAAATATTCCTCAAACTTTGTTTTGAGGCGTTATAGAGGTCCCTGATCATTTTCTACTTTTTTTGGATGGGGGTGATATTGGGGTGGTTGGGGGGTGGGGGGGTTGTAAAACTGAAACATTATTGTATTTATAACAGGCCGTCCACTGTGAAAGAAAGGCCTAGCGTCATAATACACTTTTTTAGGTCCATCCGAACATTACCTTGGCTATTACGGATCGTCGACTTAGAATTTTCTGATGTATACATGCGAGAGTATTGCTTCTGATCATTCTGTATGGTGTAACTAGGAAACTATAGAATTGATTTCAATTAAATTTTCACACAGTATTACTACCGCCGTGAGGATGTAAAACCTTTATGATTGTCCAAAATCGTGTCAGCGGCGGCGCAGCGATAATAAAAAAAACTAAAAATATAGAAACAGCTCAAACTTCGTTTTTAGGCGTTTTAGGGTTTCGTGATCATTTTCTACTTTTTTGGGTGGGGGTGAAATGGGGGTAGTTGGGGGATGGGGGTCATAAAACTCAATTTTTTTGTATTCATAATAGGCTATCCATTGAAATATTTGTTTGGTGTTTTTATGGTGGTGTTAGTACACCTGAGTACAATGCAATATTTATAGTTTCTCGGTCTGATAGACATATTCTAATGATACGAGTACCAATAAGTGTATCGTTGTGTATCGCAGTGTATCGTTTTGTCACCGTCGGCGTCGCCTACTCTACTGAAAACAAGGAATAACAACATGAACGAGGAGGCCGGCGCCGGCGGCGGCGCGGGGCTTGCGAGAGCAGCATCCTCGACAGGACGCACACAGGCTTGCGTGTGTGATGTGACGTCACAGCGGCTTCGCGCGGATGATACGGCTATTCGAACTTTGAAGGACTATAACTTTTCTATGAATGGAGATAATCACAAAAATTTTGTTCTCTAACTCTTAGGACTATCTGATTAACTAAAATTTGAAGAAATGGAAACCCTCATTTTTTTTTTAGTTTTAAATTTCAAGACGTAACAGATAGTAAAAGTTGCCTTTTGGGTCACATAAGTAAACCTAAAAATCTGAAGAATATAGGTTAATGCTTTCTAGTGCCCCAATGGCATTAAAGATTAGAAAATTTTCAACTAAACGCCAAAACCAGGGTCCGAATACTTGTATTGTCAGTTTTTTGGAAAGACAACAGGTTAATATATCAAAGATTGTAGCTCTTGGATGTGGCGGAATAGCAGTAAATACGGGACAGAAGGGTGGAGTTTTGAGGTTGTTGGAGGAATATTGTGACAAACCAATGCAACGATTTATTTGTCAACTACACGGGAATGAACTCCCACTGCGTCATATCTTCCAGTATTTGGATGGACAGACAACTGGACCACGTGCATATTCAGGACCTATTGGTAAGAAATTATCTGAATGTGAGAAGCTTGAAGTAATTAATTTTATTCCATTTGAATCCGATTTACCAGAAGTTCATGAGACACAGCTAAGCACAGACCAAACATATTTGTTAGAAGTATGCCGTGCCATTATTACAGGATGTTGCAGTAATAGCTTAGCTCGAAGAGATCCGGGCAAACAATCTCATTCTCGACGGTTGACAACAGCGAGTAGGTTGCTTCGTTTATATGTATATTGGAACAAAGTCTCCATCAGAAAACCTTAAAATATTGGCAGAGTATATTGTAAAAGTGTATACTCCAGTTTGGTTTAAAATCAAGTGCAATTCGTCTTGCCAGAACGGCTCTCAAAACCTTTCTGGGCTAATTAAACGGTCTCGTTATTCAAGTTTGAACCTTAAAAACATTATAGATCCTGTAATCCAGAGAAATGGGCACTTTGCTCATTCGGAAAACATTCTTTTAACGATGTTATGTGACGACTGAAAACATATTAGAGAGCTTGCCTTGAGGAGGATTTTAAAAGCTAAGGAAAAATCCACCTAGGACAATTAGACAGTTCCAAATACCAAAAATAAACTTTGAAGCCAAAGACTACATAGATTGAATATCCTGGCAAAACTGTAATTCAACAGAGCGACCACAAATTTTTGAATATTCAACTATGGTAAATTCCGGATGTGTGAAAGAAGATGGAACCGTTATGGAGTTTCAAAAGTTTCGCTGTTATACGCAGGCTGTTGAGAGGTGCTTTAAGCTAGTGATGGAGGCGTCTTCAGCAGTTTGTGATCAGGTTTCCAGAGACGGATTCATTCGCGCCATGTTGGAGTCACGAAAAATTATGTTAGAATTTGATACCAAGGCACAATATGCCTAAAAA
Source organism: Callosobruchus maculatus (assembly GCA_951848785.1). Taxonomy (NCBI): domain Eukaryota; kingdom Metazoa; phylum Arthropoda; class Insecta; order Coleoptera; family Chrysomelidae; genus Callosobruchus; species Callosobruchus maculatus. The sequence continues at coordinate 10,641,898 of CATOUR010000296.1, forward strand.
GTAAATATTCCGAAGGGTGGGCAGGGTAGGGTGGAGCTCGATATGCAACTACCTCCTCCCGGTGAGTTCTGGAATATTGTGTTTTTTAAATAGCTCTTTAGCTATTTGAAAAACATAATATGCGAAGAGTTGCATAGCGTTAAACCCAAACTAAAATCAAATTATATTTTCTCAAACTCCAGACAGTGTGGGGGCAGTGGAAGTTTTTATGCGATTTCGTCCATTTTTCTGCTGCATAATAGAGAATTCCGAAAAGCAACTTTTCCGCACTATTACAATACGATATTCAAAACAAAACTTTTTTTCGTAATTTTCGTTCCACCCTACTGCTCACCTCAGTTCAACGGCGCGTGGAGTGGCACTCACTGGCGTAACTAAGGGCCCGCAGCTGCGGGGGCTCCGAGGTTTTGGGGGCCCCGTAGTCTTGGAGATCCGGATCTTTATGCGCCACTGTTTGTATAAAAAAAGTACTAAATTAAAAGGTCGATCACCTTATATTTTTTAGAATTTTTTACAAATAATACCTATGAACCCCATGATATGATGATTGAAGATGTGAGACAGCATTGCATTTTAAACTAAACCCTAAAAATTGGCGCAGCATCCACAGTAAATGGAAAAAATCGGCAAGACAGCAAATGTCAAAAAAGTTTTGGCTAATTTAACTCGGTGTGTTCCACAACACAGGTCACACAAACAACCAATACATAGGTGTAAAATATAAACTAAGCAGCATCGTTCTAAAAAAATTTAAATCGAAAAAGGTGTGTGTTTCAAACCACGAAGTTTGTAATTTTTAGAGTGATCTAAACATATAAAGGTTATTCTTTAAGTTTGTATTTTAGACCTATGTATTGGTTGTTTGTGTGACATGTGTTGTGAAAGATACTGAGTTAAATTAACCAAAATTTTTTTGATGCTTCTTGCTTGAGAATGAAATTTTAAGGTCTGTGACTCAAAGCACATTGCTGTCTTCTTTGAGCAAGCCTCAACGTTAAAGCCCTGAAGATGGCAATTAACATTGTCGAAAGCTTGGCAGTGTCCTTTGTGCAGTCATCCGTGTTTCTTTTCAAATTCTTTGGCCACATCCACAAGATTTTCCTTTAATATATACAGGGTGAGTCCTAGGTTGATACTTTTTTAACTGTGTATAGAAGTCGTTGAAATTAACTAGTATTTCAAACAAATTTTTTCAGAAAACTGAAAAATAAGCGAGATCCAAAATAAAACATGTAAATCTAGGCTTGTATCAAGACGTACCTACCTAGTTTGTTTGTGTTTAGTTTTTTGCTTGGATTTTTGTCTTAAAGATTAGGCATTGCACCTGTCAGTGCAGTAGTCACTTGCTGTTTAATTTTGTTTATTTTAAATTGGTGATTCCTAAAAGTGACACGCAACTGTTAGAATTTACCAATTTAGAATTAACTACGATAACCTGAAATATAAACGTAAGTGTGTCATATACAGTTATGATCACAAGATATATACAAACCAATACAGACAAAAAATATAGGTAAAAGAATTATATATGGAAGTGTCGACAAGATAGAGTAATATGTCATTGAACAACACTTATTTAAATTAAAAAATAATCCATTATTATTGCAAAATTCATTAAACACGTTCAAATCATCCTGAAGGTCGGTACAATCACTTGCACAGGTTAATCTCTTTCAAATCATCTGCGTACAATAATATTTCCGATTGATCTTACAAGATTTATGTAAATAATAAAAAACAATGGTGCCAAGTGGGATCCCTGAGGGTCCTTAGACGTTACAAAATATACTGTTGATTTAAAACCTTGAACACTTACAAATTGGGATCTGTTTTTGATGTAAGACTCTATCCATCTCAGAAGAGACCCACTTACCCCGATTTCAGCACGTCTCGTCAACAAAATGTTGTGATTAACCTTGTCAAAGGCCTTACTGAAGTAAGTATAAATGGTATCTAACTTGCATCATATCCAAGCATTTAAATAAAAACTCCGAATAAGATATCACATTTGATTCCAAAGAGCGATATTTAAAAAAGCCGTGCTGTGCTGTTGATCAATGGTTAGATTTTTTACTAAAGTAAACAGATATTTATAAATGATTTTCTCAAATATTTTAGGAATAGCAGATAGTGTACTTATAGGTCTATAATTCTTAACTAGTCTTTTGTGACCACTTTTGAAAATATGTGTAATAGATAATACCTTCCATTTTTCTGCAAATATACCTAGCTCTAATGCTTGATTAAAGAAAAAGGTTAAAGGAATATATAGAGATAATGAACAATTTTTCACATCCACTGGGGGTACCATGTCAACAACAAACTATCCGAAACCTCTTTTTCTGACAGTTGAATTAAGCTAAGATGAGAATTATGTATAGAACTATTCGCAGAGCTATGATCAAAGCTAAACCGTTCAGGCTCGAAAGTATTACTGAAATAATCAGCAAACACGTTGCTTATATCTTGTCCTCCCTTGACCATAGCCGGATAAAGCTTTCATGGGGCCCGGGGCTTATAATTTTAAGGGGCCCTTTATAAATAAAATGCAAATACTATTATTTATGAAACTATATTCCCGATATAACAAAAGAAACTACTATACACTTTTTTATAAGTAAGTCATGAGTCCCGCTTATAGTATCAGCACTGCTCTCAATGTTTGCGTTTGCTTAGTAATCAGAACTACTTTCAGTGCAATCCTTTTCAAGCGGAGCGTTAGGTTTGCTTAAAGAACTTATTTTGGGCAATTTTTCACTGCTTTTAATTTATCCTCAGCAGCCTTAAAATAGTTATCTTGGTAAATTGTAGCCATGTGCACATAGACATAGCACTAACAAACTATATGGATAACTTACTTTTCTTTTTTGAGCGTCGCCTTTGTATCGGTTCAACTTCGATTTATTCATTATGTTGGCACGGGCCACAGGTGAAGACAGTATCCAATGGGTAGGTATAGGTATTTTCATTTTCTTTTTATACGGGCTGAGTCTAGCTCAACGCCTCGGACTCTTGTGACCAAACCATAAAACTTTTTAGAAAATTGACTTTGCGAATGTATGTAGGTCGAGTTGGACTACATTTTAAAAATAATGACTTTTATAGAGGGTTTCTAATAAAAGCGTGCCATATCAAAGTTATGATTTTTTAAATGGAACACCCTGTATATTATTGAATATTTAGATTACGACCAGTGTGACTTTATGTATCACACCTGGGACTTGAAGTGAGCCGTATAGGTGCAATTCACAATTTTTTATCAGAAAAAAATTGAATATCGCAGCGATTATAAAACTGGGGATTGAGCGCTGTGAGTTTGCCGTGTGACTAAACTTGAAATTGGTCAACTTAGGTTTGACGTTCAAGTTTGAATTACATTTGTACTTGGAGAAATCGGTAGACTAATTAAGGAAACTTCAAACAGAGTTCACTTGATTTTTTCAAATGGGAATGCCTAATTATTTTTATACAGTCGAATTTAAAATTTGGTATCAATCTCTGGTAGTTTTCATTTAATTTCGAATTTTCAACCAAACCAGTGTTTTTCAATTTTTCGTACCTATAATTCGCTTAGCATGCCATGAAATACAAACAAAAAACTATTTAGGTGGATGAAAACAACTAACTTAGCAGAAAGATACAGACGAACTAGAGTAAACAGTTAAAATTATAAAAATGACTTACAACAAATCAAGTCTAATTAGAAATAACAGAGGTAACACATCTAATCAAATCAAATTATAAAATATAATTTGCGTGGCAAAAAATTAAAATCGGATTTGTCAGTATTCTTTTTTTTTGCGATCTTGCTAATAGATACTGAAAAATTATAAGGGCTACAGTGAGACAGTCAGAGGTATCGTTACTTTTGATTTTGACTAAAATGACTATTGTTTTATATCATTAAATGTGAAGTTTCGTGCTGAAGATATTAGACTGCTAGTAGCTATCGCTGATGAAAGTTTAATGGTTTTGGAAATTTTTAATCTATAATACATTGCAGTAGCTAGTAAGCTGTAAAAATTATTCATTTCTGACGTATTTCAGCTTCTCTTTGACCTTAGACATCTTACCGGCGTTGTTTCTAGTTAGAGTTCATTGTCTGTATGAAATTTTTATAACCTTGCCCCTTTACTTTAGTTTATCTGTGTCTTTCTTATGTTATGAAGTTATTTGCTTCTATCTGAACACGTTCTTTGTTTATATTTCATGGCCAGTTGGCTTGCTTCTAGGCAGGGAAATTGAAAAACACCGTTTTGATTGAAATCTCGAAATTAAGTTTTTATTAGATCTACTGATTTTATTGTTCATCTATTGACCTAATATTTGCTCTGTCACATTAAATAAAAGTAGGGCCCCTGCGGGGCCCCTCTGAACCGCGAGGCCCGGGGCTCCAGCCCCTTTAGCCCCATGGTTAATCCAGGCATGCCTTGACAGTTGTATAATTTCAGAGTGAAAGCTTTGGCCTTAGTCAGATCCTGTCGTTTATCAGCGGGAATCTGAAAAAGCCCGCGCAAAAGTGTCTGCCGACTCTGTTGGCCGGCCAGCCGATGGCCGATCTGATGCTGATGGTCGTTAACGTGAAGGAAACGAGGGACCCCGTTTATGAAATGTTGTCATACAACTCCTTTATCAGATATCACTTATATTCCTAACCGGAATCATTTAACTGACTACGTGCCGAAGCATTGTTTCTCGTCCCTCATTATCTTACTTTTCTTTTGTGTTCGGCCAAGTTAACATTAATGGTATGTCGGGGCTCTTTTGGTGCTTGTATTTTAGTTTTGTGGCTTGGTTTTAAAAGAAGCAATGTCTAAACTAGTGTTGGGACGAGCGAACTTTACCGAGCGAACGTTCCAATAAATAGGGTACTTGCAGATGTCGTGAAATCGCCTCAGGAGTATACATAGCGTCAAGAAAACCGTATCAAGAAGCTGTAGGAAACAAAAAACATGATTTTACTGACGGTCAAAAAAAGATATTTGCAAAATAAAATAAGGATATATTCAAATTTTTCCACGTGACTTAAAACGTCACAGATATCTTATCGATATCGACAATCGATACTGCTACAGGTTTGCCAACTGCGCATTCGAAAAGAGATGATCTGAATTCTTTAACAATGTGACTCAATTTATTGATACTTAAACATATTCGAAAGAGGCAATTAACCCACTAGCATTTTCGTTGCAAGACATTTTTATAACTGATAGAGGTATCACAGTTCATCCTGTTTGTGACCGAAATTCGCAACTAATCGAAGCCATCATTTTATTTCGGCGCATCCGATTATGAATGAATCCAAAGATAGAATCTAATTCAAGCCCATCCCTACAAAGTGAATTAGTAATCTAGCCTAACTTTTATTCTTTTGACTTTTGTACTTTTGTGTGTGACTGTGTTTTGTGGTTATAATGATCAATGTCAAAATGTTAGGTTAGCACTGGCTATCGATATCGAATATCAATACTTTACATCCCATCACTATAGGATATCACTGACGTCAGAGGTTGTTTGCGCGGCATTCTCCGGCATTTGAAATAATTTTTGGAATATCTCTCACAGCCGATTCCAAAAAACCAAACAAATGATTTTGTCATGTTTACTAGGCTCTAAGGAACGCGTAAACGACATAATATTTTTTTCTGCAAGTACCCTATTCCGTAATTTACGGTAAAGTTCGCTATGGTTGAAACGAAAGTTCCCATTTGGGGAATGTTGAGAAGAATGTTCTTCCTATGATTTAGTGTGACATTTGAGAAATCTCGCTTGCACGTTTCCTACAGTTTCTGTGGGCAATTGGGCATGGCACGGTTCACTTTAAGTCCCATGTATGATACATGAAGTCACACTAGAATTTACCAAAGATTCTGAATATGCAATAATATATAGCATACATAACTTTGACACGTTGCGTGTTTTCGGGACACCCTGTATAACATTAAAATATTTAAAATGTAGCCTTAATGGGTCTCTATCCATCTGAAATTATTATTTTCTTCTTCATCAGATACTTTAGCCATAATGCTCCGTGTCGAATAACATGAATAACCCGGTAGAAGTGAACATAAGCATCCTTAAGCCAACAAGTTTGAAGGAAGATTTTAGTAGTGCCTATTTGACCTAGAAAATTTGTAGCTTTATGGCGGCTTTATTGGATGTTTTCGTTCAATTCAACCGTTTATAACCATAACGCTTTCTTGAAAGCTTTGTTAAAGTCGGTAAGTCTTAAGACAGCTGTAAGGACAAAATAACTTTAACACAATTTATATGAGACCACCATAAAGCTTTCGTAAAACTTTACAGTTTAAATGGACTATTGGCCGTAGAATTGGTTTTATGGATACTCCTTATAACCTGTTGATAGGATAATTTGATCTTGAGTGTATTTGCAGTCATAAAACGCAACTCGTATCGAATGCCACCTTAAAACCTATTTAAAACGAGGGTTGCTCTCTATCCCCGTCAATCCACCAGTACGCAGACAGCTGTTTGACGCTTATTAGCGATCATCAGTGCGCCATAGGTCGATTGACGGAAATAGAGAGCATCAATTTTTCCATGTTTACCAAACATGTGAAACATGTGAGAGCAGACAGAAAGAATTCTGCCGGTGCGCCATCTCACATGTTTTACATGTTTGGTAAACATGGAAAAATTGATGCTCTCTATTTCCGTCAATCGACCTATGATGATCGCTAATAAGCATGAAACAGCTGTCTGCGTACTGGTGGATTGACGGAGATATAGAGCAACCCTCGTATATCGGCTTTAATATGCAGCGGTATATAGAACCCGCGCTTCTCTCGTGGCTCAAAGAGGACGCGCCGTGGCGTTCCACCAAGAAGTATGCTGCTGTTTTTAGCAGCGACTTTCTTTGGTTGCCGTTACCTTCGGGTACCAGATGACGCACCGGCAGAATTCTTTCTGACTGCTCTCCTATTTAAAACCTCCATGAAGCTAAAAGGCTGCTAAAACGCTTCTTGGGTATTCACCGATAATTTGTATCTACATCATGGTGGAAGACCTAGACCACCTCGAATGTTCCAAATTAAAGAAGATATACTTTCGCGTTTCAGTTTTGCGCCGCGAATTTCGAACTGTAACTATAAAACTAATGTGACAGGACCGCACCTACAACTTCACAGCGGACGAATGGTAAATATTTTCTTACCATTCTTTTTATTCACCTGCTGCTGATTCACCACACATTAGCTTTGTAACTTCAAAGGCAGATGCTTCTGAAATGGAAAATCCCAACTTTGAAAACTCCCTGTATATGAATTAACAAAATAGTGATACAATCAATATTTTGCTCAATAGTATTAAGGGCACCTCAGTGGACGAACGGTTTCGCCAAGTATGGATATCTATAATCTGTATGCTAGAATATAAATCGACGAATTACTCAACAAACTGTCAAATTAATTGCAGCAACATCAATTATAAAAATCAACCTGAGGGGACGCTCACATAAAATCTCTTAATTATATCTGTGTTGAAACTGACGTGTATTTATTACCGGACTAATTAGGATGGAGGCTATTTGTTTTTGGATTCCACGATTACTTTACTTTTATGCAAATTGAGGGAAAGCGGAAGCTTGCTACAGGGTGGCCTATATTTTATCCGAGAAAGGACGCTGCACATTCTTTATGCAACATGATTGAAAACTAGATTAAGCCACTCAATGGACATGAAGTTCCATCTTCAAATATCTTCCGAGATATCAGAACCAGAATTTGCGACACCTCTCTCTCTCTCTCTCTCTCTTTCTGTTTCTCTCTCTCTCTCTGTTTCTCTCTCTCCTCTCTCAATCTCTCTCTGTTTCTCTCTCTCTCTCTCCCTCTCTCTCTCTGTTTCTCTCTCTCAATCTCTCTCTGTTCCTTTCTCTCTCTGTTCCTTTCTCTCTCTCTCTCTCTCTCTCTCTCTCTCTCTCTCTCTCTCTCTGTTTCTCTCTCTCAATCTCTCTCTGTTCCTTTCTCTCTCTCTCTCTCTCTCTATATCTCATTCTCTCTCTATCTCCTTTAGAAGTTGATATACGCATTCTCCGTTTTCTAAAATTGTATAAAATATCTCAAATGGTGAAGCTGAACCTACAGGGTGATTAAATATACTACTCGCCTCCCAAGCTGCCCTCACAGCATGTTACAGTTTGTCCAGCATGGTCGGAGGATTGGGTAAATCGCCCATGTATCGACCCATCCAAACCCATACTTTTGGTGATAAATCGGGTGATCGTGGAGGCCAGGAGAGTACCCTGACCTCAGCTTCCTGTAGGAATTGGTTCTAGCAGCTCATTCACATAACGTTACGCAGTCATTGTGTCACGAATCACAAGTAAAGGTGAGTTGCTGTTGAATGCACCCCAAATCCTGGATACGTGCCTGGTAAGGACACAAATCAAATTTAAAAATCAATATCAATCACATATTATCATAAATTTGCAGAAAAATTGTTGTACCTAAAAAAATGAAAGGACATTACGTAACACAAATATAATACACACATCCTATCAGGAGAGACAGCACTTGATGATTTCTAATTTTATTACTCTCTTTTATAATAATTATGAATACTGTAACCTACCTTTTCTATCAAAAAATCTTTTATATAGTTCTTAAATTTGTGCAGTGGTAGTTCTTTAATGTTATTTGGTAGCTTGTTACAATATTTATTTTAATACAATAGGAATTTGTTAATAAACGTGATTTTTGCAACCTCAGAAATTCCAGTCTTATTTCAATACCTAATCTAGTATCATATTCATGAGAGGAGCTGTTGAGAAAAAAATTATTTTTATAATTATAAGCATAAATTAGGCACTCGTAGATAAATCTTATCTCATTATTTACTTAAGCAACTTCATATTACCTCAGGGCCGCCACAAGGGGGGGGGGGCAACTGGGTACTAAACCTTAGTACATGGAACAGGGCTCAATCGTTTCTTTTGGTGATTCATTTCCATGGTATCGATTCCGCCGCATTGTACACAATTTATATGATCATAAATACTTGTCGCGCGATTTACGTGAAGTAAACTATGTAGTATACCTATTTGATTGAGTAACTTAATCTCCTAAGTTTAATTGTTTAAAAATTCCGGTTTAATTAAATACTTATAGGTACTTATACGCAAACCTCGCGACAAGCTTTTATGATCACATAAGTTCTATATAAGTTGATAGTTTTCATTTAATTTATTTTTTACTTTTTAGTTATTAACATGCATTTTCATTCTCGGCGAACCTTTCGTTTAAGACCGATACTATAGGAAAGCATGAAAAACTTTAAAGGTCCATCATATTAGATTGAGAGTGATTTCAGAATATTTTTCTAATTATATTCTCGGCAAGTCTATGTGTATGTTATTTAACAAAACGAAGTTCATATTTTACTACATTTGTTTTGTTAATAAGCTAATTCTTTCCTGAGTATAACTTTATTACAAATAACTATAAATGAATTGTGAATAAACTATAATGAAGCAACTTCATGTCTGTAGCAATTATTTTTTGTTCTGGTTTTTCACCTAATACCCTATATAATACGTTAATCAATGCTAATACACATTCTATATTCTTTCAAGTGCTGTTTCAATTAAACCCTTCAGTCAAGTTGCACACAGAGACTCTCTTTTCCAATCAGTTTGAACATCACTGATTGAATGTGTTGATTATCAAATTTAGTCAATGATTATTTTCTGTCAGCTACTCTTAAGAATTGAGTGATTATTAATTTCTCTGAACACAGCTTCTATATGCAATTCGTACTATTCCAAGACGAAAAAATAACAAAATCCCATAACTAATAACTACTTAACGTACGTGAATACTAGTGTTTCTAGTTTTCAGTTACAGTTTCTTATATTTATTTTTTGAGAAAATAAAGGATGAAAAACATAGTTCAGTAAAAATTTAGACAATTCAATCACTGAAACTTGAAAGCAAGTACAAATGACGTTTTGTGTGGAGAGAGGAAATGAATAGTTTTTCAATATGGTATTGGCATAGCCATCTCGTTGCCAATTCGAAGGTCACTGCCTCATCACTTGAAACAGCTATGGTATTGGGGGCCCGTGGCTAGAATCTGGTCCTGGGCCCAAACTTGTGATGTGGCGGCCCTGTATTACCTACCAAAATTTAAGTCTCTGCTGCAGTCTAAAACTTTAGGATTTGGATAAGAATGAAGATTTGCGGTCTTAAGACTCGACTATGTTAACTATCAGAAAATCTTGCAGAACCTACACCACTGGATGAACAGCAAATTGCTACACACAAGAAACCTGAAAGCAGCGTTTTTGCTGAAAATTACCGTGCATCGCAATAATTCAATATTTAAATCCACCATAAATTAATATGCATGTCAATCAGTTTTTTCGGGAAGGGTATTTAAGGTTCAACTGCTGAGGTGATTAGGGCTAAAACGTGCACGAAAACGACTGATAATGACGGCTCTAATTTGAAGAGAGGGCCCCATTTAAACCAGGATAAAAGGAGAAAAAGAGTTCAAACACTCCTGGTTCAAAAAAAGCTAATTGCACTTAACGAGCTGAGAAAACGTTTAGTTAATGTGAGCTGTTCTCGAATCGCTTTTTGTAAAAAATAACCGCAAATACGGGTATGTGTCTAAACATATCGACATTAAAAATAAGCAACAAACTGGTTGTAGTGAGCAAGAGGTCACTGTTCAAACTGAATCCTATATTTTGAAATATTTAGGCCCGATTTTATCAATTTGCATATTTAACAAAGTCTACTATTCGTCATTGTTAGTCAGAGCGGTCCGGAGGACCTTTGCTAATCTTAGTTGCAGTCGTGTCGGTCGATCGGTCTGTCAGGTCTGGTTACCAAGAAACCAGACAAAGTCAGAGAGAAGTAAGGGAAGAAAAAGAGAGGAAGGAAGGAGAAGAGCAAAGAGGAGGAAGTGTGTCGGTTGGAGGGTATAGCTTATTGACATAGTCGATTTGAGTTCGGTAATTTTTGGGTTTAACCAAAAGGGTTAATTTTAAGGTTCGGTATCTAAAAGGGTAAAAATTTAAATGTTTCCAAAATTGCACGATTTGATTTTGATCACAGTGCGAGCCGCGGCCTTGTGTGCTTGCAAACTTGCTCGACTATAACGTCGTTGTGCCAAGTAAGGGATGTCAAGGTCCCTGTGAAGGGTTTCGTTAGAAACATACCATGGAGTTATTGTACGCAATGTCCTGCTCTACAGAACCTGCAGGTTTCGCATGTGCGTCTTGGCGAGGAAACACCAAGCCGCACATGCGTAGGTAATTGCTGGTCTAATAATCATCTTGTAAAGTCGAATTTTATTTACCAAACTCAATTTTGAAGTTCTACATAATATAGGGTGGTATTGCGAAACGTAATTTCGAATTTTGTTTTTAACGCTTGAGTGTGTTTCTGCCAAGTCATGCCCTTGTGAGGGTAATTCCTAGGTACTTGACAGAATTTTTCCATGGAATCCTAGCACCGTTCACTGAGACCTCTAACGGGGCACCACGTTTTTTTGTACACGTTGTAAATTTTTGGTACAATATATAGCCTGCGTTTTCGAATGATTAATTTTGATGAGCCACCAATCTGCCCACTCTAACACTTCATCCATCGCGAGCTGCAACTCATCGCGAACTAGATTTCCGGTCCGCGACTGAGCTACAATTGTAGTGTCGTCAGCGTAGAGATAGACTTCACAGTTGCGGGGGCAAGGGACATCGTGTATAAAAAGTGAATAAAGGATTGGCCCAAGGACCGAACCCTGAGGAACTGCGGCCTTTATAGGCCATAGTGTCGAAAAGGTATTGTTAATTTTGATCCTAATTTCCTTCCTTCAAGAAAGGATTTTAAAAGTTTTAGAAGCCAAAATGGCAAGCCCTTTTGAATTAATTTATAGAGGAGGCCATCGTGCCACACCTTGTCAAAAGCCTTTGATACATCCAGAAACAAGATGCCAGTACTTTTGTCTTGGGTGAATCCGCTGGTTATACGCTCACCAGCCTGACTGCCTGCAACTTCGTGCTATGCTTAGACCGAAACCCAAATTGAACGTCAGGAATCATGATTTAACAATGCCTTTGACAAAGCCTTTTTATTTGAATGTTGTTTTGCAATAGCTTTCTATTGGGTATTGAGGGCTATGTTAGTACTTTTATCAAAAATATTTTTTAATTAATGAATCAAAATCATAGCAGAAAATCAGAACAAAGCAATTGATTTGCAAATTAATGCTATATTTTTAATGTTTACCTTATTATTATTGTATAATTACCAATTGCAGTTGCAGTCAGATTGATTATAGACAAATACATACTTTTACGAAGAAACTTCCATCTACTGGATGCATGATGGTTATAGACCTCCTTATAAAAATATTCACAGATGAGGATGTAAAGGTTGTAAAGGCACTGCGTAAAAGGCACCGTAGCGCAGAAACACATTGTAAGGCATGCATATGAATAAAAATACGACAGGTTTCTGATTTAGGAAAAATAAGGTTATACGTTATACTTTTGCCAGCTCGCGAACTTTGCTGTTAAGAAGGATAGGCAACCAGTAATGCACACAGATATTAAATCATTTGTTTAGTTTTGTGAAATGCAATAAAATGTTATTTTACCCCTTTTTACTATGATACAAAGGTATATTGCAGGTATTTATAATTATTATCGATGGTAAATTATTGCTTTATCAAAATAATGTAGTAATTTGAATTTATTGTCATCATTATCTTAACAGTAAGGGGGTCAAGGAAGTGCGGAGGCTCGAGATCACCAGAGTTTTACAGGTACTCGAGCCTCTTCACTCTCAGGGGGGGTCGCAAGGCCCCCCAAGACCGTCCAGGAGTGGATAGGAGACAAATGTGTCACCTACCCCGTGCAGAAATGCACCTTTCTCGTAGTGGCCCCTGTCTTCGTCAAATTTGACGAAGCTAATCCTGGCGGATCTAGGCTGGAGCCCCGAAAGGCTCCCTGGCAATGGGCAACAGCATTGCCAGTATCGGCGCCAGCTCCTGGGGGAGGGTGTACTCACGATAAAAGTGAGTGCACCCTTGCCTAGGAGATCGCACCGAACGTCCTCTAGGATAACTGAAGAACCCAACCCAATGTGTCATGCGATCCGTGCTAAAGGGTGCGTGGCGGTGGGGGTGCACCGTCGCTAACGGAGCCTCTGGGATACCAGGCGACCTCCCAGAGTAACAAGCCTTACACTCGTGCAGGGGGCGCCGCGAGTGTGGACCATATAGTTCCCCCTTACTCGTGGGATTTATTATGAGTAAAAAACCCAACAATAATAAACCCAAATCCGGGGGCCCCCCATCAGGGGACCCCGAACAGCAACCGGGTGGCCTCTCACCAGGGGACCCCGATAGAACCCTCACTGGCGAAGAGCAAGTGAGAGATATTTCAAGGGAACTCGCCAAGAGGGTGGGTACCTTGAATCTGAAGAAAAAGGGTAGGACGGGAGCGCAGAAGAAGCGGGCCCGGAGGCTAAGGCTGGCGCAGGAGGGGCAGGGCTCCGGAAGTCGAGATGCCTCTTCGGGGGCATCTGCTTCGGGGGGCGCTGCGGCTTCTGTGTGGGCTAGGGCGCCTTCGGGTGTTGCAGCTGCGGCTTCGGCGGGGCCTAGCATTGCTGGGAAACGTCCGAGGTCGGCGGGTGTGACACCGGAGGGTGCCTCATCGCGGAAGAGAGCTCGCACTTCCGCTCACGTTAGCTACGCTAGAGTGGCGCAAACCGGGCACAGGGTGGTATTCGTTCCCGAGGACTACCCTAGTGCTCAGTTGGTGGAGACGCAAGTCTTCAGCATCCAGGAGTCAGTGAGCGGACTGATGGACGGGCTCCCACTTGAAGGGGCCCTTCCAAGGTTCGCTGACTGCTACTTCTCGAGGGGGGCGGCCATCTTTGTTTGCGAGAACGAGTTCTCGCAGACGTGGCTGCAGGCTCAGGTTGGCAACCTGAGGCCCTGGGAAGGAGCACGACTCAGGGTGATGCGGTTTGAGGACCTGCCCGTCTTCAGGAGGGTGATGGCTTGGTTCCCGGGCCCTCACGTGAAAGAGGACATCCTCCTGAGGAGGTTAGACAGGCAAAATCCTGGGATACACCCCAGCTCGTGGAGGGTGATGGAGGTTAAGATGGAGCTGAAAGGCGTACGTCTGGTCCTCAGCGTTGACTCCATTAGCTGGGGCGTAATCGAAGGCAGGGGGCTGCGGCTCTACTGCGGAGCGAGCTCAGCAGTGTTTACTCTGCTGGGCAAGAACAAAGAGCAACGCGGGACTGCTGCTGCCGGCGGTGATCAGGGCCCAGGCGAGAGCCAGGAGCCTAGGGACCAAGGGCAGCTGGCACCTGGGGAGGCTGTTGTTGCTGCTCGGGCTCCTCCAAGGGGGACCGAGCGGCAGGAACAGACTCCTCAGGAGTCTCCGGAGTTGGATAGGGATGTGCCCACACCAGGAACTAGTGGGCCACAGAGCAGCACACCAGTGAGTGAGGGGCAGCTACTCGATAGTGACTCCGACTCAGCACTGGAGGGAGCCAGGATGCTGTGGCAGACGGATCAACGCCACAGTCACAGCGAGGGTAGCGGCAACGAACGGGGCCCCACCGTGGGGAACTAGACGTTGGTTCGCTACAAACACACGAGGGTGGACTGCCAAAAAAAAAAAAAAAAAAAAATGGTGAGTTACATTTCTTTCATTCAAATTAATTTGCAGCATTGCATAGCGGCTTCTAGGGTTCTTACTCAGACGATCACTAGGGGTCGCCATGACATAGCTCTTATTCAGGAACCCTGGATAAGGAATGGCATTATTAGCGGGCTTAACATTCCAGGGTATACCATTTTTAGTAGCGCTCCGGAGACAAAGCCTAGAGTGTGCATATTATGTAATAATATGAATGCATGGCAACTAATGGACTTTACAACTAGGGACATGGTTGCGGTGGTGATTCGCCTTAGAGAACAAGGCATCGAAAGAAGTTTAGTGGTATGCTCAGCGTACTTACCGTATGATTCAGGAGATCCTCCTCCCTCAAAAGAGATGGAGGACCTTGTGTCTCATTGTCGGGATAATAATCTCGAGCTTATCGTGGGGTGTGATAGCAATGCCCATCACACCCTATGGGGTAGCTCTAACACTAATAGACGTGGTGAAGAGCTGATGGAATTTCTAGGGACGTCGAACCTAGAGGTTCTGAATGTTGGCGACACTCCTACCTTCTCAAACAATGTGAGGGATGAGGTCCTAGACATAACACTGAGCACGGTCGGTATTTGTAATGAGGTCAAGGACTGGACAGTATCCTTGGAACCGTCACTGTCCGACCATAGACATATAACGTTTAGGATTGACGGGGAAAAAGAGGGAATCCTTGCTAGAAATCCTAGGCAAGCAAATTGGGCTTCTTTTAAAGAGGACCTAGGCAGCAGGCTCCGTCCTATAGAGCAGGATCTCAGTAAAGGGGAGGGCTTGGAGGCGGCAGTTGATTCCCTGTGTAGGGACCTCCGAGACTCCTTTGAGGATAACTGTCCCCTACGCAAAGTGGGCGTGGCGGGCAATGCCACCTTCTGGACTAAGAAATTAGAAACCAGGAAAAAGTCCCTGCACAAACTACTCACGAGAGTTAGGTACAGGAAAGGTACTCCTGATTGGGAGGAGTATAGGATAAAGCTACAGGAATATAAGAGGGAAGTCAGGAGGGCCTCCAGGGAATCTTGGAGGAACTTCTGCAGGTCCATCAATGATATTCCTGCGACGGCAAGGATGCATAGGATCCTTAGCAAGGACACCAAGTCCAAGTTGGGGACCTTGACGGACTCGAACGGTCATAGAACCAATAACGAGGAGGAAACGCTTGAACTGCTGATGAGTGTGCACTTTCCGGGATCGGTTGCCGCTCAGCAGACAGGTGCACATAGGCCACTCCGCCGTCCTCATAAAGAGGAATGGCAGATGGCAGGAGAAGTCGTCACTTATGACCGCACAAGATGGGCGATAAATACTTTTGCTCCATACAAAAGTCCAGGCAAGGATGGAGTCATTCCAGCCATGCTACAACATGGACAGGATCTGGTACTACCATACCTAGTTAGGATATTTCGCGCCTGCGTGGCTACTGGCTTCACACCGAAGAGCTGGTTGCATTCAAGGGTCGTTTTTATTCCTAAGCCGGGCAGAGGTAGCTATACTCGTCCGAAGGACTTTAGACCGATTACCCTTTCGTCGTTTTTACTAAAAACACTGGAGAGGTTGGTTGATAGATATATCAGGGATGGGCCCTTACAAAGGGTTGAAATCCATGCCTATCAGTTCGCATATCAGGCGGGAAAATCAGCTGAGCTGGCACTTCATCATTTGGTCAGCAGGCTGGAGAAAACGTTGAATCAACGGGAAGTGGCTATGGTAGCATTTCTTGATATCGAGGGTGCGTTCAACTGTACCACTACCAATTCGATAAGACGCGCCCTAGAGAGACATGGAATTGCTCCAATCCTAGTGGAGTGGATTCTTACTACTCTAGAGGGCCGAGTGGCTTCTGCAACGCTTAATGACATAAACTATAGCGTTGCAGTGGCGCGAGGCTGCCCACAAGGCGGTGTTCTTTCACCTCTATTATGGTGCTTAGTGGTGAATGACCTACTCGTGAGACTAAGCAACACAGGGGTCTACGTACAGGCCTATGCCGATGATTTGAGCATAGTGGTCAGGGGTAGATTCATTAATACAGTCTCCGAGGTAATGCAAGGCGCGCTGCGTGTTGTGGAAACGTGGTGTAATGAGGTGGATCTGTCAGTGAACGCTGAAAAGACGGAGCTCGTTATGTTCACTAGGAAAAGGAAGATGGAAGGCCTCGTGAGGCCTACCTTTTTCAGAACGACACTTGAATTGTCTCAGTCAGTAAAGTATCTAGGAGTAATACTGGATCACAAGCTGACTTGGAGGCTGCACGTGGATCATAAGGTAAGCAAGGCTCGAAACTCATTATGGGCCTGCAGAAGAGTTGTCGGTAGTAGCTGGGGCCTGAGCCCAAAAGTGGTGCACTGGCTCTACACTACAATAGTCAGACCGTCACTAATATATGGCTCCATAGTGTGGTGGACCTGTATAAAGACGGAGGCAACAAGAGCCAAACTTAATAAGGTCCAACGTTTGGCATGTCTTAGTATAACCAGTGCAGTGCGCACAACACCCTTGAGTGCCATTGAAACACTATTGAATCTTCCTCCTTTGGATCTGGTAATCCAAGGGGAAGCTAGAAAAACTGGGTTCCGTCTCTGGAGTCAGGGTAGCTGGACTTTTATGAATCCAGGCAAAGGACATTCGACGATTCTAGCAGAGTTGCATGAGGATTGTCCTATTTTGTTGGCGAGGAGCGATACAGTTTCTCCTACGCATCGCTTCAATCGCAAATTTACGGTGGTGTTTCCGTCAAGGGAAGAATGGAAGTCTAGGGAAAGACAGCTCATCGAAGGAGGAGGACAGGTCTGGTACACAGACGGTTCACTCGCTAGAGAGGGCTCGGGCTCGGGAGTCTACGGGCCCCGTACAAGACTTTCATTCCCTCTTGGGGGGCACACCACAGTATTCCAGGCTGAGGTCTATGCGATACTTGCCTGCGTAAATCGTATTCGGGAAATTGACGGGTCTAGGAGGCGGATTACTATCTGCTCTGACAGTCAGGCAGCCATCAAAGCACTGAGTGCTTGGAAAATAACGTCGGGACTGGTCCTGGAGTGCAGGAGGGCTCTTGACGACATCTCAGCTAAACACAAGGTATCACTGATGTGGGTACCTGGGCATGCTGGGGTAAAGGGTAATGAAATGGCAGATCATCTAGCCAGGATGGGATCCGGAAACAGTTTTGTGGGCCCGGAACCAGCCTTAGGACTGTCTGCAAATTTGGTTAGGAAAACAACTGGAGAGTGGATCCAGAATCAACACTCTCTGAGATGGAACAACATCTCTGGTCATCTCCGTCAGGCTCGGGAGCTATTAGCAGGGCCTGAAGAGAGAATAGGACGATTCTGTCTCTCTCTGGATAGGAGTAACTTGAGATTGTTAGCAGGCTTATTAACGGGTCACAATACCTTCAGGCGTCACTTGTTTGTGATGAGGGTGGCCAACGACCCAACGTGCACGTGGTGTGGGGAAGAGGAAGAATCCTCGGCACACATCCTGTGTCGCTGTGAAACCCTGGGTTATCACAGGCAGACTATGCTGGGCTCAAGAACCTTGGAACCAATAGAGATAAAACGGATAGGACCTAAGAATGTACTTGCCTTTGCCAAAAGGGCAGGTCTTAGGAACTAGCGCGGATAGAGGCGCAAAAGGGCCCATCGTGTGGCCTATGCACCAGCCACATTCCGTGCTGGATAGCCTCTGGTTCTTATTCATTCATCTTAACAGTAGGTACATTTGATCCAGTGGTCAAATGTACTGTTTTTGTGGAATCTGATTGGTTGAGATTACCTATCAATTGCTAAACTCTGTTAAACAAGAAAATGCAAGTTTTCACCCATTGAGGATGGAAAATTAGAGTAGAAAAGATACTAGATGGTTCATAATGGTCGATTGTATGTAAAGTATGCCATTTTTCACCTTTTTGAGGTAAACTTCAAGAGAAATCAATAATTTTCAGAGAACTTTGACAGATGCATGTTCTTGAATGGGCTGCTTTAATTGGTCAAAGCCTTTGTTAAAATGCCTGTATTGATAAAACCGGGCCTTAACGTGTGATCAAGATGTCTATAGTGCATCTGCGAAATGTATGGAGCAATTAAGTCGAAAATTCCTAACTGCTTTGTACATTTTCGGTGTCGGTCATAGGCGTAGATAAACTTGTTACTTTCTTACCTGATATACCCACATAACAAAAGTATATACAATGTACATACAGTGGATATGGAATCAATGGATACGTATGTCCACAAATGGAGCAACAATGTCCAATGGATGTCAAATAGGCATCAAAAAAAATATACATTTCATGTACGTTTGTCGCGAACTTTCACATCCATGGCATATTCACTGAATGTACATATTTGATAGTTAACTGTAGTTAAACCCACCAACTATTAGGCCCGGTTGTACAGTCTCAGTTCAAACCACAGTTCTATTAAACTATGCTCAATGATGAACTTGGTTCAAAAATTCATTTCCGTTGTACGACCTATTTATAATCTCAGCTCTACAAAACCAGGTTCAAGAAAGAAGTAGTTAGGTTGGTAACATTAACGCGTGCGTAGTTGGTCTGTTCTGTAAAAAATGAGTTGTTTATATGCTGTTTTGTTGGTTACGGGTTGATTGATGGTAATTGTAATTTGTAATAAACAAATGTTTTCAGGTAAAGGTACGTATAAAACGATTCTAAGAAAGTTTCCAGTCGCATAATACCTCAATGTGACAAGAACCATTTGTTCAGCAGTTACAGCACAGTTCCTGAAAAACAATAGGATTACAAAATACTTTTGATTCATTACATGAACAAAAAATTACATTCTGTTGGAGACTTTATTTGTGCTTTAACCTGGTTTATAACAAATCGAACACCTTGTTTAGAAAGTCGAAACCTTTGAATGAATTCATCATCATTCCACACCAAAAAATGATCAACTCTACCTCTGTATATTTCTTTTGACGCCTTCTTGCGTTTCTTAATATTTCTACTGCTTCAACGAAGTCTTCGTCATCTGTTAGTTCCAGGAGATTTACTTTGAGCTGCTGCCATTACGCACTTTAATTTACAACAAATGATTTTGCAAAATTTTATCTAAATCAAATTATTAAATTAGGTTACGACACATTAGGTCTTTAGAACTCGGTTTAAGCGCCCGAATTCGAGCGCTCAGCTGAACCTTAAAAATATAAATCAGTGAACCAAGCTTAGAGTTGAACTGACCTGGTACAACTGGACTTCCATATTTGAACTGAGTTCAACCTTGAACTGTGCTTGAACTGAGACTGTACAACCGGGCCTTAAACAATGGCGTGCCAAGGTCTTCAGGGGCTCCCCCGCAATTGTTTTTACGCGAGGCCCCCTCTACATAAAAAAAATTACTGCCTATACTGGGTGAAAACGAAACTACGGTCTACGGTGATATTTCAAATCGGTTTATATGTAGATGGAAAAAATTTGGTGAGACGACAACTTTATATTTTGAATTTTTCCTTTCGAGTTTTAATTCATAGACCTTGCGGCACGCCACTGCCATCAAATCAAAAATAAACCAAAGTAACCAAACCTATCGACATCGTAGTATCATGAACCAAAGCACAGACCAACCAAACCCATGGGCTATTGTTTTAATAGTTGGTGAATTATTAAACGTAAAGGTAAACCTCTGTGTAATAAATAAACTAATAATCTTGCTACTAGAGATACCTACCGAAATATCCTTGAACTACCATATTTATGCAGGTGCTGCCCTCTCTTAGTAGTTTACTAGATTGTGGAAGCATGGGAAATGTATGCTGTAATAGGGCAAAAAAAGGTAGCCACAGACCATGGCCGCAGAATGCCGCAGACCATCGCCGACTCTACCCACTAGGCTGGAGCATTGAAATATGGCAACACTGAATGGTCGGCCGAGCTTTTGTCATTAGTGTAATTCTTCCAGAGTAAAAAAGAACATTACAAGGTGATTTTTAATGTCTTTCTAATTATTTACCTGCACAAACGACCCTATAAAGATAAAAAGCTGCCTGCAAAGTGTGTAGTACCAGGTTGCACTAGCAATTGTGCTTCTAATAAAGGACATACCAAACATAATCTTCCAGAGTAAAACGAAGATTGGAAGGTGATTTTTAATGAGTTTATAATTATTTACCTGCACAAACGCAACTATAAAAATAAAAAGATGCCTGCAAAGTGTGTAGTCCCAGGTTGCACTAGCAATTGTGCTTCCAATAAAGGACATACCAGACATAACCTTCCAGAGTAAAACGAAGATTGGAGGGTGATTTGTAATGTGTTTCTAATTATTTACCTGCACAAACGCAACTATAAAGATAAAAAGATGCCTGCAAAGTGTGTAGTACCAGGTTGCACTAGCAATTGCGCTTCCAATAAAGGACATAAACAGAAGTGGGTGAAAGGTATTCCTCATAAGGGCTGGTTATATTTATAAGAATAAAGACAATAATTTACAAACATTTCCAAGGATAAGACCTATTTTAAAGCATAATGTGGTACCTACAATGTTTTCTGGACCTCCGAAATATCACAGAAAAATACAGTTCTAATATAACACATCTGGGCACACCTATGAAAGGATTTGATAGTGAAGGAGAATCAAGACCAGCGAGAATGGCTTCAAAGTGACCTAATAGTGAATTTTTCTAGCTCGTGTGAAAATTTACAAAGTAAATTGAGTGTTCATTTAAGTGGAAGCGGAAGTGGCAGCAGGTTGCGTTTATTTTCATTTTGTAGTGTTTGACTACGATGAACCAGACATCAGATGTAAGTGCTATTAGTAGTAGTAGTTCTAAAAAGTATTTTTCTTAATTTATTAACCGAAATGAACTCTAAAACATATAAAATGTAATAATTCTGAAACTATAGGCCCACTATTTGACAGCTAAGCCACGTTGCCACATCTAAGGCTCCGGCCTAATGTAGAGTCGGCCATGGTAATATACAAAAAACAAAACGAAAAAACTACCAAAATGTAGGGCATCGGCATATATCTTTATATTCTTTTATGGTCTTGTAATTGAAGTACACCTTTCTGTTCTGTAGAGGGACTGCACTTACCAACTACATCTATTTCTAATTTCTAGCCGTACTTATTTTCTGTTTGTTTGAATTCAGTCGAATTGGCGATATGGCAACGTGATCGCAACTTGCGGTGAGTGGTGAGTGGTTGCCACCGACGATAAATGTTTTTTTATCGTCGGTGGTGGTTGCACTGGTTGCAACTGGCGAACTGGCAACGCTGATCTGGTTTCGCTCAAATCAAAATCACTGTTTTTAAATTAATTACAAAAATTAAATAAGTTTACTAAATTAAAACCAAAAGACCCTCACAACGACTTTTTCTGACGATACGTTTCAAAAACAGTCGTATTTTATTAAAATTCGGTACTAACAGTAATCCTTGAGAAAAAATCGAACCAGTTTCTGTGGAAAACAAGCTCCAGCTCCCCACACGAGCATAGCCAACTGCCAACTGGCAACTATATGGTATCAATCACCGCCAGTATTCGTCGATTGTTATCAGTGCTCATCGCATATGAGAAAATTCAGAACCCGCTGGAAATTTGAAAAAGTATGAATGCTCTGAAAATAATTTTAAAGCACCATTTCCAAAGTGTTTACCAGAAGACAAATAGAAATTTTGGTGTTTCCACTACCAGAGACATGAGATTAGTCCAGTACAAAGTGAAAAACCAGCAAGGTGTTCAGCACTTAGGGGCCCAGCTTAGCATAGGGGGTGATATTGTGGACATCAGTGGTGTGGACTGTTCTATACCAAATACATTAGTCGAAATGTTAAAAGAAGGTCCAGAAATGTATGACAAAGCTAAAAGGTAATAATTAAATAATTATTATAGATAGGTACGTATGTGGTATTCTGATGTTTGCATATGGTTGTTTAATACAGGGTGATCTTACTTCAACACACATAATCGAGTTCTGTTTTGTATCCAATAATTTCAACAAGGTCCAAGATTAACAATATCTCATATGAAATACATTTCAGATGTCTGGATGCTATATTTTTTTTTACTTCTGTGTCATCAACATCAACTACTCTGGTCATTAGCCTCATATTTTGTGTTTCCCTGCGCCACTTTAGGAACAGCAGATTAATCAGAAGCCAACAGTGAGGGCTCAGGTGGGGATTCTCACTGAGCTTTTTTTCTTTCATGTTTAATATATTTTTCCTTGTTTGTCTTTATTGGCTAACACAAAAGCACAGAATTTAATAGGTACCACCCAAAATGTGGACGTTTAAAAACATCAAAGCCAACTATGGCCCAATCATGTTCAAAGGCAACATAGCGCTGATATATTAATAAAGATCGTTTAAAGTTCGTGAACTGCAATATTGCATCCATAATAAGAAAAGATTATGATGAAATACCTAGGTATGTAGTACAAAAGCTCCATAAGTATGTGTTTATAGAATAAATCTGACTTTTATAATCAACTTCTGGAAAACACAACTGAAGACAAACGGAAACTACCTAACTTTCTCAAAACTTGGTATTAACCCTTAACTGGTAACGTCTGTGTCTGTGAGACTGCAAGCAATCTTAAGTTTGACCCTACAACAAAACCTTACCACATCTCTGGTAAATGACCTCATTTAATCTACCTGCCACTGGTATCCCTTTTATATCCCGTTTATCAATAAGTTTGCATAAACAACATTCCAGATGTGCTTAGTTGTTAGTTTGGTTCAGTCTGCTAGACGGAATGTTACAGTTTACGTTATAATTTTTCTCAACTGGTAGTCATGGCAGGTCCGTTAGTTTTTACCAAAATATTTTTATAGGTGTATTCCTTTACTTATTATCAATCACAAAATATATAGATTAGAGTGTGGTCAAAGATTTTTTTTATTTTGGTCCTACAAATTTGTGCTGCTAATTTGGGTTCTAGTTAATAATTATCATATTTTTTTTTCTTTACATCACATATTCTGCTACTTTATAGAAAATTATTATTAAGGGATATATACCCAACAAATCTTCATGCATTTTTTTCAAAAAATAATTAGGAGAATTTGATTTTTTAAGCTTCAAAGAGGTTACAGTCTCACAGACTGCACGTTACCAGCTATGCCACGAACTTGCATGTTACCGGTTAACAATGAGCCAATAATTCTGCAAGGTTAGTTGACTCCGTATAGCTTAAACCCTGGATTTTAGAGCCCATAACCCTGACACCTGACATGTCAACAGGTTTTTTTTATACATAGTTATCAGTTATTTATTTTCAGACCTCAAAATTAAATTTAGTTATCTTTCATCATCATTTGAAATGCACTTAACAAAACTGAATCTTATTACAGTTTGTTTAAAATGTTTTATTAATCAGTTAGAATTTTTTTATTCCTAAAATAAAACACCATTACAGAATATATACCATGTTGCAACATTTTGGAACCCAGACCACAAATGAAGCACCCTAAACTAGAACAAATCCAGGGAAATCTGGACAGATGGCAACTCTAAAAACTCTGTTCTTCTCTATGAGATCCCAACTATAAGACATGAATCTCAAAACGATCTGTGGTATGGGGCATTGAAACATTCTACTTAATTCATGTGAAAGACTGTATCTTAACTATTAGGGTCTCATTTATACGTGGAATTTTAATTTTTTATTTTTTGATGGGCATTCCGCTAAACAGATATTAAAAAGATTTATCCGGATTTATCATTCTGGAACCAATGGATGTTTCAGTCTAATCAAACTTGCAAATAGACAGTACTGAGTACTTGAGTACTAAGAAAATGAATAGCCAGCACATGAACTCTGACAAGTAATGGAAATACCATATATTCATAACCAGCTGGATCTGATAATGATATCATTCACTATATATTAATCATACTTATGTGGTAGTCTGAAATGTATTAACAATTGGTATGAGTATTTCATGTTACATTTATTCAAAAGGATCATTTTCATGTAACAAACCTGTATGCATAAATGCGCCGCATGACCTTGACTGGAAACTATTACCACTAATATCCAGTCATTATCCATTTGTGTTTATTACTATGTAAAATTTTCATATACCTCGATATTTATCATTTATAACCTCTCATGACAGACTGAATTTTAACTACAATGGAATTGCATTTACAAAATACTAAATTCTATAATCTTTATTCTCTACATTTCCAGTGTATCAGGTGTTTCTACAATTTGAATACAAATGCACCCTTATGCACAATTTTCAATTATAGAGGTGCCCTATTTTGGCTAAATGTACTAAATTTTAAGCAGGCTTTGCCAATACAGTAACATTTTTATTTTGTACATTTTCTAATCATAATATTTTTATGAACTAGGATTATGGGTCAGTCAGTAAGAAATTCTTTAGTCTAAATTCATATTTTTTATTCATTGAAATATTATTTCACTTTAACTCTTGACAGTTTACAACATATAAATTTACGATATTTTCAGAAAGGTTACCTGATAACAGAAATGATAATGCTACACAAGCAGAAACCAATGTTTAATGCAAAAAAATAATCTTGTTTGCTGAATAAATGCTGTGTAATAAACATAATACCTTTATATGTTGTAATAAAACTGGTATTAAAGGTTACTTAGGTTACTGCAGAGCTGTCATTACTTCAAGTAAAGTACTTGAAAAATGTATTTCAATTACTTTCTGGTATTTGAAGTACTGTACTTCAAATACATTGTTTTTGTGATATTTGTACTTGATTCCCCAAATACTCTCTAAGAAGTATTTGTATTTGGTACTTGTAGCACAAAAAATATATTTCAAATACCTGGCATTTTTATTTGAAATACTAAAGAAGTAAAGTACTTGAAAAATTTATTTCAATTACTTTCTGGTATTTGAAGTACTGTATTTCAAATTAATTTTATTTCCCAAATGCTATAAGAAGTATTTGTATTTGGTACTTCCACACAAAAAAAAAATTCAAATTTATACATTTATACTGGAAATACTAAAGTGAGTAAGAAATACATATTAGAATAGCTCGATGAAAATATAAAAATACTTGAAATACACATTTCAAGCATTAAATGCTCAAGTCTAGACAAGTATGGACAAATCAACATTACGCATCGCGTCGCCTTGCGCTCTGTCTCTCTCGTACACATAGGATAGTCTACGCGACACTCTGACTCTACAGGACAGTCTCATCACAATCGACACAATCACAAAATATCAGTTCGTCTTGTTGCGTTCAACAAAATGCGTTGATGATGTTGATTGAGGATTGAGGTTAAAATAATCTGTGAATGTGAGCTGTGAATTTACTGCCATTATAATAACAATCTTCAAAACTCTGTACTTTGTCTGGTGGTTACGAATTGCAGATGTAAAAAGGTAATTTTTCTCAAGCATCTCTTTATGAAAAAATTCATATACCGGGTGGCAATGGAATCGTTATACAGAGCTCCCTTCTTTTACAATCCTAGATGGAGGTTTGAAATTTTGGAGAATTATATGGTTAACGGAGATGCACAATAGCCATGAGAAAACAAATGTATGCTTATTTTGGTTTAGCCGGAAGTGAGGTTAGGCTCTGAGTTTTCAATGACACCCTATATATTTTTTCACACATTCGGATTGACATTTGGATTCCCTTGATGAATGAATTTGAATTGTTGTCATTGCTTGGTATTTCTGTTATACTTTTCACGAGTTCTGTGAATGAATGTATGCAAGAATCAAACAAGTGGATATGCTTTTTATTCATTATGTATGCCAGAAAAATGCTAGAAAAGCGGCGCTTTGTATGCTGACAATTCAAATTATTTGATGGATCTGTTAATGTTAAACACCTTCATTTGCATGGCATACGCGACGACTCGCGACGACGCCGCGCCGAATGTACCTTTTATTACTTATCTCTTCTACTTATTTATTAGCATTTTTGAAAAAGCGTATATTCAAAAATTGGGAACGTATTGTCGTTTTTAGGTAATTTCTGAAACTTATCCTGTGGTTTTCTGTTGTAGTCTGCTCGCTAGTATAAGTAGTTTTGTGATTCAATCACGTTGCATGTCTTTGTAGTGTCATTCAAACAAAAATCAGTTTCTATTTTTATTGAAATGTATACCGTTTTTCCATTCATAAGGTACTTTTTATTACTCAACAATAATTATGAAATACTTGAAATATCCATCGCCGTATTTGAAATACTATATCAAGTAATTCAAGTATTAGTATGGTATTTGAATTACTTTTTTAAGTACTTGAAATATTAGTATCGTATTTGAATTACTTTATTTGAAAAATCAAGTACCAAATTAAAGTATTTGATACTTGAAGTACTTTCAAAAATAAAATTACTTGGTATTTGTACTTTGACGCATGCGACTCTGGTAATTGGTAATTGGTATTTGAAATACTATTTACTAGTACTTGTGACAGCTCTGGGTTACTGAAACAAGCTTTGGAATGCTCTGTTCATGGTTATAAAAATTTCAACAATTGATTCTATTCATATAGTGCCATTCTGATGTTCTATATAATATCAATAAACAGTGGTGTTAAACTATCTGGTGAAAAATTTACTGAACACCAATTTATTTATCAAATTGTACTCAAATGTTTATTTATTTAACTCATGCACACACATGTAGGTACTTACAATGCAAGAGTATCACATTATTCAGTGGAGAACAGCTTATTAATACATTATCACAAAACAGCTTTATATGTATAGCTACATTTCTAAGCGCAACTTCAGGAACATTGAATGAAATTCTATTTATTAAATAACTGTGCTTGTAAGACTATTTAATACATGGTATATAAATATTGCTTACTTCGTCTGGTACTCATTTTTTTCATATTAGATTCTTATGATGAATCTTACAATTTCCTATTTGTACTACAGGATAGTGGCTGCTGGCAAATCTATAACAAGATTAGCTGATGTTGATCTCCTTTCACCAATCACGAAGCCAGACAAAGTGGTTTGTGTAGGCCTAAACTACAGTGGGCATTGTGCAGAACAGAACATACCACATCCCAAGGAACCGATGTTCTTCAGTAAATTCTCCTCTGTCATTATTGGGCCCAATGACAATGTTGTCATTCCACCAATCACAAATGTAGGTATCTGATAGACTAGCCAGAAGGTTTTTTAGCCTCAAACAATGGACTAGTATCATGAATTTTTTTTATGACTGCATATGATATAGTATGGCATAACAACACAACACAGCAACATATTTTTCTGCGATTTTTTTGGGCACGAGAAAGTCGAGAAAATGAGGAAAATATTTGAATTCCTCTAGTCGCGTGACGTCATGGGACTATAGCAGAACAGCCAATCGGATGACTGGTATCCCAACAAGCAAAGTCATGTCTATAAGCATTGTATAAGTATCTATATAATAAAAACTGAGGAAATCAACTTATTCTATAAGCGGTTTTTAAACCCTAATACGATACCTATACAACCAAATAGGGCCCATTTTTATACAACGTTTTTACAGTATAAGGCCTGCAAGGGGAAGCTATATGATCCTTATACAATATGTATAGACACACTTTAACAATACTTATAGAACTGTTGTATAAATGCCCTCTTGAGCTGCCTTACGACAGATTAACCAATATGGCAGTTGTTTCAGAAGACACTAAAGAATTACTATAAGAATGTTGTATACGTCTCTTATAAAGGATTACATGAAACAACGAAGATGATGGAAATAATTTGCTTGATATATTAGTTCTATAATGTCGCAGAGTTAAACATTATGATTTCAAGGATCCTGTTTATAGAATCTCTAACGTTCTGCATGAAAGTACAATATGTGGGGACGCGAACATTTAAAATGGCGATGTCATATTATTATAGAGGGAATGTGTTGATCATATATTATCATAAACATCGGCATACTAGGCGATGATTTTGTATGCGCTCCAAATTTTTCTGATGAAATACATATACTTTTGCGGCAAAAAAGTTGAGCGCCTTCAATATAATACAAATTTATTATATTTTCAGTCAAGTTTAGTAAAAAAAAATAATAATTTTATTTTTCGTACTTCGGCGTGATCATTTAATGGATAAATTATAGAATAGATATACTTAACCAAGCTTAATTAAAAAAGATACTCGTAGTATTTGGTTGAATAATGTTCATTATATTCAATGGCGTCACTTGGGAAAAGAAAATATCTGATAAAAATATGGCGGCTGCTTTAAAGAAGGTTTTCATTCTATTTGAGCCTAGTATACGACGATTTGCCTCTTTTTATTCATTCTGTGAGCGTTTAGTTGAGTAAATGTTGAGAAAATTCGCACTATGGAGATTTTTGGTTCTTTTTCATGCATTATATGAGCTTTTAGTTGAATAAACATTGTAGAAGTCCGCGCTAAATGTCGCTTTGATTCATTATGCTTACCATTATTGCAGTGTTGCCAGCTCAAAGGTAAGCAGATCTCTTAATCTATAATTAATTAACATATGATGACCAAATCCAAACAGTAACTTGATAACATAATGAATGGGGTAGTATTTCAAACTTAAGGTTCCGATTTACTAATGTTGAATCAAGCAATGATAATAAATCTCTGTCATTATAAAGTCACTGCCAAATATAGGTAATTTTTCTTTAACTACATACATCGTTTCAAATATATCTTAAGACAATTAAAGCAAATTCACATGTCATTAAACAAAAAAAAAATAATACCATTCAAATAATGGCTTTGTTATTTTTAAACATAAGATCTTTCAAATATGCAGTTTGGCAACACTGTACCAAGTTCCGAACCAAACATTTCCATAACTTTAAAAAGAGCGCCCATAGGCCTTCTATACAGAAGAATATCTGTATAGTGGTTGTATAACGCATAAACACAACTGCGCTTAATACGTTTAATGTGATATACATAATGCATTTAAATTAAAATGCAACACATATGATCGTCGTATTTTATTTGGTATTAACAACATGAGAATGTAAAGTAGGTACAAAACTGTATCATTTTCATCATAAACTGTAGCAAGCTTACATTAGAGTATCTCTAGCTGCCCTGTGGCACCATTTGATTTAAATATTTCAAAACTAAGAGTCTTTATCACTTTGGGAGTACAGTTCCAAAATCAAAGCAGAATGGTTGATATTAAATGAAGTTGCACATAATCTTAGTTATTTTCTAACCTAAAAATGTTCAGCTTTGTTTACGAAGCATCGTCATTTTTGGCATCTTCTTTATCACTAGAGCTTTGTCGATCGGCTTCTATCGTTTCCATTTGACCAGAATCAAGTATTTCTCCAGTTTTATGAAAATAAAAAACAAAGTCGTCTTCACTTCCAAAAATTGTGGATTGTTGTGCTTATCAATACTGCTACCTGCTACCACTACTACACCTCTACCCAAGCTACAGGAATATTAGATCCTCCTATGCGCTCACACATTTTTTTATTTACTTTTTAAAATATACACCTTGTTTAATTTTCTTCCAAGAATTTTTCTTAGACATCATGTGTTTCTACACTGATAAATGCACAATCGATACAGTTGTAAAATGAATCGCTTTTTTGACAGGCCATATACCTAGGTCTTATAACAATTCTATAACAGTTGCCATATGGAATATTTTAATCACGTCATATAATCGTTGTAAGCTGTTCTTCAAAACATTAAATGCTTCGAATGTACGTGCTACTTCTATTTCGTCGTTCCATAGTATGCTATACAACGTTTTACTAAATATGTAAAAAAGTATTTTTTAGCAGTTGTATAAGCAATTACTAGATACTATATGCAGCTCTTATACCTATCTTTTATGACAGCTATAAAAAAGTTTACGAAAACGTTATAATGATGTTTATACGACTCTTGTAGAACCTGCGTACATCTGACTGACATTTGTTGGTTAACATTTGTTGTATGGTAGCTTTTAGAACAAAACTGTAGAACAATTTAACTCGTTCGCCAAAATGTCTCCAATTACAGACATTATGGAACTAATTTGTTGTTATAGCGGCACTAACAGATACATATACAACGTTTCTGTTGTAATACGAAAATATTTTGCTATAAGTGTGCCGTGTTGCCGTTCTAAATTAAGTACCCAATATGCAGTGCATACCTTTATATGATCCTCTACACATGCTAAAAAATACATAGTTTGATATACAGTTACTTGTATGGGGACAGTGGCGACAATAGGATGTCTTATATATTTTGATTGGTTCGTCCAGCTCCGCTATGTTGAGGCGATTTTAACATTAGCAGTATACGACAAAAGCTCAATTTTTACGTAATACAGGTTGGAACAAAGGAATAATTAGTAAAAGATTATCAGTAGGAGCATGTGATTATTTATATTTCATATAAAAATAAAAAAAAAGTTACCGGAACCAGTAATATTCTATTGATGCGCCATTAAAATTAGCCCTCCATGTTCGCATCCCTAATCGGCTTATATACGAAGTTCTGCAAAACGTTACTATATACAGGCAGTTTGGCGCAGTGGTAGTAGACACGCCTTCCGTGCAAGAGGTTGCAAGTTCTAGTCTGGGCAGGTACTTTTGTTTTTCATTTAAATTACTTGAAAAAAACAATGTTGACCCGTTTTTAAGACCAACATCAGGAATATCTCAAAGAGCCGGAGCCGGTGGAGTTAGATATAATTAAAAATATGTCAAATGAAATGATAATCCTCCATCGCTACTGACAGTGAGGAGTAATTATTTTATCATTATTATTTTAGTATTCTTATTCGTTATTCTAAGTATTGCTTTTTGTATTCCAATATCTCATTCTATTAGCGGCTACACGCTGCTCAGTATTATATTAGTAGCATATTTTTTTGGTACCTAAATAAGGAAATCCCTTATTCATGCCGTCCAACACATACCGCACACGGATACAAAGTGTTAAAAAAAATTACAACGAAAATTTGTATGTGACAACCCATTATAGATGAACATACCAGCAACATTTTAAAACTGGTCAAAAATATATTTTTTTAACACACACAACTTTAGTTTCGTTCAATGAAAATGGAAAATCTCCGATGCCCGGATCCTGAGGTTCGCCCGCAAAAAATCTAAAAACCGCAAAAAATCTAAAATCTTTATTTGATCTTCTATGATGATGAAACCTCGTATTCTAAATAACTAGAGCATCCTAATTACAAATCCGGCCACTGTTTTGAGTTTCAATCTCGTTTAACGAAAATGGAAAATCTCCGATGATCGGATCCTGAGGTTCACCCGCAAAAAATCTTAAATCTTTATTTGATCTTCTATGATGATGAAACCTCGTATTCTAAATAATTAGTTCAACGAAAATGGAAAATCTCAGATGCCCGGATCTCGAGGTTCACCCGCAAAAAATCTTAAATCTTTATTTGATCTTCCATAGTGATGAAACCTCGTATCCTAGATAACTGGAGTATCCTAATTACAAATCCGGCCACTGTTTTGAGTTTCAGTCTCGTTTAACGAAAATGGAAAATCTCCGATGCGCGGATCCTCTGAGGTTCACCCGCAAAAAATCTTAAATCTTTATATGATGATGAAACTTCGTATCCTAGATAATTGGAGCATCCTAATTACAAATCCGGCCACTGTTTTGAGTTTCAGTCTCGTTTAATGAAAATGGAAAATCTCCGATGCCAGTATCCTGAGGTTCGCCCGCAAAAAATCTAAAATATTTATTTGATCTTCTGTGAGGATGAAACCTCGTATTTTAGATAATTAGAGCATCCTAATTATAAATCCGGCCACTGTTTTGAGTTTCAGTCTCGTTTAACGAAAATGAAAAATCTCCGGTGTCCGGATCCTGAGGTTCACCCGCAAAAAAACTAAAATCTTTATTTGATCTACTTTGAGGATGAAACCTCGTATCCTAGATAATTAGAGCATCCTAATTGCAAATCCGGCCTCTGTTTTGAGTTTTAGTCTCGTTCAACGAAAGTGGAAAATCTCCGATGCCCGGATCCTGAGGTTCGCCCGCAAAAATCTAAAATCTTTATTTGATCTTGTATGAGGATGAAACCTCGTATCCTAGATAATTGGAGCATCCTAATTACAAATCCGGCCACTGTTTTGAGTTTCAGTCTCGTTTAACGAAAATGGAAAATCTCCGATGCCCGGATCCTGAGGTTCACCCGCAAAAAATCTTAAATCTCTATTTGATCTTCTGTGAGGATAAAACCTTGTATTTCAGATAATTAGAGCATCCTAATTACAAATCCGGCCACTGTTTTGAGTTTCAATCTCGTTTAACGAAAATGGAAAATCTCCGATGCCCGGATCCTGAGGGTCACCCGCAAAAAATCTTAAATCTCTATTTGATCTTCTGTGAGGATGAAACCTTGTATTTTAGATAATTAGAGCATCCTAATTACAAATCCGGCCACTGTTTTGAGTTTCAATCTCGTTTAACGAAAATGGAAAATCTCCGATGCCCGGATCCTGAGGTTCACCCGCAAAAAATCTTAAATCTCTATTTGATCTTCTGTGAGGATGAAACCTTGTATTTTAGATAATTAGAGCATCCTAATTACAAATCCGGCCACTGTTTTGAGTTTCAATCTCGTTTAACGAAAATGGAAAATCTCCGATGCCCGGATCCTGAGGTTCACCCGCAAAAAATCTTAAATCTCTATTTGATCTTGTATGAGGATGAAACCTCGTATCCTAGATAATTGGAGCATCCTAATTACAAATCCGGCCACTGTTTTGAGTTTCAATCTCGTTTAACGAAAATGGAAAATCTCCGATGCCCGGATCCTGAGGGTCACCCGCAAAAAATCTTAAATCTCTATTTGATCTTCTGTGAGGATGAAACCTTGTATTTTAGATAATTAGAGCATCCTAATTACAAATCCGGCCACTGTTTTGAGTTTCAATCTCGTTTAACGAAAATGGAAAATCTCCGATGCCCGGATCCTGAGGTTCACCCGCAAAAAATCTTAAATCTCTATTTGATCTTCTGTGAGGATGAAACCTTGTATTTTAGATAATTAGAGCATCCTAATTACAAATCCGGCCACTGTTTTGAGTTTCAATCTCGTTTAACGAAAATTGAAAATCTCCGATGCCCGGATCCTGAGGTTCACCCGCAAAAAATCTTAAATCTCTATTTGATCTTGTATGAGGATGAAACCTCGTATCCTAGATAATTGGAGCATCCTAATTACAAATCCGTCCACTGTTTTGAGTTTCAATCTCGTTTAACGAAAATGGAAAATCTCCGATGCCCGGATCCTGAGGGTCACCCGCAAAAAATCTTAAATCTCTATTTGATCTTCTGTGGGGATGAAACCTCGTATCCTAGATAATTGGAGCATCCTAATTACAAATCCGGCCACTGTCTTGAGTTTCAATCTCGTTTAACGAAAATGGAAAATCTCCGATGCCCGGATCCTGAGGTTCACCCGCAAAAAACCTTAAATCTCTATTTGATCTTCTGTGAGGATGAAACCTCGTATCCTAGATAATTGGAGCATCCTAATTACAAATCCGGCCACTGTTTTGAGTTTCAATCTCGTTTAACGAAAATGGAAAATCTCCGATGCCCGGATCCTGAGGTTCACCCGCAAAAAATCTTAAATCTCTATTTGATCTTGTATGAGGATGAAACCTCGTATCCTAGATAATTGGAGCATCCTAATTACAAATCCGGCCACTGTTTTGAGTTTCAATCTCGTTTAACGAAAATGGAAAATCTCCGATGATCGGATCCTGAGGTTCACCCGCAAAAAATCTTAAATCTTTATTTGATCTTCTATGATGATGAAACCTCGTATTCTAAATAATTAGTTCAACGAAAATGGAAAATCTCAGATGCCCGGATCTCGAGGTTCACCCGCAAAAAATCTTAAATCTTTATTTGATCTTCCATAGTGATGAAACCTCGTATCCTAGATAACTGGAGCATCCTAATTACAAATCCGGCCACTGTTTTGAGTTTCAGTCTCGTTTAACGAAAATGGAAAATCTCCGATGCGCGGATCCTCTGAGGTTCACCCGCAAAAAATCTTAAATCTTTATATGATGATGAAACTTCGTATCCTAGATAATTGGAGCATCCTAATTACAAATCCGGCCACTGTTTTGAGTTTCAGTCTCGTTTAATGAAAATGGAAAATCTCCGATGCCAGTATCCTGAGGTTCGCCCGCAAAAAATCTAAAATATTTATTTGATCTTCTGTGAGGATGAAACCTCGTATTTTAGATAATTAGAGCATCCTAATTATAAATCCGGCCACTGTTTTGAGTTTCAGTCTCGTTTAACGAAAATGAAAAATCTCCGGTGTCCGGATCCTGAGGTTCACCCGCAAAAAAACTAAAATCTTTATTTGATCTACTTTGAGGATGAAACCTCGTATCCTAGATAATTAGAGCATCCTAATTGCAAATCCGGCCTCTGTTTTGAGTTTTAGTCTCGTTCAACGAAAATGGAAAATCTCCGATGCCCGGATCCTGAGGTTCGCCCGCAAAAATCTAAAATCTTTATTTGATCTTGTATGAGGATGAAACCTCGTATCCTAGATAATTGGAGCATCCTAATTACAAATCCGGCCACTGTTTTGAGTTTCAGTCTCGTTTAACGAAAATGGAAAATCTCCGATGCCCGGATCCTGAGGTTCACCCGCAAAAAATCTTAAATCTCTATTTGATCTTCTGTGAGGATGAAACCTTGTATTTCAGATAATTAGAGCATCCTAATTACAAATCCGGCCACTGTTTTGAGTTTCAATCTCGTTTAACGAAAATGGAAAATCTCCGATGCCCGGATCCTGAGGGTCACCCGCAAAAAATCTTAAATCTCTATTTGATCGTCTGTGAGGATGAAACCTTGTATTTTAGATAATTAGAGCATCCTAATTACAAATCCGGCCACTGTTTTGAGTTTCAATCTCGTTTAACGAAAATGGAAAATCTCCGATGCCCGGATCCTGAGGTTCACCCGCAAAAAATCTTAAATCTCTATTTGATCTTCTGTGAGGATGAAACCTTGTATTTTAGATAATTAGAGCATCCTAATTACAAATCCGGCCACTGTTTTGAGTTTCAATCTCGTTTAACGAAAATGGAAAATCTCCGATGCCCGGATCCTGAGGTTCACCCGCAAAAAATCTTAAATCTCTATTTGATCTTGTATGAGGATGAAACCTCGTATCCTAGATAATTGGAGCATCCTAATTACAAATCCGGCCACTGTTTTGAGTTTCAATCTCGTTTAACGAAAATGGAAAATCTCCGATGCCCGGATCCTGAGGGTCACCCGCAAAAAATCTTAAATCTCTATTTGATCTTCTGTGAGGATGAAACCTTGTATTTTAGATAATTAGAGCATCCTAATTACAAATCCGGCCACTGTTTTGAGTTTCAATCTCGTTTAACGAAAATGGAAAATCTCCGATGCCCGGATCCTGAGGTTCACCCGCAAAAAATCTTAAATCTCTATTTGATCTTCTGTGAGGATGAAACCTTGTATTTCAGATAATTAGAGCATCCTAATTACAAATCCGGCCACTGTTTTGAGTTTCAATCTCGTTTAACGAAAATGGAAAATCTCCGATGCCCGGATCCTGAGGTTCACCCGCAAAAAATCTTAAATCTCTATTTGATCTTCTGTGAGGATGAAACCTTGTATTTTAGATAATTAGAGCATCCTAATTACAAATCCGGCCACTGTTTTGAGTTTCAGTCTCGTTTAACGAAAATGGAAAATCTCCGGTGTTCGGATCCTGAGGGTCACCCGCAAAAAATCTTAAATCTCTATTTGATCTTCTGTGAGGATGAAACCTTGTATTTTAGATAATTAGAGCATCCTAATTACAAATCCGGCCACTGTTTTGAGTTTCAATCTCGTTTAACGAAAATGGAAAATCTCCGATGCCCGGATCCTGAGGTTCACCCGCAAAAAATCTTAAATCTCTATTTGATCTTCTGTGAGGATGAAACCTCGTATCCTAGATAATTGGACCACCCTAATTACAAATCCGGCCACTGTTTTGAGTTTCAGTCTCGTTTAACGAAAATGGAAAATCTCCGGTGTTCGGATCCTGAGGGTCACCCGCAAAAAATCTTAAATCTCTATTTGATCTTCTGTGAGGATGAAACCTTGTATTTTAGATAATTAGAGCATCCTAATTACAAATCCGGCCACTGTTTTGAGTTTCAATCTCGTTTAACGAAAATGGAAAATCTCCGATGCCCGGATCCTGAGGGTCACACGCAAAAAATCTTAAATCTCTATTTGATCTTCTGTGAGGATGAAACCTTGTATTTTAGATAATTAGAGCATCCTAATTACAAATCCGGCCACTGTTTTGAGTTTCAATCTCGTTTAACGAAAATGGAAAATCTCCGATGCCCGGATCCTGAGGTTCACCCGCAAAAAATCTTAAATCTCTATTTGATCTTCTGTGAGGATGAAACCTTGTATTTTAGATAAATAGAGCATCCTAATTACAAATCCGGCCACTGTTTTGAGTTTCAATCTCGTTTAACGAAAATGGAAAATCTCCGATGCCCGGATCCTGAGGTTCACCCGCAAAAAATCTTAAATCTCTATTTGATCTTGTATGAGGATGAAACCTCGTAT
This sequence comes from Callosobruchus maculatus, assembly GCA_951848785.1. Taxonomy (NCBI): domain Eukaryota; kingdom Metazoa; phylum Arthropoda; class Insecta; order Coleoptera; family Chrysomelidae; genus Callosobruchus; species Callosobruchus maculatus. Next base: position 10,679,159 of record CATOUR010000296.1, read on the forward strand.
CCTAGATAATTGGAGCATCCTAATTACAAATCCGGCCACTGTTTTGAGTTTCAATCTCGTTTAACGAAAATGGAAAATCTCCGATGCCCGGATCCTGAGGGTCACCCGCAAAAAATCTTAAATCTCTATTTGATCTTCTGTGAGGATGAAACCTTGTATTTTAGATAATTAGAGCATCCTAATTACAAATCCGGCCACTGTTTTGAGTTTCAATCTCGTTTAACGAAAATGGAAAATCTCCGATGCCCGGATCCTGAGGTTCACCCGCAAAAAATCTTAAATCTCTATTTGATCTTCTGTGAGGATGAAACCTTGTATTTTAGATAATTAGAGCATCCTAATTACAAATCCGGCCACTGTTTTGAGTTTCAATCTCGTTTAACGAAAATTGAAAATCTCCGATGCCCGGATCCTGAGGTTCACCCGCAAAAAATCTTAAATCTCTATTTGATCTTGTATGAGGATGAAACCTCGTATCCTAGATAATTGGAGCATCCTAATTACAAATCCGGCCACTGTTTTGAGTTTCAATCTCGTTTAACGAAAATGGAAAATCTCCGATGCCCGGATCCTGAGGGTCACCCGCAAAAAATCTTAAATCTCTATTTGATCTTCTGTGAGGATGAAACCTTGTATTTTAGATAATTAGAGCATCCTAATTACAAATCCGGCCACTGTTTTGAGTTTCAATCTCGTTTAACGAAAATGGAAAATCTCCGATGCCCGGATCCTGAGGTTCACCCGCAAAAAATCTTAAATCTCTATTTGATCTTGTATGAGGATGAAACCTCGTATCCTAGATAATTGGAGCATCCTAATTACAAATCCGGCCACTGTTTTGAGTTTCAATCTCGTTTAACGAAAATGGAACATCTCCGATGCCCGGATCCTGAGGGTCACCCGCAAAAAATCTTAAATCTCTATTTGATCTTCTGTGAGGATGAAACCTTGTATTTTAGATAATTAGAGCATCCTAATTACAAATCCGGCCACTGTTTTGAGTTTCAATCTCGTTTAACGAAAATGGAGATCTCCGATGCCCGGATCCTGAGGTTCACCCGCAAAAAATCTTAAATCTCTATTTGATCTTCTGTGAGGATGAAACCTTGTATTTTAGATAATTAGAGCATCCTAATTACAAATCCGGCCACTGTTTTGAGTTTCAATCTCGTTTAACGAAAATGGAAAATCTCCGATGCCCGGATCCTGAGGTTCACCCGCAAAAAATCTTAAATCTCTATTTGATCTTGTATAAGGATGAAACCTCGTATCCTAGATAATTGGAGCATCCTAATTACAAATCCGGCCACTGTTTTGAGTTTCAATCTCGTTTAACGAAAATGGAAAATCTCCGATGCCCGGATCCTGAGGTTCACCCGCAAAAAATCTTAAATCTCTATTTGATCTTGTATGAGGATGAAACCTCGTATCCTAGATAATTGGAGCATCCTAATTACAAATCCGGCCACTGTTTTGAGTTTCAATCTCGTTTAACGAAAATGGAAAATCTCCGATGCCCGGATCCTGAGGTTCACCCGCAAAAAAACTTAAATCTCTATTTGATCTTCTGTGAGGATGAAACCTTGTATTTTAGATAATTAGAGCATCCTAATTACAAATCCGGCCACTGTTTTGAGTTTCAATCTCGTTTAACGAAAATGGAAAATCTCCGATGCCCGGATCCTGAGGTTCACCCGCAAAAAATCTTAAATCTCTATTTGATCTTCTGTGAGGATGAAACCTTGTATTTTAGATAATTAGAGCATCCTAATTACAAATCCGGCCACTGTTTTGAGTTTCAATCTCGTTTAACGAAAATGGAAAATCTCCGGTGTTCGGATCCTGAGGTTCACCCGCAAAAAATCTTAAATCTCTATTTGATCTTCTGTGAGGATGAAACCTCGTATCCTAGATAATTGGAGCATCCTAATTACAAATCCGGCCACTGTTTTGAGTTTCAATCTCGTTTAACAAAAATGGAAAATCTCCGATGCCCGGATCCTGAGGTTCACCCGCAAAAAACCTTAAATCTCTATTTGATCTTCTGTGAGGATGAAACCTCGTATCCTAGATAATTGGAGCATCCTAATTACAAATCCGGCCACTGTTTTGAGTTTCAATCTCGTTTAACGAAAATGGAAAATCTCCGATGCCCGGATCCTGAGGTTCACCCGCAAAAAATCTTAAATCTCTATTTGATCTTGTATGAGGATGAAACCTCGTATCCTAGATAATTGGAGCATCCTAATTACAAATCCGGCCACTGTTTTGAGTTTCAATCTCGTTTAACGAAAATGGAAAATCTCCGATGCCCGGATCCTGAGGGTCACCCGCAAAAAATCTTAAATCTCTATTTGATCTTCTGTGAGGATGAAACCTTGTATTTTAGATAATTAGAGCATCCTAATTACAAATCCGGCCACTGTTTTGAGTTTCAATCTCGTTTAACGAAAATGGAAAATCTCCGATGCCCGGATCCTGAGGTTCACCCGCAAAAAATCTTAAATCTCTATTTGATCTTGTATGAGGATGAAACCTCGTATCCTAGATAATTGGAGCATCCTAATTACAAATCCGGCCACTGTTTTGAGTTTCAATCTCGTTTAACGAAAATGGAAAATCTCCGGTGTTCGGATCCTGAGGGTCACCCGCAAAAAATCTTAAATCTCTGTTTGATCTTCTGTGAGGATGAAACCTTGTATTTTAGATAATTAGAGCATCCTAATTACAAATCCGGCCACTGTTTTGAGTTTCAATCTCGTTTAACGAAAATGGAAAATCTCCGATGCCCGGATCCTGAGGTTCACCCGCAAAAAATCTTAAATCTCTATTTGATCTTCTGTGAGGATGAAACCTTGTATTTTAGATAATTAGAGCATCCTAATTACAAATCCGGCCACTGTTTTGAGTTTCAATCTCGTTTAACGAAAATGGAAAATCTCCGATGCCCGGATCCTGAGGTTCACCCGCAAAAAATCTTAAATCTCTATTTGATCTTGTATGAGGATGAAACCTCGTATCCTAGATAATTGGAGCATCCTAATTACAAATCCGGCCACTGTTTTGAGTTTCAATCTCGTTTAACGAAAATGGAAAATCTCCGATGCCCGGATCCTGAGGGTCACCCGCAAAAAATCTTAAATCTCTATTTGATCTTCTGTGAGGATGAAACCTTGTATTTTAGATAATTAGAGCATCCTAATTACAAATCCGGCCACTGTTTTGAGTTTCAATCTCGTTTAACGAAAATGGAAAATCTCCGATGCCCGGATCCTGAGGTTCACCCGCAAAAAATCTTAAATCTCTATTTGATCTTCTGTGAGGATGAAACCTCGTATCCTAGATAATTGGAGCATCCTAATTACAAATCCGGCCACTGTTTTGAGTTTCAATCTCGTTTAACGAAAATGGAAAATCTCCGATGCCCGGATCCTGAGGTTCACCCGCAAAAAATCTTAAATCTCTATTTGATCTTGTATGAGGATGAAACCTCGTATCCTAGATAATTGGAGCATCCTAATTACAAATCCGGCCACTGTTTTGAGTTTCAATCTCGTTTAACGAAAATGGAAAATCTCCGATGCCCGGATCCTGAGGGTCACCCGCAAAAAATCTTAAATCTCTATTTGATCTTCTGTGAGGATGAAACCTTGTATTTTAGATAATTAGAGCATCCTAATTACAAATCCGGCCACTGTTTTGAGTTTCAATCTCGTTTAACGAAAATGGAAAATCTCCGATGCCCGGATCCTCAGGTTCACCCGCAAAAAATCTTAAATCTCTATTTGATCTTGTATGAGGATGAAACCTCGTATCCTAGATAATTGGAGCATCCTAATTACAAATCCGGCCACTGTTTTGAGTTTCAATCTCGTTTAACGAAAATGGAAAATCTCCGATGCCCGGATCCTGAGGGTCACCCGCAAAAAATCTTAAATCTCTATTTGATCTTCTGTGAGGATGAAACCTTGTATTTTAGATAATTAGAGCATCCTAATTACAAATCCGGCCACTGTTTTGAGTTTCAATCTCGTTTAACGAAAATGGAGATCTCCGATGCCCGGATCCTGAGGTTCACCCGCAAAAAATCTTAAATCTCTATTTGATCTTCTGTGAGGATGAAACCTCGTATCCTAGATAATTGGAGCATCCTAATTACAAATCCGGCCACTGTTTTGAGTTTCAATCTCGTTTAACGAAAATGGAAAATCTCCGATGCCCGGATCCTGAGGTTCACCCGCAAAAAATCTTAATTCTCTATTTGATCTTGTATGAAGATGAAACCTCGTATCCTAGATAATTGGAGCATCCTAATTACAAATCCGGCCACTGTTTTGAGTTTCAATCTCGTTTAACGAAAATGGAAAATCTCCGATGCCCGGATCCTGAGGGTCACCCGCAAAAAATCTTAAATCTCTATTTGATCTTCTGTGAGGATGAAACCTTGTATTTTAGATAATTAGAGCATCCTAATTACAAATCCGGCCACTGTTTTGAGTTTCAATCTCGTTTAACGAAAATGGAAAATCTCCGATGCCCGGATCCTGAGGTTCACCCGCAAAAAATCTTAAATCTCTATTTGATCTTGTATGAGGATGAAACCTCGTATCCTAGATAATTGGAGCATCCTAATTACAAATCCGGCCACTGTTTTGAGTTTCAATCTCGTTTAACGAAAATGGAAAATCTCCGATGCCCGGATCCTGAGGGTCACCCGCAAAAAATCTTAAATCTCTATTTGATCTTCTGTGAGGATGAAACCTTGTATTTTAGATAATTAGAGCATCCTAATTACAAATCCGGCCACTGTTTTGAGTTTCAATCTCGTTTAACGAAAATGGAAAATCTCCGATGCCCGGATCCTGAGGTTCACCCGCAAAAAATCTTAAATCTCTATTTGATCTTCTGTGAGGATGAAACCTTGTATTTTAGATAATTTAGAGCATCCTACTTACAAATCCGGCCAATGTTTTGAGTTTCAATCTCGTTTAACGAAAATGGAAAATCTCCGATGCCCGGATCCTGAGGTTCACCCGCAAAAAATCTTAAATCTCTATTTGATCTTGTATGAGGATGAAACCTCGTATCCTAGATAATTGGAGCATCCTAATTACAAATCCGGCCACTGTTTTGAGTTTCAATCTCGTTTAACGAAAATGGAAAATCTCCGATGCCCGGATCCTGAGGGTCACCCGCAAAAAATCTTAAATCTCTATTTGATCTTCTGTGAGGATGAAACCTCGTATCCTAGATAATTGGAGCATCCTAATTACAAATCCGGCCACTGTTTTGAGTTTCGATCTCGTTTAACGAAAATGGAAAATCTCCGATGCCCGGATCCTGAGGTTCACCCGCAAAAAATCTTAAATCTCTATTTGATCTTGTATGAGGATGAAACCTCGTATCCTAGATAATTGGAGCATCCTAATTACAAATCCGGCCACTGTTTTGAGTTTCAATCTCGTTTAACGAAAATGGCGATCTCCGATGCCCGGATCCTGAGGTTCACCGGCAAAAAATCTAAAATCCTTATTTGATCTTCTATGATGATGAAACCTCGTATCCTAGATAATCAGAGCATTCTAATTGCAAATCCGGCCACTGTTTTGAGTTTTAGTTTCGTTCAACGAAAATGGAAAATCTCCGATGCCCGGATCCTGAGGTTCGCCCGCAAAAAACCTAAAATCCTTATTTGACCTCGAGTTTGATCTTCTATGAGGACGAAACCTCGTATCCTAGATAATTGGAGCATCCTAATTTCAAATCCGGCCACTGTTTTGAGTTTCAGTCTCGTTTAACGAAAATGGAAAATCTCCGGTGTTCGGATCCTGAGGGTCACCCGCAAAAAAACTAAAATCTTTATTCGATCTACTTTGAGGATGAAACCTCGTATTCTAGATAACTAGAGCATCCTAATTACAAATCCGGCCACTGTTTTGAGTTTTAGTTTCGTTCAACGAAAATGGAAAATCTCCGATGCCCGGATCCTGAGGTTCGCCCGCAAAAAATCTAAAATCCTTATTTGATCTTCTATGATGATGAAACCTCGTATCCTAGATAATTAGAGGATTCTAATTGCAAATCCGGCCACTGTTTTGAGTTTCAGTTTCGTTCAACGAAAATGGAAAATCTCCGATGCCCGGGTCCTGAGGCTCGCCCGCAAAAAATCTAAAATCCTTATTTGACCTCGAGTTTGATCTTCTATGAGGACGAAACCTCGTATCCTAGATAATTGGAGCATCCTAATTTCAAATCCGGCCACTGTTTTGAGTTTCAGTCTCGTTTAACAAAAATGGAAAATCTCCGGTGTTCGGATCCTGAGGGTCACCCGCAAAAAAACTAAAATCTTTATTTGATCTACTTTGAGGATGAAACCTCGTATTCTAGATAATTAGAGCATCCTAATTACAAATCCGGCCACTGTTTTGAGTTTTAGTCTCGTTCAACGAAAATGGAAAATCTCCGATGCCCGGATCCTGAGGTTCACCCGCAAAAAATCTAAAATCCTTATTTGATCTTCTTTGATGATGAAACCTCGTATCCTAGATAATTAGAGCATTCTAATTGCAAATCCGGCCACTGTTTTGAGTTTTAGTTTCGTTCAACGAAAATGGAAATCTCCGATGCCCGGGTCCTGAGGCTCGCCCGCAAAAAATCTAAAATCCTTATTTGATGTCGAGTTTGATCTTCTATGAGGATGAAACCTCGTATTCTAGATAATTAGAGCATCCTAATTACAAATCCGGCCACTGTTTTGAGTTTGTCTCGTTTAACGAAAATGAAAAATCTCCGGTGTTCGGATCCTGAGGTTCACCCGCAAAAAATCTTAAATCTCTATTTGATCTTCTGTGAGGATGAAACCTTGTATTTTAGATAATTAGAGCATCCTAATTACAAATCCGGCCACTGTTTTGAGTTTCAATCTCGTTTAACGAAAATGGAAAATCTCCGATGCCCGGATCCTGAGGTTCACCCGCAAAAAATCTTAAATCTCTATTTGATCTTCTGTGAGGATGAAACCTTGTATTTTAGATAATTAGAGCATCCTAATTACAAATCCGGCCACTGTTTTGAGTTTCAATCTCGTTTAACGAAAATGGAAAATCTCCGGTGTTCGGATCCTGAGGTTCACCCGCAAAAAATCTTAAATCTCTATTTGATCTTCTGTGAGGATGCAACCTCGTATCCTAGATAATTGGAGCATCCTAATTACAAATCCGGCCACTGTTTTGAGTTTCAATCTCGTTTAACGAAAATGGAAAATCTCCGATGCCCGGATCCTGAGGTTCACCCGCAAAAAACCTTAAATCTCTATTTGATCTTCTGTGAGGATGAAACCTCGTATCCTAGATGATTGGAGCATCCTAATTACAAATCCGGCCACTGTTTTGAGTTTCAATCTCGTTTAACGAAAATGGAAAATCTCCGATGCCCGGATCCTGAGGTTCACCCGCAAAAAATCTTAAATCTCTATTTGATCTTGTATGAGGATGAAACCTCGTATCCTAGATAATTGGAGCATCCTAATTACAAATCCGGCCACTGTTTTGAGTTTCAATCTCGTTTAACGAAAATGGAAAATCTCCGGTGTTCGGATCCTGAGGTTCACCCGCAAAAAATCTTAAATCTCTATTTGATCTTCTGTGAGGATGAAACCTTGTATTTTAGATAATTAGAGCATCCTAATTACAAATCCGGCCACTGTTTTGAGTTTCAATCTCGTTTAACGAAAATGGAAAATTTCCGATGCCCGGATCCTGAGGTTCACCCGCAAAAAATCTTAAATCTCTATTTGATCTTCTGTGAGGATGAAACCTTGTATTTTAGATAATTAGAGCATCCTAATTACAAATCCGGCCACTGTTTTGAGTTTCAATCTCGTTTAACGAAAATGGAAAATCTCCGATGCCCGGATCCTGAGGTTCACCCGCAAAAAATCTTAAATCTCTATTTGATCTTGTATGAGGATGAAACCTCGTATCCTAGATAATTGGAGCATCCTAATTACAAATCCGGCCACTGTTTTGAGTTTCAATCTCGTTTAACGAAAATGGAAAATCTCCGATGCCCGGATCCTGAGGGTCACCCGCAAAAAATCTTAAATCTCTATTTGATCTTCTGTGAGGATGAAACCTTGTATTTTAGATAATTAGAGCATCCTAATTACAAATCCGGCCACTGTTTTGAGTTTCAATCTCGTTTAACGAAAATGGAAAATTTCCGATGCCCGGATCCTGAGGTTCACCCGCAAAAAATCTTAAATCTCTATTTGATCTTCTGTGAGGATGAAACCTTGTATTTTAGATAATTAGAGCATCCTAATTACAAATCCGGCCACTGTTTTGAGTTTCAATCTCGTTTAAACGAAAATGGAAAATCTCCGATGCCCGGATCCTGAGGTTCACCCGCAAAAAATCTTAAATCTCTATTTGATCTTCTGTGAGGATGAAACCTTGTATTTTAGACAATTAGAGCATCCTAATTACAAATCCGGCCACTGTTTTGAGTTTCAATCTCGTTTAACGAAAATGGAAAATCTCCGATGCCCGGATCCTGAGGGTCACCCGCAAAAAATCTTAAATCTCTATTTGATCTTCTGTGAGGATGAAACCTCGTATCCTAGATAATTGGAGCATCCTAATTACAAATCCGGCCACTGTTTTGAGTTTCGATCTCGTTTAACGAAAATGGAAAATCTCCGATGCCCGGATCCTGAGGTTCACCCGCAAAAAATCTTAAATCTCTATTTGATCTTGTATGAGGATGAAACCTCGTATCCTAGATAATTGGAGCATCCTAATTACAAATCCGGCCACTGTTTTGAGTTTCAATCTCGTTTAACGAAAATGGAAAATCTCCGATGCCCGGATCCTGAGGTTCACCCGCAAAAAATCTTAAATCTCTATTTGATCTTGTATGAGGATGAAACCTCGTATCCTAGATAATTGGAGCATCCTAATTGCAAATCCGGCCACTGTTTTGAGTTTCAATCTCGTTTAACGAAAATGGAAAATCTCCGATGCCCGGATCCTGAGGTTCACCCGCAAAAAATCTTAAATCTCTATTTGATCTTGTATGAGGATGAAACCTCGTATCCTAGATAATTGGAGCATCCTAATTACAAATCCGGCCACTGTTTTGAGTTTCAATCTCGTTTAACGAAAATGGAAAATCTCCGGTGTTCGGATCCTGAGGGTCACCCGCAAAAAATCTTAAATCTCTATTTGATCTTCTGTGAGGATGAAACCTTGTATTTTAGATAATTAGAGCATCCTAATTACAAATCCGGCCACTGTTTTGAGTTTCAATCTCGTTTAACGAAAATGGAAAATCTCCGAAGCCCGGATCCTGAGGTTCACCCGCAAAAAATCTTAAATCTCTATTTGATCTTCTGTGAGGATGAAACCTTGTATTTTAGATAATTAGAGCATCCTAATTACAAATCCGGCCACTGTTTTGAGTTTCAATCTCGTTTAACGAAAATGGAAAATCTCCGGTGTTCGGATCCTGAGGTTCACCCGCAAAAAATCTTAAATCTCTATTTGATCTTCTGTGAGGATGAAACCTCGTATCCTAGATAATTGGAGCATCCTAATTACAAATCCGGCCACTGTTTTGAGTTTCAATCTCGTTTAACGAAAATGGAAAATCTCCGATGCCCGGATCCTGAGGTTCACCCGCAAAAAATCTTAAATCTCTATTTGATCTTCTGTGAGGATGAAACCTCGTATCCTAGATAATTGGAGCATCCTAATTACAAATCCGGCCACTGTTTTGAGTTTCAATCTCGTTTAACGAAAATGGAAAATCTCCGATGCCCGGATCCTGAGGTTCACCCGCAAAAAATCTTAAATCTCTATTTGATCTTCTGTGAGGATGAAACCTTGTATTTTAGATAATTAGAGCATCCTAATTACAAATCCGGCCACTGTTTTGAGTTTCAATCTCGTTTAACGAAAATGGAAAATCTCCGATGCCCGGATCCTGAGGGTCACCCGCAAAAAATCTTAAATCTCTATTTGATCTTCTGTGAGGATGAAACCTTGTATTTTAGATAATTAGAGCATCCTAATTACAAATCCGGCCACTGTTTTGAGTTTCAATCTCGTTTAACGAAAATGGAAAATCTCCGATGCCCGGATCCTGAGGTTCACCCGCAAAAAATCTTAAATCTCTATTTGATCTTCTGTGAGGATGAAACCTTGTATTTTAGATAATTAGAGCATCCTAATTACAAATCCGGCCACTGTTTTGAGTTTCAATCTCGTTTAACGAAAATGGAAAATCTCCGATGCCCGGATCCTGAGGTTCACCCGCAAAAAATCTTAAATCTCTATTTGATCTTCTGTGAGGATGAAACCTTGTATTTTAGATAATTAGAGCATCCTAATTACAAATCCGGCCACTGTTTTGAGTTTCAATCTCGTTTAACGAAAATGGAAAATCTCCGATGCCCGGATCCTGAGGTTCACCCGCAAAAAATCTTAAATCTCTATTTGATCTTGTATGAGGATGAAACCTCGTATCCTAGATAATTGGAGCATCCTAATTACAAATCCGGCCACTGTTTTGAGTTTCAATCTCGTTTAACGAAAATGGAAAATCTCCGATGCCCGGATCCTGAGGGTCACCCGCAAAAAATCTTAAATCTCTATTTGATCTTCTGTGAGGATGAAACCTCGTATCCTAGATAATTGGAGCATCCTAATTACAAATCCGGCCACTGTTTTGAGTTTCAATCTCGTTTAACGAAAATGGAAAATCTCCGATGCCCGGATCCTGAGGTTCACCCGCAAAAAATCTTAAATCTCTATTTGATCTTCTGTGAGGATGAAACCTTGTATTTTAGATAATTAGAGCATCCTAATTACAAATTCGGCCACTGTTTTGAGTTTCAATCTCGTTTAACGAAAATGGAAAATCTCCGATGCCCGGATCCTGAGGGTCACCCGCAAAAAATCTTAAATCTCCATTTGATCTTCTGTGAGGATGAAACCTCGTATCCTAGATAATTGGAGCATCCTAATTACAAATCCGGCCACTGTTTTGAGTTTCAGTCTCGTTTAACGAAAATGAAAAATCTCCGATGCCCGGATCCTGAGGGTCACCCGCAAAAAATCTTAAATCTCTATTTGATCTTCTGTGAGGATGAAACCTGGTATCCTAGATAATTGGAGCATCCTAATTACAAATCCGGCCACTGTTTTGAGTTTCAGTCTCGTTTAACGAAAATGAAAAATCTCCGATGCCCGGATCCTGAGGGTCACCCGCAAAAAATCTTAAATCTCTATTTGATCTTCTGTGAGGATGAAACCTCGTATTCTAGATAATTAGAGCATCCTAATTACAAATCCAGCCACTGTTTTGAGTTTCAGTCTCGTTTCACGAAAATGAAAAATCTCCGATGCCCGGATCCTGACGTTCGCCCGCAAAAAATCTAAAATCCTTATTTGATCTTGTATGATGATGAAACCTCGTATCCTAGATAGTTAGAGCATTCTAATTGCAAATCCGGCCACTGTTTTGAGTTTTAGTTTCGTTCAACGAAAATGGAAAATCTCCAAAGCCCGGGTCCTGAGGCTCGCCCGCAAAAAATCTAAAATCCTTATTTGATCTTGTATGATGATGAAACCTCGTATCCTAGATAGTTAGAGCATCCTAATTACAAATCCGGCCACTGTTTTGAGTTTGTCTCGTTTAACGAAAATGGAAAATCTCCGATGCCCGGATCCTGAGGGTCACCCGCAAAAAATCTTAAATCTCTATTTGATCTTCTGTGAGGATGAAACCTCGTATCCTAGATAATTGGAGCATCCTAATTACAAATCCGGCCACTGTTTTGAGTTTCAGTCTCGTTTAACGAAAATGGAAAATCTCTGATGCCCGGATCCTGAGGGTCACCCGCAAAAAATCTTAAATCTCTATTTGATCTTCTGTGAGGATGAAACCTCGTATCCTAGATAATTGGAGCATCCTAATTACAAATCCGGCCACTGTTTTGAGTTTCAGTCTCGTTTCACGAAAATGAAAAATCTCCGATGCCCGGATCCTGACGTTCGCCCGCAAAAAAACTAAAATCCTTATTTGATCTTGTATGATGATGAAACCTCGTATCCTAGATAGTTAGAGCATTCTAATTGCAAATCCGGCCACTGTTTTGAGTTTTAGTTTCGTTCAACGAAAATGGAAAATCTCCGATGCCCGGGTCCTGAGGCTCGCCCGCAAAAAATCTAAAATAATTATTTGATCTTGTATGATGATGAAACCTCGTATCCTAGATAGTTAGAGCATCCTAATTACAAATCCGGCTACTGTTTTGAGTTTGTATCGTTTAACGAAAATGGAAAATCTCCGATGCCCGGATCCTGAGGTTCACCCGCAAAAAATCTTAAATCTCTATTTGATCTTGTATGAGGATGAAACCTCGTATCCTAGATAATTGGAGCATCCTAATTGCAAATCCGGCCACTGTTTTGAGTTTCAATCTCGTTTAACGAAAATGGAAAATCTCCGATGCCCGGATCCTGAGGTTCACCCGCAAAAAATCTTAAATCTCTATTTGATCTTGTATGAGGATGAAACCTCGTATCCTAGATAATTGGAGCATCCTAATTGCAAATCCGGCCGCTGTTTTGAGTTTCAATCTCGTTTAACGAAAATGGAAAATCTCCGATGCCCGGATCCTGAGGTTCACCCGCAAAAAATCTTAAATCTCTATTTGATCTTCTGTGAGGATGAAACCTTGTATTTTAGATAATTAGAGCATCCTAATTACAAATCCGGCCACTGTTTTGAGTTTCAATCTCGTTTAACGAAAATGGAAAATCTCCGATGCCCGGATCCTGAGGTTCACCCGCAAAAAATCTTAAATCTCTATTTGATCTTCTGTGAGGATGAAACCTTGTATTTTAGATAATTAGAGCATCCTAATTACAAATCCGGCCACTGTTTTGAGTTTCAATCTCGTTTAACGAAAATGGAAAATCTCCGATGCCCGGATCCTGAGGTTCACCCGCAAAAAATCTTAAATCTCTATTTGATCTTGTATGAGGATGAAACCTCGTATCCTAGATAATTGGAGCATCCTAATTACAAATCCGGCCACTGTTTTGAGTTTCAATCTCGTTTAACGAAAATGGAAAATCTCCGATGCCCGGATCCTGAGGGTCACCCGCAAAAAATCTTAAATCTCTATTTGATCTTCTGTGAGGATGAAACCTCGTATCCTAGATAATTGGAGCATCCTAATTACAAATCCGGCCACTGTTTTGAGTTTCGATCTCGTTTAACGAAAATGGAAAATCTCCGATGCCCGGATCCTGAGGTTCACCCGCAAAAAATCTTAAATCTCTATTTGATCTTGTATGAGGATGAAACCTCGTATCCTAGATAACTGGAGCATCCTAATTACAAATCCGGCCACTGTTTTGAGTTTCAATCTCGTTTAACGAAAATGGAAAATCTCCGATGCCCGGATCCTGAGGTTCACCCGCAAAAAATCTTAAATCTCTATTTGATCTTGTATGACGATGAAACCTCGTATCCTAGATAATTGGAGCATCCTAATTGCAAATCCGGCCACTGTTTTGAGTTTCAATCTCGTTTAACGAAAATGGAAAATCTCCGATGCCCGGATCCTGAGGTTCACCCGCAAAAAATCTTAAATCTCTATTTGATCTTGTATGAGGATGAAACCTCGTATCCTAGATAATTGGAGCATCCTAATTACAAATCCGGCCACTGTTTTGAGTTTCAATCTCGTTTAACGAAAATGGAAAATCTCCGGTGTTCGGATCCTGAGGGTCACCCGCAAAAAATCTTAAATCTCTATTTGATCTTCTGTGAGGATGAAACCTTGTATTTTAGATAATTAGAGCATCCTAATTACAAATCCGGCCACTGTTTTGAGTTTCAATCTCGTTTAACGAAAATGGAAAATCTCCGATGCCCGGATCCTGAGGTTCACCAGCAAAAAATCTTAAATCTCTATTTGATCTTCTGTGAGGATGAAACCTTGTATTTTAGATAATTAGAGCATCCTAATTACAAATCCGGCCACTGTTTTGAGTTTCAATCTCGTTTAACGAAAATGGAAAATCTCCGGTGTTCGGATCCTGAGGTTCACCCGCAAAAAATCTTAAATCTCTATTTGATCTTCTGTGAGGATGAAACCTCGTATCCTAGATAATTGGAGCATCCTAATTACAAATCCGGCCACTGTTTTGAGTTTCAATCTCGTAACGAAAATGGAAAATCTCCGATGCCCGGATCCTGAGGTTCACCCGCAAAAAATCTTAAATCTCTATTTGATCTTCTGTGAGGATGAAACCTCGTATCCTAGATAATTGGAGCATCCTAATTACAAATCCGGCCACTGTTTTGAGTTTCAATCTCGTTTAACGAAAATGGAAAATCTCCGATGCCCGGATCCTGAGGTTCACCCGCAAAAAATCTTAAATCTCTATTTGATCTTCTGTGAGGATGAAACCTTGTATTTTAGATAATTAGAGCATCCTAATTACAAATCCGGCCACTGTTTTGAGTTTCAATCTCGTTTAACGAAAATGGAAAATCTCCGATGCCCGGATCCTGAGGGTCACCCGCAAAAAATCTTAAATCTCTATTTGATCTTCTGTGAGGATGAAACCTTGTATTTTAGATAATTAGAGCATCCTAATTACAAATCCGGCCACTGTTTTGAGTTTCAATCTCGTTTAACGAAAATGGAAAATCTCCGATGCCCGGATCCTGAGGTTCACCCGCAAAAAATCTTAAATCTCTATTTGATCTTCTGTGAGGATGAAACCTTGTATTTTAGATAATTAGAGCATCCTAATTACAAATCCGGCCACTGTTTTGAGTTTCAATCTCGTTTAACGAAAATGGAAAATCTCCGATGCCCGGATCCTGAGGTTCACCCGCAAAAAATCTTAAATCTCTATTTGATCTTCTGTGAGGATGAAACCTTGTATTTTAGATAATTAGAGCATCCTAATTACAAATCCGGCCACTGTTTTGAGTTTCAATCTCGTTTAACGAAAATGGAAAATCTCCGATGCCCGGATCCTGAGGTTCACCCGCAAAAAATCTTAAATCTCTATTTGATCTTGTATGAGGATGAAACCTCGTATCCTAGATAATTGGAGCATCCTAATTACAAATCCGGCCACTGTTTTGAGTTTCAATCTCGTTTAACGAAAATGGAAAATCTCCGATGCCCGGATCCTGAGGGTCACCCGCAAAAAATCTTAAATCTCTATTTGATCTTCTGTGAGGATGAAACCTCGTATCCTAGATAATTGGAGCATCCTAATTACAAATCCGGCCACTGTTTTGAGTTTCAATCTCGTTTAACGAAAATGGAAAATCTCCGATGCCCGGATCCTGAGGTTCACCCGCAAAAAATCTTAAATCTCTATTTGATCTTCTGTGAGGATGAAACCTTGTATTTTAGATAATTAGAGCATCCTAATTACAAATTCGGCCACTGTTTTGAGTTTCAATCTCGTTTAACGAAAATGGAAAATCTCCGATGCCCGGATCCTGAGGGTCACCCGCAAAAAATCTTAAATCTCCATTTGATCTTCTGTGAGGATGAAACCTCGTATCCTAGATAATTGGAGCATCCTAATTACAAATCCGGCCACTGTTTTGAGTTTCAGTCTCGTTTAACGAAAATGAAAAATCTCCGATGCCCGGATCCTGAGGGTCACCCGCAAAAAATCTTAAATCTCTACTTGATCTTCTGTGAGGATGAAACCTGGTATCCTAGATAATTGGAGCATCCTAATTACAAATCCGGCCACTGTTTTGAGTTTCAGTCTCGTTTAACGAAAATGAAAAATCTCCGATGCCCGGATCCTGAGGGTCACCCGCAAAAAATCTTAAATCTCTATTTGATCTTCTGTGAGGATGAAACCTCGTATTCTAGATAATTAGAGCATCCTAATTACAAATCCAGCCACTGTTTTGAGTTTCAGTCTCGTTTCACGAAAATGAAAAATCTCCGATGCCCGGATCCTGACGTTCGCCCGCAAAAAATCTAAAATCCTTATTTGATCTTGTATGATGATGAAACCTCGTATCCTAGATAGTTAGAGCATTCTAATTGCAAATCCGGCCACTGTTTTGAGTTTTAGTTTCGTTCAACGAAAATGGAAAATCTCCAATGCCCGGGTCCTGAGGCTCGCCCGCAAAAAATCTAAAATCCTTATTTGATCTTGTATGATGATGAAACCTCGTATCCTAGATAGTTAGAGCATCCTAATTACAAATCCGGCCACTGTTTTGAGTTTGTCTCGTTTAACGAAAATGGAAAATCTCCGATGCCCGGATCCTGAGGGTCACCCGCAAAAAATCTTAAATCTCTATTTGATCTTCTGTGAGGATGAAACCTCGTATCCTAGATAATTGGAGCATCCTAATTACAAATCCGGCCACTGTTTTGAGTTTCAGTCTCGTTTAACGAAAATGGAAAATCTCTGATGCCCGGATCCTGAGGGTCACCCGCAAAAAATCTTAAATCTCTATTTGATCTTCTGTGAGGATGAAACCTCGTATCCTAGATAATTGGAGCATCCTAATTACAAATCCGGCCACTGTTTTGAGTTTCAGTCTCGTTTCACGAAAATGAAAAATCTCCGATGCCCGGATCCTGACGTTCGCCCGCAAAAAAACTAAAATCCTTATTTGATCTTGTATGATGATGAAACCTCGTATCCTAGATAGTTAGAGCATTCTAATTGCAAATCCGGCCACTGTTTTGAGTTTTAGTTTCGTTCAACGAAAATGGAAAATCTCCGATGCCCGGGTCCTGAGGCTCGCCCGCAAAAAATCTAAAATAATTATTTGATCTTGTATGATGATGAAACCTCGTATCCTAGATAGTTAGAGCATACTAATTACAAATCCGGCTACTGTTTTGAGTTTGTCTCGTTTAACGAAAATGGAAAATCTCCGGTGCCCGGATCCTGAGGGTCACCCGCAAAAAATCTTAAATCCCTATTTGATCTTCTGTGAGGATGAAACCTCGTATCCTAGATAATTGGAGCATTCTAATTACAAATCCGGCCACTGTTTTGAGTTTCAGTCTCGTTTAACGAAAATGGAAAATCTCCGGTGCCCGGATCCTGAGGGTCACCCGCAAAAAATCTTAAATCTCTATTTGATCTTCTGTGAGGATGAAACCTCGTATCCTAGATAATTGGAGCATCCTAATTACAAATCCGGCCACTGTTTTGAGTTTCAGTCTCGTTTAACGAAAATGGAAAATCTCTGATGCCCGGATCCTGAGGGTCACCCGCAAAAAATCTTAAATCTCTATTTGATCTTCTGTGAGGATGAAACCTCGTATCCTAGATAATTGGAGCATCCTAATTACAAATCCGGCCACTGTTTTGAGTTTCAGTCTCGTTTAACGAAAATGGAAAATCTCCGATGCCCGGATCCTGAGGGTCACCCGCAAAAAATCTTAAATCTCTATTTGATCTTCTGTGAGGATGAAACCTCGTATCCTAGATAATTGGAGCATCCTAATTACAAATCCGGCCACTGTTTTGAGTTTTAGTCTCGTTCAACGAAAATGGAAAATCTCCGATGCCCGGATCCTGAGGTTCACCCGCAAAAAATCTAAAATCCTTATTTGATCTTGTATGATGATGAAACCTCGTATCCTAGATAATTAGGGCATTCTAATCACAAATCTGGCCACTGTTTTGAGTTTTAGTTTCGTTCAACGAAAATGGAAAATCTCCGATGCCCGGATCCTGAGGCTCGCCCGCAAAAAATCTAAAATCCTTATTTGATCTCGAGTTTGATCTTCTATGAGGATGAAACCTCGTATCCTAGATAATTGGAGCATCCTAATTACAAATCCGGCCACTGTTTTAAGTTTCAGTCTCGTTTAACGAAAATGGAAGATCTCCGATGCCCGGTCCTGAGGTTCACCCGCAAAAAATCTTAAATCTTTATTTGATCTTCTGTGAGGATGAAACCTCGTATCCTAGATAATTAGAGTATCCTAATTACAAATACGGCCGCTGTTTTGAGTTTCAGTCTCGTTTAACGAAAATGAAAAATCTCCGATGCCCGGATCCTGAGGTTCGCCCGCAGAGAATCTAAAATCTTTATTCGATCTTCTATGAGGATGAAACCTCGTATTCTAGATAATTAGAGCATCCTAATTACAAATCCAGCCACTGTTTTGAGTTTCAGTCTCGTTTCACGAAAATGAAAAATCTCCGATGCCCGGATCCTGACGTTCGCCCGCAAAAAATCTAAAATCCTTATTTGATCTTGTATGATGATGAAACCTCGTATCCTAGATAATTAGAGCATTCTAATTACAAATCCGGCCACTGTTTTGAGTTTTAGTTTCGTTCAACGAAAATGGAAAATCTCCGATGCCCGGATCCTGAGGTTCGCCCGCAAAAAATCTAAAATCCTTATTTGACCTCGAGTTTGATCTTCTATGAGGACGAAACCTCGTATCCTAGATAATTGGAGCATCCTAATTTCAAATCCGGCCACTGTTTTGAGTTTCAGTCTCGTTTAACGAAAATGGAAAATCTCCGGTGTTCGGATCCTGAGGGTCACCCGCAAAAAAACTAATATCTTTATTCGATCTACTTTGAGGATGAAACCTCGTATTCTAGATAATTAGAGCATCCTAATTACAAATCCGGCCACTGTTTTGAGTTTTAGTTTCGTTCAACGAAAATGGAAAATCTCCGATGCCCGGGTCCTGAGGCTCGCCCGCAAAAAATCTAAAATCCTTATTTGACCTCGAGTTTGATCTTCTATGAGGACGAAACCTCGTATCCTAGATAATTGGAGCATCCTAATTTCAAATCCGGCCACTGTTTTGAGTTTCAGTCTCGTTTAACAAAAATGGAAAATCTCCGGTGTTCGGATCCTGAGGGTCACCCGCAAAAAAACTAAAATCTTTATTTGATCTACTTTGAGGATGAAACCTCGTATTCTAGATAATTAGAGCATCCTAATTACAAATCCGGCCACTGTTTTGAGTTTTAGTTTCGTTCAACGAAAATGGAAAATCTCCGATGCCCGGATCCTGAGGTTCACCGGCAAAAAATCTAAAATCCTTATTTGATCTTCTATGATGATGAAACCTCGTATCCTAGATAATTAGAGCATTCTAATTGCAAATCCGGCCACTGTTTTGAGTTTTAGTTTCGTTCAACGAAAATGGAAAATCTCCGATGCCCGGATCCTGAGGTTCGCCCGCAAAAAATCTAAAATCCTTATTTGACCTCGAGTTTGATCTTCTATGAGGACGAAACCTCGTATCCTAGATAATTGGAGCATCCTAATTTCAAATCCGGCCACTGTTTTGAGTTTCAGTCTCGTTTAACGAAAATGGAAGATCTCCGATGCCCGGTCCTGAGGTTCGCCCGCAAAAAATCTAAAATCCTTATTTGACCTCGAGTTTGATCTTCTATGAGGACGAAACCTCGTATCCTAGATAATTGGAGCATCCTAATTTCAAATCCGGCCACTGTTTTGAGTTTCAGTCTCGTTTAACAAAAATGGAAAATCTCCGGTGTTCGGATCCTGAGGGTCACCCGCAAAAAAACTAAAATCTTTATTCGATCTACTTTGAGGATGAAACCTCGTATTCTAGATAATTAGAGCATCCTAATTACAAATCCGGCCACTGTTTTGAGTTTTAGTTTCGTTCAACGAAAATGGAAAATCTCCGATGCCCGGATCCTGAGGTTCGCCCGCAAAAAATCTAAAATCCTTATTTGATCTTCTATGATGATGAAACCTCGTATCCTAGATAATTAGAGCATTCTAATTGCAAATCCGGCCACTGTTTTGAGTTTCAGTTTCGTTCAACGAAAATGGAAAATCTCCGATGCCCGGGTCCTGAGGCTCGCCCGCAAAAAATCTAAAATCCTTATTTGACCTCGAGTTTGATCTTCTATGAGGACGAAACCTCGTATCCTAGATAATTGGAGCATCCTAATTTCAAATCCGGCCACTGTTTTGAGTTTCAGTCTCGTTTAACAAAAATGGAAAATCTCCGGTGTTCGGATCCTGAGGGTCACCCGCAAAAAAACTAAAATCTTTATTTGATCTACTTTGAGGATGAAACCTCGTATTCTAGATAATTAGAGCATCCTAATTACAAATCCGGCCACTGTTTTGAGTTTTAGTCTCGTTCAACGAAAATGGAAAATCTCCGATGCCCGGATCCTGAGGTTCACCCGCAAAAAATCTAAAATCCTTATTTGATCTTCTATGATGATGAAACCTCGTATCCTAGATAATTAGAGCATTCTAATTGCAAATCCGGCCACTGTTTTGAGTTTTAGTTTCGTTCAACGAAAATGGAAATCTCCGATGCCCGGGTCCTGAGGCTCGCCCGCAAAAAATCTAAAATCCTTATTTGATGTCGAGTTTGATCTTCTATGAGGATGAAACCTCGTATTCTAGATAATTAGAGCATCCTAATTACAAATCCGGCCACTGTTTTGAGTTTGTCTCGTTTAACGAAAATGAAAAATCTCCGGTGTTCGGATCCTGAGGTTCACCCGCAAAAAATCTAAAATCTTTATTTGATCTTCTATGATGATGAAACCTCGTATTCGATAATTAGAGCATCCTAATTACAAATCCGGCCACTGTTTTGAATATTAGTCTCCTGAAGTTCACCTGCAAAAAGTCTAAAATCTTTATTTGAACTTGTATGAGGATGAAACCTCGTATCCTAGATAATTAGAGCATCCTAATTACAAATCCGTCACTGTTTTGAGTTTTCGTGTCGTTCAACGAAAATGGAAAATCTCCGATGCCCGGATTCTGAGGTTCACCCGCAAAAAAACTAAAATCTTTGTTTGATCTACTTTGAGAATGAAACCTCTTATCCTAGATAATTAGAGCATCCTAATTACAAATCCGGCCGATGCTTTGGGTTTCAGTCTCATTCAATGAAAACGGAAAATTTCCGATGCCTAGATCCTGAGGTTCACCCGCAAAAAATCTAAAATCTTTATTTGAAGCATCCAAATGCAAAACCAGACATTTGACATTTTTATAAAATATGAGTTAGATACGGATTTCATACGCAAATGTTGCCGGGAATGCGATTTTCAGACCTTTAGCTACATAAACAGCCATTTGAAGCCGTTATTTGATGTTAAAATTCGGCCTTAAATGCAAAAGCAGACATTTGTGTTAACTCCTTACGTGCAAAAGCAGACAATTGCATTTAAACCAATTCCCGTGCAGCTTCTTAGTCACATGATATCGCCAGGTCGCCGTCGCGACCTGCGCTGTACATGAAATCAGTTTGAAATCGAACGTGGTTACAGTTGATGAGTTGAATGCTTTTTAAACATTTATTGTGGCTCCGTGTTACCTGAACATCATGAATAACATTACAATTGAGCCATGTCCACCTGATAATCTTGTCTGATGCTGAAGATAATGATATAAGAGTTTAGTTTTGTTCATTTATCCAATAAAGCTATTTTTTGGTTTCACATTTTATTACGACCTTTTGTTAATATTTTTCCAATGGGTATCACTGCAATTGGCGTTATGAACACTATGAAGGTGGAAAAACCAATTGCAGTGCATTAGACGCAAAAGCAGACATTTGTAGATCTGAGGTGCAGAACCAGACATGTCAACAATTCCCGCCAAAATATCTTTTTACTAATTCATCAGATATTTTTGTGTGATGCACTATCTATCCCTACCAAAATAACAAATATTTTTGTCAAAATACGAATATCATTAGACAAGAATTACGAATTTGGCGGGTTTTTTGCGTTTTACTCAAAACAACCTATACGTCAAATGTCTGGTTTTGCATTTGGATGCTTCATTTGATCTTCTGTGAGGATGAAACCTCGTATCCTAGATAATTAGAGCATCGTAATTACAAAGCCGGCCACTGTTTTGAGTTTCAATCTTGTTTAACAAAAATGGAAAATCTCCGATTAAATAAAGTAGGGTCGGATTTTCATCTGTTTTTGAGATATTCAATTGTCTTTCGTTATTTGATTTCCAGCGACTTCGGCCCATATTTGGTAAATTCAAGACCGCCTGATATTATGTAGCAAAACACTGAATACACAGTGTACAGTATTGAAAGGCATAAAATGTTTCATCAAGCGGTGTTTTCATAGCACTGTAGCGTCGTCTGAGAATTGTATTACAAGAGTTTGAAGTGACAAATGACTGCTTCTGGTGGTTTGTGCCTGATCATGTTTGTAAATGTATGCCCGTAAGTTCAAAGCCAAACTTCAGCAAAATACGGAAAAAAGTAAAGCGTATTTAGTCCTAAAAACGGCATTGTAAAATTTTGTTTGTAGTTAAAGAAGCTGAATTCTCTAATTATGTTGTTTTCTGTGGTTGAGCTAAATAATTGTAAGTGGTATCATTTATTGAAGATTGAAGTGAAACTGCACTGTAACCAGGCAACAATAAGCGGCGATTCTTAAAATAAATAAATAAAATTTAAATATATCCCCGAAACACATGAAAATCTCACACTACTTTATATGAGTTTTTTCATTGGAATAATTCTATCCTAGTTCCATCTTTTACGACTTGTTTTATTTGATATATAAACGGCAAATAATTTATATTCACCTAATATCCAATTTATCTACTTCATAAATTTATAATAACAACCGGCAACAGCAGATTTTATTCCCCACCTTAAATACGCTCCAGCATCGGAATTGCATAGTCGCAGCAGAAGCAAACAATGGCTTTATTATACTTATGTTTTCTATCCCTTTTTGAACTTGACATGATATTGACGATCGCTACCTGAACGAACCTCCCACTACCCTTCCTCATGCCACACTGGTTAATTTACAATGGTCACACAATATTCTTTTTGAAGTGAGATCTTGATCAATTAGCCTACCTATAGTTTCTGTAGCTCTTCGAAGGTATTAGACACAGCAGAGATATCTCAAATATCTATTGTCTTGTTATGTTTAACCTTTTATCTGAAAGAGTAGATGGCACAAAAGTTGTTTAAACTATTATAACTAATCACCAAAAAAACCACAAGATTTTCTTGCCACAGAATCTAGGTCTATCAGAGAGGACCTCTTTGGTACACTGTTGCATCAGTAGCAAACATTATAGAGATTAGACTATTTTCTGCTCTATGAAATTATGCCCTTAACATACTGATTTTGCAGAGTGTGGATTGGGAGGTAGAGCTAGCAGTAGTAATAGGCAAACAAGCAAAGTGTATAAGAAAGGACCAGGTCCAGGATCACATATTTGGTTACACTGTAGCTCAGGACATCAGTGCAAGGGATTGGCAGAAAAGTAGGAACAATGGGCAGTTCCTTCTGGGCAAGTCAATGGATACCTTCTGTCCATTGGGTCCAGCAGTTGTCACCAAGAACAAAGTGGATCCCAATAATCTAGCCATAAAGTCATGGGTGAATGGAGTTTTAAAGCAAGATGGGAATACCTCAGAGTTGATTTTCAAGACAGACTTTTTGATCTCATACTTGTCACAGTAAGTTGGCTTGTTTATTTGATGTAAAGGACACCAGATATTTTATTTGTGGAAATGAGACCATTGAGAAAGCTGTCTATTTTTAACTACTGAAATATGTTTATGCTTCAAAGGTTTAAAAAATATTAGACATTTTGTTTCAGGGAAAATACTTATTTTGTTCCTCATATATATGGTCTAAATAAATAAATCACCTTTCATAGAACGACCTATAGTTTATACAATCCATTAGAAAGATATTGTAGAATTAAAGATTCTGATGTTGGTATTTTCTATATAACACTACCTCAGTTGAAAAAATCTCTGTTTTTGTAAATTGTTAATGTTTAAAACTCTATGATTGTAGCATTAAGATTTTATTACCTTATTTATACATGTTATATACTCAATCTTGCCATCTCAGCATGACAGTTGTGATTTATTAAGTACACTTTTACTGTTAATGGGGTTATCCCGTAAATTTTTAAATAAATAAATGTTATCCGAGGGTTGCTCTATATTTCCGTCAATTCACCAGTATGCAGTAATAAGCGTGAAACAGCTGTCTGCATACTGGTGGATTGACAGAGATATAGAGCAAACCTCGTATATAGACTTTCATATGCAGCAGCATATAGGACCTGCACTCCTCTGGTGGCCAAGCCAAGTCTGCTGCTGTTTAGCAGCAATTTCTTTGGTTTGCCATTCAGGTACCAGATGGCGCACCGGCAGATCTTTTCTGTCGCCTGCTCTATAAATCCGTTTGTTAAAGAGACTTCCATGAATGAAGCATTAATTGTATGTTCTCACTTAACTACTACACTATTTTCTGTTATTGACATAATAAATATTTGAAAATGTTCCCAACATATTTATCTATTTGTATTTTTACCATATTTTAAAAAATTATTTTCAATTTAGGATTGTGACCCTCTACCCTGGTGATGTAATCCTCACTGGTACTCCTGCAGGAGTAGGAATGCACAGAAACCCTCCAGAATTCCTAAAACAAGGTGACCTGCTTGAGAGTGAAATTGAAGGGATTGGACGATTGAAGAACACTGTTATATGAATAGCAATGATTCAGACATGGTTATATTAACCCATTTTCTTATATTACAAATAGCTATATTTTTTCAAATACCAATATTTTTGCAACTTTGTGTTCTACCCTAGAGTTCTACTTATTACTTTGTGATAATAAAGCATTTACAATCAGCAATATCACTTTTCTTCTGGGGGAAAATAAGGCCTGGGCTTCATAGCAGTAACAGCAAATTCTTCCCGCGTATGATATGGTTCATATGGGTCTTCCACATAATACTTTGGTTTTTGCCAGTAAGGGCCAACCATTTTGTCCAACATCCAACTTTGAGTAGCATTGCAAAACACATGTTGTCTCAATCTACGCCTTCTCTGTGAGGACTTCTTCCATATTTTTTTATTTCTACCACATTTCGTTCTGATCCATATTCCCCAATTCAATCTGTAGAATTTTTCCAGCACTACTTTCACAGATTTTCTTTTGCCTTTACTCCACGAGTATTTTGTCAATGTTCTTGTTGGTTTAGTGGTGATTTGAGGCAAAGGAAGCAGCAGATTCTTTTTTTGTAAACTTGAACTTACAATAGAGCATAAAGTTCTGGTACACTGAGGAAATAGTATTGGTCGTTTCAAAGCAGTACTTATAATGCAATCTGGAACTGATTTTGAGGTCAATGTTGCGAATCTCGCGGCTGTAGCCGCTAAAGTTTTAAACATTTTTACGATTTTATTTTAGGGTTAAGAGTTAGCAGTTTAAGCACGGATTAAGTAACTGATGACATATGCCATAAGTCATCACAAGTTCACAACAGAAAGGGTTTTCACCACAAAACACGTACGGTTAGTTTTCACCACAGACCATAAAACAGAGTTTTCCAAGGAGGTTAGAACGGAGCCTTAGATGTGGCAACCTGGCTTAGCTGTCAAATAGTGGCCCTATAGTTTCAGAATAATTATTACATTTTATATGTATTAGAGTTCATCTCGGTTAATAAATTAAGAAAAATACTTTGTAGAACTACTACTACTACTAATACCACTTACATCTGATGTCTGTTTCATCACAGTCAGAGACTACAAAATAAAAATAAACGCAACCTGTTTCCTGCTGCCACTTCCACTTAAATGAACACTCAATTTACTTTGTAAATTGTCACTTGAGCTAGATAAATTCACTATTAGGTCACTGTGAAGCCATTCTTGCTGGTCTTGATTTCCCTTTCACTATCAAATCCTTTCGCAGGTATGCCCCAGGCCATGCCCAGATGAGTTCTATTAACTGTATTTTCTGTGATATTTAGGAGGTCCAGAAAACGTTATAGGTACCACATTGTGCTTTAAAATAGGTCTTATCCTTTGAAATCTTTGTCAATTATTGTCTTTATCCTTATAAATATAACCAGCCCTTCCGAGGAATACCTTTCACCCACTTCTGTTTATGTCCCTTATTGGACGCACAATTGCTAGTGCAACCTGGTACTACACACTTCGCAGGCATCTTTTTATCTTTATAGTTTCATTTGTGCAGGTAAATAAGTAGACACCCATTAAAAATCACCTTGCAACGTTCTTTTTAATCTGGAATAAGGTTATGTTGGGCCATGGTTTGGTAGTCCTCTACCCATGCCTCTACTGGGCTGCAACCTGGTACTATACGCTTTGCAGGCATCTTTTTATCTTTATAGTTTCGTTTGTGCAGGTAAATAAGTAGAAACCCATTGAAAATCACCTTGCAACGTTCTTTTTAATCTTGAATAAGGTGATGTTGGGCCATGGTTTGGTAGTCCTCTACTGGGCTGCAACCTGGTACTACACGCTTTGCAGGCATCTTGTTATCTTTATAGTTTCGTTTGTGCAGGTAAATAATTAGAAACAAATTAATAATCACCTTCCAACCATATTTGCTGCGCCTGGAAGAATACACATGACATGACATAATAACAAATGCAAACTGGGCCCCCAGATTCAGTGTTGCCATACCGCACGCCCGTTTGATCGTATAGGGTTGTTCCACATTACGGTTCGATCACCGTCGCAGAACTGTTTTCAACGTGCCCCGCCCATTTTGTGATTCTAGAATCAATTATTGGTTGGTCTGAGGTTGGTACGCTGGCGGAGCAACTAATCACCGTTTTTAGAACTGTAAAATGGGCGGGGCATGATGAAAACAGTTCTGGGACGGTGATAGAACCGTCATTTGGAACAGCCCTTATATGAATTAACTGTCATTAGCTGTTACCGAAAATGAATAACCACCAAAATATTTTTTTATATTTAGCATTTTTAAGACCAATCATTGTAAAACCTTGTGATGTACATAATGTTAAGGTCTGTAGCTTACGGTTGTAAAAGCCACAGTAGCAGGAAGGAACCAGGAATCACTTATCACAGGTAAATTTTGGTACATTTTTAGTGCCATTTGGTAACAGAAATGTCAGCCGCGCGTTCCGTCCTCTCTCTTTCCTTGTCTAAGGGTTTTCATGTCACTCACCCGAAAAATATAGTTCAACATTTGCACCATAGAGGTTACTAATACTGTAGTTGTAGTCAAAGACATCGAAGAAATTAACTAGACGTTTAATACTAACCATTTTCAAGTAGTATCCGACCGAAACGCTACTACCTTTGAACTGTCTGATGTTTAAAAAATTATTATTTTTGTTACATTGAAAGAAGTTGTTTAAAAAAATGGATGCTACTGATTGGCACTGGCCCCTCATTTCTTTTTTAGGTACATAAGTTATTTGACTGATGGTGTGCGTGTACTCGTATAGTGTAATTTCGTTTATTGCCGTATACAGAGTCTGTAATTTCTTGTAGATGCCACGGCATTTTGTTTTACTCTAAAAATTAGAAGAACTTAAAATGGTGTAGTACCAGAACATACAAGGCGTTTACGGAAACAGTGATCTGGATGCGGATCGATCAGTATAGTGGGTGTGGGACCCATGAACCCATGGATTAAACGAACATCGAACAACAAAAAAGTTAGTTTAAGAAGAAGGAATACTCTAATATCTTGTTATTATTGTTGACTCAAACGAAGGCGAAAGTGGAGCTCAATAGCTGTTCTTAATGACATAGGGAAGAACTATTATTATTGTTCTAATACAACTGTCGGGAATTATCTCTGAACTGATGTGATAAACAAAGGTTTTCAAAAACTCCGACAAATATGGTATACATACCTGGTACAGTGGTACATAACCTCGAATACAGATATGTACAATGAAGTGTCAATACCTATGGAATGGCCCCGTCCCGTTTAAACAATGTAACACTTTTGCGGACGACATAAGAAAGAGAGGTCGATGAGAGAGATAGAGCTAGATAGGGAAAAAGCATGCACAAGAAAGAGAGGTCAGTGATAGAGATAGAACTAGTCAGGGAAAAAGCACAGCCACCTACCTCCTAACTAGCTGTGTGGAGCATTGGCAAATCTTCTACCGTTTTCCCTGACTAGCGCTATCTCATTCTAGCTGCAAACGAGTGCACGCATGCCCCTTCCATAGGTATTGACACTTCATTGGATATGTATCTTTTGTGTGCAAACTTTTAGCTTTCAAATAGAAAATTGTAGTTATTTTAATTCGGAAATATCTAGTTACTAATTAGAAATTTCCACTTAGTATCTAGAAATTTCTACTTACTAAGTAGAAATTTCAACTTAGCATCTAGAAATTTCTACTTAATAAGTAGAAATTTCAACTTAGTATCCTGAAATTTCTTCTCAGTTATCTAAAAATTGTCACTGATTTCTTAATGTACGTGGCCCCTCAGGACAAGGAATTCTGGTATAGTCCACCGTGACTCCACCCCATATACTACCAAACCATAACTTATTAGTGATCACGATCAGGACTGATGGTTGAGCGAGAAATGTCTTTTCAATGAGAGAAAGATAAACACCACACAATTTTGTTTGGTAAAAGACTAGTTGGATATTTTGATCCGGTCACAAGATAGGGGGCTATTTGAGGAGCAGACTTTCAAAGTGCATTTAGTCCAAATTTTTCAAATTTGACATGCATGTGGCGCTGTATTTCTGTGATCAAACACATACTCACTTTGTGAAACAAAGATCAGACAAAATGCATTTAGTCTCTGTGCTATTACGTAGGAAATCATACCTAGACAAACAAACTGATTCAAATCCAGTCATATAATACTTTCAAAGTGCATTTTGTCCCATAACCATTTGACTGTGATTTTATTTTCTTATATTGTACGAAACTCAGACCGGGAGTAGAAATAGATAGCTACAATACGTGAAAAAACTGTGGCAAGCTAAATGGAGACGACGAGCACAAAAACGGCGTAGAAGTTTTTGAATGCCTTGAGAATTATGAGATGATTTCGAATTTTTGTTTTTGCAACTTGACAATGAAACTCAAATTACATTTTGTCCAGAAATGACAAACTAACTGCATCATGTCCTCTAAAGGCCAACAAACTGCCTTATGTACAACAGTTTTTTTCATGTTTCCAACTCCAAGCTGTTTTTCATGTTTCTTTTACCAAATTTTGCGATTGAGTACTATATACTATGTACCATAATATCATTATATCCAAACCAAACCATTTTTTTCGCTATGGTTTGGTTTCTTTGTTCTTTGCTTCTTCTGAAAATTTCTAATAATGGACAAAATGCAATTTGAAAATCTTCTACTGTGTTCTACTGTCTGCTGGTCTGCTCCTTATTTATCCCCGCAAGTATTGTATTTGTTTGTAATATGACTGTCTGCATTTCTGTAGAGTGTCTTTGGACAATCTGGTAACTTTTCTAGGGGTGCCAACATGAAAACTAACTACATATAACCTCAAACTTCAAAAATGGAAACAAATGATATACTTTCCAAGATTTTTGACACGTTCGAAAAATAACTTGAAATCTCGAAAACGACCCTCCAATTCTCCAGAAAATCACCGATCTCCCAAAAATTATCAGTGGCCGTGGAATCGACAGAAAGTTTAGGCAAATTTAAAACTTAAAACCCCAAGAATCACCCCATATTCGACCAAAGTGTGATATGACGGCCCGATACTTTTGAAAGTCGGGGGTTTCCTAATACATTTTCAGTTCCCTTTCGCCCCCCAAGTGGCTGTTCCAAAAATGTTTAGAATGTTATTGAAAGCACCACTCAAAAAAACAATATGGGTAAGTACTGTTATATATTGATCAATTTTTACATCTACATTTTTCAATTTACCTGTTATGTCATCAGTGTTGATGCTTTAATCATTGATAAAATAAGATCTTACAGGTAAAGGGCATAATTATGGAGAATATTAAAGAAGTTTCGTTTAAATTTCCCATGGTAAATTGTTAATATATTTCTGTAAAGTATGTACCTATAGTTTCATCCTAACCTGTTTCTTAAATTCCCATGCTTTTTCTTCAAAGAAATTAAAATTATGATATTGAGTTATAAGTTTTAATTGAAAAATATATACAGAAAAAGAATTTTTAACAATAAGTGATGATAGCTTATCAATATGCATCATTAAGAAAGGCGTCAACTTTATACCATCTATTTTTTTGCTGTTTCTGGATTATGGTCACTTCTATTTAAAATAAGGATTATTTAATTATAAAATAGCTTAGCTCTTAGCTTAGATTTGTGCAGGCTTTTAATTACTGCAGTTCCATATAGTCTAATAGTCATGTGACCATAAGGTTTTGCTGAAAATGACAAAATCATGCATAGTGCCATTTGAAAGTGAGTACTTAAAGTATCTGATTTATAAAAGGAATTTAAACATTTTATTTCCTCAAGTTCATATCTGTAGGTGCTTACAACTTTTGATTATTTTTGCAGTTTCTTAACTACAAGTTAGAAGTAATAATCTTGGGAATAAACGAGTTAATAATACACTTATAAACATATATTGGCTTTTGGTAAGCTACTTTTATCTTGTTACTTTATGTTTTATTGTATTTTGGTATGACAGGCACAGAATCCATTCGTTTTTATAATTGGTGATTTATCACACAATTTTTAGAATGTACCAGTAATTTACCAATATATTATGCTGGTGGCCACAAAGCAGGTACAGTTACTGGTTGCCCCTTATTGTCCCTATGGAAACAAAAATCAACTAATTGCCATTTGACACTTGTTCGCCTGATAATCTTCCCATGTTTGACTCAGGAGATTTCTTGACATTACATATTATTTTGGAAAATAATAATACTGATGGATTCAAAGTCAAAGTCAAAAGTCTTTATTCAGGTGATCATCTAAATGATGACATTGAATGTGTCAAATTACAAAATATTTTTTTATTTTATTTTATTTATATTTATAACTCAGTTACATAATGTTTATGATATCTGTATTAATTACATAAATATATGTACATATTGATATCAAATATAAATATACAGTACAAATAACAGTGGCCCCAGTATGTAGCCCTATGGCACACCTGTGCTCAAACTGAGACTATAAACTTTCACTTATTCCATCAATAGTAGCATAGTGCTTTCAAAAGCCTTACTAAAATCAAGCAAGTAAAATTGTATAAGTTCTGTTTCATTGTTTCTGTCTATTCTTTTATTTGCTCTCTATGTTAAATTAGACACAAACCTTTCCAAAGGAGTCTCATGGCAGCTAAGTTGATTATAGGTTAGGGCTATAACATGTGCATTTCAGTATTTCCAATTTCTATTCTTTGTTAATTGTGAGGTTTGATATAAATTCTTAATCATTGATACAGTGTAATACGCAATATTCATCTTTTTATATAATTATGATGATATTTTCAAGTTTTGATTAAGATTAAGGATAAGTGAGGGGTTCTATTCCGAAACTTGCATTATCCACTTTTTATGAAAAATGAGATAGCAATATCTACATCTTATTATGAACAGTTACCTATGTGATGATCCACTTTAAACATGTCAAAAATTCCCTCATCCTATGTTAAAAACATGCAAAAGATGCTGCATCATTCCATAACTTGCCTTATCCATCGCCTATATCATTCCAAAAATAGCTTTATCCAGAAATTCGGCATTTGTGTGGCGTGATTGAACTTTGTTTTTACACATCAGGCGACCAAATTCAGAGCTATTTGACTTGCTGTTGAGTAAAGAAGACATAGTATTATTGCAACAGTGTTTTCAGAAAAAAAAATTTTTTTTGGTCACAATATTGATAATGAATCTTTTTGTTTACCTGTCAAACAAGGTAAAGGAGGAGATTTAAATTATTTTCATTAAATTAATATAAATATTACTCTTATGACACTTTTTATCATTCCACAACTTGCCCTAATCCAAGCTAACACGTCAAAACTCACCTTATCCATTTTATTATTGTAAATATCTCCAACATGAAGAAACTAAGATTTGAATCAGTACTGAAATACTACCCCCATTGTGATAATGCCTCCACTTGTCAATTTTTGGTTACCTTATATTTCTGTACTTCCATCAAAAGGTTTTTCACCCTTTGTAAAGAATTATTCCAAGTGAACAAGATGAGTTTTGGAATGGAACCCCTCCTGATGCAATATTTTTTGGACTGTAACATGGATAAGAGCCAGACTCCTTTGCAGTCTCTATATAGTAATGTGCTGGTTGATTGTGCTAACATGCAGAAGCCATAAGAATAAAAGAAAGAAATCTTTCCAAAAATATGATCTAATAAAGCAATTTGAAGGTCAGAACGCTACTGCTTGACACATCATATCCTTTGTATTTGAATCACAGTGAAGGCGTTGGTCAAGCTACATAATATGTCAGTTTATGCTAAGCCTGCAGTGTACCATGGCCGGATCAACTATGGAAATAAAGGGGCTTGCAACGGCAGACTTGTCCCCAAGCCTATAATTTGCCTAGCAGCGGCTGGTTTTTCCCAACGCTGGAAGACCATATCGACTGGTCTATAAATCACTCGTTGGCGAGCGTCGATTGGTCGCTTTGAATCCAACGGTTTTCGATGGAGACACAGAGTCTTCTTTTGTTCACATAACCGGAGCTGGAGTCAGTTTCCGATTGACCAACCGACCATCCACCACCGAGCTGGCTGCCTAGTAGTGACTAGTGACCATCCCTGGGACCTGGCTTAACATATAGCAGTTGCTAAACCTAGGTAACTTTTCCTTTCTTGGGGTAGTCAAACAAAGGGGATGGGGTTTTGCTCTGAATCGGGCGATATTAAATAAGCTATAATGCTTGCATCCTGGTTTCCCGTTTTTGGGGTTTTACTACTCACGACGCCACGCAACAGTCGGCCATCTTGACCGCCGAGGTCCACCTTCCCGTTCCAGAGACTAAATAACAATCCTACGGGGGCAGTAGCAAAAGGGGCTACTGCAATAGCCACAGGGGACAGCTGTCGCTGAGGCGCTGTCCGAAATCCTACGGGGGCAGTAGCAAGGGGCTGCTGTATTAACTCTTTGAAAGGAGGCAGCTGACGCAGAGGCGCTGCTGTGTTCACAATCCCACGGGGGCGGTAGCCACTGTAGCCAGGGAGGCTGCCGTATTCATCTGTTTTTTTCCAAAAGATAAGTTTACTTTATAATTTAACTGCCAGTGGTTTTCTAAATAACCTTTATGTTATTGCTACAGATAGTTTGTGAATTCGTTTGTTGTATTTTTTGCTGTTTTATACTTTATTCCCGCATTCGTATATATTTACAATTTAAGCAACTTATTAAAAGGTGAAGAAATATATATATTTTGTCGATTTTATACCTGATTTATGTGCACATATTTACAATTTAGATCAATTTATTAAAAGGTGAAACAAATATATGACACGTTTTATTTCTCATTTAATCCCTTGGATTCACGGACCCGAGGTGCTCTTCTAGCACAACCTTGGCCCGTCACAACTGGCGCCCGAGCATAAAAAATATATATTTTTTTCACCTTTGCCCATTATTTTTAACATTACATTTCAACTTATTTCACGATAACCATTTTGGTACAGTACTACTACTATTTATCACTGCTTATTTTTCATATCGTTCATTGGTAAAGATTTTGTGAATTTCAATTGTCATTTTTCTCAGTCAACCGATCTGGTACATTAACATTTTAATCCTTTTTTTCTTCCTTTTTCAATTTATTGAATTTTCTTACTCGCATAAATAGGGATTTAGTGGGGCCCGTTGCGGATGTAACTTTACGTAATTGTTGTTTCCTTTTATGTAAGGTTGGTCTCGGTACTTATATATAAAAAAAAAACTTGTTCTAAGATCATTGCGTGTGTGCGTTGATACGCACGTACATTAATAGTTGGACATTTAAAAAAAAATAGAAAATATTAAATATCGTTTATGAGATTTGTGTGTAACATTTATTGTTTGTGTTAATTGGTGACGCTTATATAAAAAAAATATCTGTAAAGCGTAATTTGATTATTCACTGCGACTTATAGCTCTATCTATATATATATATAAAAAAATTTTTTTGAATTCTGTTACTTGATTTGTGTTAAGATTTATTGTTTGTATGTTTAATTAGCGTCGTTTGTTAAAAAAAAAAATCTGTAAAGAAAACCACAGCATAGGACTTAAATATATAAAAAACATTCCAGGTAACACATTCCTAAAATCGGCAAACATCTACGAACTGCTGCCAGTACAGGTCCTGGCGTGCAACTCTTCCCAGCCCACTCAACCCATAAGAGCTCTGGGTGACATTGGCCCCGTTCCCACCCGTCAACAGCTGTCGGAGGAGATATTGGTGAGGAGGTTGATTTTTTTTGTGGCTCCATTTCATTTTAAGGCCCACTTAAATTGCACCACCACGCTATTATTAATTTACACATAACAAATTTCAATTAGTATTTACCTGCAATTTCCAAGTTCACTGGTATATAAAAACAAAATTTACAAATTAATTATCCAATTTGTATCCTATACATATCTAATTTGCGTCAGCTAACGTATACATCAGATCAGAGCAGATTTAACAATTTATTACCACAACATTCATTTCAGAAACGTTATATACATAGACACATTTTTTTTGCTCTCAACATATACCTCAGTATATTCAATTTTCCGAAATTTCTCGGATAAATCCGTATAAATATATTTCTCGGACAAAGCCATCAGTAAAAAAAAGGGTCACATAAATTTACCTGCTCTGGAAACTACGATTGACAAAAAAAGGAGGTCATTATTTCTATACATTTATAAACACATAGAAAGGATATATTTTTCTTTGGGTATAGACAGTAAATTAGTTTAAACATACATTGCCTCTGCTAGCACTTAGATAAATTTTATTCAGTTTCTGGTGAAATCTGCGGAATTTTTTTTTTCTTGCTTCGAATTTATTACTATGTCGAACAACGAGGGAACTGCTCAGCACGGCGATAACGCCAGTATAGGTGAAAAACAAAGATCGCTTTTACAATCCAAAACAGGTACCATTCCTAAAGATATGAGGTATGAACTTAGGTACAAAGAACATAGACATGCAGAACTGGACAAAATGAGAAATATTCAGGTTACAGAATTATCAGAACAAAACAGCACAGACAGCGAAGAAGATGCAAGGAAGCTGACTACACCCAAAAATGTCATGAGCAAACACCGATCACTTGGGGAGGTATCAAGCCACGACGAAGAGGACAAGTCAACAGTGAGAAGACAACAAAGGAAATCTATAACATCACCGCGATGTAGAAGAAGTCTGTATTCACACCCAGCACCACAGGAAATAGAACATCGAACTCAACAGCAAACATTCGAAGAAAGATCAGGACAACATCAATATCCTGTTTTGTACAGACTGCCTGTGGATATGAATTCACAGCCAACATTTAATGGCACAAGCAGCATCAATCCTTTGGAGTTTGTCAAAAGACTGGAAATCTGGATGGAAGATCAGAACATACAACCTCACGAATATTTAAACTATGCCAAAAGAAGCCTCAGAGGATCGGCAAAACTGTGGATGGAAGTATTATGCAGCAATTTGTACACGTACAGTGATTTTAAGGCAAAATTTCTTCAAAAATACTGGAGCCGCGAAAAACAACAAGAAGCACTCTTCAAAATTTATAATGGAAGATTTTTAGCATTAGCCAACATGAACATGTCAGCATATTTTCTCAAGATGCTCAAGCAAATAAAAGAAATTGAAATACTTACTTTAGAAGAAGGAGTCAACTTGATCATCAAACATTTTCCACTACATATATCAAGATTACTAGCAACAGTGTACCCCAAAACGCCAGAGAAGATATTTGAAGTCCTGGAAGATTTTGACATGCTAGAAGACAGTCATCGTTCTAAGTTAGAGAGACCACAGGGATATAGAAGACCCGGTGACATGCTACCAGAACAAAGAAATTTCAACTTAAGGAGAGAAAGAGAATGGAAAACGCCGCAAGAAGCTCGACATTCTCCCAGAAGCCAAGAGACGTATCCAAGGAGAGAACAACCATACAGACTGGACAAGTATCAGGAAAACAGAAGCCACGAACAGTACAGAACAACATCTACTTTCAGCAAAAGAAAAGATAACTACACGCCTGCAAAACCTACAAACACGAGAGAAAATGGATATCAAGAAAGGTACAGTAAACCAAGACAAGCATACAATGTAAGCACGATACAAAAGGAGAGCGACTACAGATATAACATCGAGTCACTGGAAGACAATTTGGAAGCCTATTCTAAACCGAGACATCAAGAAGATGAACAACACGACACAAACCAGAAGCCATCGCTACCAGTACAACAGCAGTACAACTTAAATAAGATCACAGTTACAGCAGACGTGCATCAACCTACCATCAAAAGATCTGAACCACAATGTCATACTATCTTGGTTGATTCGGAGGAAGAAACAGAAGCAAATAAAACGACGGTACCCTTTATCAAGGCTTTAGTGAACGATATTCCAACAAAAATTCTAATAGATACAGGTTGCCTGGTATCTTGCATATCACACGAATTTTTTGAAAGTTTAAAAACTAAAAGCTCAGCCATTATGTCACTACCAGTTACAGATGTCAAAATCATAGGCGCGACAGGAGGTAAAAGTAAAAATATAAGATTACAAGTTTATCTGAAATTTAATATCGATAATCATATCTTTCACTTAGTATGTCTCGTTGTGCAAAATTTGATACACAATGTAATTTTCGGCATTGACGGTTTATATAAAATTGGAGGTATGATAAATTTTACAGAGAAAAAAACTTATTTTGAAAAACCATGCGATACCGTTTATAGCGCATATCAAGACAAGAAAACCAGCTAGTATATTGTCAGATAATGGTACAAAGTTTATGTCAAAACTATGGTCAAAATTCCTGCAACATCATAACATCAGAAACCTACACTGTAGCATTAGACACCCTGCCAGTAATCCTAGCGAGCGAGTCATGCGCGAACTAGGTAGATTACTTAGAGTTTTATGTTCCACAAAACATCCAACATGGGCGAAATTTATCAAAAGGATAGAGTTATTGATTAATTGCGCAACAAGCGAAAGCACGGAGCTCGAACCAATAGTTCTAGAGAAAAATATCCACCCCGAGTTTGAGGTTCGAAAGCTGTTAAAAATACCAGATGATGGTGATAATGCGGTAAATTGTCAGATAGTAAGACAAAAGTTACTCTCAAAGGCGGCAAAAAGACAAAGCAAACATGACAATAAACAAAAATTAAAAAAAATTGAGGTTGATCAATTGGTCTGGCTGAAAAGTAACAATATGTCATCAGCAGACAATCATGAGATAAAAAAATTATTCCTTCTATACGAAGGGCCACATCGAATCAAGGAAATCGCAGGGCATAACGCCTACCTCCTGGAAAATCCACAGACAGGTGTGGTAAGGGGGGTGTTTAATATAGTTAACTTGAAACCATATAAATCATAGGAAATAGGATTTTAAGGGGTAGTTGATAGACTAGATTATATACTTAAATTTTTTTTTCTTCTTTTTTTTTTCTGGTTTTTGTTAAAGCGAATGCATCCTTGGTGGTCTGCATTTTAGTGGGGCTATGTGGTGGAGTTACAATGAATTGACATCCTACCAATTTTTTTTCCTTTCAGCAAATTATAAAGAAATAATATCCCTGACGCTCCTTATTTATTTATAATTTAGTGGGGCTATGCAACGGCAGACTTGTCCCCAAGCCTATAATTTGCCTAGCAGCGGCTGGTTTTTCCCAACGCTGGAAGACCATATCGACTGGTCTATAAATCACTCGTTGGCGAGCGTCGATTGGTCGCTTTGAATCCAACGGTTTTCGATGGAGACACAGAGTCTTCTTTTGTTCACATAACCGGAGCTGGAGTCAGTTTCCGATTGACCAACCGACCATCCACCACCGAGCTGGCTGCCTAGTAGTGACTAGTGACCATCCCTGGGACCTGGCTTAACATATAGCAGTTGCTAAACCTAGGTAACTTTTCCTTTCTTGGGGTAGTCAAACAAAGGGGATGGGGTTTTGCTCTGAATCGGGCGATATTAAATAAGCTATAATGCTTGCATCCTGGTTTCCCGTTTTTGGGGTTTTACTACTCACGACGCCACGCAACAGTCGGCCATCTTGACCGCCGAGGTCCACCTTCCCGTTCCAGAGACTAAATAACAATCCTACGGGGGCAGTAGCAAAAGGGGCTACTGCAATAGCCACAGGGGACAGCTGTCGCTGAGGCGCTGTCCGAAATCCTACGGGGGCAGTAGCAAGGGGCTGCTGTATTAACTCTTTGAAAGGAGGCAGCTGACGCAGAGGCGCTGCTGTGTTCACAATCCCACGGGGGCGGTAGCCACTGTAGCCAGGGAGGCTGCCGTATTCATCTGTTTTTTTCCAAAAGATAAGTTTACTTTATAATTTAACTGCCAGTGGTTTTCTAAATAACCTTTATGTTATTGCTACAGATAGTTTGTGAATTCGTTTGTTGTATTTTTTGCTGTTTTATACTTTATTCCCGCATTCGTATATATTTACAATTTAAGCAACTTATTAAAAGGTGAAGAAATATATATATTTTGTCGATTTTATACCTGATTTATGTGCACATATTTACAATTTAGATCAATTTATTAAAAGGTGAAACAAATATATGACACGTTTTATTTCTCATTTAATCCCTTGGATTCACGGACCCGAGGTGCTCTTCTAGCACAACCTTGGCCCGTCACAGGCTGGAGCCCCGGGCCCCGCGGTTTAGTGGGGCCCCGCGAGGGCTATATTATGTTATTATTATTTATTATTATGTTATGTTATTCATAAAGGCCCCTTAAGACTATAATAGCCCCGGGCCCCATAAAACCTCAATCCAGCTTTGCAGTGTACAACAGACGTTTAGCAAATTCTATGGTTTAAGCGCAGCTTAAGCCGTAACATAATCTTGCATTGTACTACCGGTCCTAAATAATATTTGCATATTACCAAATGAAAGTATTCTGGTATGAACAAGTCTTGAAAGTCAACACTGATACTGTACCTTTATGTATAAATAAAGATGAATTTTCATCTCTTACTTTCGTTTTTATCTCTCTTTCTATGTGTGGCCAGCAGCACAATGATTGAGCAATGGCAAAACATATTAATTAAAAATCAACATTTAACCATATTTGAAAATTCATCTTATATAGTTTTATTCATAAAAAAGGCGTACAAGAATTAGAAAGAGAATGACCAACGTCATATTTGAGTAAAACCAGCTGTCATCAGTGATTAGGTTATTAAAAATGTCATCTATTAGTATGGGGTCAATAAAATAAATATATTTGAGAAATTATATTAACAGAATAGATGAAAAAATTTAAACAACAGTAATCACGGACACCTTGAAAATAAAATCTAATATTTGGTCATTTGACCATGTTTTCTATAACTTGATTTAATCTATTTGGCATTGAGTCAATTATATTTGATATTGCATTTTGCAAGTTCCTCCCAGCATTCTTGGATCTTTACCCATAATTCATTTGAATTTTGAGGTAAAATTTTGCTTATACATTTTTTTAACAATTATGTTCCAAATATTTTCGATGGGATTCATATCGGGACTACAGTCAGGAACATTTTTTTTGCTGCTGGTCGGTTTTTTAGTTCGGATTCTCTGACCCTTCTAGTACATGTAGGCTGTGAACCAGGAAATTCTATTTAAATAACCACTTGTCTCGCCGTTCCAAATGGATTTGACCTTAGGTACCCCAAAAAAGCTTCATTCTGTTCAGGGTTTGAAACTCTGTAGCGACCTGAACCAACTTTTCTTTTTACTGATTTCTCTTGCTTCCAGCGTTGTTTAATTTCTAATATATTTTTTTTTCATTTCTGTTGGAGAACTGCGCCTCTTCACGAATTTTCCAAC
Organism: Callosobruchus maculatus; assembly: GCA_951848785.1. NCBI lineage: Eukaryota > Metazoa > Arthropoda > Insecta > Coleoptera > Chrysomelidae > Callosobruchus > Callosobruchus maculatus. The sequence goes on from CATOUR010000296.1 coordinate 10,719,010, forward strand.
CTCCTTCAATTTTAACCACTATTTGAGCTTTCATTATTTCAGATAACTGACGTGGCATTTTTATTTTTTAAATTTGTCAAACACTGCCATGCATGGAATTTACAATAACGTCTAAAAGTTGGCTGGCATTAGGGTACTTGCAGAAAAAAATATGTCGTTTACGCGTTCCTTAGAGCCTAGTAAACATGACAAAATCATTTGTTTGGTTTTTTGGAATCGGCTGTGAGAGATATTTCAAAAATTAATTATTTCAAATGCCCGAAAATACCGCGCAAATAACCTCTGACGTCAGTGATATCGTATAGTGATGGGATGTAAAGTATTGATATTCGATATAGATACCCAGTGCTAACCTAACATTTTGACATTGATCATGATAACCACAAAACACAGTCACACACAAAAGTACAAAAGTCAAAAGAATAAAAGTTAGGGTAGATTACTAATTCACTTTGTAGGGTTGGGCTTGAATTAGATTCTATCTTTGGATTCATTCATAATGGGATGCGCCGAAATAAAATGATGGCTTCGATTAGTTGCGAATCTCGGTCACAAAGAGGATGAACTGTGATACCTATCAGTTATAAAAATGTATTGCAACGAAAATGCTAGTGGGTTAATTGCCTGTTTCAAATAAGTATCAATAAATTGAGTCACATTGTGAAAGAATTCAGATCATCTCTAGTCGAATGCGCAGTTGGCAAACCTGTAACAGTATCGATTGTCGATATCGATAAGATACCTGTGACGTCAGCCCTTGTTTTAAGTCACGTGGAAACATTTGAATGTCCTTATTTTATTTTGCAGTTATCTTTTTTGGCCGTCAGTAAAATAATGTTTTTTGTTTCCTACTGCATCTTGATATGGTTTTCTTTACGCTACGTATACTCCCGAGGCGATTTCACGACCTCTGCAAGTACCCTTTCTTGTACGCCTATTTATGAATATAACTGTACCCATCTTTTCATTTTTTTTATTCAAATTGTCGCATTTCTTGTTGACGCTACATTTTCAACTTTTTTATAGACAAAACTTCCACCTTCAACCCAAAGCACAGTCACCTGCCACACCCTTTATAGTCAGCATCTAGTTCAATGTCAAAACAAGCTGAAGCAGCCAAATCATGTTGGACAGTTGCAAATAGTTAGGAATTACAGCAGCCATGAACACAAATCATCAGGCGGGGGTGGAGGAGGAATCCTGCTCGCTGTTGGGGCATTAATTGTCAGTGGAGGCGCAGCTCTCGTCTACGCCCACTATGATCCTGACTTCAGGAAAACTCTTACTGGGTAAGTATTCTTCAGTGTTACCAGATTTAAATTGAACAATATGCTAAACGGCTCGCTTAAATTCTGCTAAAGTCTGCTAACTTTTATTTTTTTTATGCCAAAATTCTGCAGACCTATTAAGTCAGTTATTCGTATATTCGGTTATCCTGCACTTTAGGGGCACCACGCATCAAAATATGTGACCATTATGCCATTATCTGACTTCGCGCACGACCGATCTCTCCAATTTGGAGGCGTCGTTGCCACGTTTTTGTCTAATTGATATTGTTCATATTCGATATTGGATGTATGGCGAATATCTGAATCTTGCGCAAACCATTGGTCCTTACGTGGGTTCCAAGTTGCCAGCATAGCAAGAAGAAATCATACATTATTTATGAATGGTAGAGTTTTTTATCATTTCTGGCGTTCTACCCAAGTGAAACGCAGATAATTTGTTAATGTCTAATCCTGCTAATTTTCTGCGGAGATACAATTCTGCTGAAATCTGCTATATTTTCAATTCGGCGAGACAATCTGCTAGACCCTAAATTTTGGACCTAATTCTGCGAAAATCGCAGAATTCTGCTAAATCTGATAACACTGGTATTCTTGGTTAAACCGGAATGGGGGTCGAAAGTAGTGTCAAACGACTCGGTTTGACGTCCTTGAATCATGGCCGACTCTACTCACTAGGCCGGTGCATTGAAATATGGCAACACTGAATAGCGGGCCGAGCTTTTATTTGTTTTTAAGTCGTTAGTGTAACCTTCCAGAGTAAAAAAGAAGATTGGAAGGTGATTTTTAATGTGTTTTTAATTATTTACCTGCACAAACGAAACTATAAAGATAAACAGATGTCTGCAAAGTGTGTAGTACCAGGTTGCATTAGCAATTGTGCTACCAATAAAGGACATATTAGGGTGTTCAATTTTCCTCAAGACGAGCATTTCAAACAGAAGTGGGTGAAAGGTATTCCTCGTAAGGGCTGGTTATATTTATAAGAATAAAGACAATAATTTACAAACATTTTCAAGGATGAGACCGATTTTAAAGCGCAATGTGGTACCTACACAATGTTTTCTGGACCTCCGAAATATCACAGAAAAATATAGTTCTAATAGAACACATCTGGGCACACCTACGAAAAGATTTGATAGTGAAGGGGAATCAAGACCAGCAAGAATGGCTTCAAAGTGACCTAATAGTGAATTTTTCTAGCTGAAGTGAAAATTTACAAAGCAAATTGAGTGTTCATTTAAGTGGAAGTGGAAGTGGCAGCAGGAAACAGGTTGTTTATTTTTATTTTGTGGTGTTTGACTACGATGAACCAGACATCAGATGTAGGTGGTATTAGTATCAATGAATATAGACATTCCTTTAAATCAGTAAATCATAATTTGTTGGTGAGATGAGGAACTATTTTAACTTTTACAACCTGATCTAACATCTAACTTGGGATCTAACTGGAAGAAACTTTGACTGTACAGCAAAATTTTCTCTTATTCTACCAATATATTATATTAGATAATACCAAAAAAAGCTTTCCGGTCAAGTCAAAAGCAAAATATACTTTCAGTAAAAACAAAGTAAACTGGTTCAGTGATCATCTAAAGAGGCTAAGGGACACATTACCTTTTCTAATTGGAGTCAAAGACAGAGTCAGAAATTTGGTATCAAATCAATCTGTGAAACAATATAAGGCAGGCGCAAATTAGAAAAAGCGAATTAATTAACAAATCAAACAATAGCAAAAGATGTGGCAAATTATCAAAAACCATTCAGGCAAAACCGTTAATAGCCAAACACATACTAAAATGAATGCAAATGATTTTAATAATCATTTTGTAAAAATTACATAGAATATAACTAAAAATTTGGAAAAAGCAGACAAAAATCAACAGTAAACAGTACAGTTTAATTTCAGATCTGTTTGCTATATTGATACCCCTGAAACTATAGATGATTTGAAACAAAGCTCTAGCAAAGATCCATATAATAATAATAATAATGTTTATTCACAGCATAAAGAAAACAAGAAACAAGTAAATGCAATTCGTATGTGCTGCAAAAAGGACTGAAAACATTCACTGAATGATCAAAGTTCAGCCCTGGATTAGTCATAAAAATATTTTGTTGACTGATGGGCTATTAATATCTATTTTCAAATTTGCTGCGGAAAATAAAACGATACTATAAATAAATAAACCGAAAGAAAGAAAAAAAAACGAAACAATATGTAACCTTTTACTGGGTTAGTTTCACAGACTATGGGATTACTATTGAAGTAATCAAAACTATAATAAATCTATTTTATGTCCCATTAAGAAAATGAATAAATTGATGCATTTTGCATTGCGTTTTCCCAGCATGGCAAAAATATCGGGCACTGTTCTAGAGTAACATCGGCAACTATATTAGGGTCTTATTCATAGTCGATACTTAAGGGTCCCTTAATACTTGAGCAACCCTTAAGTAAGGTTTTGTGATTCGACGGCTACCTGGGGGTCCCTTACGTAGGCGCCCTTGAGTAATATTCAAGTAACGAAATATCAACATGACATTTCGTTGTAGTCAAGGCGAATTTGTAGGTTAATTTTGGAGTACGGTGTTGTCAGTTTCTGTCACATCCGAAAAAATGTCCGGACAATACACGAAATACTGGCACAAAACAAAAAGAGATAACAGAAAACATCAAAATGCGTAGGCATAGGCCTCAGAGTAACAACTGAACATAGAGGTAGTAAACGACTTATTCTAATAGGCCGACACTTTACGCTATATTGTCTACCAGATACGGTAATCATAATTGTTTATTATCGTCTTAATTGTATAGTATTCAGAAATATTCCATTCTACGTTAAAAAATACGGTATTTTGATGGTTCAGGAATGATTACAGCAAAATCCATAGATATGTTGACCTCTACTGCGTTACTGCATATTTCTTCATCATAAACGCAAATTCTGAAGTCTTGCATAACTTTGAGGAGCTGGCAACGCCGCATGCGCTCGATTTTCAAACGGTTGCTTTATTTACTGTTTGTGCGTCTTTTATGCTTGGTCAGTAAAATCGAATTTGCTATTTGTTGGTAACTGTAGTGAAGCTTTACGGACTTGCTGTGCTATATTCGAGTGCTGTTTAATAGTTTTTCGAGATGACACTCAAAAAGTGCAGTATTTGTAACATGGGTTGCATTTTGCATTGGAAGAATTTTCAGATTAGTTGGCGTTAAACATTGTTTACAATTTAAACTGTCACTGCGAGGTCACAGCTGATCAATGTTTGGAGGCTGAAGTGTCAAAGATGATGGCTTTGAGCACGCCATGCTGAAGTGGTTTGTTTACTACCTCTATGTTCAGTTGTTACTATAAGGCATAGGCATAACAAATTGACTTACATTTGAAATATGACAACGCCGCCAAATTAATCCCGCCGTCTGGTAGATGTTGTCTAAGTACTAAAATGAACGTTGTCATCAGAATATTGAGCCAGGATGTAGTTGGTGCTAATTTGGTCTGAGGTAGTATCAATAATAAGCATCAAGAGTATTGTAGATTAAAAACTGTGCTTCCACTTCGGTCTGGACTTCCTGAGGCATCCATTTTCATAATAACAAAGAAGGTGTTTTTAACACACACTAATAATTAGATTTTTTAAAATGCATAATTTTGTTTTTACGTCAAAGTTAAATTCTTTTTCTTTGAATAAGGTTTCTAAAAATCTTGAATATTAAAATTCAAGCTTTGTTATTCATTGTTATTTGAGGCATTCAGCCTGTGGAGACTATTTGGTGGTCACAGTCAAATACTACATCGATCTAAAAATTGACGCGGTTTGATAGATATCCACCTTGCAGACTTGCTGTGTTATTTTGCAGTTATGTACCAATAACAGACAGTGTAATCAGAGTGTTGTTCCAAGAAGATGCCAGTGTAACTCAGGGCAACATTCTCAAAGAAGGATATACCAGTATAAAAAGCTCGGTGGTAGGATTGATTGCAGGTGACCAGCAGTCTAAAACTAAAGGTGGAAAGGTACCACCTCCAGAACCACAAGAATATAAAGGTAACCGTTAATTTTTTCTATTCAATAGCTTAATGTTGCGTTTTGCTCATATTTTTCAGTTAATAACTCCAAATACATGTTTTGTTTAAAATACAGGGTGTCCAGTTAGTGTGTAATTCTTCGATATCTCGCAAGGTATACCTGATACAAAAAAATGTCAAATACAAAAGGTATTTAGTTACTTAAGACGCATATTCTAAAAATATTTTAAAATATACAGGGTGTTGCGGGAAAGTAGAACAGTGATCAACTTGATTTTTTTATATGGAACTATAACTTTTTCTTAAATTTTTCTAGTTTCCATCATTGATATCTATTCAACCCTAAAATATTTTTGGGATCGATTGCGACGTTGCCAAGTTACAAATTATTTTCTATTAATTTCCAGATTTGCAAGGTCGCAAGTAATACGTCCAAATTGATATATTCCTTTAACTTTTCTCAATAATATTATACAGCGGGTTACTTGAATATTAAGTGGATATTATTTTGGATGTTACCAGCAATTTGTATCTACAGAGTGTTTTTGGTAGAATTTTAAATTACGGCAATTTGAAGGTCATTCTTCTTTGTTTTTTAAATGTAACACCCTGTATGTTTTATTTTAAATCGAAATATCTACTAATACCCTATCTCGTCTTGTAATTTTTTTTTCGCGTTTGCGGCGTTGCCAAGTTATACATTATTTTTCCAAATTTTTAAACAAATATACCCGATTTTAATTTATTTTAAATAGAATCCTCTACTTATTTTTATTGCAATGAATTGCACAAGTCGAATTTAGTAAGATCTCACGATTTCAAAATTTTGTTTCTATTAATTACTGAGATACGGCAACACCGTCACAGCTGGAGAGGTGAAATTGAATACTTGGGGGTTTTTGAACATACAGAATTCAAAAACGCTAACAGCAGTGTTGTCAGATTTACCAATTTTAGGTCATAATCTTGAATGGAATGCCCTATTTATGAAGTCTAACGTAAAAGTGGCAAATCTGACAACACTGATGGACGATGGCTGCGGAAGCCTTACACAGAAGATTAGCCTTTCAAAAGGCAAACAGTCAAACAAAAGTTAGAATTTCAAGAAACTAAGGTGCGTTCATGGGGGTAGGCGCAACGACATAGGTGACAGCATATAAATTCAGTCGGTCCAAACAAGGTCACATAATACATGCAGAAAAAAAACAAGATTTTTTCTGTGGGGCAACGAGAAAATAACATGAAATTTATGAAATATATTTTCACTGATAATATAGATACAAAAATCGAGAGCACCCTGTAACCTATTATGAACAACAAATATAGCCTTCGTAATCTCTACTATGCTTTTGTCTACAGCCACTTATCATTCAATATTGCTACATGCAGAGCATCTGCTAATATCAGTAGTTTCCTTAGCTCAAAAGAAAATCATAAGATTAATGTTCGACTTAAATTATACTGAAACATGAAGACACATATTTAAAAAGCATAAAATCCGAACCTTGTCATCAATTTATATATTAACATATGCAACCTTTGTTAAAAAGAGCATTGATAGCTGTACTTTTCATGGCAGTAACCACCAGTATGCTACACGCAGTTTACTTAGCATACCTAAACATAAATCTACAACATGAAAAATCAGCATTCCATAACTGTAGTATTTTGTTCAATCATCTACCAGAGAATAAAGAAAATCACATATAATAGAAAGAAAATGTCATATGAACATGGGTCCGGAAATGCTTCCTAAGGGAGCTACGCTCCTTTGCATGGTGCACCCTGAAGACGGTTTTCCCTCGATATTCTCGAAACCATTCATAACAAAATTACGAAATTAGGTACGATGGGTAGACTTTTGACGCTCAATCTGATTCTGAATTCAAAATTCCATAATTTTAATCAGAGGCGTATCATACGGTAGGAGTTAAGGGTAAAAATAGCCCCATTTTCTAAATGGTAATTTTTTTTGACATTTTGATTTTAGAACATCGTATATCAGAGATTTCTACGTAAAAATGCTCTCTTGGTGCATCTCGATAGGGCTAACCGTTTTCGAGAAAAATGCAAAATTATTGCCTGCATCGATTCAATAATTTGCATTTTTCTCGAAAACGGTTAGCCCTATCGAGATGTACCAAGAGACCATTTTTACGTAGAAATCTCTGAAATAAAATATTCTAAAATCAAAATGTTAAAAAAATTACCATTTAGAAAATGGGGCTATTTTTACCCTTAACTCCTCCCGTATGATACGCCTCTGATTAAAATTATGAAATTCTGAATTCAGAATCAGATTCAGCGTCAAAAGTCTACCCATCGTACCTAATTTCGTAATTTTGTTATGAATGGTTTCGAGAATATCGAGGGAAAACCGTCTTCAGGGTGCCCCATGCAAAGGAGCGTAGCTCCCTTAGGAAGCATTTCCGGACCCATGTTCATATGACATTTTCTTTCTATTTTTCGGAGTACTATTCGTGGTTAAAGTTTGTTAACATACTTAATTAACACCCTGTATTTAAAAATGAGATGAAGTCCCTTCTATGCCAGGGTTGTTTTCATTCAGTGCAAGATTTTGTGAATTACAGGTTTTAATTATTTTAAGTACTTATTTGTAATTTTATATTTCTATTTGTTGACATGTAACTTGTGATTTTTTCTATTCATACTTTCTAATAATAACCTAACACATTTCTTCTCATTTGTGTGACTAACAAAGCGTTATTTTTTCCTAACAATCTATTGCAGCTCCGCCGCCAATAATTCCTATACTAGAGAAGGAAGCTGCTACCAAGAAACAGGAACCAACTTATGCTGAAATAAGACTGGAGACGGTTGAACGCAAAGGAGAAGAGCCCGTTGTTGAACTTGGTATTAAAACACATACTTCCTAAATATATTGTCTCGACGACCGGTTTTTCTTCGCTCCGGGGAATCAAACTTCACGCACGTCTTTACTTCACAATTGAATACAGAATCACTTTACCTTATCTCAACTCAACTTCTCCCAACAACTCTCTCAACTACCACTACCGCGCTACTCGTGACGCCTTATATATACTTCATCGAACCATCTAGAGAATAGGGTACTTGCAGAGGTCGTGAAATCGCCTCGGGAGTATACATAGCGTGAAGAAAACCATATCAAGAAGCAGTAGGAAACAAAAAACATGATTTTACTGACGGCCAAAAAAAGATATTTGCAAAATAAAATAAGGATATATTCAAATTTTTCCACATGACTTAAAACAAGGGCTGACGTCACAGGTATCTTATCGATATCGACAATCGATACTGCTACAGCGCAGATCAGTGAGATTCAACTGCAAACTAGAGAAGATCTGAATTCTTTAACAATGCCACTCAATTTATTGATACTTAAACATATTTGAAACAGGCAATTAACCCACTAGCATTTTCGTTGCAATACATTTTTATATCTGATAGGTATCACAGTTTATCCTGTTTGTGACCGAGGTTCGCAACTAATCGAAGCCATCATTTTATTTCGGCGCATCCCATTATGAATGAATCCAAAGATAAAATCTAATTCAAGCCCATCCCTAAAAAGTGAATTAGTAATCTAGCCTAACTGTTATTCTTTTGACTTTTGTACTTTTGTGTGTGACTGTATTTTGTGGTTATAATGATCAATGGTAGTGTTCAACGGGACTTAGCGGACGTCAGCGCTTGTGCGCGCTTTGCGCTAACTAACCGATGAACGACAAGCTGTCAAAAAAGCGCCAGTCAGCTTGGTAAGCGCTTTAAAAAAGCGCTGTTTGGTTAGCAAAGCAGCACATAACTGGAAAAAAGTTATTTGTAGTTCTGAGAGAAACAGTTACCTTTGTTTAGTGTCAATTTAATATCTGGTTTTGCGATTTTATAGCCTAGGTTTTTGACAATCCAAATAATAAATATTAAAATATGGAAATGGATATGACAGTTTTATCACGTCAAAAGGAAAGTCGTTCAACGGTCACTCCTAGCGCCTGCAAGCGTTTCCATACTAGCGCTTTTGCGCTAGGTCCCGTTGAACACACCCAATGTCAAAATGTTAGGTTAGCACTGGCTATCGACATCGAATACAAATACAATACATCCCATCACTATAGGATATCACTGACGTCAGAGGTTATTTGCGCGGCCTTTTCCGGCATTTGAAATAATTTTTGGAATATCTCTCACAGCCAATTCCAAAAAAACAAAACAAGTGATTTTGTCATGTTTAGTAGGCTCTAAGGAACGCGTAAACGGCATAATATTTTTTTCTGCAAGTACCCTATTCGAGACCTTCGGATGAAATTTTAGAACGCCTATCTGTCAGTCCCGAAAATTCCAGATGATTCGATAACGTTTACACGTCAAAGATCTAACCTGACACTACATATAACAATAGATCATTTTCATATTACATCACAAGTAGGCGTGCCTGGCGTACGAGCTCGTACATTGTTGACAAATTACACGATTAGTCGTGTAATTACACGATTTTGGTCCCTATTACATGTATAGAGGGTAAATTCTCACGATTTTTAATACTGCAGGTACGACGTACTTCTAGTACTTTTATGACTACACTTCATCTGGCAACACTGGTTATATGAACTCGTACATCATCCACGCCCAGTTGTGATGTAATATGAAAATGATGTATACCATAATATACAGTATGTTACAATATCTTTGAACATTCCTAGGATATACAGTTATATTCATGAAAAAGGCGTACAAGAATCATATTTGCGTAAAACCAGCTGCTGTCATCAGTGATTAGGCGGTCAATAAAAAAAATAAAAAAAAAGTACTAAAAATGTATTTGAGAAACTATATTAACGGAATAGATAAAAATTTTAACAACAGGAGTCACGAACACCTTGAAAATAAAATCTAATATTTGGTCATTTGACCATGTTTTTCTATAACCTTATTTAACCTATTTGGCATTGAGTGGATTATATTTTTGATATTAGGTTAGGTTGAAAGTGAGTGGGGCAGAGCTGCCTCCTTCCACTGCGACTCAGTTGTGTCTATTGTGGCTCACACCTTTTTAGAGTTCACCGTACAGTCTGCACCTCTTTACGAAGGCGATCAACGTGAAGGGTAACACTTCCTTGAAGTCATGAGGTTCCTGTTGGGCAAATCCGAATGTCTGGAACATACCATTATCCAGTACTGGACAGGAGCACCCCTCGGGGGGGGGGGGGGGGGGGGTGTGCCCAGTCCGAGATGGTCTTTTTAGCGGTGCTTTTTGCAATACCCGCAAATGGTTCTGGTCCTATGAACACAGATTCAGTTCCTCCTTTTGCTAGCGCGTCGGCTAATAAATTGCCTTCCACTCCGCTGTGACCCGGAACCCAAGTCAAGGTTACCCTGTTTCCCGTTCCGAGTTTGTTGAGGAGGTGTATGCAGTTCCATACCAGTCTTGAATCAACCCGACTGGAGCACAGTGCTTTTAATGCAGCCTGGCTGTCTGAAAAGATTTTTATAGATCTGTTTGTCAGGGGCCTAATCTAATATTTGGTCATTTGATCATGTTTTTCCATAAATTTCGCATTATATTTTTGATATTACATTGGCATCAAGTTCCTCCCAGCATTCTTGAATCTTTTCTCATAATTAATTTGAATTTTGAGGTTTAAAATTTTGCTTAAGTATACATTTTTTAACAATTATGCCCCAAATATTTTCGATGGGATTCATATCGGAACTACAAGAGGACCATGGCACAGTATTAACAGGACAATTGTCTTGTTGAAATATATAGTTATTTTCAGGATAAACTTGTTCAACGGATGGGAGCATTATATTTTCCAAAATGTTAAAATAGTTTTTGACGTTAAACCTGCCTTTTGTTCTTCACCAAACACTAGGTCTATGGATACTTATCCAGCCCCATACGTTGACAGAAAAACGTCCCGATCTGAAAGCAAGGGAACTGGAGTAACGTTCTTGAAATCTGCTATTGTCTGGTCTATAAACACGAATTTGGCCATTATAAGAGGACTGGAACGTTTTTTCGTCGGTAAAAACGACAGTGTTCCAAAATTTGGGGCCGTCTGGTCGATAAACAGAAATTTGGCCATTATAAGTGGACTGGAACTTTTCTTCGTCGGTAAAAACGACCGTGTTCCAAAACTTAGGGCCGCGGAATATGTAATTAATGAAAAATGCTTGCCTCTGTTCTACAGTCAGGAATTTTTTTTTGCTGCTGGTCGGTTTTTTAGTTCGGATTCTCTGACCCTTCTACTACATGTAGGCTGTGAACCAGAAAATTCTGTATAAATAACCGCATCTCTCGCCGTTCCAAATGGATTTGCCCTTAGGTAACCCAAAAAAGCTGGAACGACCTGAACCAATTGTTCTTTTTACTGATTCCTCTTGCTCCTAGCGTTGTTTACTTTTTAATATAATTTTTTTATTTCTGTTGTAGAACTGCGCAACTTCACGAATTTTCCAACCTGCTTTAATTTTAGCCACTATTTGCGCCTTCTCTATTCCAGATAACTGACGTGGGGCATTTTTATTTTTTAAATTTGTCAAACACTGTCATGTATGAAGGTTAGCAATAACCTTCAATAGACAATAGAGAGTTTTTGGTCCGCACATATGTCAGTGAGATCGTGGTTATCGTTATTTGGAGTCGGCGCAGTAACGATTTGACAAACAGTTAACTTTATTAAACATAACGGACGTGGTTAATTACGTCAGATTAGCGGTATCGTTATTTGTGCTTTTATGGTTATTTTTATGTGACATTTGCTACGTCATCGTATATATGTTTATGTTCTGTGGTGTTGTGTGATAATTTATCTCGCAATCGACGTCTAGGGCACAATCCGTTCTAATCATATTCACGTATTTTGTTTAGAATGTCCAAATTAACCTAAAATTCCTACACTTGTCAAAGGTGACAGTACTGACAGTTCGATTCCTTAAAGTCTGACGCGTCCAAAAACTCTACATTTTGCGACGAAGAGTTATCGTTATTAACGACAAAGTTAACCATAACCATAACGAAATTGTCGTTTGCCGTGACTGACCAAAAACTCTCTAATGACTGGTAACAGCCCGTTTTGCACAAATATGACGTAAGTCGTTCTCTTTCTAATTCTTGTACACCTTTTATGAATGTACATGACATGAAGACAAATAATTTCCAAAATAAGTTTAACTGAAATGTGTACGTTGAGCTGGTTTGCTTTGAGAAGCATATTTTTTAAATTACGTTGGGTCCGGAATCATTTGGGATCAAATTAATGTTGGTTGGTCGGTTGGAATTAAAAAAAAACATTCAGAAATACATATTCGGACGTTCAAGATGAATTTCTGCTTAAAAAATTCAACATGTTTAACAGTGCCTACATAAAGAAAATATCGCATAGATAATAATAATAATAATAATAAAACGTCTTTATTTTAACCTCAGCGAAGTTCAGCAGCGCTGTTCTACTCAACTGAGGACCTTTAAATGTTACAAAAATCAAAATTAGATCATAAGTTACAATAAACGTCTAGAAATGTAAATAATACTCAACAGAAAATAAAAAATAATAAGTTACATAGTTCACAATCACCTCCACAATCTACTGTCTTAAAGATCTGGCTTGTTCATCCAACAAATATCTTTTGTACCTTTTCCTAAAAGCAGAGGGAGCCGATGTACGTTTTATCGAAGTCGGAATTTTATTGTAAAGTTTAGCAGCATTATAAGTAAACGATCGCTCATAAATGGATGTTTTATGCATGGGGATACTTAGAAGTTGAACATTGCGTGTATTGGCACTATGTTCCATATACCTGTATCTTAATTTTGCATGAAGATATTTTGGTATCTTAAGCTCGATTGTTTTGTGTATTAAGCATGCCAGATGCAATAAACGTCTATTTTTGAGATTCAGCCATTTAATTTTATTTATATGAGGAGAACAGTGCGTTCTTCTATCAATACCACAAATAAATCTTACACAAGAGTTTTGAAGAGTTTGTAGCTTTCGACACGATTCTTGGTCCAAGCATGACCCATATACCACATCACCATAGTTTACAAAAGTCAATACTAAACTATCACAGAGCTGTTTCCGAAGTGTTTTGTTTAAAAAAGATCTACTACGATATAAATTTCTTAACGCCATGTATCCCCTCTGCATTATACATCTAACATGCTTTTTAAATCGTAAATCACTATCCATCCAAATTCCCAAATTTTTTACTTCTCTAGTAGCTTCTATGCTCGACCCATTTACTGCCACTCTGAGTTGTAGATCAGGGTTATTACGCTGTGATCCAAAAAATATAACTGGAGTTTTACTGGAATTTAATTTTAAACCATGGTCTGCAGAATATTTCACTATGTCATCAATACAGTTTTGAAGTTTCTCTTGGGCAATGGAGATTTCTGACTTATCATAACTAATATATAACTGTGTGTCATCAGCATATTGTTGAATTTTACATCCTTTAGCAGCTTCACTCACGTCAAAGATATACAGTAAAAACAGTAATGGGCCGAGTATGGACCCTTGTGGAACTCCTTTTTTTAATGACAACGTATCAGATTTATTATTATCATACAAAACATACTGTTTCCTATCAAACAGATAAGTTTCTAATAGTGCACGCGCCGATTGTGAGAAATTCAAATACTTTAACTTGGCACAGAGCAAACGATGATCAACCAAATCGAAAGCTTTGCTAAAATCTAATAGTACAAGTGCAGATAGTCTACCCTCATCGCAACTTTTAAGCAAATCGTCCAAAATATTCACCAAAGCAGTAGATGTACTATGATCCTTTCTAAATCCAGACTGAATTAGAGGATATATTTCACGCACAATCAAGTAATCATTGATTTGAGAATACAAGATTTTCTCAAAGACTTTAGATATAACACACAGAAGACTAATGGGTCTTATATCATTAAAAGTTCGGGGATCTCTGACTTTCGGAAGTGGTATTACCACTGCAGTTTTCCAAGCAACAGGAAAGTAATTAAGTTTAATGCAAGTATTGAAAATATGTACCAAATGCCGAACAACTGCAGGACAGCACTGTTTCAGCATTTGTAGACTGATTCCATCGACACCCGTAGCATTAGATCCCATAGAATGTATAGCTTGAATTACCGTGTGCTCAGAAACCAAGTCAAAATTGAAACTGTTAGGATTTCCTGGCAATCGATGCGTAAGATAAAATTCTTCAGTTTCTGGTGAAATTTTACAAAACATCTGATTTATAGAATTTATAAAATGGCTGTTTATGTTGTTTACATCTTTCAAGTGCTGCGGCAACTGATTTCCAGTACTATTGTGAACATTGAGCTGCTCTAAGGTTTTCCACAAGAGCCTAGTATCCTTCTTAGCGTGTATATAGTTCACATATCCTTCTTTCTCCCTACGCACAGCTTCAGTAACAAAATTCCTCATCTCCCGATATTTCTGCCAATCTGAATCACTCCTACTCTTTTTATACTTAGTCAGTAATTTTCCTCGTTCCTGAATTAACTGTTTGATACAATATGTATACCAAGGAGCTTTAGGCTTAGAAACTCTCCGCGTAACAATGGGTGCATGAACATCAAAGAGATTGAGAACTTTAGTACTGAAGATTTCCAATTTTTTATCAATATTATCATTAAAATATAAATCTCGCCAATCAATACCTTCCAAATCTTCTGTAAAAGCACAAGAGTTGAAATATTTATAGTTTCTATAAGTTACAAACTTGGGTGAAGGTTTGGAACATTTGATCTTTAAGTCACAGTATATCATTTGGTGGTCAGATAATTCATGCATGTCGATATGGGAGACAGAAGAAATAACTAGTTCTGCCTTAGATATAGCTAAGATGTCTAACAAATTGTTTTTCCTCGTAGGCTCACTTACAATTTGGCACAAATTATATGTTTCAAAAATATCTTGTAAGCGACAGCTATTTCTATTCAAATTAAGCATGTTAATATTAACATCACCCATGACTACAAATTCATTACTATATGGTACATTATCAGCTAACAATTTATCGAGAATAGATAATGACGCTGGCAGGTTTGTGTGCGGAGGACGGTAAATTACAAGAAGAGTCAGCTTTATATTAGGCAAATGGAGTGTAACACATATATGTTCTAATTGTATGTCAAAGATACACGGTTCAACTACAGCCTTTACCGTAGAACGAACATATACACCGACACCACCCCCTCTACCAACCCGATCACTTCGATAAAACGTATAACCTTCGATTGCTACCAAGCTATTATCAATGTCAGCAGAAAGCCATGTTTCAGTTATTCCTAGGACTGAAATATCATGTTGTTTTAGCAAGTCACGAGTTTCATTAACTTTTGGGCACAACGAGCGAATATTCACACTTGCTATTCTTAGATTATTATTTTGGCCCATTGCAATGATAGAAAAATCACTTACAATATAACTTGATCATGATTACTGTTAAAATGTATACACTTCACACACCTTAGGCCAGAAGAATGTCTACTTGACTGAAAGAGGTAATTTTGATGACACTTCCTCCTTCCTTTTCTCTTGCATAAACTTGACTGTTCCTGCACCAAACGTATTTGTATCCCTTCATCTTCAGCTCTCTCGCCTTCTTGAACAACTCTCTGATCGGTCTGGGCAGATCTTCATTAACATATATGGGGGATAGATTACCACCTATACCACAAACTTCTGTGTTGAGCCTCAGCGTCTTCCGTTTCTCTAGTAATCTGTCCCTGATCTCAGCAGATGGAAATTTAACCACTATGAGGGGTTTATTGCTATCAGTAGTTGGCAGTGTTAACGTTTCATACTCAATATTTGTAACTGATAGCTTTGATAGAACTTTCTTGAGGTTTGATTTCAGATCACCATCACCTTTCAACCCACTGATAACAATGTTCTTCCTCCGCTCAGCCCTTTCTTCTTTTTCCGCGCTACTTTTAAGTGAGTTGATCTCTTTCTCCATTAATATAATTTTATTTTTCATGGCACTTTGTTCTGCCTTCAACTGTTTGTTCTCTTCTGCTAAGGATTTTATAGTTTTCTGTAAATCCTCCATAATATTACCGTTGAAGGTAACAGCAGCCTCGAGCTCTGCAAACTTTTTATTAATGGTCTTTAAAATATCCTTATTTGAGGGATTATGTGAGTTTTCATCATCAGAGCAATCTGAACTTGATCCAGAGTTACAGCTCTGACAGACCCACTTGACCTCTGTTTTCCTCTTCTCGAAGGCCAAAAACTCAGTGTCAGTGAGCCCTGTACAGCGCTTATGGTACCAGTTGGCACAGCTACCAGCACACTGCAGGCTATAATGTGTCTTCGTTATTGCTGATTTGCACTTTGGACATATGTGTACTTTTTTCTTCGTCATTTTGCCTAAAATGCCTGTACTATTACAACAGGAATTGAGGTTTTGAATCAATTTTTTTTTTGTCATAAATCGAGAGATCATATATAAGTTTTATAATAAAACTGTTTTTGTTTTCTTTTTTTTCGCAATAATTCAAAAGTTATATCAAAATAAAAATGGGTTTTTGAATCGAGTACCGAAAACACGCCGACGGCTCCCGAACCCGTGTGACGTAATGATGGCGGTTAAGATGCTCCTTTGACCAACGACATCCTACATCGATACTAGATTCTAGATTCCCAACCAAACGTGAAAATACTTGCTAGTAACTAGTGTATATCTGTTGCAATATAGCCGATGAATGAAGTTTGCAGCTCAGGACGACCTCTACGATCGAAATAAATATATTTTTGAATGTTTGAAATCAGATTACAGATTCCAATAAGTAAGTAAGTACCTAATCAAATATGTCTTATTGAAACTATCTGATGCATGTTCGGCTGGCCTAGTGGTTAGAATGTTGGCTAATGGATCCGTTGGTCCGGGTTCAAAGCTCAGCCTGTCCAATTTTTTTTTTATTTTTTTTTATCATACAATTCATTTATGTGCTTTTTGCACTTGTTATGTACATTTTTTTCTACGATCAACATAAATATGTTTTTGAAACAAATTCTATCAGACATATTACTTGCACTGCATAGTGCAAAAACTAAGTACAGGACGCGGTGGACAATTCAAAAAATCAGTTCAAATGGTGTTTGTCCGTCAATATCAACCGCCAATATTTTTTTTAAATGTAATAGTTGGTTAATAAAACAAAATCCATTCATTTTTTAAGTTTTTATATAAACATAAAGTAAGTCAAACTCGTAATCACAACAGTCTTCTGTTTATCACTTGGTATCTTTATTTATTTAACTTTGAGCAATGAAGCTTAATAATTAAATTTTCATAAAAATTTAACAAATAAAAATATAAAAATGCAATGCAAACAAACAAAACTTATTTTTCTATGAGTTTCAATGTTATAATTATCTTCTTGACCAAAACTTAAAATAATTATTTTATTATTTAATATTATTATTGATAATAAATACTTATACGATAAATAAACTATAAGTATAATTATTTTACATAAGAGCTAGCACTTCAAGTAAACAAAAATAAAACTATATTTTTTAGTTCCGAACATAGAAAAAAGTATAAAGTGTCTAGGAATATATTTAGACTCACACTTACGTTGGAATGTACATATTAATAATTTATTAAAAAAAATGGATTCATTTCATATAAGATGAAATTACTAACAAATATTTTAACAGAAAAGCATCTACGTACAGTAAAGATAATTATAACATTGAAACTCATAGAAGAATAAGTTTTGTTTGTTTGCATTGCGTTTATATATTTTTGTTTGTTAAATTTTTATGAAAATTTAATTATTAAGCTTCGTTGCTCAAAGTTAAATAAATAAAACTACCAAGTGATAAACAGAAGACTGTTGTGATTACGAGTTTTATTTTATGTCTATATTAAAAACTTAAAAAATGAATGGATTTTGTTTTATTAACCAACTATTACATTTAAAAAAAATATTGGCGGTTGATATTGACGGACAAGCACCGTTTGAACTGATTTTTTGAATTGTCCACCGCGTCCTGTACTTAGTTTTTGCACTATGCAGTGCAAGTAATATGTCTGATAGAATTTGTTTCAAAAACATATTTATGTTGATCGTAGAAAAAAATGTACATAACAAGTGCAAAAAGCAGTTCCGTGGTGTACGCCGAGTGAATAGCACCTGTTCGCTTGGTCGCCGTAGCGTCGAGAGCATTTCGTTCATTTATTCGTGAATTTAGCAACATACATATATTTATTAACTATATCGAGCTGTGAAATTCCTTACTAGCCGCTTGCGTGAAGTAGGCGACTTCCGCAATGCCGCCGTCGCCGCCGCCGACCGAGGCTGGCGGCAACGCCGAAAAAACTGTAAATAGTGTAACAAGTAATAACATTGGTGTATATGACCTCACTTTCGACGAAGAGCCGGGTGATGTGCATCAGGCTGAAAATTCAACTCGCATGGATCAGGATTTTACCAAGGACGTTACTGACTCTACCCCAGCTACCGTTCGACAGGATAATACTTCTCCTCAGATGTTCAACATTCACTGCAATAAGTATCAACAAAATAACATATATGTTTATATTGAAAAAATTAATAATGAAAATTTTGGTAGATTGCACCCCCTATATGTTGGCCATGTACTCCACAAAAAATTAAACCTAAGTAACGTGATCACAACCATTAGTCGGGTTGGGATTAATAGGGTAAAGGTCGGTGTTAAAACAACCCTTGATGCAAATAATTTGGTTTCTAATCCAAATCTAAAAAAAGAGAATCTGAAGGCATACATACCTAATAATCTTTTACAGCGAAAGGGCCTCATTAAGGGCGTTGACACCTATTTCAATGATGATTATTTAAAAGAAAATTTACTGTCAAACTATAAGGTCCTAGACATAAAACGCCTCAACAGGAGAATAAGCGAAAACGGTACACATAAGTTAGTCCCTAGACAGATGGTTGTCATTACTTTTGAGGGTAATCTTTTACCTTCGGAAGTCAACATAAATAGCGTTATTTTTCCGGTGGATCCATTCGTACAAAGGGTGATACAGTGTTTCAAGTGTCTACGGTACGGTCATGTTTCGAGTCAGTGCCGCAGCAGTCAGTCCCGCTGTATCATATGCGGACAAAATTATGTTGATGGGCACAACTGTGATGAATCAAAGGTATTCTGCATCTATTGCCAAAACAGTAGCCATAAATCTACGTCTACTAATTGCCCCCAATTTCAAAAACAACAAAAAGTAAAAAAACTAATGGCTAATACAAATATGTCTTTCGTAGAGGCAAAAAATAGTGTCGAAAACTCTTATGCTGGTGTGTCAACTAGCAATAGATTTAGTGCGTTAGAGAGTACTCAAATTGCAAACTTTCCCCCATTACCTCGTCGTGCTCAAAACATAAGTAGTCTTTCTCAGCCCACCAATAGGCCAAGGCAATCCGCTCCTCCCTCAACTCCTGACTCTAATAAAAAAAGAAAAGCGCAATCTCCTCCTATTACCTCCCCTCCTCCTATGTTCTCTTTTAACCCAGGTCCGTCGACGTCAATTCTAGCTAACCAACGCTACCAATCCAACATTGTCAGCAAAGAGGATATGGCCGAGAGCCTATCTTCTATATTACCTTCATTACTGAAGCAACTATTTAGCAGTGTACAAAATCTGGAAGAATTAAGGCATTTAAATAGTGATACCATTAAAAGTCAAATATCTCTTTACTTAAATACAGACTCTAGCAATGGACAGCCAAAGTAACCTATCTAGAGACAGTCTACGAATCATGCAGTGGAACGCTCGTTCCGCTGTGTGTAACAAGCACAGTCTCGTTAATTATCTTGTACATAATAATATAGATTTAGCTATTATTAGTGAAACCTGGTTTAAACCGGGCCATATGGTTAAATTCTCTGGTTATAATATCATTAGAAAGGATCGTGAAGACGGTAGAGCAGGCGTGGCGATCCTTATTAAACAAGGAATCCTCTATCAAGAAATCGAACTCCATGTTGACAATACAGGAATTCTTGTATGTGGTCTAAACATCGATAATTATAACCTCAAGCTGTCAATTTTCTCTTTATATAAGCCTCCGAATATTAATTCCACTATCACTGATTGGGAGAATATTCTCTCATATGCTCACCCATCTTTTATTCTCTGTGGCGATTTCAACGCTCATTCACAAGTCTGGGGCTCCGCATACGAAAATAGTACTGGTAGGCAAATCTTAGATCTATGCGATGATTCAAACCTGGTTATCATTAACGATGGTACTCCCACTAGACTTACCGCACCGCATATTCAAACATCTGCTCCTGATCTCACAATATGTAGCCCGGATATTGCACAGGTTATATCATGGGAGGTTGGTCATGATAGTCTAGGTTCGGATCATTTCCCCATTCAAATGAGTCTTTCAATGCTGAGTAATATACGAGATACATTTTATCCAAAGTATAAATGGAATTTAAAAAAAGCCAATTGGTCTTTGTACCAGTCTCTATTAGATGACGCTTTCTGTAATGTTCCTAGCATCCCGTCGGTGGAGGATAAATATACATTTTTTATAGATAATGTCAACAGGGTGAGCGAACTGTGCATACCAATACACAAACCCTTCAAGGTAGGACATCGTCCTCCTCCAGCGTGGTGGGATAATGACTGCTATGAAGCAATCAGAAATAGAAAACAAGCTCTAACCAGGTACAAAATGAATAGCTCGCTTGAAAACTATATAGAGTGTAAAAGAATATTTGCTTCTACCAAAAGATTGTTCAAAACCAAATCAAAAAATAGTTGGATTCAGTGGTGCTCCAACCTGAACAAAAACACCCCGTCTTGCGAATTATGGAAACAAGCCCGTATTGCCAAGCGTATTCCATTACCCCAGGTTAAATGTAAAAATTATGATTGGCTGAATGACTTCGCCGCTAAATGCTCTCCTCCTACGGCTAGTCCCAACTTCGGACACTGTCCTCCATCTACCGATGATGGTTTTTTCAATCAGCCTATAACGCTTGCAGAAATGGAAATTGCCCTTAAGAGATCACTAAATACAGCTCCTGGATATGACGAAATTAGGTATCCGATGCTCCTCCATCTGCCAAATAATGCAAAAAATTTCCTGGTTGACATATTTAATGGTGTTTGGCTAGAAGGTAATAGCATTGAGGAATGGAAGAAGGTTATTGTTATTCCAGTTCTTAAGCCAAATAAGGATCCAAACTGTGCTGACTCGTATCGCCCAATTTCCCTGATGTCATGTGTCCTCAAGACCTTCGAGCGGATAATCAAGAAACGCATTGAATGGTGGCTAGCTAGACATGAACTCCCTATTGGCCAGTATGCATTCAGGCAGGGTACAGGCTCACTTGATGCAGCGACCAAGATAGTGACTGACATACAGTGCTGTTTCTCCAGAAACAACTACTTAGCCGCAATTTTTTTGGACATAACAGGAGCCTACGATAACATCGACCTATATAGACTAAGGCATAAATTAGAAAGTTATGGAATTCCTCCTCGAAGTAGTTATGTCATAGCTAACTTGTATTATAAAAGATCTGTATATGTGAGAAGCCATAATAATCAGAAAGTTGGTCCTCGATTGTCTTTTGTAGGGTTACCGCAGGGTGCAGTACTTAGTCCTATTATCTTTAACATGTATACAGCTGACTTTCACTCCATTGACACTAATATCCAACTAATACAATATGCAGATGATTTCTGCCTTTACACCGAAAAGAAAACCATTGCCCAATGCACAGACACCCTAAATACAGTAATGACTGAATACTCAAGATGGTTTAGTGATAATGGTTTTGTAATCTCAAATTCTAAATCGTCAGTTTGTATCTTTTCACGACATCGATTTGTCACGGATGATGATATGGACTTGGGAGGAATATGTTTCAAAGTAGTTTCCGAAGTCAAATATCTTGGCATTATTCTCGATAAAAATCTCTGCTGGAAACAATTCATTTCGTATATCATTACACGTTGTACTGCTGGTTTTAACTTCTTCCGCATGATCGCCAAGACGTGGTGGGGTGCTGATCAAAAAATTGCTCTGTTATTCTACCGATCTTATATCCGGTCCATTATTGATTACGGCTCTATTTTATATGGTTCTGCAAGTAATACGCTTCTTCGCAAATTAGACGTAATTCAGAATAAGTTTCTGAGAGTATGTTTGGGTGCTATGTGTTCCTCTCCAGTAGATGCACTTAGAGTTGAAGCTTTAGAGCCTCCTCTCCACTTACGTAGGGTGATGCTAGCAGGGAAGATGTTAGTAAAACATATTTCTCAGAACACTCCCCTGCTATCTGTTATATCAGATTTGAATATATTTGACCTTACAAACCCATTCTGGAGAAAAAAAAAATCTCCACCTTTATGCGTAGCTCTCCAGCAATCAAATATAAATTTTACAGCCCTACAAGACCTCTATAAAAAAGATCACAGCAATTTCTTCCAGTCTACCTCTAATAACGATATATTCTTTCCCAGCTATAGTAATGATTCACGCATCAATAAAAATATTTTCCTCACTCTGCATGATAATCTCTCTGGATATGTACACATATATACAGATGCCTCAAAATCAGTTTGTGGCACAGGATGTGCCTTCTATGTTGCCAATGATGACACCTCGTCTATGTTTAAGCTACCAGATCTGCTCTCTATTTTCTCCGCTGAAGCTATGGCTATATACCAGGCCCTTCAATACATCAGTTGTCAGGGAATACGCAAAGCCGTTATTTATTCAGATTCCCAGTCAGTCTTAAAAGCTCTAAATATGATCAATTTCTGTAAGTCATCTCCTAACATCTATGTTTTACGAATCAAGCACCTCCTAGATAAATTAACTATGGAAAATGTAGATATTAAGATTTTTTGGATCAAGGGACACAGCGGCCTGGCGCCTAATGAAAAGGCTGACGAACTTGCTAGATTAAGCATTACTGCCGGTACTGAGCTTCAAGCAACACCATCGATCGAAGACTATAAATGTGCTATCAAAAACAACTTACTTAAGGCCTGGTCACAGGAATGGAAACAGCATTGTCTTAGTAATCCTTCGAGATACACATCACTTCAGCCAGAGTTACCCAGATCACAGTGGCATAATAATTTCCAAATTCCAAGAAAATATATTACATGTATTGTTCGAATGAAACTAGGTCATGGATCTTTTCCTTCGCATCTTGCTAGACTGAGTTTGATTTCTTCCAATCTGTGTGATCACTGTAATGTTGAGGGTGACCTTGATCATGTTTTTTTTGGATGCCTCAAACATAGGGACCACTGCAATACACTATATACAAATCTAATCAAGTGTGGACTCACTGCTCCATTCAATATAGTCTCTCTACTTGCACTACAACGCTCTGACGTTACCTCTTGTTTTATAAACTTTTTGAAATATTCAGGTGTTAGAATTTAGATTTAGAATTAGGGTTGATTGGTAGGTGTAGATTTTCCTTTGTTCTGACCCTTATATGTTCTTCTATCCTCCTTACCGTGGCCCTCTTGTGTGTGAAAAAAAAAATGCCTTGAAAGGCCCCTAGGCGAGAAGACTCTGTAACCCTGTTCAGATCCCAATTATCCTTCCATCCTTCCTTATTTTAGGTTAGATTGCAATCGGTCTTCTAATAGTGTTTTTCTAGACACTTGGTGGTTGAGTTATTAGATAGTTAGTTTAGATTAGATATTTTGTTTCTGGCTGATGGGAAATTTCCTAGTGCCAAAAAAAAAAAAAAAAAAAAAAAAAAAGTGCAAAAAGCACATGAATGAATTATTTGATAAAAAAAAATAAAAAAAAAAATTGGACAGGTTGAGCTTTGAACCCAGACCAACGGATCCATTAGCCAACACTCTAACCACTAGGCCAGCCGAACATGCACCAGATAGTTTCAATAAGACATATTTGATTAGGTACTTACTTACTTACTGGAATCTGTAATCTGATTTCAAACATTCAAAAAGATATTTATTTCGATCGTAGAGGTCGTCCTGAGCTGCAAACTTCATTCATCGGCTACATTGCAACAAATATACACTAGTTACTAGCAAGTATTTTCACGTTTGGCTGGGAATCTAGAATCTAGTATCGATGTAGGATGTCGTTGGTCAAAGGAGCATCTTAACCGCCATCATTACGTCACACGGGTTCGGGAGCCGTCGGCGTGTTTTCGGTACTGGATTCAAAAACCCATTTTTATTTTGATATAACTTTTGAATTATTGCGAAAAAAAAGAAAACAAAAACGGTTTTGTTATAAAACTTATATATGATCTTTCGATTTATCACAAAAAAAATATATTTTTTTCTTTATTCAAAACCTCAATTCGCTGGAATTTCGTATAAAAACCGCCAACAAGATAAAAAACTTGAGTTATGATCGATTAAATCGCTGTAATACGGTGAAAACTGCGACGAGGAAAGTGCAATTCCACACTCACAAACCCAGACGATCCAATCAAACAGGCGGAGGCAAAAATCTGCGCCACAGAATGAACAATTGGAGATGATTGCATTTAATAGAAAACAGTCTATATAAATAGTCTTGTATGTCTTTCACGTGATCTTGAATTTTTTTATGATCCAACTGTTATAAATAACTACTTAAATCAGTTTTCGGAAGATATAGAAAAAATAATAAAATTAATTCCTAGCTAAAAAATATTTTCTTTGTCTTGTTTCGCACTAATCATAGTCTTTTGCAGTTGGTGATACAAAACCATCCAAGGATGAGATTTCCGACGAGGATGTTAGCCAGTTAGCGGAGCTAGAACTCAAGATCGGCAGGTCTGCGGAAGAAGCAGTCAATGCCTATAATAATGCTGTATATATATTGAAATTGTATAATCAAGACATTGAGTACATTATAGATGAGGTAACTATAATTGAATATTTGCAAGACAAATATAAACGGCGTCTTTGGGTAAACGGACGCTCTATGCTCGTTTATTTTTCATGAAAAAAGAAATTGGAAATTTTTTATCTTCAGGTCCAATAGGGTACTTGCAGAGGTCGTGAAATCGTCTCGGGAGTATACATAGCGTAAAGAAAACCATATCAAGAAGCAGTAGGAAGTAGGAAACAAAAAACATGATTTTACTGACGGGCAAAAAAAGATATTTGCAAAATAAAATAAGGATATATTCAAATTTTTCCACGTGACTTAAAACAAGGGCTGACGTGACAGGTATCTTATCGATATCGACAATCGATACTGCTACAGCGCAGGTCAGTGAGATTCAACTGCAAACTAGAGATGATCTGAATTCTTTAACAGTGCGACTCAATTTATTGATACTTAAACATATTTGAACCAGGCAATTAACCCACTAGCATTTTCGTTGCAATACATTTTTATATCTGATAGGTATCACAGTTCATCCTGTTTGTGACCGAGATTCGCAACTGATCGAAGCCATCATTTTATTTCGGCGCATCCCATTATGAATGAATCCAAAGATAGAATCTAATTCAAGCCCATCCCTACAAAGTGAATTAGTAATCTAGCCTAACTTTTATTCTTTTGACTTTTGTACTTTTGTGCGTGACTGTGGTTTGTGGTTATAATGATCAATGTCAAAATGTTGGATTAGCACTGGCTATCGATATCGAATATCAATACTTTACATCCCATCATTATAGGATATCACTGACGTCAGAGGTTGTTTGCGCGGCATTTTCCGGCATTTGAAATAATTTTTGGAATGTCTCTCACAACCGATTCCAAAAAACCAAACAAGTGATTTTGTCATGTTTACTAGCCTCTAAGGAACGCGTAAACGACATAATATTTTTTCTGCAAGTACCCTATTCTAAATAGTCCAATCGCCACGTCGTAAAAAAAGGCTTTTGATATTAAAATGTCTGAAAGAAATGAAATTTGGTGGGTTGGTAGACATTGGTCCTCTGAGCGTTCACCTAAGATTGCGACCTCGGGGGGTTGCCGCTCGGGGGGAGGGGAAGGGGGTGAAAACGCTGCTTCGCAAGGATTTTAGAAAAATAACGTCGTTTTGGTAAGGGATATCGAAAAAAGCGTCAAATGATTTATGGAGAGAACAAAATTCTTCACAATTTGGGTTTTTTTTATAACAGAGCAGACCGCGCAGGCAAAGCCTAAATACCAGAGTACCGCGGCTGCTGTGAAAGGGTTATGTTAGGGGAATTTTGTTAACGCGAGGTTCGAATGGGCCAATACCCGCAGGCCCAATAAATAGATCTTCTGGCAGTCTATTCCAAGCCTTGGACACCCTGGGAATGAATGTGCGATTGTACCGCTCAGTTCTTGATGTATGAAGAACGACCATCTTAGGATGAGATGCAGCGGTCGCACGGGTACGTCTGATAGGAGCAGTGAGCGGCGGAACGATAGAGGATAGCTCAGAGGAGCAGATTGCGCTGGAGTATCGGTAGAAGAGTGAGAGGTCACCAACAACACGCCGGTGAGAAAGTGACTGAAGGTGGCGCGTTAAGACCGGATCGCCAATTAATCGAATTGCCCTTCTCTGGACGACATCTAGTATAGACAGGGTAGTAGGGGCAGCAACTCCCCAGACATGAGAGCAATACTCCAGGCAAGGTCTTATCTGGGCTTTATATAGCGTGCGGAGGTTACATGGTGAGAAATACTTTCTGGTTCTAAATAGGTACCCAAGCTTTTTACCAGCAGCTGTTGCAATTGACGCGGCGACGTGTTTGTGCCAGATCAGATTTTCTGTAATGTTGACTCCTAACAGTTTGAATGAGTAGCTCCTTTCAGAGCCCGGTTGTTCATTAGAACCTGGTGTTGGCTTGGGCACTTCTTGTTTGATAGCGTATAATACTGGGTCTTGGAGGCACTAAATTCAACCATATTCGTAAGCCCCCAAGCTGTAATGGTATCGAGATCCTTTGAAAGTGAAGCTTTCACTGCTAGTCTTCTGCGTTCCAGCTCGACCACAGAGATCGGTCTATTGCTCATGATGCCTGCATGCTGCGTACTGTCATCCGCAAAACTGTGGATTGTGTGGTTACATTTTTCGTGTGTGACCAATAGTTTTTATTCTACAGTGCCCAAAGTTAGGGGGGTAGTTTATAATTTTTACTAAAATCAGAATTTTATCGCGTATTAAGTCGAAGAACGCTATCAAAAAGTTCTGTAATACCTTTTCTCCTAAGAGAATAACATTTCTCATATCTCTATTATATCTGTAGCTGTAAGGGCCGGTTTCTCAATGTCCAGTTAAATTGTCAGATAGGTATCTGCCAGATAGCGTTGCTATGGATGCAACTGTCAGATAAATAACACATTTGGGCTAAAAAAAGTACGATATTTGGGAACACACCGCTACCTACTACCGATATCAGCCAATCGTTCAGTCCTACAAAACTCTTTTAAGCTGCTGCTTTTTGCTTTTTTGATTTTTTGTTTGTGTCTTTGAATTGTCACTCCTGACAATTTTGTGAGATTTTGTACTTTGTAGTGCGATAAACAGCTCCGCCGAGGTCGAGAAGTACAAAAAACACATCTTATTAAATATAGAACAGGTTAAGGCATAAATATATTGAAAGAAATTTTCAGTTTAGAATTGGATCACAAATAAAAATTCATCGCTTAAAATGCAAACTTGAGTGTTTTGTCGTATTAAAGTATATTCTGTGAGCCTTTTAACTCCTAGATCCCCCTCTCCCAGTTGAATGATTAACATATTTGTTAAATAAAATTACAATATTTTCTGTAGGCTATAAATCAAGTGAATCCAGACACTTGGGAGGAAGTAAGAAGAAAAACGAGAAGTAAAACAGAATGCTTGAAAAGGGCACAGGAAAAAGCAGAACAAGCAACTAGAGATATAAATAAACTGAAAGAATTAGTATCAAGGTACATAAAAACTCTTTCGTTTAAAAATTAATATATATGTTAAGAGCAAACACCGATTTCGGCCAATGGACGAGAAATATGGCCAAAACGCGTTTTGGCTGCAACCATTTTACCAATGTCCGAATTATCGCTTTCCGACTGTTTAGTGTAGCCCAGAACGTGTTTTGGCTCAACTACGATTGCCAAAACGCGTCTTGTTCTACTGCGATTGCCATAACCCGTGGTGGATTTTGTGAGTGTCTCAGCTTGTAAGTGATACCTCTGGAGCTAGTGTATTCATTTAGTATTTGATCTTTGTGCGGATTAGACAGTAGCTAGAGAGTGCCATGGAAGACCTAAGGTTATGTTTTAATGACGAACTGCAAAAATTCATAAGTGGTAGCAATGATCGTAGTAATATTTGTATAAGAGAAAGATACGACCAAACACTCACAGAGGTAAAGGCGGCAAAAGCTTGTAAAGTAACGGTGATACAATATCTTCGAAACAAAGACAACGATTGAAAAGGTATAATATTTTAAAAATTGGCTATATCGAAAAGCTAATTGAAAGAAGGATAGACGAAACAGCCGAACTGCGTTTTTTTTGCATGACCAACGAGTTATTTGACATTATTCATTCCGCTCATGTGGGAGCTGGACATAAGAGATTGTGAGGTATGTTTCTTTCAGTTTTTTTTTCACGGACCTAAGATTTACAAGTGCTTTTATTCATTTTAGTTATGGATTCTATGCTCAGAGGAAATATTGTAACACAACACGGCAAATAATTGAGATTTATTTATTCATAGTAGAATATAGAACGTGTTCTGGCAGTCGTAGTTGACCCAAAACGCGTTCTGGGCTACAATGAACAGCCGGAAAGCGATAATTCGGACATTGGCAAAACGGTAGCAGCCCAAACGCGTTTTGACCATATTTTCCGTCCATTGGCCGAAATCGGTGTTTGCTCCTAACATATATAACAATTAATAAAATAAAAACATGATTAGTTCAGCTTTTTAAACTTATGCTATGATTTTATCCTTCTTTCTTTTCTGTCTGACTTGATTACATGTCAATGCTCAAGAAATCACGTTGACTGAAGGGTTGAGGAAAACAATACATGTTATTTCTAGCATTTCATGTTTTCTAATGCTACAGAAACAACCGAAATGTGACCTTTTTCGGGAAAAAAGATCTTTGTATTTATTGGCCATTTTAGCGCGATGACATCCCATTTGATGTTTATCTCATGAAACTTAATGCAGGGTGCTTAGTTTTGTCCTTGAATTTCACTGAATATTACTAAAATAGGAAACACTTTTTCAAGCGTCAAGAATATTTCAGTAGGAGTACCATAGGGTAGTAAATTAGGTCCACTACTATTTATTCTATATATAAATGACTTACTAGTTATTTTGGAGCATTGTAAGATTCCTGATGATACTTTAATATACATATCTAATACAAAATTAGACATTGCGTTGCAACTCCTAAATGATGATATGAAGAAAATTATCAATTGGTTAAATGTAAAGAAACAAACTAAATACTAATAAAACAAAATGTATGATAATAGACAAACATTAAAAAGAAACGCCAATTACTCTTTTAGATAGATGTAGATAGTAGATTAAAATTTGATTTTATCATATTATTTCAAAAATATCCAAAAGGGATAAATTACTTATATAGAATTTCCCGAAGACGCAGTGATTATTCTAAAAAAATTGTGTACAACACTATAATTCTTCCTCAATTATTGTACTGTTCTACTATTTTATATATCGCAAATGAAGCCATATTTTCAAAATTACAAGTGTTGAGAATAATTTTGAATAAAAATAAGTTCTCAAAGGTAAGTTATATGTTAAAGGAACTGAATATAAATAATTTTATATTGTATCTTGTTCTCATTTTCATATTTAGATTAAAAAATCGTTTATTGCCGGAAATTTTAGATAATTTTATAAAACTAAACAATCACTATCATAACTATTCGACTAGAGGAAATATAGATTTTCACCTACAAGTTTGAAACAGCAGTATGACAAATAAATCGGTGTTCCAAAAAGGATTATACGAATTTAATAAACTGGACAATAATATTAAATCACGTCCCAATTTGAAAGAATTCAAGACAAGATTGAAAACGTATTTCTTGATGGATATATAAAATTTAAAGTGATGCAATCTTATGAATGTACTCAGCGTATTAAGTTAGTTTGTATTCTTGGTAACAGTTATATTGTAGCAATTATGCTGAATAAATCTATACTATTACTACTTTTTAATCTTCTAATTTATGTTATATTTGACATTGACGGGTAACTTTTATTTCCCTTTTCCAGTCCAAAATTTGAAGCAGATAAGACTACAAAAGACTTAATCAAGAACAACATTGCAAAGGTACAAGACGATATTGACAAAGCAAAGAGAGAAATGGAAAATGAAATTAAGAAGGGCAGTGTTGCTGAAAAATACTGGGAGAAAGGTATAGTTATCAACGATTGATTTATTTATTTAGCGTATGGAATCTTCACAATACGAATGAGAATATGATAAAATCATTAATCACAACGACACAAAAAACAACCTGCAATTTTAACTCAATTTTTGTGTACCAACTATTTGTGTACACGGAAAAGTGGAAAAGAATAAATCTGCTTCCTTTAAGGTCTAGTTGCCTAAAGTTTTCTCTTGTTACATCTTTGTTTCGCCACAGGTTATACCATAGTTTGGCTTCATTATTGAAATGCATTTGTGGTTCTTGGGTTTTTAGGCCGGCGTCGTTTAGCGTTTAAGCTTGACGTTTCGCCACCACGAGTGGATGGCATCTTCAGAAGCTATTTCACTTCGGCGACTTCCAAAATACTGACGGCTGGTGTATCTGCACCTGTATTTATACCTGCTAATGGTGACGTGGCCCAACCAGGTAGCGTTGGTAGTCCCGCCCCTTCGCGATATGGTAGTCTTCAGGTCCTTTAGGATGGGTATCCATGTTCGGTTGACTTTCTGCATCTCTTC
This sequence comes from Callosobruchus maculatus, assembly GCA_951848785.1. NCBI lineage: Eukaryota > Metazoa > Arthropoda > Insecta > Coleoptera > Chrysomelidae > Callosobruchus > Callosobruchus maculatus. The sequence goes on from CATOUR010000296.1 coordinate 10,750,196, forward strand.
TTTCCTATTGAAATTATTATGTTTTTGTATTTCGATGGCTTCTCTTTGAAGTCTGGCATGGTATGAAGACGTTGCGGCAAGAACCTGAGTTTCTTCAAACTTGATCCTGTGACTTCCCTCCTTAATCGCATGTTCGGCTACCGCTGATTTGTCCGTATGGCCTAGTCGACAGCTAGCCTTATGTTCTGCAATTCTTGTGTTTATAGATCGCTTCGTTGTTCCTATGTATACACTCCCACATGTGCATGGTATGCGATATACTCCCGGTGTTGTGAGTGGGTCTCTTTTATCCTTTTGTTTTCAAATATTCCTGTATCTTTCTTGTCGGCTTGTAGATGGTTTTGACGTTTTCCTTTCGTAACATTTTTCCTATTCTGTCTGTTATTCCAGGCACATAGGGTAGAAAAGCTTTTGCTATCGGTTTAGGTTCCGGTTTTGCTCTATTTCTTCCCATTGTTCTTATTATTTCCTTTTCTGTGTAACCATTTGCCTTAAGAGCATTCTTTAGATGTCCCAGTTCGGTGTCGAGTTCTTCTGGTTCGCACACTTTTCTAGCCCGTTCTGTCAAAGTTCTAATAATTCCGTACTTCTGTGATGGGTGGTGGTTTGATTCTTTATGTAAGTATCGGTCAGTATGAGTTGGCTTCCTATATACCTTGTGCCCCAATCTAACTCCTTTTCTTGTTAGAAGAACATCAAGGAAGGCGATATTTTTGTTTTCTTCTACCTCCATGGTGAACTTGATGTTTTCATGCACGCTGTTCAGGTGTTCTAGAAATTCTTGCTTAAACGCTAAACGACGCCGGCCTAAAAACCCAAGAACCACAAATTCATTGGACGATGGCCGCGAAAGCCTTACACAGTATATCATTATTGAAAGTTTCCAAATAGTGATATTGGCAAAAAATTTGTGATTTCTATTTAATATCAATCAGTGACATATTCAACATTACACTGTGATGTAGTGACATCAAACCAAAAGCAGGCAAATTTTTATCAGCAAAACGCTGCCAGTGTGGATATAAGATATAAGGGAATCTAAACAAAGCAGAAAAATCGATTGCTGCCAAAAATCTCCGTGGAGATTCAAATCGGTAGTTGTAGGTAGTTGTCTGGCTGAACCGAACTACGGTGATCCTTTATGACAGACGTTATTTTTTATATGATTTGTGCATGTGTCCATGTCGATAGACTTTGAGTGTAACGCATTAACATCCAGGTTCTAATATGCCTGAATCTTTGGCTATCAAACCAACGCATATAATGAACTCACACAAGGTTAATCAACTACCTCCTCTTAACTGTTGACTACAATGTGTTCCACCATCATGTCGACAAACTTTGAGGTATGAAAATACAATTAAAGTTATCGAGAAAAAATGCGAAAGAAAAGGGGTCAACCTTTTGATTAATTTTTTATTACATTTTCAATTTCTATATCACGACTCCATGGGTTCGCGCAGTTGTAGTGCCATAGCTTCAACATTTATCGACCGATTCACGACATTTTGGACTCATTTTATAGGAGAATGACTGGGCATATCAACTAAAGCAAAAAAAGATAATACCTGACAATTTCTAAGGCTAAAAAAAATCACCAAACTGAAAAAAAATTTTTTTGAAATGCACTTATTTGGGTTACTTACAAATAATTTGAAAAAAAGCCGTATTAGTGAATATTTATTAAGACATTTTAATGTTTAGCAGGATGTTTCCCGTCTTACCACATGCAACTTGTGTATGTAGCACTGAAATTTTCGACAGATTAGGCCTTTTTGTATTATGACTTCTGTATCACAGCGCCATGTGTTCACGCAGTTGTAACGCCATATCTTGATTATCTATCGAGCGATTCATGACTTTTTGGACTCATTTTATAGACGAATGACTGGGTATATCAACTAAGGTAAAAAATACAATACCTGACAATTTCCAAGGCTAAAAAAATTCACCAAACTGAATTTTTTTTTTGTAATGCACTTGTTTTGGTTACTTGCAAATAATTTGAAAAAAAGCCGTATTAGTGCCTATTTATTAAGACAGTTTAATGTTTAGCAGGATGTTTCCTGTCTAACGACACGCAATTTGTTTGTGTAGCACTAAACTCATCGACGAAATAGGCTTTTTTATTTATAAAGGACTAATTTTGAAATAAACAAGAATTTGGTATGCACATTGTCTTTATTGGACTTCGATACAGATTATTACTTAAATGCAATTTACATGAACAAATTTTATTATTTTGATTTTTAGTATTATTTATTTAGTATTCAGCCAACTGACTGAAATGCAACTCAATGAAATGAGATATGTTGGAATCACTTGGAAATCAAAGAAAACAGACTGGAGCGTAGCTTAGCGTCGAGTAACCCAGAGCGTTAGTTTCAGAATGAAAATGCCGGACGTTTTGAAAATTTCATTGATTAATCTAAATACTAAATAATCACATTTGTTCATGTAAATTACATTTAAGTAATAATCTGTATCGTAGTCCAATAAAGACAATGTGCATACCAAATTTTCGTTTATTTCAAAATTAGTCGTAAAAAAGCCTATTTCGCCGATAATTTTAGTGCTACATAAGCAAATTGCGTGTCGTTAGACAGGAAACAACGTGATAAACATTAAACTGTGTTTATAAATATGCACTAATAGGGCTTTTTTCCAAATTATTTGCAAGTAACCAAAACAAGTGCATTACAATTTTTTTTTAAGTTTGGTGAATTTTTTTTAGCCTTAGAAATTGTCGGATATCATTTTTTTTGCCTTAGTTGATATGCCCAGTCATTCCCCTATAAAATGGGTCTAAAAACTTGTGAATCGCTCGATAAATAATCAAGATATGGCGTTACAACTGCGTGAACAGATGGCGCTGTGATACAGAAGTCACAATACAAAAGGGCCTATACTGTCGAAAATGTTAGTGCTACATACACGAATTGCACGTGGTAAGACAGGAAACATCCTGCTAAATATTAAAATGTCTTAATAAGTAGGCACTAATACGGCTTTTTTTTCAATTATTTGTAAGTAACCCAAATAAGTGCATTTCAAAAATTTTTTTTTCAGTTTGGTGAATTTTTTTAGCCTTAGAAATTATCAGGTATTATCTTTTTTTGCTTTAGTTGATATGCCCAGTCATTCTCCTATAAAATGAGTCCAAAATATCGTGAATCGGTCGATAAATAATGAAGCTATGGCGCTACAACTGCGCGAACCCATGGAGTCGTGATATAGAAATTGAAAATGTAATAAAAAATTAATTAAAAGGTCGCATTTTTTCTCGATAACTTTAATTGTATTTTCATACCTCAAAGTTTGTCGACATGATGCTGGAACACATTGTATAGAACTTCTAGCTACATTTTTCGGTTCAATCTGTGACATATACTGTGTTATCATCAGACTATTTTTGATGGATGATGGATATACTGTGTTATAATAATGTGACTATTTTTGACCTGACTAGTTGAGAAGGCGCGCCAACACTTCTCCGAAGAGCTGGAAAGCATGTTTCCCGGCATCGATCTGAGCAAACGGACGCTACGGGTGGACGTTGAAGACCTGGACCTGTTCGTGCTGCACGCTTACCAGAACGTGCTCTTCTACCAGAAAGAGCTGGCCAAGATGGAGACGATAATGCAGGAGCGCGTCAGACAAGCGGTGGAGGCGGCGAAAAAGGGCGGCGGAGATCCCTTAACGAACGCGCAGATCTGCGAGGCCGTCGAGCAGGAGAAGAGGCGGCTGATGCTGTGTTTCAAGCAGAACGTAAGTCGTCTGTCATTTGCTTCGAATATTTAGAGGGGGTTATAGTACGTACATGAGAGCTCTTTGCAATGATTCAGCTGGAACCATTTTTTGAATATCAATTTTGAGATAACTGAACTCAAAAAAATATGAGCATGAAGAATAAGGGCAGTTCTATGTTAATGTCGACGTATTTTTTGAAATTTCCTAATAGACAATTATTCAGAAATTGCCAAAAGTGACGCTTTTTTGACTAAATTCGCGGTCTCATCAATCACCCTGTATAAACTTATTCTAAAATCGGGATCGACAATAACATAGATTGAAGTTTTAAAAAAACGAGAACCACGTCTTTGTGCCAAAAATCATTAATCTAGAGGGTCAAAAATGGTACCAGCCAGAGCCTTGCATTGAACAATCGCGCGCCTATTGGGACACTGATAAAAGCGCCACCAATACAAAAGTATGCAAACTACTGTTTATAAATGAGTTGAGATTCATTCATTTCTGAAATGGAATAGATTTTGTTTTGGGCATCGACTAAATTTGTAGTCTGTGGTTTTGGGTGATTTAGACATATACACTGCAGGCCAAAAGTTAAGGACTATTAGAATTTAAATAAATCGCGGTAATTGATTTTGAGCAGTTACCATTGTCAGGATTACTGAGATCTCTTACCAAATTTGTATTTATATACATAATATTTAGATTGCTAGCTGGCCCACACGGCGAACGTTGGAGTCTTAGGTTCACACTTTTTTGCATCGGGAATAAAAAATACATTCTAACCGACAGGTTTGTACTTTGTAACTGCATAAAAGATGATAGCAAAAATATTTACATATATATTTGAAATATTTACAGTCTAAATAATAATAATATTGCTTTATTTACTAATATATCAAAACAACAGATTATGTAGATAATACACAATAAAGAACATACAAAAAAATGGAGTCAAGTTGATTGACTCAGTACTTCCCACACATAACACTTGCAACCAAATCATCGCCCGCCTGTCGTCAAAAAACATCCAACACAAAAACTAGCAAATAGTTTCCTAAATTTCTCCGTAGGAACTAAAACGACACAATTCAGCTTCAACTGGACGAAACGAAACAATCAGGAACCCCCAAATTGCTTAAAAACGAAGTTTGAACTATTTTTATATTTTTAGATTTTTATTATTGCTGCGCCGCCACTGACACGATTTTTGAAAACCATACGCATTTTTCATCCTTGCCGCCTAAATTTCATTAAAATTAATTCCATAATTTCCATGTTACTAAATTCAGAACGACCTGAATCAATACCTACCCCTACCAATACCAAATCCCTTGATTTCTGTAATAGCCAAGGCAATGTTCGGATGGACCTAACAAACGTCTATTATGCCGCTAGGTCTTTCTTTCACAGGTCAACGCACACTATTATAAATGGAATACATTTTTGAGTTTTACAACCCCCCACCCCCTAACCACCCCAATTTCACCCCCACCCAAAAAAAAGTAAAAAATGATCAGAAACCCCTAAAACGCCGAAAAACAAAGTTTGAGCTATTTTAACATTTTTAGTTTTTTTATTATTGCCGCGCCGCCACTGACACGATTTTTCTAAAACATGCGCGCTTTCCATCCTCGCCGTGGCAGTAATACTGTGTCAAAATTTCATTAAAATCCATTCGATAATTTTGGCGTTACGCAATAAAGAACGATCTAAAACTAAAACAACACTCGGATGTATACATCACAAATTATTCTAAGTCCGTTGATTTCTATTATAAGCAAGGCAATGTTCGGATGGACCTAAAAAATTGTATTATGGCGCTAGGTCTTTCATTCACAGGTCATTAGAGAGCCCATTATGAATACAACAAATTTTTCAGTATTACAACCCCCCACCCCCCAACCACCCCAAATTCACCCCCACCCAAAAAAAAGTAGAAAATGATCAGGAACCCCTAAAACGTCTAAAAACGAAGTTTGAAGCGTATTTGAAATTTTTCGTTTTTTGCTAATTACTCCGCCCCCTGTATAACAATTTTCAAAATTATAGGAGCATTACCTACTACGACCCCACAGCATAACGCTGTCCAAATTTCATCACAATCCATGTAGCGGTTACTGAGATTACGAGGGTAGAAAAACGCGACAGACAGACAGACAGACAGACCGACAGACAGACAGACAGACAGACAGACAGACCGACGGAAATGAGTGACGTGGATTTTCGTTATGTACACATCATAAAACGCCCAAAAAACGTATTATCTCAAAATCGAAAATTTTCGCGATCACAATACTCCCCTCACCTATCGGTGTGGGAAGTAAAATGCATTATTTAGGCGAATGAAAGAAGTTGAGCTACAGAGAGAAAACGTCGTGACTTAGGTAACATTTTACTTTCCACTATTACTACATACTATTGGTCACTAAAAGTTCTGTTATACTAAACAAGATATAAATATAGTTCTGATTACAATATAAACAAAAAACAAGTTATTCGCTAAACATGCATAGTAAGTTAAATCAATAAATATACATATATGTATACACATAATGTTTTTGCAGTATTCATGCTTTCCTTGTATGAATCTGATTCAGTTCCTAAACTGTGAAAACTTTGAAATTTTTGTTGTTTTTACAATAGGTTGCCCATCCCAGATCACTTTACGAAAGCCAGGATCAGTGATTCTTGTGATTGGGTTAACCCGATCATAGTTTCCGTAATGGCCTTATGAGAAATAAAGAAATGTTTTAAAAAATTTTGCCGCACATAATCAATACACACCTTAATTAGACCTGTCATCGAAACTGTCAAAAATGACAGTAACAGCAAAGTTATCAGTTCGTGCGTGTAATGTTTAGATGCTGCTTTTTCATCATGTATCCAGTGAAAGCTTCACTTACATTTTGGTTGAAGTGCTAATTTTTGCTGCCTAGGATCCAGACGAACAGAAGCTTGAGCGATGACTCGTTACGGATTGGGCGTGTTTATTTTGAGGACCATCGTACCTGCTCTTATTTTTGGAAGTGTAGTACTACGGCCTTCGTTTATATCCTTGATCTACTTTATCATGCTGATGTATCTACCATTCGTAAACCTTACAAACGAAGACAAAATAGACGCCGGACTGTTCAAGTACGTCATGATATTCGTGCCGTATCAAACCGGCTCGGTGCAATTGTCCTTCTACGTCTACACCTGGAGCACCGAAGAGATACTGAGAGAGAAGAACTCTGATATTCGTCGATGGCTGAAAGACGCAGGTTTCAGCTGGACGTTTGGATTGGAAGCATTCGAGATAATGTCTTGGCTAGGACCGGAGTTTATAATGGTATTGGCCTCGATACTGTACAACTGGGCTGTGAGAATGATGGTACTCCCCGTAGAAGACGAAAAAATTAGACGGCGAGAAAAGCCAAAACTATTAAGGGAACAACTCTTGTATGTAAAGACATCAGCCTCTATAGGAAAGTATGTGATATCAAGTTTTCTATTAATGACTGCCGTGTGGATTCATTCGATGTTTGGCTTATACTACTTTATCTGGTATCTATTCTTTATGAGCTGCTGGGCACTGGACAAAGATAAACCGCGGATGATAATCTTAATAATATATGCGGTCATGCCAGTGATGTTGTTCCAAATGGCATGGATATACCTAAACCAGATTCCGTATGTACAGTGGAGTTTGTCCGCTTTATGGATAAATAACTTATTTGGGATACATGACCTGGTAGGAGTGGCTCCAGTTTATGGCCCTGACTTTACGCATTACGAATATAGAATCAAAGATAATATGTTCAGTTTCACTTATCCTCTTGTTATTTACATAACATATTATTGCATGGTGAATGAGCTTGTTATGTTGAAAACTTTAAGCTATCTGTCTGCCAAGGAGAAGTGGATGCTTTCTCGATTGAGATGGAAAACCAGTCGGAAAAAACCGTATCCGAAGTTAGATCAATTAAGGGGTCGTGGTCAAGGAAGCCTTTTTTATTTCTCATTTTTTGATAAAAGCAAAAACCAGTTCTGGAATAGCGTGATGAAAATCGTAGAATCTGTTGCACCCCTCATTTCTAATCATGCCTACATTTGGGCCATTTGTATCATGATGCTGTGGTCAGTGACATTCATTAACGTTATGTCTTTCAGTCTGTTGATATTGAGTATTGTCTTGTGGGCCGTACCCCGCAAAAAGTTGATTACTGTGGTCTGCTGTTTTCCTGTGAGTATTTTTTCCTACTGTAATATGACCTACACCTACCTACTAGGAGTTGAACAACCGCTTATACAGAGTGAGGATGAAGGAAAACTGTCGATTTTTAGCTTTCTGTACTGCAGCCGTGAAATTACCTTAGAAGTGTTGGTCAAGATATTTTACACGATATCTTTCTGGTTAAGCATCCATTCTTACATTCTAGAGAAAAAGGAAGAAGCCCATATAACACTGAAACGTATCGCTTCCGAATTAAGCAGGTCAGGTAGCGATACTAGGAAAAGCACCTTACTGGAGTTGGTTATGCATAGGCTTCTCGCGCAGTACTGGATAGCAGTGATGGCAGCATGTTTGTATGGTCTGGCTATTACAGGACGTGTAATGAATATTTTTAGGATTCTCAATATGTTTAAGTACCTACTGTTTATGCTAATTCTACAGCTGTCTTTTAAAGTATGGAGGAGAGTTTTGTACGTATACATGATATTCCTTATACTAATGTCCATGTTTGCCATGCTGATATTTTACCTAAACCAGTTCGGTTACACAAAGACCTTATTGAAGGATACGTTAGGGTTTTCACAGGAGTTGATTGAGGATTTAGGCGTTACTTGCATCAAAACTAGTAGAGACTATGTGAACAGAGTGCTAATACCCACATTATACATAGTGATGACCTTGATCCAGATGAACTTTTTCCATAAACCGTTCATGAGAATGACGGACGAAAATAACACCAAGCAAGCGGAGGAAGACGAAGAAGCTCGACTGCTCTATGGACCACATATGAGGAGATGGATGGAAATGATAGATGTAGTATTTCGCGTGATGGAAGTGCATATAAGAAAGATAGTAGTGGCGGTCATGTTCTTAATGTGTATCTTCGATTATTGTGCTGTTTACTTTCTCGCTTTATTTCCGTTGTGCGCTGCGATGCTAATGGGACGCGTTGTTAGGCGAATCGTGATATTGTGGGCATCGGTTGTAGTCTCTGTCCACACCATGACAAGAATGATCTTCGCACTGAGGTATATTCACGAATCTGACTTTGATGTGGTCTGCAATGTGACCAAACATCCAGAGTTTAAGCAGGTTCGACGCAACACAGCCGATTGGTTGGGTTACAAGAAATACGAACTTTATGACACGCCGCTGTATAAACAGTTGTTGTGGTCGACGATGTTTGTCTTCATATGTGCTTTGTGGAGCGTAGTAGGAGCTAGGCAGGAGATTATTAGGAAGCAGCGTGGTCTACCGACGGCTCAGACACGAGTCCTCTTCCCAGAGATAACTTTTCGTGAGGCAGACACTAGCTTGATAAACTACATAAAATACTGTTTCAACTATGGTTATTATCGTATGGGTTTCGAGATCACTATGATATGCGTGGTTCTTGTGATAACGATAAGAATGGACGGCTATTCCATCATGTATTGCGTGTGGTTGTGCATATTGCTGTTGTTAAATAGAAATGCCGTCAGATGGGTTTGGCCTATATTTGTGGCTTTCATCTCACTGTCCATATCATGGCAGTATGCCATGGCCGTAGGACTGCCTCCTCAATGGTGTATAGAGTACGAATGGGGAACGCAGACGTATTATTGGAGGGTTGCCCAACACTTCTGGTTTCTAGCAGACAGTTATAATCCTCCACCAATCAAAAAGTTAATACCTGAGAGCCTGCTGTGCTTATTGGCGACCAGGCAGTTGAATGTCTTTCTGCGTGAAATACGATTTTCGCGTCGTCCCGACTATATGTATCCAGGAGGGAGTAACGATAGTATTGTGAAATATTTCGAAAAGCCCGGGTTCGTTATAACCATACCTGACTTCACTACATATACCACATCGACCCTTGATATCGCTAAGAGGTTATTCTTCCACTGTTTTTACTGGGGTGCCATATGGGTCATATTCTTGAGTAGCGTCAACAGAGTTGAAATCTTCTCTTTAATGTATTTCTGTCATGTAATCGTATACCTGTGGTACGGCATCAATCTGTATTATAAATCACTTACACGAATACGGAGGTACTGGAACTTTTTGTTGGCCCAGAACGTATTCGTGATTATAATGAAGATGATTCTGCAAGTGGTGGGATGCTTTTGGTTGCACCAGATCCCAACGAAATATTGCAAATATCTGAGGCTCGTACAAATTAGATGTGTCAGACGGTTCGTGGACAATGCTTCTTTCGAAGAAATGGAGGAAAATCGGGAAATTTGCCAGCCTAACACGTACGAAACGTTTGGGATCGCTTGGGATTTCATGATCTTCGCCATGCTTATCATACAAAAACGAATTTTCGGAAGCCAAAGTTGCTTTCTAATTATCGACAATGCAAAGGCGGACCTATTGCTGGCGAGCAGAGGTGCCATATTTTGGAGTGAAATTCAGAATACAGTTCTGCAAGCTATAAAAGACAGGGAGGAGAGGGTGAGAGCGCACATTTCCAGAAAGCTAGAAAGGGTGAAGCAACAGGCTGGAAGAGTACAGGGTTCGTTTTACGAATCAAACATGACAGCTCACCATACAGCCATGAAGTCTGGAGATTATTTTATGTTCGCTGAACAAGATGATTTGGAGGACGAGATTTTTCTTGAAGAAGACATCTCAATGGAGTATTCGACAGATGAAAACCATAGCTTCGTCTCTCTATTCTCGTACATGTTTAAAAATACTTTGCGTACAACCGTGAGGAACTATTGGAACCCTGAGAAGCACGGACATATTTTCAGGACGAAACCTGCTCGAGAGACAGATGACGATCCAGAGCCCTATACATGGATATCAAGACTACTGTATATTTTCAGATTCTGTTGGGTGTGTCTAGATCTCACAGCGGTGAATATCAGTGACATTATAAACACGCAAGTTAACCAGTATGCTGAAGTGCGCACTATGATTGACAAAGAGAAACGCATGCTAAAGGAGACCACCGACTACATGATCGGCGTTAGGTTTGAGGGATGGTGGCTACCTAGAGGTTCGTACGATACGCTGCTGAACAGATCAAAGCTGAAAAAACCCAAAGTACCGCCAGAAGAGATGTTGGTCGAAAAACAGTCCAACTTCGTGAAGCTACTTAAAGCTCTGTGGCTGGTGACCGTGAGCAAGTCGGATGTGCTGTGTTACTGCTTCATTATCATGAACCAAGTGATGCTCTCTCAGTTAATTACCCTTCCGCTTACCAGCATGGTGTTTTTCTGGGGAACGCTTTCCAATCCGAGACCCTCGAAAACATTTTGGATTATCCTGACCGGCTACTTGCAGCTGGTCATTCTACTCAAATGTATCTTTCAGTTTGATTTGATGCCAGGCAATCAAGAACGTAAGGTGATTGAATTCAAAACCAAACTCCACAAACCGAACCCTTTCTATCCGTCTCGGTTCTTAGGGCTCCACCGCCAGGATTACTACTACATTTGGGAAATGTGCGCTCTGGTTTTTGCACTTCTCCACAGAACATATCTTAAAGGCATTGGTTTTTGGACAGCCAAACTAGATACGACCCGAATAACGAGTGGTAATTATGTCTTGGAAAACGAAGAGTTCAGGAGATATCGCGTTAGACCGTTATCTACAGAAGAAGTCCCTAAAAGAATTTATATGCTGAAAAGTGAAAAAGCCTCTATTTTGGACAACATTGTAATGTCGATCGGCACCATAGTTTTACAATATGCCACAGGTTTTCGAGAGTTCTATCAAAGACTACTGCTACACACTTCACAGGAGGCAACTGATCTCTATACGATTATGTTTTTGTGTGACCTTACCACCTTGCTGATTATATTTTTTGAATACCCGACATTTTTTGAGAGCGATGAAACAGATGAAACTACAATGACCTACTTTCAAACGGACAAAATTCCGGTAGCCTTCGTATTCGTTATATTCTCACACTTTGCCCCCCTGATATTGGACCGATGCATCTATCTGAGAAGAAGTGTGTTCAGTAAGCTGATTTTCCACACAATGCATTGCGTTTGGGCGCAGTTGTGGACATTCGTCATATTCCCGAATGAAGAAAATGGCAGAATGGCTAAGGACAGAACTGCGATAACGATGTACTACATTTTTCGATGCATTTATCTAATGGTTTCAGCCTACCAAATCCGCTGCGGATATCCGAGTCGCATCTGGGGCTACTTTTATTGCCATAAGATTGGAGTCTTGAACTGTGGCCTGCTCTGGATATACGGGAAGTTACCGTTGTTGTACGAGATGCGGCACTGTTTAGATTGGATGTTCACCGACACGTCCATGTCAATCTTCGAATGGTTCAAATTAGAAGACATCGCCTACAAGGTCGAATTTACCAAGTTCAAACGATTGGTGCAAGAAGACTACTCGAAGGAACCGGGACTAGAGAAGACACCTATATACAAGTATATGTATGGCTCCGTATGGTGTTTACTGATTATTTCTGTTATCTTTATACCGATGATGTTGTATTCACTGGGTAGAGAGGTTGCACCGCCGAATGTCCCGTCAAAGGCCGAGCTTGTGTTCCAGGCAACCTTGGGAGACCCGATATATAAGAACAAGGCTACCATTTATCAGCTGGATCAAGACGATTTCGAGTTAATGAAACAAGTTTATAACGCATTCGACGCGTCCAAGTCTTTTATGTACTCATACAAACACTATGACATAACAGCTCTGGCCTTTAACACGGGCGGTTCTCCATGGATGATTCGGTATCAGCAACGAAGACTTATAGCCCAAAAAGCCTTAGGAGCCCATCCGATACACCTTAAGATGCAAGTGATTATATCCATATCAGCGCAAGACGGTACAGTAACCAAAGCCCAAACTGCGACGGTGACAGAGCCGTATCCGTTCAGTAAAAAACGAAAGGATTTTGCCAAGATGGTACAAGGCGAGAAGGTCGACGAGATACCTGCAATCCTTTTTCTGTACCTGCTGCCTAAATTTCTAAGAGTTCGGAACGATCGGCTAGAAATCGTCGACACGCTTATGTCACCGCAGCCGCACCGTCAGGCGGAAGTGTGGCGTAACATAACGGTCGCCGCGCATAAGATGCCCCACGAACAAAGGACTGTATGGTGGGAAGTGACCGAGCAATGCGACGACATGAATTACCTGAGATTCTTGAGACATCTGCCGTTTCACGACTGCGACAGCGTGATGGTCATCTACGTCTTTTCGGACAGGCTGGTCAAGTTGCCAGGCGTCTTCAAGTTACTTGTGGGTGGAGCAGGTGTGCTGGCTCTATACGGTATCTATTTCATCATGTTCCAAAATGCCATCCGTCAGTTCGCCGTCGAGGGTATCAACGACATCTTTTTCGACGAAAACGAAATAGCGAATATCAAAAGACTGTCTAGGATGATTTCGCTGGTCTACATATGCAGAGAATTCCGTAACTGGGAAATGGAGGAGTGGACTTACAGCAGAATCGTTTTCTGCATTCGTTCGAGGGATACGCTTCAAGGTCTAGAACGGGACACTCCAGAAGAGTACGAGATATTTTGATTCTTCGTCGTTGGATATGGTTTAGTTTTCCTAAATTTGCCGTCTATATATTCTAATTGGTCGATCGCATTCTTGTGTTTCGATTCTTCATGTCTACGTAAACACTTTAGTCATAACGCCATTGGTCAACATAAGTGAACACTGCAACTATCGAACCACTCACTCATTTGTTCATTTGTATATGTTTCGACGAGCTCTTGATCGTGCTTTCATGTTATTATGTCTTAGCGATTGTTCTTCGAATTTTTAAATGACATTTGATGTAATTTTGTGTAGTTACTGTGCATTAAAATGTGTTAAACCAGTTAAAAAGTTTTTTAATACACAAATCAATACACATAAAACTATACTAGATCATTGTCGTTATAGATAGATAGATAAATATGCTTTATTGTCTAAGAAATTACAAATTTCTTATTGACAAAGCTGTAACAACAAAATGTGGAATATTCACTAAAACTCATCTAGTGTGTAATAAGGATTTTGAAATAGGAAATTTTTAAGTTTTTTACGAAAATCTTTTAAATCTTTTTGAATTTTAAAAGAACTAGGAAGTTTATTATAAATCTTGAATCCATTGTATATAATTGAATATTTAACCAGTGCTGATTTGGGGGTGATTAATTTAAAATCATTCTTTTGTCTTATATTATATTCTATATTTATGGTCTCAAATTTTATTTTATTTTTGAATATTAATGTAGCCGCTTCCAAAATAAATAGTGCAATTACGGTCATAATTTTGTATTCTAAAAATAGTGGCTTGCATGAAGTTCTAGGTCTACTCTTGGCGATGCATCTAACTGCTCGCTTCTGTAAGACTAACAATTTATTTAAGTAGGTATGAGAACAGACTCCCCAAAATGGGATGCCGTAACTCAACCTACTTTGGAATAATGCAAAATAACAATTTTTGGTGGTGTTTTTTCCAAGAGTTTCTCTAACTGTTCTTAGTATGTAAGTTACTTTAACTAACTCATTAATTAAATTATCAATATAAGATATAAAATTCAATTTTTGTTCAATAGTTAGACCTTCATTTTAAGAAGAAAACTTCATATGAACGTATGTCCTAAACGTCCTACCTTTTGAGATACAGGGTGGTAAATTTTTCAAAAATAAATAATTTATGATTAATATCTACAATATCACTTTAGATATTTTAATGAAATTCGTCATACATGTAGTATGAATCAAGAGGCGTTTTTTAATTAATTTACCCAACTTTTTCCTAAATTTCCACCAGTGTCGTTCGTACGTAATATGACCTGCCCATTTTGGCAGACATTGACGGTACGCCAGTGATTTCTCCTAAAATAAAGATTACTTTTGGAATCCCCACTCATTTCTAACCAAAGTCGAACACTTGATTTTTTTCAATCGGATGCACGGTTTTCGCCCAAAAAAAATAAAAACCGTTTCTCTGCATGATCGCAACAATATCGTTAATATGACAATATCACCATGCAGAGACATACAGGGTGTATCAACGATGTGTGGGTGGACGATAACTGCTTCCCTATTCAAGATTGAAAAAAATAAAAAATGCAGAGGACAATGTTCCAAAAATATTTACCATTATGCGTTAAGTTAATTTTTTTAAATAGAAAGCCCTGTATATTATTGAATATTTAGATTCCTTGCTCGATTTCAGCGTAACTTTATGTATCTCACATGATACTTAAAACGAACCGTTTAGGCGCAACTCACAATTTTTGGTATAAGTAGATGTTAGAAAAAAATTGAATGTCGCAGCGTCTATAAAACGTTGAAGGCTGTGACTTTGTGGTGTGACTAAGCATGAAACGTGCCAGCTTGGGTAGTACCGTGGAGCGAGTATACATGGTGTGCTCGCCAGCCGTACGCGGAGATTTATCGCGCGGAGAATTATTAGACGTCGTGATACCACGGCCTGTTTAATCGCGTTTTAGATAGAATCGCTAACGATTTTTGTTTAATTTACTTTGTAAAATTCCTTATTTTGAGTTATAGAAGACTGAAATTTGTATACATAATGCTAAATTGTGCAGTTGTCGGTTGTAAGATGAAAAAGCCAAATGTAAAATTCTATAACTTCCCGAAAAATAAAATCTCTCAATGCAATGGAGTAATGCTTGCCACCGAAAGGTTGAAATTAATATGAAAAATGGTAATCATTTCACAAATTAGCAAACATTTATTAAAACTCAAATTTTTATGGTACACCCTCGGAAAATATTCACCTGCCGTATTTTCAATGAATAAATATGCAGAAGAAAGCAATGAATCGTGCCTACTTGAACCATTACAAGTCAAAAACTTAGTTTCGAGTAATTCTAACATCGAAGCTAATGACGTGTGCTTTACTCAGGAGTTTTTTAAGAACGTTCTTGTTGACAGCGATATTGTTGGGACAGAGAATGATTCAAATGATATTCAGTTTTCCAACTTTACCTTTCAGAGTCCAGATTATGACCTAGATAACTTTATTTCTGAAGAATATGATCTTTTGTGTCAATTGGAAAAAAAAATTGCCCGACACGATTTCCAACGAGGGACTGAAATTTACTGCCGGACATGTGGCCTACAGATTCAAAAACTAATATCCTAATCTAGCTTTGGGGGCGCAAACCGAATTTCATTCTTCTAACCGGGCCCCGGACTGGATTGAGTTTCTATCTAGAGTCAGTCTTGTATATCCAAGTGAGGAGATGATTACAGTAGCCCGTTTTGGTTGAGATAGAGTTCGATAAATTCCATGGACAGTCGTCTTCTAAACAAACATATTTAAAAAACTATTAGAGATTGACCCCAGTGGAAACCATCAAACAATTTCCTGATAAAATAATCTGATATCTAATACGAACGAGAATATACGTCAGACTCAGACAGTAAACAAAAGGATTAGTTTCGAAAATTGTAGGAGTAAACTTAGGAAAAAAATGACCAAATTTACCAATAAAGAAAAAGTCGTTAAATTACCTATTTTACACTTCTTTATAACATAATTGTCAAATAATTGGCTATTGAACTCCTTTAATCTATCACTTTGAAATTAAAAGATCATCATGTGGTGTTCCCGCCAGTTCGCCGACAGAAATACTCGTTGCTGACGTCACAGCGTGCCGGCGCTCGGACGACTGCATGCGCGTGAGCACACCATGTTTGTTTACACTATGGGTAGTACTGTCAAATTTGAATTATTTTTGTACCTCGTGAAATCGGTATATTAATTAAGGAAACTTCAATCACAGATAACGATGTCTGCAACACCAAGGAGGACATCTCGAACAATTTCCCAAAATAAATGTCGTCACCACTAAGTATTTTGGTTTATTGCTCTCTCAACTGCCAGATTAGACAATAAAGGGTCATATTCAAACCATCATAGCTTCTAAACTACTTTACTTAGGTCGAACATGTACAGCTATTTTTTTTAGGAAACATCATGTACTATCGCGTGGAAATAAAAAAATAGGTTAATAGCTTAGAGTTTTTGAAAAAACTGAAATAGAAAAACGCCTAAAATTACATAATTATTTTCTTTTTTTACAATTTTTTTGCCCTGATATAGAATGAAACTTAGAAAATGTTTACCATTAGTTTATAGTCTACATGCTTCGCTATCGAATGAGACTTATTGTGTTTGTAGAACCTCTACGTAGGTAGTTATGGCTAAATTAGTCCAACACTCGTGCATCGATTAAACAAAAAACAAAATGGCTGCCATTCCATTATGGTGGGAGAAAAACTACTTTTTAGGGGTGATTTGTCGATAAAAATGAGGTATTTTCCAACTTTCTAATATTGCCTGTTTAATGGCTGAAATGGATTGTTTGTATCTAATTTGTAATGATGGCAGTGTTTGTTCAATTTTTTTCTGCCCACGTGGAGTAAAGATAGACTTTGAAAATCATCCCTTTGAAAAGATCTCATTTAAATCTCTCAAACCTCCCGCCTAAGAAATCAACCAATCAAAAGTGATTTTTTATGCCGGATGTAGATAGGATGTGACTATTTTAATTGAGCGTAGATTCAAGGTTGTCACGTTGCTAATATTTTGCATAGGATGTAAACTTTATTTTATCTTTATTTAATTTCCCTCTCTTTGTAGACTATAAATGTTATATTGTACAGCTATTCCATTTTTTCCATTGTTATGTAATTAGCAGTTTACTCTGAGAATGTTTCATAGTTACTTTTCACAATTTTACTCGTCATTCGGCAACACTCGTCTTTAACAGCCTGTCACTAGTGTCATGCATACATAACCTCCCCTGGTGTCACGACTGTCACGGTATCTCATTTAACCAAGATAGATCATGAACCCATTAACGTATTTTCTCCCCTTAAAGGCTCCGACACCGATGACCGGAAACATTGTATAAGGAAGCTGCATTACTTCAATGCTGTTGCTGTTTTACAAGCGAAATGCTAACGGCTGTTAGCCTGATAGATACGATTCAATGATTTATACGGTTTCTTTTTTTAAAATAGGCTCTTAAAATGAAGAGAGAAGCGGAACTAGAGCTCCGCGAACAATTGAAGTTGCAATCCCAAGCTTTCAACGACCACCTGGCTGATGCCATCAGGACTAGAGAACTTGAAATTGAAAGAGCTTTCGCTAGGAAATTTGATGAGATGCTAGAAGAGGAAAGGTGTAGATTCAAAATGCAATTAGCAGCTATTGTAGGGAGGTTGAAAGGCTTGGATCAAGCCATCAAAGGTGAGTTGTGGTTGACTTGTTTCAGTTTGTCTGTACTACCATTTATTACCTAGTTACAAGGAGTCGCGACAGTTTTGGCGGATTTTGTTTGATGATGACCTAGTGGTTGTTGGGATATTCGGCCGGCGTCGATACTATTTTCTCCATAGATACTGGTTGGCTCGAAGTGCATTTCAGATCATCCTAGGTATGTTAGTTTGCTGAATACAGTCGCCAGTGTTATACAGAGTGTCCCTAAATTTCCTTGATATGTGATATTCTTGTAACAAAAAAAAGTTGGAACAAAACAGTGCAATTTTTGTAAATATTATAGGGTCTATAATACCCTGCTTTTAACACATTTTTTTATATCTCAACCCTTAAAACTCACCCTCAACTTTTGTTTTTCAAATAGCACTTAATAGTTTTTTCTACACAAATAAAGCCCTTATTTTATTTAAAATCTTGTAGTACCAACTTTGTTTTATTTCCAGAATCGTTTTATTTCTTTCTTTCTTCCTAGCGTAGGTGTTTTGGATGTGGATATCATTGGGAATCGCAATATCTATTAAATAGGTCACTCTTTGTGTCTTTGTCTGGAAAACTATATCTGGTCTATTTGCTGGAATGGTTTTGTCTGTATGTATTTCCATGTCCCACTATAGTTTGAATTCATTGTTCCCTATTACTGAGGTCGCCGGTATGTAGTTACAATAATGGATCTGTGTTTTCGATTAGCTTATTATTTGTTTCTATGAAAATATCTAAAGTTAGAAAGTTATCTTATTGAAAGAATGTTTTCTATTCTATCTTTCAATTATAAACATATCTTCAATACATCAAGGTCATAATTTGTAGTACCAATAGTATTTAAAATTGTCTCAATAATTGATATTCACAACGTATTTGGAATTTGGACATTCTGTATAAACCAGTCTAAAAAAACATCTTGTAGATTAGACTTGTCATTTCTATCATTCAACCTATAAATACGTTTTTATGTCAAAATGGAAGTGTAAAATGACAATTTGTGGGTCATAAATTTTAGATTATTTATTTTACATTTTTTACAATTTTTTTATGTTGTTATACTATGTTTGGTATCTTTCACTGTGCGGGCAAATTTTTATCGTATTTTATTGTCCAAGGTAATATAAGTGAAATACATTTTGATCTTTTGCACTTCATAAAGAGACAAATTATATACAAATTTTAATTTTCTTATTTGCATAAACAGAGAGGAATCTTCTACCAGGTATTTTTTAGTTAATTTCAATTGAACTTTAAATGTTGCATGCATGTTTCCTCCTCATGTGCTTTGAATTCATATTTTTTTTTATTCTCTCAATCCACTTTCACACACAATTATTTCAGCTACGTTCAAAGCACATTTTTCTATTGTTATTCTCTTTATGCCTCTCTCTTCATCAATATACAGGGTGGTCCAATAAATGCGCGGTGCTCTCTAGCGGCCTTACCGTTCAAATATAGAAGAAAATGTTTCGAATAAAAAACGTTTCTTTTCAAATGGTCTACTTCCAGAAAATAATTTCAAAGATGGCGGAAATCCGGATATACCGGAAGTAGGTATAAACTTCCTTATTTTAAATAGAACATCCTATATATTATTACGTTTTTGCATTGATTTTTAGGTGCAGTATGTTAACCATAGTTTATGTCTACGAAGCCTATTTTCGAAGTTATTCAGCAATCTTGACTGTTGTAGTACTTTACAAAAAATGTGAATATCTCGGAAACTAAGCACGACAGAAAGATGCGGTTTTCGGTTTTGAAACGAGCAAGAAACGTACTTAGTCTCAGTAACATCATTCAAAGCACATTAAATCAATAGACTAGCAATTTTTAAATTTCAAAACTTCAAAACACTTTGGATGTAAAGTTTCCAGCCAGTTGTTTTGTCTGCGAGCCAAGCCACCTACGATTTTTCCAATTCCTAGGTGTCATTACGGAATAAATACAAAATCGCAAATATCTTGAAAACCTTCAAAAATAGAACCACACAATGTGTGGCACACACACGCCTAGATGAAAGTAAAAGAGAATTTAACTTCGTATCCACTGATGTGAAACTTATCATACCATCCCATTTGACAAAAACAAGTTATTAACGGTTTAACCTTTTTAAATTTGAAAATTACTAGTCTATTGATTTAATTTGCTTTTGAAACAATGATCTTACCGAAACACAAGTATGTTTGTTGCTCGTTCCAAAACCGAAAACATCATCCTTCTGTCGTACTTGGTTTCAGAGATATTAACATTTTTTGTAAAGTACTACAAATGTCAAATTTTCTAAAGATTGCTGAATAACTTCGAAAACAGGCTTCGTAGATACAGGGTGTCCCAAAAAATAGTGTCAAGCGGAAGTCCAGAGATAGAGCACACCTAGAAGTATCTGAATTACCCCCATATATGTTATGCAATTTTTTGTAGTTTCTGAGTTATGAATTTTTTTCTGAATCCTCTACCCCGACAACTTAAAACTGTTCCAAAAGAAAAATTAAAAGACTTTTCCAAAATATCTTTTTTGGTAATTAATCTCCAAGAGTTTACTGTTCATACATAAAATAATCGGCTTCGTAACTTTGATGAAAGTTGAAAAAAACTAGTACTTAATGGGGCTACTTTCGCTCCAATTGACCTTCAAAGACAAGAAGCGAAGATTTCTTGAAATTAGCGATGTGTTTTTCAATTCATCAAGAACTTATGTTAACGCGTTAATAGCAGATTGATTGTCAGTACCGCAATAATAAACGTTAAAAACGTTGCATAAATTAAACATTTATTAAAAAAGATCCTATTTCTTGCTAAAAAACCACAAGGAGCGCATTCTTCAAAACCGGTTTTAACCTGAGCGCCAACAAAAAGGGTTAACGCTAACGCAGTAAACGATGGCGATGTTAGAAAGAGATAGCTATGATATTGTTGTGACGTCTTTTCAAAATGTGTCATTGCATAAGTTGTTTTCGTTGTCCTTATTCAGTCGTCTGTCTGTCTTTGCGGCTTTAAAACGATGTACGCTTTTGTTTGGATTGGTGTTGTTTCTGTTGTCTGACTACTTGGCTATTCCTACGAACCTTGAGTGCACGACAACTGAATTTAACGATGCTGTTTTCTGCAAGAGACTATGCAACAAATGGATAGGTCGTGGTGAACCCACTGAATGGACGCCACGATCACCTGACTTAAATCCGATAGAGTTTTTTGTTTGGGACTACTACAAAAAACTAGTTTATGCTAAAGAGTGTCGAAACATCAGCGAATTACGCAACAAATTAACACAGGCTGAAGAAACAATAAAAAACAATCAAAGAGCTTCTGTTAATTTAAAAAACAATTTTATCAGATGATGTCGATTATGCATCGAACAAGAAGGTAGACATTTTGAAAATTTCTTGTGAAATTTAATAAACTTTGTGAAGAAATTTGATAATTTCGTTTCATTTTACAATTTCCCACTTACAAAAAAGAAGTCGTACATTTAAAAAAAATCTTGGCAAAGTGACACAGGTGGTCATCTATCGATATTCTGTTCGCACTGAATGTTTTTTAATGCGGCACTGACAATCATTCGGCTATTAGCGCCCTAAACTTAGTTATTGTTTCATTTAAAATCCCATCGCTAATTTCAAGAAATCTCCACCTCTTGTCGTTGAAGATCGATTGAAGACAAAGTAGCCCCATTAAATACTCCTTTTTTTAATGATTATGATAGCTGACAGTCTGAAGAAGTTTTTAGACCTGCATAGAAATCATGAAATCACCTCTTTAGATTTTTAATTGCGAGTCGAAAATCTAAGTCATAATCAAAAGAACGTAAATTTTTCACTTTACACTATAATTTTCATGACTTTCATCAGATGTACTAAGCCGATTCCTTTATGTAATGAACAGTAAACTCTTAAAGATTAATTAGCAAAAAGAGAATTTTAGAACAGCTTTAAGTTATCGAGGTAGAGAAGTCTCTAAAATTCAGAAAAAAATTCATAACTCGGAAACTACAAAAAATTGCGTAACATATATGGGGGTGATTCAGATACTTCTAGGTGTGCTCTATCTCTGGACTTCCGCTTGACACTATTTTTTGGGACACCCTGTATAAACTGCGGTTAACAATCTGGACCTAAAAATCGATGGTGCACTCAAAAACGTAATAATATACATGGTGTTCTATTCAAAATAAGAAAGTTGATACCCACTTCCGGTATATCCGGATGTCCGCCATCTTTGAAATTATTTTCTGCAAGTAGACAATTTGGAAAGAAACGTTTTTTATTCAAGCCATTTTCGTCTAATTTAAACGCTAAGGCCACTAGAGAACACCGCGCGCTTATTGGTCCATCCTATACAAGGTGGGCCAATAGTGCGTGGACGGAAGATTGTGGGCTTACTAAAATATATTTTAGGAACCTTTCACTTGATTATGGTAGGGAACCTTGAGGGCTATATTATAAAAATAATTTCACTTAAATTTTGACGTTTATACGTCATTACAGTCTAACATCTTTAGAATGAAATTTCACATTTCATGGGATAAAAAATTAGTCATTTCCGTTTGGTTAAATCAAAAGTGAAGATATCTCTAACTGGAGCATTTTGAACATCTATTGAAATGATTGATAGAATTTTTTAATTACGCTATGTTGTAATTGTGTTTATTTCATGTAGTTTTCTACAAACTAAATTATGTTCTACAATTCAAACAGACTGCAATTCGAGTTTCATTTTCCGCGATTTTGCTAATAAGTAGAAGTACTTACTGAAGAATTTGAGGAGTTCCAGTCAGAGGTATCATTACTTTTGACTTACGGAAATAACTACTTTTTTAGGGCATTAAATGTGAAATTTTATTCAGAAGACATAGATATTCTACTGCCAGCAACAAGCACTAGTAGTTTTCCTTTGATTAAATATTTTTTTACTGACTTTAGAAATTGGCTAATAGCTAGTAGGCTGTGAAAAATGAGCGTTCTTTTTACCGCTATTGTTTCCGGTTAGAGCTATTATGTTGTAAGGAATTTTTATAATCCTGCCCCGTTACTCCAGTTAGTTTGCATCTTTTTAATAAGTTAGTTGGTTTCTTCCATAATAACGGGCTTTTGTTTATTTTTCATGACCTGCTAGTTTGCCTGCACGCAGGAAAATTGAAAAACACGGATTTGACTGAAAATTTGAAATAAAATGAAAACCAAAAAAGATTGATATCGAGAACGCTATAACGTTAGGAAGGTAATCAAATTTTACATTTGAATCTTCAAACCAAAATAGGCATTCCCATTTGAAAAAATCAAGTTATCTGTGATTGAAGTTTCCTCTATTAATCTAATGATTTCTCTAAATACAAAAAGAATTCAAATTTATCCGTCTGACCTAAGGTGACGCATTTCATGCTTAGTCGTACGGCAAAGTCAAGGCCTTCTAAGTTTTATAATCGCTGCGATTTAAAATTTCTTTTTTGATACCTACCTATACCAAAAATGGGGATTTGTGCCTAAACGGTTCATTTAAAGTTGCATGTATGATACATAAAGTCACACTAGAATTAACCAAGGAATCCAAACATGCAATAATATATATGGGGTTCCATTCAAAAAATGTAAGTTTGATATGAATCACCCTGTATAAACGTCAAAATTTAAATGAAAATATTTTTACGTTATAGCCCTTAAGGGTCCCTACCATGATAAAATGACAGATTTTTGAAATATTTTTTATAAGCCCACAGTCTTCCGTCCACGCACTATTGGCCCACCCTGTATAATATGATACTTATCTGCATGTGTTGTGTATGGTTGTGATATTCCTGGTTACAGAAGTTTCAACTGAATATAAATCCACTAATTGAGCTGCATTTTGGATTCATCAACAAAAAAACATATAATGTCTGTCGTCTGATTTTGAAATATTTGACGATACAATTTGACTATTTTCCAGAAAAGAATGATGCTGATGAAGCGTCAAAGCAAGCGCAAGTGTTATGGAGCGCGTGCCAGGCACTCTTACGGGCTATCAAAGCGGGATGTCCAGGCATACCATGGAAAGATCAAATGAGGCCGTTAGAGCCCGAGCTCAAAGCCGTCGAAAAAGCTGCAGGTTAGTGTCAAAATTAATAAGAAAATAATGTGAATTTAATGTAACATGTGTGGCATAAGGTACTAGCTTACTCCGCAAGAGGGAGATAAATTCAAACATTTGGTTCACAGACAAAACGAAAAAATGAAGGGTACCGGCTGGATTCGAACCAGCGTCTCCGGCATTCTAGGTCGACGCGTTACCAACTACACTACGGTCTCCCGTACTGCAGCTGATATATCGCGTCGACGACTTGATATCGAATCCATCGACCCTCACCACTCCAGAGACAACTTATGTCTTTCTGTTTGTCTGTTTGGTACACTTCAATCGATTTAAACAAACTTCAGGATGACTTAATGGCTAAAAACGTTCCTTTAAGAATTGGCTAATGTCCCATTTTGCTGAAACCAGTATGCGACGAATAAGAAGGAAGTGCTCGCAAATTCGGTAAAAAATAATCTGTGATTATGCGTCCATAATTGGCACTCTTCACATTTATTGCCGGCCTTCTGGAATTTTCAAAAAAATTGGGCCCTATAATTTTCCTCGTCGATAAGACGCTCCAAACAGTACCAAACAGTGAATTTGTGGTTCTTGGGTTTTTAGGCCGGCGTCGTTTAGCGTTAAAGCTTGACGTTTCGCCATCACGAGTGGATGGCATCTTCAGAAGTTATTTCACTTTGGCGACTTCCAAAATACTGTCAGTAGTCAAGCTTTAACGATACTGACAGTATTTTGGAAGTAGCCGAAGTGAAATAGCTTCTGAAGATGCCATCCACTCGTGGTGGCGAAACGTCAAGCTTTAACGCTAAACGACGCCGGCCTAAAAACCCAAGAACCACAAATTCATTGGACGATGGCCGCGAAAGCCTTACACAGTATAGTACCAAACAGTGTTTGTTGACGTGGTCATTAATATAAAAAATGAAGTCAAGTTGATTGATTCAGTACTTCCCACACATTACGGTGATATCAGTTTATTATTCTCCCATAGCATGAAGCTATAATCTGAGGTCCCCTTCATCAAATCAGCCAGCCAGCCTCCTCCCCCCAAATTGTGTCGTGCATAGGTCTTTCCTTCACATGTCAATGGACAGCCTATTATCAATACAACAAGTTTTTCAGTTTTACAACCCCCAACCACCCCAATTTCACTTACATCCAAAAAAATTGGAAAATGATTCAAGACCCCTAAAACACCTAGAAACGAAGTTTGACCTGTTTTTGTATTTTTAGTTTTTTGGTTATGGCAGCGCCATCACTGACACGCTTTCTAAAAACCATACGTGTTTTCCATCATCGTCAAGGCAATATTACTGTGTTGAAATTTCATTAAAATCAATTCCGTCATTTCCGAGTTACACGATTCAGAGCGATCTAAAGCGATACTCCTATGTATCTACCTCACAAATTTCTAAGTCCCTTAGTTTCTGTAATAGGGGAGAAAACGTTAGAGGAGCTAAAAAAGTGTCTTATGCCGCTAAGGCTTTCTTTCACAGGCAATGGACAGGCTATTATGAATAGAACAAATTTTTCAGTTTTTCAACCACCCCAATTTCACTCCCACCCAAAAAAGTAGAAAATGATCAGGATCATCTAAAATGCTTAGAAACGATGTTTGAGCTGTTTTTACACCAGGAAGAACTAAACGAACTAGTTCGCGAACAAAAGGAGCACTAGTACGTTTGCTGACTCGTTGACCGACTCGTGCCCAAGTCACCACCACCGTCACTAATCGCTATGCGTACATTGCGAACTAAGAACGATTATGAAGAAGACTGAATAGTTCAGGGAACGGTTTGACCGTTAGCAAGGTGCGTTTTCAACTCATTTTTGCTAAGTATTTTCGGAGGCTCTGCAACTAACCGAAAACGAAACAAATCCCCTAATATTATAATATATGAAAATAAAATATATCAGCAAAATATAATAGAAAGTGTAAATTATAAACAATATAACATCCAAAAGTAAAGATTGTGCAAAAATAAAAAACAGCTGAAATAAAATATGTCTCCTAATATTATAATATATAAAAATAAAATATTTCAGCAAAATGGAAAAGAAAATGGAAATTATAAGCATAATTTAAAATCCAAAATAACAGAAAAATACTGCTACAAAGGAGCTCAATATACTACTGATAGCAACTGGCAATAAAATATAAACTGAAATTATAAATTATGATTTAAAAATACGATTTGCTGTACTGCTTTTACGCTAAACCTATTTCTTCGGTCGGTCAAGATTTGACCAGTTTTGAAGAAAATCCTTTCACACGGAACGGATGTTAGCCCATAGCTTGTTTGCTTAGCTTACAATTACGAATCTTATTAGTTCGTTTGCGAACTATTAAACGAACTAGTTCGCCGAGGTGAACTAGTTCACGAGAACTAGTTCATCCAAAAGGACGACTAGGCACATCACTAGACTGACGAATCCGCACTCTTGGTGTCTTAAATGGCGACTCAGAGTAACAAGGATGTGGGATATCTTCACAGATAAATTAAACCAAGCCGTGGTCGAATGCAGCTTTTATAAAAACATCAAATGCAACCGTTCCAAGCCTTGGATAGACGAAGGTATTTCTAAATTGATACGTCACAAAAAATCGTTATGGCAGAAATATTCCAGAAGCAAATTACAGTCCGACTACACAAGACACCGTGAATTCTCAAACTCTCTTACCAAAATACTGGCAGCAGCAAAGGCATCTTTCGAAAAACAATTGGTAAACTCAAAAAATACGAAGAAACTCTACAGTTACCTCAGATCTTCATTAAACTCCAAAGTATCGACTCCTACAGTACGTAAGACTGATGGAACACTTTGTGCAGATCATTCTTCTTCAGCAGAAGTCCTAGCCGACACTTTCTTTTCTGACGTTAGTAATGTGGCCACTGGTACTCTACCTCTAATTAATTCTCCTCGTTCGAACGTGTCGATAACAGAGATAACCTTTACCACGAATGATGTCCTACAATGTATTGCTGATCTAAATATTTCCACTTCTCCTGGAGGAGACGGCATCACGGCAGCCATCCTAATCAAATGCTCTCAGTCATTAGCGACTCCTCTAAGTCTTTTATTGACATCATCTTTTCAAAGTCATTATCTCCCTTCATGCTGGAAGCAAGCAGTGGTTACTCCTGTCTTCAAAAAGGGGGACAAACACGACGCCAAAAACTACCGTCCCATTAGCCTGACACCCTTAGTTGCCAAGTTAGCTGAAAAGATTATTACTAGTAAGTTGCTTCACTTTTCTTTATCAAATAATTTATTCAACAGCAATCAACATGGTTTCCTTCCTGGGCGCTCTATCATTACGAACCTGCTTAACTGCGTCAACGATTGGACCAAGCTCTCTGATGATGGAATACCAACTGACGTTGTTTATATTGACTTTTCGAGAGCTTTTGACAAGGTTCCCCACGAGAAACTCCTTTTTAAATTAGACCACCTGGGCATTAGAGGCAACCTTCTATCATGGATAAGGGCTTTTCTTCACAACAGAGAATTCGTAGTGAGGGTTTCCGATTCCTTGTCGTCTCCTAGACAAGTTCTAAGTGGCGTACCTCAGGGATCCGTTTTGGGTCCTATTTTGTTTCTCTTATATAGCAGCGATCTACCCTGTTCTTTACAATCTACATGTTCATCATATGCCGATGATACGAAAATATATAATACCCCGCTCAATAATGCTCACATTATCCAAGCCGACATTGATAGACTAGTTGTTTGGTCTAAGGATTGGTCTATTCCTTTAAATTCGTCGAAATGTTGTGTGTTGCATATGGGCCGAAACAATCCTATGCATGATTATGTTATCGATGGTCAAACTCTTCCCAGTTCAACTGACCATTGTGATTTAGGTGTAACAATGTCTAATTCTTTATCCTGGCCCGAGCACATACATCATATCTGTTCCAAAGCGAAGAGACTTGTATACTTACTTGAGAAATCTTTTCATGGTTGTGACCCCACTGTGGCTTCTTTCCTTTACAAAACGTATGTTCGTCCAATCATTGAATTTGCCGGTCCTGTTTGGTATCCAGTCCTCCAAAGGGATCGTGACCTTCTCGAGTCTCTTCAGCGTCGTTGCACCAGAGTTCCGTATGGCGCAAGACGTCCAGCATACGAAGACCGGTTACACATATTCAACCTTCAGCCCTTTGGTGAGAGGCGCACCCGCGGTGATTTAATAATTACCTACCGAGCTCTGCATGGTCTTTTTGGTGTAGACCTATCTAGTTTATTTCGCCTCAATATAAACAACTTGAGAGGTCACAACTTCAAGCTGAAGAAAGAACCATTTAAAACTTCCACCAGACAACACTTTTTAAGTAACAGGGTATTTGATCAATGGAACCAGCTGCCTGCGGATGTAGTGAACAGTCCTTCTGTGAACAGTTTCAAAATCAGATATGACAATTGGTGCTCTGTGCATACTTGACTTTGCATATATCTTATTTTTCTTTTCTCTGTATCATTGTTAGCTGTTGAATTAGTTTTTTTTTTAGTTTTTAGTTTGTTATCTGTATCTGTTGATGCTATTAGAGTTTATAGCACTGTGTGCTCAACTCTTGTTGCTATGTAATAATAATAATAATAATAACTAAACATAGAGGTAGTAAACAACTAAATCTAATAGGCCAACATCTTTTCTTACGTTGTCATATCGACCACCAGATACGGCAATCATAATTGTTTACTATCGTCTTAATTGTATAGTATCCATAAATATTCCATTCTACGTTAAAAAAGACGGTATTTTGATGGTTCAGGAATTATTACAGCAAAATCAATAGATATGTTGACCTCTACTGCGCTACTACATGTTTCTTCATCATAAACGCAAATTCTTACATAAATTTTGAGGAGCTGGCAACGCCTATGTAATTTTCCTGCGATTTGTTTACGGTAACCTCCGACTGTCAAACGTTTGTTTTGTTTGTGCGTCTTTTATGCTTGGTCAGTAAAATCGAATTCGCTATTTGTTGGTAACTGTAGTGAAGCTTTACAGACTTGCTGTGCTATATTCGAGTGTAGTTTAACAGTTTTTCGAGATGGGACAATACAGAGCAGTGTTTGTAACATGGGTTGCATTGGAAGAATTTTCAGGTTAGTTGGCAATGCTTGGGTCTGAAGTGTCAAAAGATGATGGCTTTGAGCACGCCATGCTGAAGTGGTTTGTTTACTACCTCTATGTTCAGTTGTTACTCTGGTGGTCCCAAATAGTCCAGTACACTATGTATGAACTGTATGTTATAATCCGGCAAGTAAAAACCCCCAAGACTGACTGGAAATCAGATAATAGTAATATAAAATTCCATAATTGCACTGGACTATAGCTGGCGCGATCGCAGATGGCAGCGGACAGTAACCACGCTAATGCTGCATGCGACTGTTTATGTGGAGTCTATCTTGGGATTGAATATACTTTAGATATCTTAACAAAAATTGGCGCAACGCTTTTTCTCAACCCGCCAAACAGGCCTGTTTGGTACAAACAACGGGATGCGGTAACGCGGCGTTAGAGAACGCCGGACCGCCGCGGCGTTCTAGAACGCCCTCTGTTTGACCGGGCCTTTACATGGCGCCAACCTCCCCTAAAAACGTAAATCCGCCACCGGACACCCTGTATAGTAATGCATGCTGATTTGTATCGGTCGATCCGCAGCGGACAACGACGAACTCGTGTGCGCGGTACTGAAGGGCATCCCGAAGGAAGCGAAAGAGCGCGGCGTGTACCCGGAGGACGCGCTCAGGGAGCGTTTCCTGAAGGTGGAACAGGTGGCGAGAACCGTAGCGCTGGTGCCCGAGACAGGCGCGCCGCTGCCCATCCACGTGCTCTCCTTCATCCAATCGCTGCTGCTGATCAAGTCGCCGTCGCCCATCCCTGCCGGCGAACTCAACGACGAGAAGGTCGACTTCGCCAAGCTGAACACCAACGATATCCTGCAAAGAGCTAGGTGAGTATATTTTTTTCGCTTTAGCATTCGTATTAGGGATGTGTCGTTCATTAAGGATTCGTTCATGAAGATTGAACCTTTCAAACAATCCGTGACATGATCGATCATGCCTCGCTATCCTAACGGGTCTTATGACCCGCGATTCGCGACGTGAGGTCTGTATAATATTATATAAGTATATATGTGCACGATCTATATTGCTGTCTCAGAACTTTAAGTAGATGAACTAAGACTCGACTGGAAGCCGGTGTGATTGTGTAGCTAAACCACAGAGTTAATATCTCTAGTGGGAATGTAAACAACGAAATGCACAAGTCGCTGACCAGCCAATATATAACAGAAATCTTGACAGCTTGAGGGCATTACCAGTGGCGTACGATTTTATATTAAAATTGGATGTTCATTAATAGATTCAATTATTACTGTGATGTTACAAACTGATACAATACGTTGTATTAGTATTTAGCCATACTTAGAGAGTTACTCTTATTATAACTTGATCGTAACAGTTGATCATTTATTATTACCATGAAGTGTTTCCCCATATTTTACGCCACTGAAAACCAAAACAAAACCTATACTATGGTAAGTGGTGTTCACCGATTCGTCGCTATTGCAGCAAACTATGCACTTTTTATTTCGTCCCATCATGCAATTATGACAATATTGTTCATAAATAATTTAATTCACACCACAAATAGTCACAAAGTCAGTCAAATATACACTAAAGTCACAAAAATCTCAACATACGCAATAACCACAATTACAATGACAGCCACATGACAGCTTTAGGGGACGCCGATTGTAGGTTGCCAGATTTACGACATATTAGAAGTTATTGCGACATTCCGCTATGAAATTACCATTTTTGAGATTTCGTTAAATCAATTCAAATTATCTTCACGTAAATCAGTTACATTGCAAGTATATTTTAATGTATACTTAAATACCCAGTTAAATACTTTGAGGAACATGTGTTCAAACTGGGGAAACTGCCAGATTTTGAAGAAACTGGAAGGTCCTTAAGCGGACGAAGAAGAGTGGCAATAGCGCTATAGATGCTGGCTGGCCAATGTTCAAATTAGGCTCCCTCTAGCGATGTGCGCTAGACCAATCGCGCCGTACTGGATTCGCTTGTCAGCGAAGCAGCTCTCGTTCCAGTCTCGTTCATTTGAGCGGGTCATAGCCGTGAATGACCCGCTCTGAACCAGGTCACTCAAATGAACCAGGTCTTACCTTCTTTAATGCATATAGTCCAATCGTTACGTCGTGAAAAGAGGCTTCTGACAGCAAAACATCGGAAAGAAATGAAATTTAGTGAGATGGGGAATACATTGCAGGCCAAAAGTTAAGAACTACTCAAATTTAAATAAATCGCGGTAATAGGGTACTTGCAGAGGTCGTGAAATCGTCTCGGGAGTATACATAGCGTAAAGAAAACCATATCAAGAAGCAGTAGGAAACAAAAAACATGATTTTACTGAGGGCCAAAAAAAGATATTTGCAAAATAAAATAAGGATATATTCAAATTTTTCCACGTGACTTAAAACAAGGGCTGACGTCACAGGTATCTTATCGATATCGACAATCGATACTGCTACAGCGCAGGTCAGTGAGATTCAACTGCAAACTAGAGATGATCTGAATTCTTTAACAATGCGACTCAATTTATTGATACTTAAGCATATTAACAGGCAATTAACCCACTAGCATTTTCGTTGCAATACATTTTTATATCTGATAGGTATCACAGTTCATCCTGTTTGTGACAGAGATTCGCAACTAATCCACGCCATCATTTTATTTCGGTGCATCCCATTATGAATGAATCCAAAGATAGAATCTAATTCAAGCCCATCCCTACAAAGTCAATTAGTAATCTAGCCTAACTTTTATTCTTTTGACTTTTGTATACCCTGTTACCCGATACTTTAAACTGTCAGCCGTGTCAACAGCGTCTAGTGATAACTAAAAATACCCCAAATTGAGTCTTGACGTATCAATCTTAAGCTTTGAAGGAATGCAGGACTGTATTGAGTGGAAGTATTACTAATAACAAGTAATTGACACTTGGTGACGTTTTCGTCTATGCTCTGAGGTCTATGCTTATTTTAAATTTTCTCGGAAAATCCGGCGTGTCTTTCAGTATATCAGTATGGCTAATCTGAAAGATGATGATTAGGTACGCTTTAAATGAGGTAAGAATGACTTACTTTATACTTTTCTCCAATTGTACGTTGTACGTTTCAACCAATAAATATCCCACCAGTGATGCAAGCTATCCATTCAATCGTCCTTATATATATAGGAGTATTTTGATAGTCTCTAACAATATACAAATCAATAAAATACTCTATTTCTTTTAACTAACCATGTTTGCTGCGAATTTCTGGATATTGAAACAATTTCTTGTTTACAACAATAGTCATTACTTTTTGGCTGATATTCAATAAGAATATAACTAATACGGTCCTGATCGCAGGATTGCCAATCAACACCACTAGTAAAAAATTAAATTTGAGATACAGTTCTTCGTCAGCTGATACCTATCAAATAGACGTCAAGCCAGTTTAAAGTATCAGGTAACAGAGTATACTTGTGTGTGACGTGTTTTGTGGTTATAATGATCAATGTCAAAATGTTAAGTTAGCACTGGCTATCGATATCGAATATCAATACTTTACATCCCATCACTATAGGATATCACTGACGTCAGAGGTTGTTTGCGCGACATTTTCCGGCATTTGAAATAATTTTTGGTATATCTCTCACAGCCGATTCCAAAAAACCAAACAAGTGATTTTGTCATGTTTAGTAGGCTTTAAGGAACGCGTAAACGACATAATATTTTTTTCTGCAAGTACCCTATTGTACGACGGATGTCGACTTTAAGCCTGAGCTTAGCTAAGCTTAGGCTTAACAAGGCTCGTGTTAAACCCGCATTTGTACAACCGGCCCTAAATAGCATTTTTTCATTTTGTTAGGTACTGGCTAGATAGGGGCGACTTCGCCCAGACCTTGCGCTACATGAACCTGCTGAAAGGTGCCCCCAGGTGTGTGGCGAGACAGTGGATGAACGAGACGAGGATACTACTGGAAACCCAACAGGCTGCCAACACCCTAATGGCTCATGCTGCCTCAAGCGGACTCACTTACCTCTAATACCTGAAAGTGATCAGTCAATGTGTATATTTCGAGGTCTATCAGCATACAATTTTTATGTACCAAATGTATCTACAAGGTGTTTTAAAGAAGAGTCCTTGGGTTTTATCGCGTCGGATGTTCCATTTTACTGATGTATTATTGTTGAAATAAATTATTATTTTTTAAGGTTTTGTTTTTGCTTATCGAACTACCTCCTCCAGCCAATAGATGACTGAATATTGTTTTGGCAAAAAATGTGAAATTTGGGATATACACTGCTGTGGCCCAGCAAGGTCGTCGCCAGACTAGGGCCTAGGGGGGGGGGGGGGGGGGCAAGGTAGTAAGTAAAGAACTTCGAATATCAAAATTAATATTCGAAGGTAAAGAATATATGAAATCTCAGTACAATTAGTAGACGAGAGAAATGTTATAGTTTATTAGAAAAACAAATTCTAATAAAATGCGGTTATGTACTTAAAAAGCGGCGAATGCGAATTGGGCAATAAGCAACGAAGAGGGTTTGTTCCAGCAAGAGATGATGCACGTCCTCATATTGCAAGGGTATCGATGAGATTCCTACAGGAAGCTGAGATTAGGGTACTCCCCTAGCCTCCACAATCACCCGATTTATCGCCAATTGAAAAAGTATCGGATTGGATGCAGGCACGTATCCAGGATTTGGTTTTGGGGGGGGTCCAGATTATGGGTGTTACTTGCTTGACCTTCGGGGGGGGGGGGGGGGTAGTTTATCAACAACCAGAGATTACGAGCATGCCGCGTATGCTAGAGGAGTGCATTCGTCAACGTGGAGGGCCCACCCATTATTGATCTCTTGTATTTTTCATAAACTAATTATCTCAAATGATGTCGTTTATTATTGTATTTCGTCCTACCGCATTTCATCAACGGCAACTCTTTTTTTTCTTAGTGTTCGGATTTCACTTGCGAGTAGTATATTCCAGGTAGGTACTGGAAATAATACGTCATTTTGCTAATCACCATATTTTTTATTAACTTGCATAACAGTGACACCCGTATGCACCTTAAGTCAATTGCGCGATTAGTTACGTAAACCTGGATCAGATTACTTGTTTACTATGCACCGCAAACAGACAATTTTGACACTGTCACTGTCAAAACAATCTTGCGAACACAACCTTGCCGTATCTCCAATCGGGATTAGTTAATCTCTTGACGGTGCATGGCTAGATGCCAAAGTTTAACAAAACGCGATTAGGGAACTAGGATTAGAATCGCCAAACGGTGCATACGGGTGTGAATCAATCTTCAATCCAATTACACTATTGTATTTGTCAATGAATTCCCTTAGAAATGATATATCACTAGTATAGTGGGCTTATTTAAGAATGGTGTAGGGGTTGCTGCGGGTGAGGCGGTTAATGGCACAATGATGAATGATGACATATTCGGTAACACCCGTATGCACCGTAAGTCAATTGCGCGATTAGTTACGTAGACCTGGATTAGACTACTTGTTCACTATGCACCGCAAACCGACGATTTTGACACTGTCACTGTCAAAACAATCTTTCGAATACAACCTTGCCGAATCTCCAATCTGGATAAGTTAATCTCTTGACGGTGCATAGCTAAATACCAAAGATTAGCAAAACGCGATTAGGGAACTAGGATTAGAATCGCCAAACGGTGCATACGGGTGTAAGAGTTCTACCTCGAAATACAATTCGACGTGTCACGGCGTTTTTTGTTTTTTTATCATTTCGGAGATAAGGCGAGTTTCAAATTTAAGCTGGGACTATGTCATAAATTATGTAACCAACAACTAATTCTACGCGCTTTACGCCCTGCTGCAAGGTAATCTTTACTACCACCTCTTCAGGTCATCAAGATACGAATTTATACCAAAAATTAATTTGGCCTAGTTTGTTGTCAAAAAACAATCTTGACAATATTAGACTGATTCAAAATGAAAAGTAGAAATTGCAATCAATCCCGTCAAAATACTGTTGACGTTGACTATAAAGACAGCTTTAGATATTTAAAAAAAAATCATACATAGATCTGAGCCATCAGACTTAAGTGGTTCATCTTTTATCAATGTAGAAAATGTTTGATAAAGAATTGAAATAAATGAGAGTTTCGCCAGGAACGAGGTTTTGTTTTGTGAAGCACAGGATCAGAGAGACAACCCCAAGCTAACCCTCAGGAATTAAAGCTATAGGTCTATTCAAACCAAACATATCTTAAATAGTTTTATTTTCCTTCAAATATTATCAAAATTCATGTTTTTTTTTACTCCAGTTCCAAATTAACTTGCGACAGCACCCTGACAGCAAGTTTCTTCTTATTTACACCAACGACAGCTTTGACGGTTTGCTCCTTCTCATCTTCCTCATCCTTCACGTCTGTAGCCCTGGAGCCTTCTAGCATTATTCTTGTTATGTATACCTAAATTGGATGTGATTTAATTTGTGAGGTGTTCGTGAAAACATCCAGAGAAAACCAAAACGGTTGGAAACGATTTGTTACATATAAGTCTAGCTTGAAAATACTACAATGATTATACCTACATATATCCATCATCATAGTCACAATGTCTTAACAGACATGTTGTGAACTCTTAAAATGCATTTACTCATTTTACGAGTTTCTCTTGGGATATCTTTAAGATCTTTAATGCGGTAGTTTCTCATTTGCTTTCTGCATCCTCATGCCGTTGACCAGATGGTATCTACTGGTTCATCTGCCTTTAGGGGCGATTTCTCACCCCAAGGAGAAGAAGGTGTCCTGACTCTTCTCAAACTCGTCCATCCAAAGCTGTTGGTTGAGAAGAGGTTACTGCTTATACCGACAGTAGTTCGGTTCCTTTTAGTCGCCTTTTATGACACGCAGAATATACGATGGGAGATATTCTAACCCGCCCCTACACGGGGCATATTATAGCATAGCTATACACTTTTTCTTCAGATTAATCCATTTTAATTTATAGGTGCATATTTGAGTGGTGCAGTTTGTACTTCCATAATTTTTTGGAACAATTTATTCATTCAGACTGGAATAATTAAATGTCATCTTAACATCAAACTGTACTGTACTGTAATTGAACTTTCATTCTACATGAAAAGTTTTAAATAAAGCATACCTATAAATAACCAGGACTACGAGATTGTTTACTATGATTTATGAAAGTTTGTGGCAAGTTTAGAAATCGTAGGTATCACTTATTTGAGTAAGTTTGAAGATCTACTAGGAACAAACTGTTGACTTGAATTTAGGTATATTCATTTCCAACACTATAATTAAGGTTTTGTAGAAATTTTCCTTTAAAGTTATCGGTTTTATGCGATTTTTTTATGAGTGAGTATTTTGGAGAACACAGTACATATGATTTCAACGATTACCTGTCTTGCAGTTACATAAGGTTTGACTTCTTTTCCGAACAATCGAGGTGGTTTGGTTTCGTACCATACATTTTCGCAAATTTCTTCCTTACTATCCGCCAAACCTTTATCTCTATCCGTGCCTTCCGCATATATGTAGTTTTTCTCTAAAAATGAATGGTATGATAGGTATAAAAACCTACCTATATGGAATTGTTGGTGAAAAATATTTAATATATCAGACAAAAATAATTGCATATACATAATTTCAAGAATTAGATGCAAATACAGCAGGATGTTCCTAAAAATTTTCAGGCACATAATGAAATGTTAGCTAAGCTTTAAAACTGCCTTTGATTTGTTTATTACAGGACATGGAAAATATTTTTTGTGTATACCTATGCAATGGAAAAATTTGCAACAATTCTCATAAACTCCTAATATAATAAGGGGTGACAAAAAATAATAGAAAACCCTTGAATGTGCTATTAATACAATAAATTGAACAAATTCTTAGAAGCCGATTTTTCTACATATTATTCAATCGCCATATGAAATATTTTATTTTTTACTTCCACTTACCAGCATCCTCTTCATCGCCTGTACAGTAGCATGGTCGTAAGTATGTGTCTTCAATGGCATCAGGACCGAAGGAGATCATTTTTATTCTCTATTAATGTTACGTATTTTTACTAAAAATTTCAAATTTCTCTTTTTGAATCTGACATAAATATTAGTTTTGGTTTGTTCCTTTCAAAAGACGTTAAACAATTGAGTTCAATTCAATCTACTCCGGGGTAAAATCGGGTTTTTCATGAGCAGCGTTGTCACATCATAAATGACCACCTTTGATTATTAGAATTAGACCAACTTTGATTAGACCATTCCACAGAGACCATCCCATCTATATATCCATGCCGAGCTTTCTTCCATTTTAAGCATTTGTTCTTAGTTTCGTCTCAACTCTTCAAGATTTAACAGTTCATGGCCGTCTCTACTCACTAGGCTGGAGCATGAAATATGGCAACACTGAATCTGCGGGCCGTCATTTTGTTTGTTGTTAAGTCATTAGTCATGGCATTAGTGTAATCTTCCAGACTCCAGAGTGAATTATAAGATTGGAAGGTGAATTTTAATGTGTTTCTAATCAATTACCTGCACAAACGAAACTATAAAGATAACAAGATGTCTGCAAAGTGTGTAGTACCAGGTTGCAATAGCAATTGGGGCTTCCAAAGAAGGACATAAACAGAAGTGGGTGAAAGGTATTCCTCATAAGGGCTGGTTATATTTATAAGAATAAAGACAATAATTACAAACATTTCAAAGGATAAGACCTATTTTAAACCACAATGTGGTACCTACAATGTTTTCTGGACCTCCCAAATATCACAGAAAAAGACAGTTAATAGAACTCATCTGGGCATGCATCTGGGCATACCTATGAAAAGATTTGATATTGAAAGGCAATCAAGATCAGCAAGAATGGCTTCACAGTGACCTAATAGTGAATTTTTCTAGCTCAAGTGACAATTTACAAAGTAAATTGAGTGTTCATTTAAGTGGAAGTGGAAGTGGCAGCAGGAAACAGGTTGCTTTATTTTTATTTTGTAGTGTCTGACTATGATGAACCAGACATCAGATGTAAGTGGTATTAGTAGTAGTAGTAGTTCTAAAAAGCATTTTTTTCTTAATTTATTAACCCAGATGAACTCTAATACATATAAAATGTAATAATTATTCTGAAACTATAGGCCCACTATTTGACAGCTAAGCCACGTTGCCACATCTAAGGCTCCGGCCTAGTGTAGAGTCGGCCATGAACTGTTTCATACTTTAAAAGTGAAAGGCTCTCCTTCAGAGTTGCCGCGTCTAAGGAAATTTCTTTGTCTAGTGATGGCTTTCGCAAAACAGCTATAAATGTTACGCTCTATATTTCGGTTCTCATCCATTTTTGGACTAAAGCAGGTTTGTTGATGGTTAAATCGCTATATTTTTGCATTAAGAATCTGTAGTTTTGCTGTGCGTCAAATTCTCGAGATTTTGGATTTCATAAAATGAAGAATATAAGAGAATAAGCAACCGTTAGTTTGACAATCCCTAAATATAAAAACATGATAAAAACGGCTTGCAAGACTGGAGATCCCTGGAAACCATCTAAAACAGTGTAGTGTTAGGATTGTTTATTATGCTCTACTAATTCTACTATACTTTGCAAAAGCGTAAAGTATTATTGAAGCCTGGAAACTTCTTTCAAACGAGGGATTATTAAATTTGATTATTTTCGGAGCTTTTTATTTTTTCACTTGACAACGTTGCTCTGCGTAACGTCACCTGTCATACCATTCTGTCCATGGAACAGAGATAATTTGAAAACTGAAAACTGTAAACAAACCAAAGCAGATGTATTATAAATAACGTCTCTCATTTGCATCTGGTCGACTATTTATGATATTTAAAAAAAAGAATGCAGTCTTCCTAACAAAACTGATATAACCACGTAAGTACATTTTTTCCTTGTATGATATGTGTACAGCTTTCAAGTATCTTTCTTTGAGGTTATACCCATAATCATTCAAATTTGAAGTGCCCTTTCATTATCCAAACATGACGGAAATTTTTCAGTTTTCCAGCGATTAGATGGCTTCCGGGTCCAAAGATGACGACGCAATTTCGAAGCATGTTTTGGATTATTACCAGCGGTACTCTAGAAACAGACACCTGCCAAAATATTTCACTGGTGCTTCAGTGTCCTACCTTCCAGAGATAAGAGGCGAGAGCGACAGCGAGTATCCTCCTCACGGAAATCCTTTGATAGTCGTTACTTGTGAAGAGAAAGGCGACACTTCTGGAGCGAGCAGCGTCCTATCCAATAAGAAGCTTGAATGGGATAATGGGGCTGATATAGGCTACGAAAACTGTGAAGGGACTGGTTTGAAGCGAAGTTCCTCATTACCTGCTGTTTTGAACATTGTTACATCTCCCCATGCTTCTTTTGCTACAGGTCTAAGTTGCTCCAGTGGCTCTGAACTGAAAATCGTGATTCTAGACTCTTCCTCAGAAAACAATGTAGCTGTTCCAAAACCAGAAAGTAGTACATCATCTTCACTGCATGAAGAAGAGAAAAAGCTATTGTCATCATCATCGTCTTCATCTTCAGCCCACCCAGAAAAAAAGGTATAATATCAGTATGCTTATTAGAAATAATTATCTTCATATTTCTCTTCTTCATATCTATCCCAATGTTATGAGTCTCAAACTGAAAGACCTGCTGGGGGGATGGGGGTTGAAACTGGGAGCAGTCGGGTATGACCATCAACATACTACTGAAGGATGTCTTGGGTTATCAGGAGTAGGACGTCATTAGATATCACCATTTTTGGCAAGCCATTTCTCAAACATCCTGGACAAGCAGTAAAGCATCGTCTCCATTAGAGCAACAAAAGGTTTTGTGGTTCTTATCTGCTATGAAAAAAACCGAATAGGTGACAGTCCTACCCAGGGGGGAACCTGTTGATTATTTGGAATATTCAAGGCCTATTTTTATCTACATACCCCCCAAGCACCTAGGTGGGGCTTGAGCTCAATATATGTTTTTGCTGCCTACTATCTGACTATCCATTCTTTGATATCAGAATATAAATTATATCAAAATATAGAATAACCACACAATGTGAATATAATGTTGTATGTTTTAACAGTGTTTATATTTTACGTTATCAAGGAACTAAACTGGGTGTAAAGGTGAAACATAAAAAAGATTTCTTCTCTGAATTCTGAGCAAAAAGTGTATGCAACATTATACTAGTATGTGTACATAAATTCAACTGTTTCAGGATTTTCTCATTTTCATAAAGGACATTTGACATAAACTGCAAATTGGTACATCTAACTTTCCAACAATGTATCACTAGTTAGTAGTGCTATTAGAAATAATTGTTAATATTGTTTATTTGTCAACTATTTTATGAGCAACAGTTAGAACTTAGATAGTGGATACCTAGAAACCCGAAAATTTTTGTTTAAATTTGCTTCCGTCCCTGAATATTTTACACAATATTTGACCATCTCCAAGCACTATTGAGATGGTTTCTTCTAAGCTTGTAGCCTAGTAATTGTAGCATAAAAGTTTCAACAGTAAAACTATATAAATCATCAAGATATTTTGTAACTTTGGGGGGCCCAAGCCCCTGGCTACATGCTTGGTGATTACCAAATAGTACAGTTCTGGATTTAGCAGTAGCAGAATTCTTTGAAATCCAGTCTATGACAATGTGCATAGACTGAATTCGGTTGCTAATGACCAGCCTGAGTTTTTTCAGGATAAAATCATTGCAAAAATCTAACCATTGCTACAGTGTTTGAATGTAGGGTGATTTATTTGCTGATACTTCCTTCAGCAATACAATGGAGAAGTCTCATGATACTCATAATAAAATAAGCAGTTACGTATCCGTAAAATATAGACGAAAAGTAATTAGTCAGTGAAAAAATTTTTGAAATCCGTCAATAAATGGCAGAGAAATCAATAATTAATGTTTGCATATTTTGCGTGAAATAGTTGCCGCCTTCAATTTGGCTGTGACGTCACGATTCCGCAATCCGCATAGCCAGCCGTCTGTGCCGCGCGCTGCCGTAGATCTGTGTATCGTGGTATCGTGGAAGCTGTAGAGTGTTTTGTATGTACATTATTTGATTTTTAAATAAGTGTTTTTTAGTTTTTTACCATAACGGAAGAAGGACTTGTAAAAGGACAAAGTCATATTAAAATATCTCTTATTGATCTAGAAACGCTTTAAGATAATAGTTTCGTGAGAAAATAAACGCCTTCCGGTAAACGCAAATAAAAACTAGCATTTGTTGATATTTTTGTTATTGTCTCTTTGCAATACTGAGGGATGACTGTTGTAATTAAAGTATAACTAACTGAACTGTAGCAACTCTTAGAAGATACTGATTCTTTTGAAGGAGAACTCTCGGGTGATTGGGGGATGGTCATCAGACACTTATATTCTGTATCGTTCTTTTTTTTCCTTCTCATGATTGTTTGCACTTTTTGATCTTTTTGTTTAACTTTGCTGTCAACTTGCACTTTGTTTAAATATTGTTGTCGGGATTATATCTTATACATTCACTGTGCAATCCTTAGATAGTGGATTTTCTAGTACATCCGGCTCTTTGTATATTGAATGACACTGAATTACTTCGAAAGGTTGCCAACTTGAGGTCGATAAAGCATCGTTCTGCAATAAATTTTCTAAACATTCTGCGCGTCGCCTTTTTTCATATGCTCAGAGTTTTCTTCTAGGATGAACAAATTTTTGACAGTCAA
Organism: Callosobruchus maculatus; assembly: GCA_951848785.1. Lineage (NCBI taxonomy): Eukaryota > Metazoa > Arthropoda > Insecta > Coleoptera > Chrysomelidae > Callosobruchus > Callosobruchus maculatus. The sequence goes on from CATOUR010000296.1 coordinate 10,792,252, forward strand.
ACTTATGAGGACAGCCTTCAGTTTTCAGCTTTAATGTACCACCAACTAGTTTATATTTGATTAGATTTTCAGTATCATTTTCAAGCTGTATCAACAAAAACATAAGTTACGAATCCAAAAATATAGAAATATATAACACAGTAAAGTAATTCAGCATACGTAACGTCAAAATTTTATGTATCAGATATCCTATTAATGTATTTATTCAAGAAACGAAGACATGTGGAAGGCTGCAGAAGGGTTCTTTTCAGTCCCGGCGAAAGGCTGAATAGAAGCCATGATGATCATTCAACAGATAGGATAAATGCAATAGGTTAGCTAAAGTATCGTATGTGTATATGCCTATACCTCATACAAGCATTGCTTTCGAGGTGGCAATATTTGAAACTCATTAATAGGTACAAATAAATTGAAAAAAAATGAACTAACTAATTTACTATTGGGTAAAGTAATCTTTAACAACCAGTGAAGCTATCCATATATAGTTGATAATAATTAATACTTATGAATAGAAGATAAATACAATGGTATACTCGCATCAAAATGATCCTCACAAACATATTTTATACTTTTTGGTATTATTAAATCCCGTTTCATCACTTTGCACCACTTCTTTTGCATGCAAAGGTGCGTGGGAAAAAACTTTATTAGATGTTTTAATCGTTGTGCTCACACACTTCGGAACAATGCAATATTTTTTATAACATCCTTTTTTAATGTCACTCATCATAGCAATATTATTTGATATGCACTAAACTACAAAACAAATGAGACGATTGGTTGCTCAGCTCACGGCGCCACCACCACGCTGTGCCTGTGTGCGTTGTCTGATACGTGCGTCGCGTCGTGTGGCTCAGCGACAGCGGCCGCCCGCTCTGGCTACGGAGCTATGACGTCACACCACTCGGTCAGTCGTGCCAAAAATATTTCTGCGGAGCGCGACTTTGAAACATTGTAACTTTTTTGTCTTTAGAGATATATTCATATTTCTTTCACGCTTTTCTTTTATTTTTCTTATATTTTCTTTTGAATCGATAAAAAAATTTTAGTAAACTTCTCCATTATGGCTGTTAATGAGATAATGCTCAATGATTTTTAAGACATTAATAAAAAATCAATTTTAGTTTCCAAACCTTGACACCCTATATCTTGAAAACTAGACTCCCTAAGGACACATATTTATGTGATCTGTTTCATTATTATCTGTATACCATATTTTCAAAACTCTAACCGATTTATGTTCCTTCAACCTGCAAAGCATGACATCTTCAGCACTTGCATTGTGAAGAGCGAATGTCTGAGAAGACCTGAGTTAGTTTGATACCTCCATTATTATTAGAGATACAAAAAAAACTTTCAATAATAGTTGTAGGTAAAGCTAAGATCTAGTTGTGTTTTTTCAAATGACACTCCCAAATTCAAATTCTGCTCATTTTCCCTATTCCGAAAATATAGGGTTTTATCAGGTTATACAGGGTATTTTCAGAGATATGGCCACTTTTATGTGAAAATCATAATGAATTCATCACCTTGTATCTTAAAAAATCAATAACTGGAAGCTTGATTTAGAATAATTTTATCGTTGTCTAGTTTTGTCCTAAATTAGTTTTGACCTAAATTATCAAGTTTCTGCTATCTTTGATTTTGTATACAAATCTCGCGGCCATAATTTTCTTTGTTATTTTAAATGGAACACCCTGTATTTTATAGCATCGTCAGAAAGTTCTTACAAAGTACTTCCTTTTGTTCACCCTGTATACAAAATCAAAGATAGCAGAAAATTGATAATTTTGGACAAAACCCGACAACCACGAAATTGTTCTAGCATTGAGAATCAAGCCTCCAGTTATTGATTTTTAAAGATACATGGTGATGAATTCATTAAGACTTTCACATAAAAGTGGCCATATTTCTTAAAATACCCTGTACAACCTGATAAAACCCTATGTTTGCGGAATAAGGAAAATGAGCACAATTTGCATTCGGGATAATATATAGGGCGTGCCATTTGAAAAAAAAAAAACAAATTTGGTATGGCGTGAGTTTATCAAAAACCCTGTATATCATAAAACAATTTTAAAATGTAGACCTTAGCTTTACCTAAAACTATTATTCGAAAGTTTTTTTTTATCTCTCATAATAACGGAGGTATCAAACTTCGGAGTACAACTTGACCACCCTGTATTTAATAGATATTTTATTTCATTTATTTCAAAGGTGCAGCATAGTTCAGGCTCAAGTTCAAGCAGAAAGGATGAAAAACCAGCACCTGGAACATCGTCACATACATCAAGCAGTGGAAGAAATATCCGTGATTTTATGAACACTCTGTCATTCCTGAAGCAAAAAATTGGGATACCAGACGCACATTCCACTCCGCATGAAGATGCTGAGCGGAAAAATGTCCAGCATTATTATTCAGAAACGCCTGTTCTATCAACTGCTCAAAAACCCGTTCGTCGTTTGACAGAAGTGAACGTGCTGAAAAATGACGAGTCTCAAGATACTAAAACAGTGATGAGGCCTAATCAAAAAGTAATAACTTTATGCTTCACGAAACCCATAAGCGTTGAATGCGTTGGGGAACCAAAACCTGAACGAGAAAAGGATATTGGAGTCATTCATTCAAACATTGGGATACAAACTGATGAAATATCTGAGAAGGAGTTAATTAAAATAATATCGAGAAGTCAAAGTTGCTTGAATCAATCCGTTTTGTTTTACAAACATGCTGATAATAAAAATGAAAGTAGCAGTCAAACGGATTCAGATCAGTTGGGGTCCAACTGTGACAGTTTTGAGTATATACGTGGAAGAAACGTAACTCCTAGAAGTAAGAGTAGTACAGAAAACATACAAGCAGAAATAACGAAAAAATCTCCAAGAAGCAAATGTAGTACAGATAGAGATGTTGAACATGAAAGAGTATACGTGGAGGTGAAAAAAAGTGCAGGCCAGCATCAAATAGAGACACTCAATGCGAGCAGTGATTCACAATGCTCAGAAAATGGTATTGGTAATGATGAGGTGGAAAAAAGTATTCACCTAATACAAAAGTTAATAAAGTCAAAAAAATATGATCCAACGACAAAGAAACGTTATATAAAAAAGCTTATAAAGAAAATATCCGAGTCGAAATTCATGGAGGAATCCAGTACTAGTTCTGAACTCTTTTTCCCCAAGAAATCTGGAATACAAAAAAAACCTCAACACAACACGCCTAGCACAGAAACTTCATCTGAGCCACCTCAGGAAGCTTCACTACATCCCACTGACTATTCTTGGCTTCCTGCTAACAAGCCACATACCTTATCTCCAAGAAAAAGTCTTTGCGAAGCAGGTCTGAAATCTTCGCCAAAGAAGAAGGACTCTGAAACAAAAATGTATGCCAAAGTTATAAAGGAAGATCTAAAACTGCAAACAAAAAAGAAGCTCTCGAAAGCCAACGTCTGTCATCAAGACGTTCATGCTATACACAATCTTAGTAGCCCAACTGACATTATTCCTGTAGATGCCAGAGATATGCGTAAGAATCTGTTTACGCTAACTAATAATGAATTTTCTGTGAACAGAGAAACCGAATCTAGCAAAACGAAAAGCAGTGACAACGTGAGTATGGAGAAACACTATGAATCAGCATCAAGTCAAAAATCGTATCGTGATTGGAAGGATGACAAAACAAATTCAGAAAAGGGATTCGAAGATATAAGGTTTGTGGGGGACGGCGATTATCTGACGACCTGGGCCTCCAAAGAAAGAGCATATCAAATCAACTGGATTAACAACGAAATTTGTCATCTGGGAAAGTTAAAGAACCTTCTGGAGAGTCAACCGGGGGAGGCTGGGACTAGCAGTGGAAGTAGAAGCACTGGGTCACAGAGAATTACCTCGGTATACCAGGTGTCTCGAGAAAGCTGTATCCGTGGCGAAAAACAGCCCAAGAAGTACGTGATAGAAACGCAGTTTGATCCAAAAGATGGAGAGCCTCAATCGTATATGCTGGATGGCAAAAGATACTTTGTCGAGGAGGGCAATATAGCTTCTAGACATAGACCGGTACTTGGTGACATAGAAGTCTCATCCAGCGATACCACTATGAATATAAAAGTAACAGCGTTTTGTGAAACATGCAAAAGATCACCTTGCGTGTGCGCAGTTAAATCCAAACATAGAGCTTCAACTAGTGAGACAAGTAGACAACACGTATATAGCTCGGAAATATGCATTAGTTGTCATACGACGCCTTGTATTTGTAAAAAAAGTACCGGTGCAATACCTAAAAAATGTACTGAATGCAATTTATATCCATGCGGGTGTGTAGTATGTAAAGATTCCTATTTTGGACAGTTCATACCCGCAAAGCCACCAGGAACTTCGAAAGTGCCACAGGAAATACACGCTCCAAAGAAAGCTTGTGCAAACTCCGGAGAAACATCAGAACGGTACAATTCACTGAAACGCGTTTTTGAAAACTGCTCATGTACATCTACAAAATGTACATGCGATTTTGTAGATAAACTGTTAAAACACTTTGATGTAGGTCGAGATCAGGACTTGAATAAACATGTTTGTACTTGCAAAGATCAGAAGGTGCAAGCCCAGTCTGAAATGAAGAGTGAAGAACTGCAGGCACGTATTATAGGCGAAGACAAAGATTTACAGACCTATAAAAAAGTACATTTCGCGAACGGCAAACCTCTGTGTGACGTAGCGAGTCAGCAATGCGAGGCTGATATCAGACAGTTTGACAGTAAGATCAATCAGACCAACAGGCGCGAGCTGGGTGACAAAGACGAAGAAACTGCTACAGACAGAGTAGGTGTACTCGAAACCGTTACACAGACAAATGGGATCCAGAACATTTCACGAGAAACTCAAAGCGAACAAACAGAAACGATAGGCATCAAGACACAAACTGATAGCAGCGTTTTCAATTTGAAAGACAAAGCTATCAATACTCTACCTAGAGCAAAACACTACCATACAGGATCTCAGAGTGAAGCAGCAGATAAGACACTTGTTAGTACAGGTACAGATTCGTCTCTCAAACCTGAATATGTTGATGCGGACAGTCAATATGATAAAAGAAAAATCGTCGATGCAGAGACATTGGTTTATGCCCCAGAATCTGTCAGTTATGAACTAATAATGGTTGAGCCAGAACCACTGTATGCTCCACCTGTCTTAAAGGAGATCCAAGATGAAGCTGTCAATACCACACCAAGACCAGAAATTCATCACAAAAGTACCCAATTTGAAGCTAAGGAAACGTTGCAACGAGTTATGACTAATGTTCGAGATACTGGTGTAAATAGTAACGATGTACCTGGTGTCAAAGCTAGTGTATCCTATCAATTTCCAGAAACTAGACAAACAGGTAAAAATCAATGTATTAGTACTATCCATGACGTCAGCGTACGAGGAATTCAAACTAACCGTATGGAGCGTGAGTTTCAAACACAAACTGAAATCATACCAGTGACTAACGAAGAACAAGATACTTGTAGCTTTCAACATGTTGCCCAAACACAGACAAAAGATACGACAGAGTCTGCTGATAAAGGTACTCAATCAACTCACTATGGCCAAAGGGCAGTAAAAACAGTCCAAGTACCCCAAAATCACGAGCAGATTGTTCAAGCTCTGATATCGAAGGAAGACACATTGAAAAATACTCGAGCAGTTCAAGCACGTCACGAGAAAGAAGAGGGCACGCAAGTACAGGTACTACAAGATTTTTCAACAAAAAGTACCCAAGCTGTTCATTCAGAACCAAGGATCACTCAAGCAATCCAAACACCACAGGTGCATGAACATGGTGCTCAAATTCGAAAATCGCAAGATTCCTCAGCAAAAGGTACCCAAGCCACTTATAGAGATCAAAGAGACGTCCAAGCAGTTCAAGCACCTCAAGTGCAAGATGGTGGTGTTCAAGTACGATCAAGGCAAGATTCCTCAACAAAAAGCACGCAAGCCACACTTGAGCAGGAATTACTTGTAATACCGCAAACGCCTCAAGAAACTCAAACTATGACAGCTCCGCCTAGTAGGTACCGAGATAAACAGCATGGTGAGTCACAAACTACTTCTCACTTGCAGGTTCCAGAATCTAGAGATGCTGTTCCAAGAACGCAACAAACTGATATCGGTCACCAATACGTTCACACCCAAACACAGAACATACTGGATCCAGTAGCTAAAGCAACTCAACCAATTGAAAGTTATCAGCAAGATGCATATATTCAAACAGTCGGCATCATGGATCCAGCAAACAAAGTGATACAGGCGGATAAGTACGAGAGTGTTAGTCAGATTCAAACCGAAGGGCTCAGGGATTCTTCTACTATCGGGGTTCAGCCAACGCAGGATTTCCAAAGAGTTGGTCAAACTCAAACTGCATCTATTAGAGGGCCAGCAAGCAAAACCGTACAAGGATACCAGCCTGGCATTATTGGTCAAACCCAAACTGAAGTGCCTACAATGCCGTTAACTACAGATGCCCAAAACTTTCAAAAGGTTAGTGAAACCCAGACCAGAGGTGTAGATAAATCAGTTGATGCACAGATTAAAGATACGAGAGAATACCGGAAAGCTAAGCAAACCCAAACAAGCGAGGATAGACAAACGTCTCCTAAAGAGGTTTATACTGGTCAAAAATCTGTAGATACTCAAACACAATCCAAAGGTGGTTTAGTCAAAGAGATACAAGTAACTACCTATACAGATGCTAAAATCCAGGCACATACGTATCCTAGATCTACTACAGGGAAAAAGATCAAATTCGTTGGATCAGATTCTGAGATGGACAGACTTCGAAGCAACCTGAAGAATGTAGCTTGTATGTGTGCTTGTCGAGATGAAAAGCCTTTAGAAACGTCAAGTGAAGGTTCAGAACAAGCTCTGAGACGAGTTAAGACGGTGAAGAATAAAAAAACAGAGACTGACAAAGGAAAAGGTAGAGTTCATATTGTGGAGGACCGTAGATCTGAGCCAGAGTTAATTGGGAGAAGGCCTGTCACTTTGAAGAACAGAAGCGTAGAAACTGATAAGCAAAGGTCGACAGTTGGGACTTGTAGATGCGGCTTCACTGATAGGGTGTATCTTAAAGATGAGGGTGTGCAGATCCGAAAGAAGGCTAGTCCAGAGGAAGTTTCATACAGGAATTTCAGCGCGTCTTCCAATGGTGAGTGATTTTTTAATAAAGGAGTAGATTAGATTCTTGGCCTATTCGAAAAGTTAGTCAGAGGTCCAATCGGAGCCCACGTATCACTTGTTGCCACAATAATAGTTATCTACTTGTCTATACAATTTGGTTAAAAGAGTTCAACAAACTAATGGTGTCGTATTTTCCGCTGCACTCAGAATATGTATAGTTAATTATCTATAGTGCATTTCAGGAAGGTATAGAGCAATAAAAGCTCATTACGTATACAAAGCGACTACAGAGTGACCCAGCGAATACTTAAGCTATTTTTCATTGTTTGCCATTGATTTGGTTGCAAAATTCTTTCCTTTTGTCAATTGCAGGTAGTACCACCCGAGTTTGGGGCTTTTAATGGGATTTGGCTATTATCTATTCAATAACACTGAAAATGGTGTACCAAAGACGCGCAGGTAGGGTACTTGTAAAAAATGGAGTCAAGTTGATTGACTCAGTACTTCCCACACATTACGCTGATACCAGTTTATTATTTTCCCATAGCATGAAGCTTTAGTCTAAGATCCCTTGCAACCAAATAATTGCCAACCCCCCCCCCCTCCCCCCTCCCCCCCCCTAAAATTGTCTTATGCCGCTAGGACTTTCCTTCACAGGTCAATGGACAGCCTATTATCGATACTACGAACTTCTCAGTTTTACAACCCCCCACCCCCCCCAACCACCTCACTTTCACCCCCACCCAAAAAACTGGTAGGTAATGATCAAGAACCCCTAAAACATCTACAAACTGAATTTGAGTTGCTTTCATACTTGTCGCGTTCTTTGATTATTGCTACGCTGCCACTGACAAGATTTTTAACAAACATACGCGTTTTCCATTCTCACCACGGTAACAATATACTGTGTCAAAATTTCATTAGAATCAATTTAATAGTGTCCACGTTACAAAATGAAAACGACTTAAACCAATTAATAAATTCTCGTATAGTATGTATACAGAAAATTCGAAGTCCCTTAGTTTCCGTAATAGGCTAGGCAATGTTCGGATGGACCTAAAAAGGTGATTTGTGTCGCTAGATCTTCCTTCACAGGTTAGTGTACAGCCTATTATGAGTACAAGAAATTTTTTAATTCTTCAACCTCCAACCCCCCAACCACCCCAATTTCACCCCCACCCAAAAAAAAACGCAGAACATGATCAGGCACCTCTAAAATGCTTAAAAACGAAGTTTGAGCTGTTTTTATAGTTTTAGTTTTTTTATTATTTCTGCGCCGCCACTGGCACGATTTATCAAAACCATACGCGCTTTCCATCTTCGCCATGATAGTAATGCTGTTTCAAAATTTCATTAAAATCAATTCAACAGTTTCCTCGTTACAACGATCTAACGCAATACTCTCGTATGTTTACACCAGAAAAAATTCTGTCCTTTGCTTTCTGTAACAGGCAAGGCAATGTTTGGATGGACCTAAAAAAGTTATTTATGTCGCCAGGTCTTCCTTCACAGGTCAGTGGACAGTCTATTATGACAGCAACAAATTTTTCAATTTTACAACCCCCGACCCCCCAACTACCCCAAATTCACCCCCACCCAAAAAAAAAGTAGAAAACGATCAGGAACCCCTAAAACGCCTAAAAACGAAGTTTGAAGAATATTTGAAAATTTTTGTTTTTTGCTATTTACTCCGCCCCCTGTACAACGAGTTCCAAAATTATACGAACATTACCCACTACGACCCCACAACATATCGCTACCCAAATTTCATCACAATCGTAGTAGCAGTTACTGAGATTACGACGTTAGAAAAACGCCAACAGACAGACAGACAGACCGACCGACAGACCGACCGACAGACCGACCGACAGACCGACCGACAGACCGACCGACAGACCGACCGACAGACCGACCGACAGACCGACCGACAGACCGACCGACAGACCGACCGACAGACCGACCGACAGACCGACCGACAGACCGACCGACAGACCGACCGACAGACCGACGGAAATGAGTGACGTGGATTTTCGTTATGTAGACATCATGAAACGCCCAAAAAACGTATTATCTCGAAATCGAAAATTTTCGCGATCACAATATTCCCCTCACCTATCGGTGTGGGGAGGAAAGAATTTTACTTAGTATTGGATATACTCTTATTTTTATTGAACATATAAAAAATATATTATACAAAAATATAATTATAAAAAATCATAATAGTCTTCGTCATCTGAGGAACTATCATCTCCTCTTAATGTTATAACAAATTATTGAACCGATGCAGGCTATTGTAAATAAATATTTGCATTTTTCTCGAAAACGGTTAGCCCTATCGAGATGTACCGAGAGACCATTTTTACGTAGAAATCTCTGAAATACCATATTCTAAAATCAAAATATCAAAAAATTACCATTTAGAAAATGGGGTTATTTTTACACTTAACTCCTCCCGTATGATACGCCTCTGATTAAAATTATGAAACTCTGAATTCAGAATCAGATTCAGCGTCAAAAGTTTACCCATCGTACCTAATTTCGTAATTTTGTTATGAATGGTTTCGATAACATCGAGGGAAAACCGTCTTCAGGGTGCCCCATGCAAAGGAGCGTAGCTCCCTTAGGAAGCATTTCCGAACCCATGTTCATATGACATTTTCTTTCTATTTTTCGGAGTACTATTCGAGGTTAAAATTTGTTAACATACTTAATTAACACCCTGTATATCCTTCATTAATCCACGTTTCATCAAAATAAAAGATTTTCTCCTGCTCGCTTCTGTACTGCTTTATATTTCTCAAGTATTTTCGTCTCCAGCAAACAATTTCATCACTTTCCATTAAAAGTACTTTACGGTTATGCTTTTCCCAGGCAAAACCCATATTTTTTAAACTGGTACATAAAAGTTTTCTGGACCTGCTGACCTGAACTCCCATTTAGCCCTGCCATAAGGCCACGACAATGTTGTTGTTGCCTCTTCTCTATGGTTAATAGGATTTTTACATATTCCTTATAGCTCCTAGTTCCTATTGGCCAACAATTCAACTTAAATATGATTATTAAGCAAACCAATAACAATTACAGGATGTTTATACAGGGTGGTCCAATAAGCGCGCACCGAAAACTGCATCTTTCTGCCGTGCTTAGTTTCCGAGATATTAACATTTCTTGTAAAGTACTACAAACGTAAAATTTTCTAAACAATACTGAATAACTTCTAAAATAGGCTTCGTAGACATAAACTGTGGTTAACAGATAAGGAAGTTGATGCTAACTTCCGGTACATCCGGATGTCCGTCATCTTTGAAATATTATTTTGTGCAAGTAGACCATTTGAATACAACAGTTTTTTATTCGACACATTTTCTTCTAATTTAAACGGTAAGGTCGCTAGCGAGCACCGCGCGCTTATTGAACCACCCTTTATGTCTAAAAGGTCATTATTAAAACCAACAGCTGAAGGAAATGTTAGTTGGGTTTTACATGTCTTGAAAATGCTTGAGAAATTCAGAATTAATTCGTTTGATTCTTTTTTTTCGGTATTAAACAATTCCATTTCTATTTATGTCAAAATGTTTTTTTTTTCAGGTACTACCGAGAGTACGACAATAACCTCAACTCCACCGTCCTATACCGTGCCTCCGTCCTTACTAACTTGCATCTGCTGCGACAGACGTACTACGTCTGATAATGTTTCTGTGTTCACCAATAACAGCAGGGAGTACTTTTTGTGTTGCAGCTGCGTGAAAAAGAGGCCAATATTGACCTCCATCTGTTACACTGGACCTGATAGACAGTCTCTCTTGACCTCCACGGCAGGACCGTCCAGCACGTTTACCAGAACCGAGTCTGTTGAGGAGTTCTGTACTTGCATAAAGCCTTACAGGTACGGTATAGACAACAAACAATCGTCTTGAGTCGGTGTTTTTTTTAAAATTTTGTATAGCGGCGTCAACTGCTATGGTTATTTGCCGCTTCCGACAGCCTATTTCATCATTGGATAACTGTAAAGAAACATGAACACTTCACGACACATCAGACTATCCTAGCGGCTTTGTTAAAGACATAATACCGGGGGTTCATGGGTAGTTTAAAAAGTTTCTTTTAGTCGGTGTTGAAAATGGATTTGTAATTTTGAAAGAGCTGTTCTTACCTAATCATCTGTTGCATAAAAGCTATTCCAGTTTATCTTAACTTAGTAGCTACAGCGCGTTATTTGACATCATAACAATTATTACGCATTATTACGAAAATTTTAAATAGTATCCTATTGTTACAAGTCTTTAGTCCGATTGGGTAAGGAAATACTTGGTACGGATTTAACTATTTATTTGTTCTAACTATGTACACTACCCCTAGCCTAATACTTAACAGTCTAATTTATCTAAAGTCACTACACTAATTTATATTGGTCCTTAACTTCACTAATTTATGTCACAGTTCATTTATTTCGCGCGCGCCACTGGAACGTCGTCGCTTATTCCTACCGAGCACTGGCTGCAGCGCTGCACTGACGCAGCGTCACTGACGTCACTGACCCCGTCTCTCGTGCGACGGCGCTTTATATTATGCGCGCCATCTCTGGAACGTTTTCGGCGAACTCTCTGTGCCTCCTAGACAGTTCGCGGCTATAAAATATGGGTCGAGAAGAAAACTTTCTAGATCACACGTAAATCGGCGCCGCCGTCCAGGGCCGGACTGGCACACTATATTTCTTTTAACATACATATGTAGGGGACGAAATTCTTAAAAAGTCAGTACATGACACAACTTCCTAACTGTTTTCGAATTGGAGATATCAATAGAACAGGTAATATGACAAGTGTGCTGTGAACTTCAGAAATAACTACTGCTCTACAGGTACAGGGTGTCCTATGACGATTAAGACAAGCAATATATCGGAACTGGGCAGTAGTCGAGAATTATAATTTTGGGGGTGTAAATTAGAGCAAATGTTGGATCTATTCTTATCATTGCGTTAACCAATGAGGTATTTGTTTTTGGTCACGTGACATCCGATCCAATTTTTTTAATGAGACGGTATATTGGCGACTTTTTGTGTTCCTCCCGATAAAACAATTCCAACAAACTAGCACACTTGAGGCCTGAAGTGTTTAATTCAAGAGCTACAGGTACTTAAAAGATTGTACCATTACCATTAAGACAAAACATGAAACGAACACTAGCATAGGGGTACATGTTAAATCAATGGTAGTGGTACAATCCTTTAAGTACCTGTAACTCTTGAATTAACCACTTTAGACCCCAAGTTCGCTAGTTTGTTGTAATTGCTTTATCGCGAGGAACACAGAAAGGCACTATACAGGGTGTCTCATTAATAATTTTGAATCGGACGTCACGTGGCCAAAAACAAATACCTCATTGGGTAACATAACAAGAAAACATACAAGATTTGCTCTAATTTACTTCCCTAAAATTATAATTCTGTACTACTGTCCATTTCCGATATATTGCTTGACTTAATCGTCGTGGGACACCCTGTATATAGCCTCCGTCACAAGGTTTAGTAATCATTCTATAGATAATACTTAAGTAAAACTACTAGAAATCATATATTGACTTTCTGAAATAACCTACAGGTGGCGTAGTAGGCGCCAATAAGTGCTGTGTTCAATTTTCATCATAATAGAACTTTAAAAAACAACACAAACTTACAGTATGAAACTGATTACTATATTTATTATTATTAAACGTTAATTTGAGCTGATCACAAAGCGTTATGCGAATTCCACAAGCAGAGATAGTGAGAAAAAAGCATTCAAGGTAATCGAAAAGGGCGGATGCAAATTGCAGCCGCGGTTAGGGTATAATATTATAAATCTCAAAGGTGACCATAAAAGATGTTGTAAATTGCAGCGAGGATCCCTTATCGGCTTATCGGCGTAGCTGCAAGGGGTGGATTACGGTTAGTCTACCTGTTTGGAGGTATTCTAAAAATTAGTTTGCATTTGTATAGCAAAATATTATATAAAAATAATATTATGTGACAGGTCAAATTAATTTTTATCTGAAGCAACAATTCGGTGGCATTTACTTACCTACTTCTGTTAGTGATCTTGAAAACTGTATGACATCATAATGATTTTTTCAAATCACAAACCCAAAATTTTATTCGCACTTATTGTTATAGAGATTTTGCAATTTTCTACTTAACTAACTAGAACTTAACTAGAAAAGTTAATTTCTTGTTACTAAATAGTCTGCATATAAAGACACCCTTGCATCAGCAGGCTGAATTCCTGCCAAGTCGAAAGAATAAGCGTCAGCTACTTCGTTAGGATTCAGAAATTGTAAGCCAAATGTATATTTTAACCATTTACTAATATCGATCAAATTTTTGTATTCACTCGCTAAACCTAGACTTTGTATTTTACGCCACCACGCTTGACCTAAGTGAAATCGACATCCAACAATCTGAACTTCAGGTCAAACATTTTTTACTGCAGTGTGTATTGCTTTTTAAAAATCTATGACTACAGTTGTTGGTTCTAAATTTAAACTGTTTTTACAATAAATAAGTAATTACAATCTTATCTATCCCTAACAGAGGGTCGTCCGCTGCAATTTACATGTTTACCTGAAATGGAAAAATAACCAGCCGCTGCAATTTTCATATCCCGGATTAAGAATACTTGACAATCGCTGCAATTTGCAATCGCCGATCGAAAATCGCACCCTCGACATGAAAGCCAGATGACATACGCCGCCGCCGGCGCCGTCTTCTCGTCATTTGCTCTTCTCTACTGATCGCGTCTTATCGAGATGTGAGAACATCGTAAAATCTGAGTGGACGGTGGGTGCTAACACGTTCCGTGTCATATCATAAATTTGCCGTTCCGTCGTGGTTTTGGTTGTTTTGTGTTGTTGCTTGATTTCGATCTCAGAGTAACAACTGAACATAAGGTAGTAAACAAACCACTTCAGCATGGCGTGCTCAAAGCCATCATCTTTTGACACTTCAGCCTCCAAACATTGCCAACTAACCTGAAAATTCTTCCAATGCAACCCATGTTACAAACACTGCTCTGCACTGTCCCATCTCGAAAAACTGTTAAACTACACTCGAATATAGCACAGCAAGTCCGTAAAGCTTCACTACAGTTACCAACAAATAGCGAATTCGGTTTTACTGACCACGCATAAAAGACGCACAACCAAAACAAACGTTTGACAGTCGGAGTTTACCGTAAACAAATCGCAGGAAAATTATATAGGCGTTGCCAGCTCCTCAAAATTTATGTAAGACAGAATTTGCGTTTATGATGAAGAAACATGCAGTGACGCAGTAGAGGTCAACATATCTATTGATTTTGCTGTAATCATTCCTGAACCCTCAAAATACCGTCTTTTTTAACGTAGAATGGAATATTTCTGGATACTACACAATTAAGACGATAGTAAACAATTATGACTGCCATATCTGGTGGTCAATATGACAACGTAAGAAAAGATGTTGGCCTATTAGAATTAGTTGCTTACTACCTCTATGTTCAGTTGTTACTCTGAGGTTTCGATATATGGTGAACATCGGAGTTAAAAATTTTTTTCTGTGTGAACATGCGAAAATGCCGCCATTTTTTTCTTGATTGGACATATTCGACCGTCCTCTATACGGTAAAAATAAAATCGCGTGGAAAAATTTTTGATATCTAAAGCCTACCAGTCCCTTATTTTTATTTGAAGTTTGGGTGGAAAAATGTATGGCAGGCTTTGATATTCTTACGCAACCCTCATAAACCATTTTCTGTACTGAAAACACATTTAAACCTTATTTGCAGACCGAAAAATTCAGACTACTGCTCGCATTGTAGAAATAGGCTTCGAAAGACAACAAAAAATAAGGGTGGTATAGCTTATACTCTAACGCTGGAATGCGATTCGTCGGATAGATTCAAGGTCAAGAAAAGGAGGAAAAAGCCCCTTGAAGAGATTAGAGTAAAAATTCCCTGCCCCTACAATAGGAAGAAGTACAAAGATCGTGAAAATCTGCAGAGAAAGAGTAGCCATATTAAAGGAGGGATGAGCAGCGATAAAAATAGTTCGGGTGATACGAATAAGTCCGCTGATACAAATTCAAATAACAATACAGAATCTAGAAGCACAAATGGGACCTATAAAATAGATAGTAGCACTGGTGATTCAAAGGAAGATAAACCAAAAAGACCATCGACGTTACAGGTAATAGGAAAAGTAACATCATTTCCAATGACATTTATGACAATACAAACTGATATTACATTAACATTCAACAATAGTGGTTTAACTCCATCTACTGGCACACATTTTTCAGGTACTAAACTAGACGATCGCATTAGTTGGAAATCTCATATTGATCATATTTGTTCTAAACTAACAACCGTATTCATAGTCGTATCTCCCGTTCCCTTAAGTATTATTCAAGGGATACTTGATGGTACTCAAGGGACCCTAAAGTGTAGCTTTCCTTGTGTATCTGTTTCCTAGACAATATCTACCAGATGGCGGGGTTCATTCAACGACGTTCTCATGTGTCAAATATAAGTCAATTTTTTATCTCTATGCCTAGGCATTTTGACGTTTTCTGTTATCTCTTTTTTTGTTTTGAGCCAGTATTTCGTGTTTTGTGCCAGACTTTTTTCCGGATGTGATAGAAAATGACAACACCGTACTCCAAAATGAACCTACAAAATCGCCTTGACTGCAACGAAATGTCATGTCATGTTGACATTTCGTTACTTGAGTATTAGTCAAGGGAGCCTTACGTAAGGGACCCTCAAGTAAGGTTTAGAAACACAAAACCTCAAGTATTAAGGGACCCTTAAGTATTGACTATGAATACCTACGATCATACTTCGCTTTGAATACTCCAAAAAGAATTTTTTGTCAGCAAAAGAATTTTTTGTCAGCGTATCAATCAACAACTATTATGCATGTGTGTATTAAATTATTTCCTGGGGCCAAGCAACTGAATGGACCATGGTATTTGTAGTCCAAAAGAGAATTTTACGATTGATTTTCAATATCAAACCGATGGAGTTTTGTTATAAAATATTCGTGGATGATGGCCTTTTGACAGTTGCAGGTATATATTTGTACAAATTACTTATTTATGTAAAACACAACAATTTGAAAAAACACTCAGATACTACACTAGTAGTAAGCTATATATACCGAAATACCATCACGTTTTTTATAAAAAATTCCTTGACTACGCTGGCATCCACTACTACAATCTGTTTACAGTTTTAAAAAATATCCAGTCAGAATGTCAGGTATTAAATTTAGGAAAAATTTGATATTGTGGAGAAATATTTTTATAGCCTGAAGGAGTTTGTTGATACGACGAAATTTTAGTGATTTTGTTATTTTAGCATTCGTAACGTATTTTCTACTGTTTTTCTATATTTTGTACTTATTTTGTCACACTATGTCAATTTATTTTGTGTTTTACGTTTATTGTGTCGTTTGAAGAAGATTATCTGCTTTAATAGCAGCCTGTAGTGAATAAATGATTCTGTTCCATTCTAACGCACATTTTTTACAGTTTTCAGTCAAAAATGTGATTAGATTTATAATTATGGTGTGTTATACAGGGTGTTCTATGGCGAATGGAAAATACTTTAGGAGAAGACATTTCCAACAAAGACAGTCATATAAAGTAGGGTCCGATTTTCAACTGTTTCAGAGATAAATTGATTTTTAGGGATTTTCATTCAATGCCGCCCTCCAAACGGGATCCCTAATGAAACAAAATTTTATTGTCGGATTTTAGAATTGTTGGTATTAATCCTTGGAAAATGTATTATCACGTCATTATCGACTAAAAGAAAGGGATCATGTATCAAGCACTTCGCGAGAGTGTCAAAATCATCATGTTTTGAAAAGTGACTTCCAAACCGTTACGAAAAAGTAGGAAAGAAATTACTTGAGTGAATTGAAACGGCGCGGCGTTCTCACTGTGGAATCGGAAGCGATTTTTCCTGAACTAATTTTTTCATGCTGATTCCGAATCTGTATTTAGTTTCTCTCTAGCAAATGTAGTGTTGGCTATCTTTTATATGCGGACAGACGGACGGATGGACAGACAGAGGCTCTGCATAACCTCTCTTCAGTGCGAGCTAAAAAAAGGAATTTATCTTAAAAAATCACCAAATATTTAACCGTGCACTTTACAGTAAACAACATGCCCATCTTTATAGTTATCTATTAGTACCACAAACTTGTAAATGTGGTAAACATAGGCAATAAGATTGAATGTAAGCTCTAAAGGTATATTGGTTCTCCGAGAGCGCAAAATTTCAACAGACCGTTTGGCAAGATGTTGTCATTGGATTTTTAATTTTTGTTATGAGTACTTTACCACCCGATCGTGTATGAATAACTATTACTTTTTCTTAACAATACAGATGTAAATGTTATCCATGAAGTTGATCCCAATTTCTTTCAGGAATATTTGAAGCTGAACAGACCGGACTTCATCGACTCGGCCGAGTTCAGACGAAATGTTGTGAATAATTCCAAGGTGGATAGGATAAAGAACAAGGATGAGATAAAGCTGAGGTTCTTTGAGGAAAATATGAACACCACTGATCCTAACAGTAGGTTTATTTGAGACGTAATTTGCTGTATACCGGGTTATTCGACACGGAGCGTTATGGCTAAATTATTCGATGAAAAAGAAAATAATAATTTCGGATAGCGGCCCATTAAGGCTACATTTTAAAAATATTTTCATGTTATACAATGTGTCCCCAAAACACGAAACGTATCAAAATTATATTTTTTTAAATAGAACACTATATATATAATTACGTATACGGATTGCTTGGTGAATACTAGTGTGACTTTATGTATCACAAATGGAACTTAAAGCGGACCGTTTAGGTGTAAATCACCATTTTTAATATAAGTAGATGTTAGAAAAAAATCGAATATCGCAGAGATTATAAAATTTAAATAGCTGTGACTTTGACGTATTACTAAGCATGAAATGCGTCAGCGTAGGTTAGACGGTCAAATTTGTGCTTGGAGAAATCGGTCGATCAATTAAGGTAACTTCAATCAGAGGTAACTTGATTTTTTCAAATGGGAATGCCTAATTTTTTTTATATGATTAAGTGTAAACATTGATAGCCTTTAAAATGATATCAGGTTATGAAACCCATCTCATTTACGGTATATTGGCATGGGGTGCTGCATGCACAACATACATAAATGATTTAGATATTCTCCAAAAAGCAATTCTAAAATCTATGTTTAAAAAACCAAAACTGTATCCTAGTGACGATTTGTTCAGGGAAGCTCTAATATACGATGTCAGGCAACTTTATTTCTTACATACTATCTTTCGTTATCACAAAAATTCAAATGAGCAAGACAGCATCAAACACGATCATAACACAAGATATAAATTACATGCAAAAGGCATACCTAAAACAAGAAAATCGATTATGCAGAAATCATACATTTATTTAGCGCCAAAATTATATCAGAGAGTACCTAATGATATAAAGGAACTACAGTCCACTAAACGATTTAAAAAATATCTTAAAGAATGGTTGAATACACTAGATAGGAAAGAAATACATGAATTAATAAATAAATCATATTATAACTAAATCCATAAGTAATCTTAAAATTTTATAAACAAATTTCATTCAAATTACTCATAGCCATGTTATCTAATCTCTACCATATTTATCTTATACATACGTAAGTATGTGATTGTAATATTTATGTACGTATACATTGTAACACTGAATTCGTCCATGCACAGGCCTAGTCCTTCTATGGATGTTAACATATTTATTTACTCATTTTTTTCAATTATTTGTTTTTTGTACTTTGAGTAAATAAATATTATTATTATTAATCTCTGGTAGTTTTCATTTAAATTAGAAAGGCTACCAAATTTTACATTTAATCGTATAAAGGTTAGGCATTTCCATTTAAAAAAATCAAGTTATTTCTGATTGAGGTTTCCTTAATTAATAGACCGACTTCTCCAAGCACAAATTTGACTAACCTACGCTGACGTATTTCATGCTTAGTAATACGCCAAAGTCATAGCTATCTAAATTTTATAATCTCTGCGATATTCGATTTTGTTGATATCTACCTATAGGTACTAAAAATGGTGATTTACACCTAAACGGTTCGATATTTTCGAAATGTAGCCTTAAAGGGTCCCTATCCATCCGAAATTATTAATTTATTGTTCATCAAAGACTTTAGCTATAATGCTCCGTGTCGAATAACGTGAATAGCCCCATACACATTAAAGTTATATTCTTTTCATAGTAAAGACTAGGCTGTTTTCGGAAAGAGAGATGAAAGAGATAACTAAAAGGAATTACAAAAAATTGCCTGAGGTGCAATTAAGGGCGGTACATAATAAGGAACTGAAGCTGAAGACTGCCGATAGATTTATTAAGGACATGCTGGCTAAGGTATTTGCAGAATTTTTTAATTTTTTCATCATTCTTGCTTCAGTCCATTGTTGTAGTTAAGGCCCAGTTTCACAATCATTGGTAACCCCTGGTAGTCACTTAACCGACAGGTGGAATTTAACCAGTAGTTATGGGATCGCTCTGTTTCAGAAAGAAAACCAATGGTTAAGCTTATTTATCTTCAAGTTGGCAGCACGCATGGGTTTCAGAGCACTGCCATAATTGTGTTCTGTGAATACAACCTAACCCTTTGACAAATAAATCTAACCTTCGTATTCATATTTTTGACTTGTGTGTCACAACAGATTATAATCAAAATCCATCGACATCTTAGACGTCAATGTCAAAATGAATGTTTTTATAACCTCCAAAGTAAGCTGATGTGTCATTGGTTGACCACAACAAACGTCAGAGATAACCCATACTTCATGCTTGGGTTCAACTTAACTACCGGATAACCAGAGCTTTTGACATAAACCGCCGATTATGAAGCGCAAAGTGTTCGCTAACCTCTAGTTTTCTTTTAACCTCTAGTTAACTGCCGATTGTGAAACTGGGCCTTAGAATCAGAGCGCTCTCTTAGAACTAACTATACTTTTTATTTCAGAAAATTCAAGGCTCAGTATTGAAAGGCAGAAGAAACTTTCCTATAGATAGACATGTTATCAACTTGAAAAAATAATACTTTATGTTAAGAATATACGATTCTAGTTGCAGACCAAAACATTGTGTGAGTGTTGTCAAAGACGTTATTATATAGATTTTATACAATATATATTTATTTTCATAAAGCGGTGGTTTTAATTGAATTGAGTTTGGGAATTATCCCAGGTAGCAAAGACACGTGAAAATGTCGTACTATACACATCACTTACTGACGAGAACGACGTGAATATGACTTAAAAGTGGCCTCCTAATATCTCGTACAAATGACGTTATCTCTAGTACGTAAATTTCACGTCCTTAGTAACGTAAAATTCACTTCCTAACAAACGTCATTATGACATAATATTTAATAAACAATCTTGCTGCCTCTTCTACAAATAAAATATTGGTTTCAATATTATTACACAAACCACAAAATTAAATATAATAAAACCTATATAATAAATGACTTCTGTGAAATGAAAGGTGCTTGCTCACTCCGAAAGAGGGAGATAATTGAAATCAGTTGGTTCACAGAAAAATTGGAAAAATGATGGGTACCGGCTGGATTCGAACCGGCATCTCCGGCATTTTAGACCGACGCGATACCATCTATACCACGGTGCCCCGTGGTAGAATTGATACACAGCGCCGATGACAAGGTATCGACTCCATCGGAAGCCACCACTCCCCCGTATCTCTATGAGAACCATGTGTTTCAGTCATCCAGAGACATCTAGTCGGCTGTACTCGCCATTTTTCCGATTTTTCTGTGAACCAAATGATTTGAATTATCCCTCTTGCAAGCACCTTTCGTTTCATGAAATCCTGGCCAACAGAGGAGTCGCACTTCAGTAACAAATGGCGGTGAGAGATTCACACTCACCCAACATCGCTGGTGTGGCCGACTCTACACTAGGCCGGAGCCTTAGATGTGGCAACGTGGCTTAGCTGTCAAATAGTGGCCCTATAGTTTCAGAATAATTATTACATTTTATATGTATTAGAGTTCATCTCGGTTAATAAATTAAGAAAAATACTTTTTAGAACTACTACTACTAATACCACTTACATCTTATGTCTGTTTCATCACAGTCAGACATTACAAAATAAAAATAAACGCAACCTGTTTCCTGCCGCCACTTCCGCTTAAATGAACACTCAATTTACTTTGTAAATTGTCACTTGAGCTAGAAAAATTCACTATTAGGTCACTGTGAAGCCATTCTTGCTGGTCTTGATTTCCCTTTCACTATCAAATCCTTTCGTAGGTATGCCCCAGGCCATGCCCAGATGAGTTCTATTAACTGTATTTTTCTGTGATATTTGGGAGATCCACATTGTGCTTTAAAATAGATCTTATCCTTTAAAATGTTTGTAAATTATTGTCTTTATCCTTATAAATATAACCAGCCCTTCCGAGGAATACCTTTCACCCACTTCTGTTTATGTCCCTTATTGGACGCACAATTGCTAGTGCAACCTGGTACTACACACTTTGCAGGCATCTTTTTATCTTTATAGTTTCGTTTGTGCAGGTAAATAATTAGAAACACATTAAAAATCACCTTCCAATCCTCTTTCTACTCTGGAAGGTTATGTTTAGTATGTCCTTTATTGGAAGCACAATTGCTAGTGCAACCTGGTACTACACACTTTGCAGGCATCTTTTTATCTTTATAGTTTCATTTGTGCAGGTAAATAAGTAGAAACACATTAAAAATCACCTTGCAACGTTCTTTTTAATCTGGAATAAGGTTATGTTGGGCCATGGTTTGGTAGTCCTCTACTGGGCTGCAACCTGGTACTACACGCTTTGCAGGCATCTTGTTTTCTTTATAGTTTCGTTTGTGCAGGTAAATAAGTAGAAACACATTAAAAATCACCTTGCAACGTTCTTTTTAATCTGGAATAAGGTTATGTTGGGCCATGGTTTGGTAGTCCTCTACTGGGCTGCAACCTGGTACTATACACGCTTTGCAGGCATCTTTTTATCTTTATAGTTTCGTTTGTGCAGGTAAATAATTAGAAACACATTAATAATCACCTTCCAACCATATTTTCTGCTCCTGGAAGAATACACATGACATAACAACAAATGAAAACTCGGCCCTCTGATTCAGTGTTGTCATATTTCATGCTCCGGCCTAGTGAATAAAGTCGGCCATGCCTAAATAGTAAAGAGGCGGTGTTGCCGTAATGAACTGTAGACTGTAGAGCTCTGGTCGATGCGGTGCGGTAAAAAACAAACTAACAAAATTTCAATCCTTCGCTTCGCTAGTTGATGATGAACGTCTGTACCCATTGATAAGCACTTGAGCAGCAGGAGGTCAAATGTACTCCTGCGGCACTAGTACTTAGTAACAAGGCAGAACAGTACGGATGGCTGCGATGAAGAACTGCTAAACCTAAACCTAAAAGAACCTGGTTAACATGTTACTCATTTAAAAATCATATCTACATATATTTATAAAGTACTCTCTACTATAATACAACATTATAAAAACGTTACCTATATTGGACTATATTATTGTAGCCCCTAGTTTAAGAATATCTCGTCCAGAGGCGTAGCTGTCATTGATGTGGGTGATGCGTCGCATACCTTCAAAGTATTACAATGTATTTTTATTTAAAATAGTCACCAATATACAAGGTGTCCTTGAATTTCCTTGACACCTGATATTCTCGTGACAAAAAAATGTTCAAACGAAAACTGAATAGAATGTTTGAAAGTACTACAGGTACCATGCTTTTAAAACATTTTTTTTATACTTCAACCCTTAGAACTCACCTCCAACTTTGATTTTTAAAATAGCACCCAGTAGTTTTTTCTACACAAAATAAATCCTTTTTTTTTTAAATTTTTAGTAGTCTTGATTTTATACATAAAGCCATTTTTTTCGCAAAGTCATAAGGATAAAATAAATAAAATAAGGACTTGTAAAAAGAACGAGATATCTGTTCCAATTGTAAAATACACAAAAAGCAACATAGAACAAAAATATATGAATGGATAGTTATCAGTGCTAAACAAAACAAAAACTGCCAACAAAACAGCAACACAACAAAACTGCAAGTTTTCGAAAACAAAAATAAATTGTCAACTGCTGTCCACATATAGACAACAATTAGTCAACTTCGTGACCCCCGTTAGAAAACGTGGCCTCCTCAAAATTGCCAATCGGATTTGAAAGATCCAGCCTAAAGAACCGACAGAAAAGCTATACTGAGGTATTATTAGAAGATTTACGAAAAGGTGATGTCAGTAATGTCGGGATTAGTAGAGAAATGCGATCTAACTTTGATAACTATAAGAACGAATAGTACTGATAATAAAATTAAGTATATAATACCTTAATCAATGGTATAATACAAATTAACGAACCCTCGGAAGAAGTGTCACAAAATATTTTATTATTCGTTTATGGCGTCTGCCCTTTTATAGCGATTTTAAAATCAGATTACTTGAAAACCTAACATCTGTATAAAGTTCAATTAATTTGCACGTATTTTCAACACTGTTTTATTTTTTCACACGACATAGTCCGTAGCACACATCAACGGGGCAAACTGAACCAGGAATTTATTTTATCTTTGAGCCTGTACACATCATCAGACCAATAGATTTTCCAGAAACACTGAGATTTTCTGACCAGCTCATGAAAATGAAAAGTTACTGAAAATGCCAACAAAGCAAAACATTTTTTAGTCTCATGGCGGCTTTCAGCCAGCCGAGTCGATTTTAGGTTAGGGCGGTTATAAAGGGCCCCACAGACATCGTTCTTTTTCATCAGGTTTGCACGACGTGCCAACCGATGTCGGATAAACCGATGGAACGATATCTCCACACACTGTTCGGTTTTCTATCAGTTTCTCGCAAATTTTTGGTCCGTTAACATGGATAATACTTTAGCATTGGCGGCGGCTTTAGCTATTAAAGTGAAATACAGCAAGAAAAAACGTTCTAAATGGGCGAAACAGTGGCTTTTAAAAAGAGGCCAATTCTCCCAAATAAATCCATTAGAAGAATTGCGTCTGGAACCAAGGGATTGGTACAATTATTTGAGGATGGATGAAGAAGCATACTTAGAATTACTTAATTCCGTAGCACCTCTAATAAAAAAAACAGGATACTTGGATGGGACAAAGTATTTCCCCTCATGAATGTCTGACAGCACATTTTTGATAGGTGTCGTTAACCCTTACCGCTTACTCGAAGGCAACCAGAACGACACTGCAAAATCCCGTCGTGTATGCACGATGAACGGCCACACATGTACCGAGTTGCACGATGGCGTTCAAAACCGACGGGTACAATCAAGCTCGGACAGATTTTTTTGGAACAACGGTCAACACGACGGGTTTTCGGCACACACGGACCGAAATGAGTGTGATCGGTTGGCACGTCGTGTAAACCTGATGAAAAAGAAGATGTCTGTGGGGCCCTTAACACGACGTGCATTTCAGTATTTCCAATCTTTGTTAATCGTGAGATTTAAGGTACATACATTCTTAAATTGTCGATACAGTGTAATACACGGTATTAACCTTTTAACGTAATCATTATGATATCTTCGAGTTTTGATTAAGAAGAAATAAAGTGACGCTTTACTTTTTGGACTGTAACATGGCCAAGAGCCAGAGGCAGAAACAAGCAAATATTTATCTGAATGTTTTGGTTTTGTTGCCAAACGGAAAAATTGAGTTACTGTTTTGTTTTTGTTTTGTTGGTTTTGCTGAAATGAAGGATTGTATCAATGCATTTGTCGTCATGATTTTTCCCTCCTGTATCTACACTATAAGTTTCTCTTCGTACTGTCGCTGGGCTAGAGGTTCATGCTTAAGCCGGTCTCACACGCGATGCGTCCATCGTTGGACACATTGGAACTTTGGCAAGCGTGTTCTCCCATTTGATGTGACAAACCTCGAGGTAATAAATGTTCACAAATATTGCTACCAAGGTTTTAGTTCGATGTCATTGTCGTACGGGTATAATATTTTTTCGAAGATATATACCTGATAAAATGAATGAATAGAATAGAAGAAGGAGTTGGTGGATATACAGGGTACTTCACAGATAATGAATCAAACTTGAACAACCCTTAATCTTCAACGGCCCATCAACCCTTTTTGGAGTTTTTGGTCTAAGTTTAAAATAACGAAGGTGTTGCCAGTTTTCCGTATAAGCAGCAACATTGCGATGCTTAAAATATTTTACGTCGATATGCCAGCAGTAATTACTTCAGTAGCTAGATTTTCAGATTGATCCCATGTTCTGTATAAACAACGTCTAGGGTACCATCGACCGTGATACATCTTGTATAAATAAACCAATATTTTTATGTACCAGTTTTTAAGCAACAAAGTTAAGCCGAAGAAAGTCTTTATTCCGTCTACCACCTCAATATTTTATATACCTACAGGTACTTAATGTGCAATGGAAGAAACTATATAAAAATCTAAATAATCCCTACAACAAAAATACAAAATGCTTACTGCGATTATTCCCTCAGTGAAAGCCTTAACAACAAATCAAATCAACAAATTGTTTTCCAGCGCCACTGACAAATCCAAATACCTGAACGAGGGTCGCGCCTCGTGTAGGACTGTGACGGGCGTTGCTTCCAATGTTGGAAGCCACCTTTGAAACGGGTCAGTTTTACCGAGCCCGAACATGCCATGCGGTATGGATGGTCAGAATCGAAACGATTCTGAATCGCATCGATTCTTTCAATCCGATGCATCGAAAGTATCGAATCGATTCAGTAAGTATGTATCGATTCAACTAATCGATTATTTAGTGTGAAAAATCGGGTGCGACACCTATCTGGAGTGTCAGGTGATGGTTTAACAACTATATAACATACATTTATTTCAGCACAGCGTTTCATAGATGTCATATCGTATGGCGTCGTTTTGCAAGAATACAGTGATGCAAGAAGAACTGCCGACTTTGTCGATTCGGCAACATTACCAAAATGACGAATTTGCATTAAAGATATAAAGTATCATAACTTTTTTATTTTCTATTAGGATGTTGGTGTCGTCGTGTTATACTCATCTGGTGCTTTCACATGATATATAGCTTCGCTACACATTTCATCAAAAATCGTCGAAATATCAAAGTAATCAAGTAATTTTGAGGTTAGGTTTCAAATTTTAAAGTGGCGTGGCAGATTTTCATCGGAGCGTTTTCTCAGTCTGGGAGGGGTCTAATTTGACTCAAGACATCAAGCATAATCGATTAACACTTATCTAACCACCAGTTAAACCGAATTTGGCCTCAATAAATCGATCGTTTGGCATAAGTTAGGTTAGGTGCTGAAATTTTAAAATGTCAGTCTAGGAGGGGTGTCGTTCGACACAAGGCGTCAATCCGCGTCGATTGAGACCCCTCTCGACCCTCATTTCGAGTTTCACTAAACCGATCTCTAGCCCAATTAACCTTTCCATTAATAATTATTTACATTTGTTTCAATTTTTTGACTGATTTGTATGTTACTAATAAAAACTTGCAATATAATTTTCTTATTAGTTTTAATTTTTGGTTTATAAACAAAAAAGATGGAACTAGAAATAAGCTCAAAATGTAGAGACTTAGGTCTATTTATTCCCAAGAAAATCTGATATCAACAAAACTCATGTGGACGTTCCAAAATTTTACGTTTAGTGGTCATATGATCACTTTGCAGTACACAAAATTATGTAAGGGGTAAGGGTCACAAGACTTTTGCTTATATCAGGTTTTCCTTAAAAGTTAAAGTATTAATTTTCCATTATAATATAATTATTTTTCCGATCCCAAGGTTATAACAAGGTTATATACTGGTAATCGATTCGATTCTTCAGAATCGATTCATTCTAATCGATTAATGGTGTGAATCGATTCATTGGTGCCTTTTGGCCATCCCTACGGCGGCCAACGTTGGACACACGTAGTTTGTCAACTCACGCTCACACGATGTGACAAATGCCGATGTGTCCAACGTTGGAAGGCATTCGCCACATCGTGTTGGACCGGCTTTACGAACACGTGCGCGTTTTCGCGCTAGCAATGTTGTTTAACATTTCGCTGTGATTTGATACTTTGTTGCTAATACTTTATTAAAATTATTATCTACATTGAAAGTGTAACTGTGTCCTAACCGTTGATACTTTCTATTGAAATTTTTTGAAATTTCCTGGGAGGGGGGTTTAACCCGACAACCCCCCTCAGCAGGTACGCGCCTGTGTGCAGCTGAGAAGTGGTGGCTTAATTAATAAATATAAAAATACTTACATGATCAATGCTTGAAGCTATCCAACAAGAATGAAAATGTAAAAATATCCTAGTTATCCGGCACTTAACACTTAAATTATTAACGACTATCACCATTTGCGGGATCGGCAAACGCGTTCGAGCTCGAGAGCGACGACTGGCCTCCGCGAGTCCGCGTGGCCGTGTTCGAATATTTTTTTCGAGTAAGTAATGCGATGAATGTGTTCATTTGGTAGCAAAGAGTGGGACTGAGCAATGCCTGATGCCTGGCTGGAGAGGTTAAGTGATTCGACCCCTTGGCAATTGATGGACGTGGACACGTCTGCCGTTGCCGTCTCAGTCTCCTACTGTTACCACAAATATGTGTAATTGACAATGCATGATACATAGAGCCAGTGGCGGACACAAGGGGGGGCGATGGGAACGATCGACCCCCATCAGCAACCATATCGGCGTACAGGGCCACCAACAGGGGGGGGGGGCAGCCGGGAACCGCTGTCCCGGGCCCGGGCCCCGTAGGGGCTCGGTCCGGCTTGAATCGCAGTAAACGCTGTCGCGCGGGCGACTATTTTTTAATAGTGTGTGTTATATTATTCAACAAAACGAAGATCATATTTTACTGATTCATTTGTTTTGTTAATAATCTAATTCTTTTCTGGGTAACTTCATTACAAATAACTGTAATGAATTGTGAATAAACTATAATGAAGCAACTTCATTTTTATAGCAATTATTTTTTGTTCCGATTTATCACTTAATACACATTATTTCAAGTGAGTCAAGCTCAACGCCTCGGACTCTTGTGGCCAAACGATACCACTTTTCGAAAAACCAACTTTGCGAGTGTAATACTACTACTAATTCTATTCGGAAAAACTAACCTCACAATCCTCACATATTTTTGCTTTTGGCGCTTAGCGTGCCTTGTGTTTTGGTTTTGTTGTATTTAAAAAAATGAATACGTTTAAAGTAGTCGCTGTTATGAAAAATACAGGGGCATCGTTGTTGGTGTTTTGACAACGCAAGCCGATGTTTCTTTATAGAGTTAAAATTAACCATATTTCTCTTCACATGCGGCCTTCTTAGATAAAATAAAATACCGAATTTGGACATTGACTAGAAGGGACTCAGGAAGTCACATATTAGTAATAAATTTGCTATTTTATACCCACAATTCTTCTTCTCTGAGTTTTAACTATTAAGCAAAGAGTTGGGTAAAAAATTACCTTTTAATAACCTGAATGGCTCCTTACTTTGTCCTTGGAATTTGAAGGATTTTTTAATGTTACAATGGAGTAAAATTATGCTAGAGGTTTTGACCAAATATTTTCTTGGCATATGAAAGCAAAAATTATGTCAAAATCAAGTAATTTGGAACAAAACATTATAAATTTGAGGGTCATTGCCTTCAAAGGCAATATATAGGTTAGAAATTTCTAATTTATATAATACTAAAAGACTAATAGGGAATTTATCAAGGCATTTTCGTACCGCAAAATGTAGTAGTTTGTTACATCATTAGGTTATTTTCTACAAAGAATTGGGAATTACGGCTGTATTTGTTTGTTGGGTAAGATGCTGATTTTGCTACCACAGCTCTGTTTTCCTTCTAATGGTACTTGACAGCCCCACAGTCGGCTCAGGACCCAAGAAACTATTTCTCCACCCTCGCCTTGCAAGAGTGTCCGCCATTTCATTGTCACAAACTCCAGCATGACTCGACACCCATACAAAACTGACAGAAACTGATTAAAAAAATTAGCAGTCAAGTCTAAAATAGTTATTTTTTTAACTTCTTTTAATCATGGGCCCACCGCTACTGAAGCAATTTACAAAAACCATAAAGGTTTGTAGATTGAAGAAATGAGCGACATGGTCCTTGGATACGTAGATATTATAAAACTTATCTTAAATTCAAATCTGTTAGCGATTACAGTTATTCCTTCCTCAAGGGGTGTGGGAAGTAACAGCTATTATATTTTGTAGCGAGATTCACAGGACAATAGTGCCTTGTGCCTTTATGTTTAATTAACAGCTATTTATAATAGTATCGGTCTATCTACTATATGTACCTATAGCTTCAAGTAATATGATTCACTACGAAAGGAAGCACTTCATTAAAATATAAACTGTTTCGAAAGACCCTTATACAAAATGACATATGTCTTGTATGCAGGGGAACATTCAACTCTATTATGATTCACTGCGCAACAATCACTAATGTGTGACCCCTATAATTTCTCTGTCAGATGTTAAAGATACATTAATGGCTCATTGTCTGGTTATTTTAGTGATAAATGCAGAAAGATTTTATACAATTAAGTCGTCAAGCGGCTAGAAATATAACAAAAATCCAGAAAGAGAGAGAGTATATCAAATATTTTGGAAAAGTAGACAGACACGAAAACCACTGGTTAACAGAAAAAACGCCGTCAAATATGTTCAGATCCTCTCAGATCTTCAAGTTTACCTTAAAAATCTAAAATCGTTATCTAGCCTCCTATCAAGAGGTAAACTCGTATCATGAATAATTTGACGGTGCTTATTACAAATTATTACGTTGTTTTGAGTTTCAACCTCAGGTAACAAAATTCAAAAATAGAAGTAGCATAAGAATTTGTAATAAGCACCGTCAAATTATTCATGATACGAGTTTTCCTCTTGATAGAAGGCTAGATAACGATTTTCGATTTTTAGGGTAAACTTGAAGATCTGAGAGGATCTGAAAATATTTGATTTTTGTTACCTGAGGCTAAAACTCCAAACAACATAAGAATTTGTAATAAGCACCGTCAAATTATTCATGATACCAGTTTTCCTCTTGATAGGAGGCTAGATAACGATTTTAGGTTTTTAGGGTAAACTTGAAGATCTGAGAGGATCTGAAAATTTTTGATTTTTGTTACCTGAGGCTGAAACTCAAATCAACATAAAAATTTGTAATAAGCACCATCAAATTATTCATGATACGAGTTTTCCTCTTGACAGGAGGCTAGATAACGATTTTAGATTTTTAGGGTGAACTTGAAGATCTGAGAGGATCTGAAAATTTTTGATTTTTGTTACCTGAGGCTGAAACTCAAATCAACATAAAAATTTGTAATAAGCACCATCAAATTATTCATGATACGAGTTTTCCTCTTGATAGGAGGCTAGATAACGATTTTAGGTTCTTAGGGTAAACTTGAAGATCTGAGAGGATCTGAAAATTTTTGATTTTTGTTACCTGAGGCTGGAACTCAAAACAACATAAAAATTTGTAATAAGCACCGTCAAATTATTCATGATACGAGTTTTCCTCTTGACAGGAGGCTAGATAACGATTTTAGATTTTTAGGGTGAACTTGAAGATCTGCGATGATCTAAGAATTTTTGATTTTTGTTACCTGAGGTTGAAACTCAAAACAACGTAAGAATTTGTAATAAGCACCATCAAAAGGTATGTCGATTTTGAGGTTTGATTTTTTAAAATCGGTCGATTCGTTTTCGAGAAAATTAGAAACATCTTTATGTATCATTAATTTGTTCAGATAGAAAACAAAAATACACGAAAATATCACTGTTAATTGCAATAATTGTTCAAAATGGCATGGCCCTACAACGATATAGACGATATTAACCTTCAACTATACACGCGCTGGTGTACTGTGTACTATCGGATTTAAGTACGTTGAATTTTCTGAAAGATGTAAGGTGTCTAGGTGTCGCCTCTGCCGTTCTATCTAACGCTCAAAGATGGTATTTACTTAAAGCTTGCTTAGCCGCCAGTCGTCAGTTATCTCGTATTTCTCGCAAACTTTTCCGAGCAATTAAAGTTTGACAGATACAGTATATTCAATCCCAAGATAGACTCGAAATAAACAGTCGCATGCAACATTCGCGTGGTTACTGTCCGCTAACGTCTGCGAACGCGCCAGCTATAGTCCAGTGCAATTATGAAATTTTATATGACTATTTAAAAGAGTTGCCCTATGAGCCCATTGCAACTCAAAAGTAGCCAGTTGCCAGTTTGAAATGATCATTAGGCAATGAACACTTGACATTGCATATTTGGATCTACTTTCCAGTCAGCCTTGGAGATTTTGACTTGCCAGATTATAACACACAATTTGCACATAATGTACTGGATATTAGGGACCCCACCGACACGAGCCGATCACGCACACGGGCTTGTTTTCATTTGGTCTAGCTTGGCTGTGAATACAGTATAGTCCGTCTGATGCCTAGAATACACCGTGCGTGTAGTTGTGAAAAAGTATATTATTATTGTTATTTAACAAACTTATTCAGACAAAAAGTTGCATTGGAAATAAATTTCATTGGTTGCGTTTTCCACCCCTTACAGCAATTGGGTAAACCAACTCAATTACTGGCTAAGTGTCTTTTTGGTAGTAGAAAATGTCAGGTTAATTTCAATATTGTAACGTTTTTAGTGCTTGTGAAAAAATTGTTTGACAAATTTTATGTACCCCCTTTTAGGGGTGTATCTTAACAAGGGATGCTGCAATAAGTTTCTTTATATGAAAGATCCTATCTTTTTTCGATGTAGAATCACCCTCTTAAATGGTTTACAATTATTTAATTTAGTTACACCTTGTATAAATCACCTATGTATCGACCCATCCAATCCCATACTTTTTCAGTTGGCGATAAATCGGATGATCGTGGCGGCCAGGGGAGTACCATGCCTCAGCTTCATGTAGGAACCTCATCGATACACTTGCAATATGAGGACGTGCATTATATTGCTGGAAGAAACCCTCTGCGAGGCGTCGGACATATGGAACGACAATTTGTTCTAACACCTCGATCACATAACATTGCGCAGCCACTGTGTTATGAATCGCAAGTAGAGGTGACTTGCTGTTGAATGCAATGGCACCCCAAAGCATCAAACCAATAGAAAACTAGGCTCAAGCACGCCATCCACACGGGCACCGTCGGGAGTAACTCCAGACAAGATTGCTGCGCATATTGTAGAAACGTCAAGAGCACCTTCTGATAGAGAGCATACAAAACGCGTGAAGAAGGGATTGACTTTACTGAGGAGGAATGCTCCTACCCAAACAACGTTTTCCCGACCCTTCTCGATCGAAGACATTAATAATGCCATATCAGATGTTAGGCCTGGAAGGGCTCCTGGTTTCGACGGCGTCCTGCCGGAATTTCTCATTCACGCAGGTCAGCAAACAAGAGTGTGGCTATCTCTCTTCTTCACGAACCTCCTTAATACGGGAAACCTCCCACGGGAATTCAAAAGAACGAAGGTCATATCAATATTAAAACCCGGTAAACCGAACGATCAACCCGCCAGCTATAGACCTATAGCCTTGCTCAGTTGCTCCTATAAATTGCTAGAAAGAGCCGTCTACAACCGATTGAGCGCGACGATCTTAGACCGGGTCCCGATAACCCAGGCTGGTTTCAGACCGGGTCGCAGTTGTTGTGATCAAGTTCTGTCCCTCACAACACATATAGAGGCAGGCTACCAGCAAAACATGAAGACGGGAGTGGCGTTTGTTGACCTCACTGCCGCATACGATACGGTATGGAGGGAGGGTCTCCTATATAAGTTGCTGCAGGTGATTCCCTGTCAGACCACTACAAGACTCATAAACAACATGTTATGCGACAGAAAGTTCCAAGTAATCCTAAACGAGAAAGCAAGCAGGCAGCGCAAATTGAACAACGGACTTCCACAAGGCTCAGTACTGGCCCCCTTACTGTTCAATCTATATATATCTGACATGCCAGAAACAGTCAGTTACAAGTTTTGCTATGCGGACGATATAGCCATAGCTTTTTCCGATAAGAGCTTCAAGAACGTTGAGCATTCTCTTTCTAACGACTTGTTAGCTCTAAACAACTACTTCAAGAAATGGAGACTAGTACCGAGCCCCAACAAAACCGAAGTTTCCTGCTTCCACCTGAATAACAAACTAGCTAAATATGAACTGCAGGTACTTTTTGCAGGCGAACCCCTGAAGCATAACCATTTCCCAAAATATCTTGGAGTAACGTTAGATCGCACCCTCTGCTATAAGAAACATCTCGCAAACACTGCAGGAAAACTCAGAACACGCAACAACATTATCCAAAAGCTGTGTGGAACGACGTGGGGTGCCACTGCCCCAACTCTACGAACCAGTGCACTAGCTCTTGTCTATTCGTGTGCTGAGTACTGTGCGCCTGTCTGGATTAACAGCCATCATACCAGACTAATTGACGTCCAACTAAATCACACTATGAGACTTATTACAGGCGCAGTTAAGACAACCCCAACTCAATGGCTGCCTGTACTCTCTGGAATAGCCCCACCGCAGCTGCGAAGGACTGACGCCCTTCTAAGGGAGTATAACAAGATTACGGCCAACAACAAACTGCCCATCCACCAAGCAATACCCCCGTTGCAGATAAACAGACTTAAATCCCGACAACCACCAATAAGGGATGCAGAAGGGCTTAAAACCAATAACTTCGACTCCTTTAACCAATGGCGCTCCCAGTGGGAAGGTTTTGCGGAACACCACTCGCGATGCGCATTTATGGGGGCAGCCTTACTTCCAGGATCAGAACTACCCAGGAAAGAGTGGGTAAAACTTAATAGAGTCCGAACAGGCCACGACAGATGTGCCGACTCCCTTTACAAGTGGGGCTATGTGCAATCTCCCTTATGTGACTGTGGCGCGCCCCGCCAAACTATAAACCATATTAGGAGCGAATGTGAACTGCGTGCGTTTCAGGGATCGCGAGAAGAGTTCTTCACAGCCACACCGTTGGCGCTGAAGTGGTTGAAAGAACTTGACATCAACCTGTAAATACCAAAGACTATGTATCTTAGTTTGTAGCTGTATATATTTTATTTTAGTTTAGGTTGTAATAGTTTTTCTTTTAATCTATATTTACTATTGTCATGTTTTTGAGCCATACGATAAATAAAATAATAGGGCGGTGTACATGGCGTTCGTCATGTGCCCCCAGACAAAACCTGGACTCCTCGGAGAAGGATGTCTGATGCCACTCAGCATGCCATTGTCGGTGTGCAGTGAGTGGAAGCACTAGATGCGGACGATATGATCCTAAGCCCATTTCACTTAATCTGTGGTACACCGTGCGGATTCGAATGGGCTTTCCTATAGCTGCATGCCAAGCGTCAGCAACAGCTCAAGTAAATCGCATCCTGTCTCGAAGGGCCAGTAATCGTAGATGCCGATCTTGCCTGTCTGTAGTTCTTCTACGTACTCCAGAACCTCTAGCTCGCTGCATTCGCCTTTTTGCGATTCATGCGCGCCATGCTGCTACAACTGTAGCCACGCTACGCTCCATGGTTACAGCAATTGCTCTAACAGAAGCACCACGTTCTCGTTGGCCTACAATCCGACCTAGTTCAAAGGGGCTATAACTGCGTACACTGGGCGTGTCGTCTTCTAGGGGGCATCTTCATACAGCCAACTAGTCTCTCCCCATATTTGCAACAGATATCCTCGTTTTTGAATCGACAAAAAGCCATGCTTTGCTTTTACACGTCTAGAACTTTTTAGAGGTGCCATGTAGGTAAATAGCGACGAATGAACAAAAAGTGTTACGTGTGTACTAGAGATGGTACTGCCAAGCTGTGGTACTCGGCCCTACCTTGTGGAATGTTCTGTACGATGGTGTTTTGAGGATGAGGCTACCGGATGATGCCAAAACAGTGGCTTTTGCAGACGACTTAGCCCTTATCGTTACAGCTCAGGACGAAGACGGATTAACCCGTAGAACGAACGAATCACTCCGCAGAATAGACCTTTGGATGAGACAACACCTTCTAGAATTAGCGTCAGATAAAACAGAGGCGATAATACTTCGATGCACAAGGCGAGAACAAGTAACGTTCCAACTAAGAGGGCAAAATATTATTCCGAGCAAATCACTAAAATACCTGGGAATAACACTAGACTGTGAGGGAACCTTCGGAGAACATCTGAAAAGGGTGACTCTGAAAGCTGAGGTGAAGGCGGCTATACTATCCCGGCTGATGCCAAACATCGGCGGTCCTACTAGCAGCAAGAGAGTCATTCTGCATGAACTGATGCAGTCGATAGTCCTTTACGGTGCACCCGTCTGCAGCAAAGCACTGCAAAGGAAAAGATACCGTACGATGATAGACAGGGTCCAACGGATGTCCTTACTTAGAGTTGCCAGCGCAAATCGGACAGTATCGGCTGCTGCTGTTCAGGTAGTAACGGGGACTCCACCGCTCTCTTTACTGGCAGAAGAGAGGCGACGCATTCACGTATCTGGGAATGGGCAAATACCCTCTGTAAGAACAGCTGCCAGACAACAGACTGTGAGAGAATGGCAGGACATCTGGGATCAAAACACGGAGACTGCCCAATGGACTAAGAGGCTGATCCCAAACCTAGACCCATGGGTAAGCTGCCCACACCGATATACAGACTACTACATGATGCAAGCACTCACCGGCCATGGTCCTTTCCGCCACTACAGGAAGAGATTTGGAAGGATTCAGGACGACATGTGCGGACATTGCGTCGAAGTAGATACGGCGGAGCACACCTTATTTGATTGCAGCAGGTGGGAAGATCTAAGGCAGGAGGTATCGCGAGAGATAGGAGAACGACTAACGCCTGAAAACATGGTTTCAAAAATAATCTGTAGTGAACGTTACTGGATAAAAGTGCACATGTTTATAAAGAGCATTTTGAAAGCTAGAGAAACTGAAGAACGAAGAAACAATTAGCACACACGACGTTACGATGAAGAGTCACGAACCGCAGGCACAAGGGGAGATCAGACAGCCAACCACTGATGACGTATGTCTAGATAAGACGGTCCCGTCAGTGGTAGAGGGCCCCGTGGGGTAAGCAACTTGCGAGGTGTTTAGTCGGTAGAAGTCCGGCAGATCTCCGTCAGAATACGGAGTTCATGAGGATTCACCCCCCACGTTAAAAAAAAAACTGCCACGTTGTGTACAAATTTACAATGCAAACATCCCTTTTTTTTTAGGTGTTCGGATTTCACTTGCGAGTAGTATATATTGGACGAAAAGTGAGCACATGTTCGGATAGGTTTGAGAAGTACACGCTGCTAATAAATTCGTGGGCAATATCACGTATTTAAACTTCGTTTAGTTACGCCAAAAAATGGTAAAGTAGTAAGCTTAATATCAAAAACTGGAAAATTTTAACCTTTCGGTACCTTGTATCTTGGAAGCATAATATATTTATCGGACGTTGTAGTAACAAACTAGAATCCCGTGTTGCTTTTATACCACTTGATTGAATTGCAGCCTTCGTATGCATATAATGTTATGGTGATCTTGACATTGTACGAAAAAAGTATATTACTAAGAAATTACCTTGGAATCCACTGAGTAACACAGAAACGGACCCGATCACAACCAAGTACGAGAAAGCTACATATTTGTCTGAAAGAAAATAATGATTGGGGGTCATCGTATCGCAAGGGTCCTGCAGGTCAACATGATAAAGCTTAGCTGCTTCAATTTAGATTATTTATAACCGGCTCGCCAACCATCTCAGAGTACCTCGACTTTAATGGGCGTGTGCGAGGTATCTGAGAATCGGATTACGTAAATTATAAAAAATAGAGTCAAGTAGGTGGACTTTATTCGTTCGTCCCATACAATTCTTAACCCTTAACTCTTAACCACGGACAGGGAGCCCGCCACACTCCGTGTGATGCATATTGGTCTGTTACTCCCACCTAGGGGTGGGCAGGCACGTATCCAGGATTTGGTTTTGGGGGTTCAGATTATGGATGTCACTTGGTTGACCTTTCGGGGGGGGGGGGGGGGTCCATATTAGAGTTGCCACCTTAAATTGGGGGGGGGGGGCGTTTTCAAATTTGTGGATTCCATTTTTTAGAGAACATTTTATAACGTTTCGGGGGGAGGGGGAGGTCCGGACCCCCTGGACGTGCCTGGGGGTGGCCGATAATTGTCGATGTTTGGAAAACATCGATATAGGTATCACGTTCGATGATCGATGTTTTCACCATCGATGTTGTTAACTTGAACCATCGATAAAACATCGATGTTTTACAAAAATTTCTAGCGATGTTTTGCAAAAAATTTTAATTACATATTGAAAATATATAGAAAAGTTAGCGGGTCTGCAATTTTCTGGTCTTTGGTGCTGCATGATTTGGAATACCTACCAATCGAACGCGTTTTGGGTTCCTTTTTAGAGTTGTGCAATGTGCATTCTACTTTCTTTTAATGAACTAGTTCATAAACGAACTACTAATAGGTCTGTTTTTACAGAGAATCACAAACCAGTCAGAGCCAATCAGTATTCCCCATTGCAGTTGTCAAACTATTTCTGACTTGTACTGGCCAATCAAATTGACGCTGACTAGTTTGTGATTGCTGTAAAAACAGACCTATTCTGTTCGAAAACAACACGGGCGCGATGGTGACCGATTGGCGTCAATACGAATTTATGGGATAGGAGGGTATAACCTCAAGATCCTAGATTTGGCTGATTGATAAAGCCACGACTAACGTCCTTGCTTTCTATGTGAATTGTTTTTTTGTCGTGTCTTATTTCAAATTGATTTGAGATGGACATTTGACATCAATTACTGATTTCATCTTCTCAAATTCGCTAAAGTTGGAAAGCAATTTTCAGCTCCATCGATCGGCCAAATATTAAAGCTTGGGTTATAGTCAGATTAGGAGCATTCGAGTAAGTATTTTATAAATCTTTTAAATTAATAAAATTGTTAGTTTCGCTAGATTCTGGTAGTTATTATTTCCTGTTTACTATGTTGTTTTTTGAAATACTTAGTAGTAAAATGCGTATCATTATTTATTTCTAACATTAAAATTGGAGAATACCAATAACCGAATATCGATGTTTTTCGGATGTTCAAACATCGATGTTTTGATTACGATATATCGTAGTTATCGATGGCAGACCGTCGATGTCGATATTGATGTCCAACCATCGATGTTTTCTTTCAATGTCCCATGCCTACTCCCACCACAATTATTTTTAGCCATTGGCAGCAGTGCCGCCGTTTTAGTACATTTGTACTGTTCCTAGTACATTTTCGAAGTACAAAAGTACATTTCATGGCTGAATTTGGAAATTCTAGTATATTTTCGGTTTTCGACAAAATGGACCTTTTTTTGCTCTTCAAAAAATTATAGTGCTGGGCTGGTTCTTCAACAAGTCCATGTTGGTCCATTTTCGGGTCACAATGAAATTCACGGACTTTATAGTTACAATCTAGTACATTTTATTGCAATGATTCAGTACGCTTCAGAAACGCACCGCGGCAGCACTGATTGTCAGTTAGTGTACCTTTCTGACCTTCAGTATTTTATTACGTCGCTGAGCGGCAGTCACGTCAAATTGTAACGTTTTTTTATGGTCAGCCTTCCCCAAAGGCTAAAAGGCTATATGGCGCTGTAGAAGCGCTACGAGAGGCTAAGTGTCGGTGTACGTTTGATTTGAAACGCTGCAGGCTGTAGCCGTCAGGAAACAAATTCCCCGGCAACTCATTCCACAGCGACGAAGTTCTCTGAAAGAAGGAATGCTGGAGGAGACTGGTTCGGGGAGTAGGGACCTCGACCTGGTAAGTATGAGAACGCGGAGCCTGTCTAGTGTTCCTCGGTCGAACGGCATTTGGTGTATCTGGGAAAGCTCACTCGAACACCTTCCGTGATAGAATCTGTAAAACAGGGACAGGTCAGCCACCCTTTTTCCATGTTCCAGGCTGTGGACTGTGGAGGTCCTTTGTGAGGTTAGGCGTATCGATTAGTCTAATTGCCTTCTTCTGGATAGTGTCTAGATTCTAGAAGCTTTAGAGGGGTGCTTCCTAGATTTGCCACGACGGGAGTCTATCAGACTCCATGTCCGTATTACTGTTATATACAACAGAGTGTCCGGATATTCGACCGACAACGCTTGACAGGTTATAGAACATGAACATTGAGATATTAACATAAAGCCCTAAAATGCTTAACTTTTAATATACAAAGGCTGTCAAAATTCTACTTCTATTTCCATTTTTCTCAATTATTCTGTAGTAAAATGGCACGACGATCTAAAATTACGCATCGAGGGTTTTTTAAGACGAGAAATTCAAATTCAACAACGGTTTTGCTATCATGAATAGAGGGCGCCACCTATGGCATATTGAACTCATTTAAATTATCTCAAAACTTTCTTCAGGTTTGGTGCATCAATGTGAGTATCAAAAAAATCGTTCCCTCAATATGTTTTACGTGAAAAAGGTATTCTTTGTTCAAGTCACTAGAGGTAACCGTTTTCGAGACAACCTGTATTGAAATTTCCATTGCGACTGAATTATTGGTAGGCTGAATCTTTTACATACCATTAACGATGTATTCTTAAACTTCAACACCACCTATTTTGAAATTAGATATGTTTGAAACATGTTACTTTTGATCTGATATTAACTAATCTAATCTAATATTAACCTCCTCACGCTATATAAAGCCCAGATAAGACCTTGCCTGGAGTATTGCTCTCATGTCTAGGGAGCTGCTGCCCCTACTACCCTGTCTATACTAGATGCCGTCCAGAGAAAGGCAATTCGACTAATTGGCGATCCGGCCTTAACGCGCCACCTGCAGTCACTTTCTCACCGGCGTGTTGTTGGTGACCTCTCACTCTTCTACCGATTTTCCAACGGAATCTGCTCCTCTGAGCTATCCTCTATCGTTCCGCCGCTCACTGCTCCTATCAGATGTACCCGTGCGACCGCTGCATCATCTCATCCTAAGACGGTCGTTCTTCATACATCAAGAACTGAGCGGTACAACCGCAAATTTATTCCCAGTGTGTCCAAGGCTTGGAATGGACTGCCAGAAGATGTATTTATTGGGCCTGCGGGTATTGGCCCATTCAAACTCGCTTTAACAAACTTCCCTTAACATAACCCTTCCACAGCAGCCGCTTTACTCTGGTATTTAGGCTCTGCCTGCGCGGTCTGCTCAGTTATATAAAAAAAAATCGTTCTTGAACACCGATGACTCTTTCGATCACATTTTACAACTAATTGGGGTGCCTTGCAAATTTCAATAAAGGCTATCTCTAGCGACTTAAACAAAGTATACGTTTTGTACGTAAAACATATTTCGGATCAATTTGAAT
The DNA here is from genome assembly GCA_951848785.1 of Callosobruchus maculatus. Classification (NCBI taxonomy): domain Eukaryota; kingdom Metazoa; phylum Arthropoda; class Insecta; order Coleoptera; family Chrysomelidae; genus Callosobruchus; species Callosobruchus maculatus. Next base: position 10,832,910 of record CATOUR010000296.1, read on the forward strand.
TTTATCAATCATTTTATCTGGTTTATTACATTGGTGGTTACGTAAAATATCAGCTTATATGTATATGAATATCAACAAGAAAAAACAATTAAAAGCGGTTACATATGCTCGATATTTTTTTGACACACTCAACGATATTTTGCAGTTTTGATACACAAGTCATATTTTCAATACTATATTATAATATGTTTATTTCTACTGCCTGTACACCAATAAATTTTAACGACAAACATCAATATTTTATTATAACTACAAGCAAAGGCGGAACATTAATCGTTCACACAAATATTTTGAATACTCAAATTAACTCTGATGTAATTAACGATCTACAACTAAACGGGACGACGCGAGATACCAAGTAGCACAAACTAATTGATTTTTGATGCCACTACGTAGAAATATAGACATTTGTGTAGCTTGAAGAACTTATCTTTCTGGTTTATCTGTGATACATATTTCTTATACTGACCGTTTATTTAAGCCTATAGATAAGCCCATTTTGAAGATATTTTATTTTATAAATAGACTTGCGCCCTAAGCGTTTCTGATTTCTTTATATCATCGGCTTTATGATACTCTCAAGAATTTGTAAAAATTGACGTCATTTTCACTTCTGTAATTTTTTAAAAATGTTTTTTAAACTTTCTTTGGGTTTTTAATCTGGAGTATCCTTTTTCAACTGAAGTAATTAGCTACAAATACTACCGAAATAAGTAGTTGTCAGCTGACATTGCTATCACATATGCTAAAAAAATTAGTGAGGTTAATTTCAACTTGATGTAAAAAAAATGGAGTCAAGCTTATTGACTCAGCACTTCCCATACATTACGGTGATACCAGTTATTATTTTCCCATAGCATGAGGCTACAGTCTGAGCTCCCCCTGCAACCAAAAAATTGTGTTATGCCGCTAGGTCTTTCTTTCACAGGTCAATGGACAACCTATTATCAATACAACACATTTTTCAGTTTACAACCCCCCACCCCCTAACCGCCCCAAAAAAACTTGGAAACTAATCCGGGATCTAAAAACCATACGCGTTTTCCATTCACGCCAAGGTAATAATACTGTGTCGAAATTTCATTAAAATTTGGTTATTTCCAGGTTACACAATACAGAACGACCTGAATCAAGCAGGAAACGTTAGGAAGGACCTAAAATAAGTGTTTTATGGCGCTAGGTCCTTCTTTCACAGACAATGGACAATCTATTATGCATACAACAACCACCTCAATTTCAGCCCCACCCAAAGAAAGGTAGAAAATGACCAGGAACCCCGAAATCATCTAAAAACAAAGTTTGAACTGTTTTCATATTTTTAGTTTTTTTATTATTGCTACGCTGTCACTTACACGATTTCTAACAAACATACGCGTTTTCCATCCTCACCACGGTAATCACACTGTGTCAAAATTCCATTAGAATCAATTTAATAATTTCCACGTTATAAAATACAAAACGATCTAAAGCAATAAATATTCGTATGATGTACACACAACAGTCCCTTAGTTTCGGGATAATAGGCAAGGCAATGTTTAGATTGACCTAAAAAGGTGATTTATATCGCTACAGGTTTTCCTTCACATGTCAGTGAACAGCATATATGTTTTTCAGTTTTCAGTTTTTCAATTCCCCACCCCCCAACCATCCCAGTTTTACCCCCACCCAAAAAAGTACCTCTAAAACGCTTTTAAAATCGAAGTTTGAGCTGCTTTTTATACTTTTAGTTTTTTTATTATTTTTGCGTCGCCACTGGCACAGTTTACACGCATTTTCCATCCTCGCCACGGTGGTAATACTGTGTCAAAATTTCATTAAAATCAATTCGATAGTTTTCTCGTCACATGAAACAGAACGATCTAAAGCAATGCTCTATGTTTACACCAGAAGTCCTTTGGCTTCTGTACGTCGCTAGGTCTTCCTTCACAGGTCAATGGACGACTGTCCATTATTATGAATGCAACAAAAATTTCAATTCTACAACCCTCCGCCCCCCAACCACCCCAAATTCCACCCCCACCCAAAAAAGTTAGAAAATGATCAGGAACACCTATACGCCTAAAAACGAGGTTTAGGAGTATTTGAATTTTTTTCGTTTTTTGCTAATTACTCCGCCGCTTATGCACCGATTTTTAAAATTATAGCAGCATTACCTACGACGACCCCACAGCACATCGCTGCCCGAATTTCATCACAATCCATAAAGCGGTGAGTGAGATTACGAGGCTAGAAGAACGCCAACAGACAGCGACAGACTGACGGAACGACGGAAATGAGTGGCGTGTCGGTGTGGGAGGTAAAATGCCATAAAGTTGTTCAAATGCTTTCAAAAACTCCCGTATTAGCGAGGAGGCGTGGCCGCCTGTTCCCTTTCTCCAGTGTGTGTGTCTAAGATGAGGGGAGAAAAGTCCAAAAATCTAAAGGTAAGGTCAAAAGGTCCAAAGGTAAGGTGCAAAGGTCACAATAAAAATGAATTTCGCATTTCCAAGCTCCTGACGTTACCTTTAAACATACAGTAATGACTCAAAGAGCAAATTGAAGAAGAAAGCTTGCGCTTGTGCAACTATTTGGCCTTTTGTTGATATCGTGTTTGGCTGTTAAATCACAGGCATTTATAGAATGTATGATTTTGCATTGCGAGTTATTTTGCACATTAAAAAACTTTTTTGAGAAAATCGAAAACAGTTGTCATTTATTAAGGTCTTAGCTATCGCCTTCAGAAATATTATATATGTAGTTTGAAAATAGAGTGAGCTATGCGAGAAATTGTGTGTCCGTGTTTTACGTGGCAAATACGTATGTATAAATGTGTGTATCGAGGCCCTTCAAGGACAAAAATGGTGTCAAGACATGAATTTACTATTTTATTTTAGTAATTACAAAGTTACTCGTTTCGTTCAAAGTGCATTACTCTGCTTCTAATACTCGTAGATGCCCTACATGCTCGTCGGATTTCTAACGTGCACAGGCGTATAAAGGGGGGGGGGGGGGGTTACACCCCCAAGATTTTTGACCAAATGTATTTCATTGTTTTTTTAAGGAACGAATGGTAGATAGATAGTTTAATTCATCACATTTTGACAACAGTTTCAATTGTGACAAGTCATAGTATAGTGACATATTATAAAAACAAATAATATGCATATGCAGAAAATTGCCTAAAAAGTTACAGCACATTCACTTTAGAGTTCTTCAAGGCTAAATAGCATTCTTCACGTGAATAAAACGCATTTCTAAGAAGAAAAGCTTTTACATGCTTTTTAAATAGATAAAACGAGAGAGCTTTGACAGTTTCTGGGAGGAGGTTGTATAGACCAAGTTCAGGAGAATTTTTTCTGGACTTGTCTAGTCGAAATCTGGGTTTTCTGGGTTTTCTAATCAGACCAGATGAGCGAGTCTCATAAGAATGAAAATTTGAATTTAAATTGAAATCTCGTTTGTGCTTGTGAATATCTATCAACTGATGAAATATGCAAAGCGATGGCAACGTCAAGATTTTGAAAAATATAAAGTGTGGTTTATAATGTTCTCAAAATCCAACACCAGCAATTAGCCTTACAGCCTTTTTCTGTAGCCTAAAAATAGGCACTATGTGGGAGGAGTTACCCCACAAAATAATTGCATAAGATAAGTGGGCATAGAACAGAGAGTATTATACAGTCAAAAGTGAAGGTAGGCTGACTAAGGTTTTTAGTTTTCTAATTACAAATACTGCAGAAGAAAGTTTGCTTTCCAAAGAGGCGGTATGAGCATTCCATTTCAAAGCATCATCTATGTGTATGCCCAGAATACTGACACTATGGCCATGAGCAACCCCGTAGAAGACGAAAAAATACTTTCTTGCGTCTTATCTTTATCAAGTTTAAAATAGTTTTGGTTAAACCATATCTCCGTCCTACTGACAGCTGAACTCATCTCAGCTCTTAACTCATCAAGTGACTTGGCCCTGCAGCCCAGTGTAGTGTCATCAGCATAACACACACACATACTAGGCAACAGGTAGCCAGATAAGTCATTAACATATACTGCAAAGAGCAAAGGCCCCAAAACAGATCCCTGGGGCACTGCACTCTCCACAGCACTTTTTTCAGACATAGTAGTAGTTTTTAGGTGTTTCAGGTGTGTTGCAACTGCAAGATATTTCTTTAAAATAATTTAACCGTGGTAACATCAGGAGCTTCACAAGTGTATGACCTGATACTTGTTTCAAGTTTATCAAACAGGTTACACTGTGTATGTAGCTTTGGACAAGTGTGGAATTTGATTTACATATTGCATTTAAGTAGTGAGGTGATGGGTTGTCTATTTTTAGCCTCTTAGCTATTAATGTATAAGTTGCGCTCAAATAGTATCAACGCACCCATTGATAAAAACGTGTAATGACTCATGTTAACGAAGCAAATATGTAAAGTATCTAATGGAATAATAACTAGCGGTTTAACAAAATATTTGTATGGTGGTTTTACAGAATGTTGTATCATAGGTCGTTATTCCGTGTTTCAGTTAGATATCGATAAATTTATCTGTTGTTTACTGGAAAATAATTATTTGGTTAAATATTGTAGATATACAACTATGACTTTACTTGATAACAATGGCGTATATAGAAATAGATTTCGAAGGGGGGGGCATCGGAAAAATTAAAGTTTATTTTATACGTTATAATACTGGCGTATTATAATCCCTAAATATAAAATAATAATGTAGTAATATTAACGAAAATAATTATATATAACATATATTCATACTAGAAATGTAAATTTCTATTTTTATAGATAATAATTTTAAATTGAAGCAAAGAAACCAAGTTGTACTTCCTAATCAGAAATATATAATCATTAAATTTGCCCGATTTGCTTTATTATTAGCTTACATTTTGATGCCGCTGCTAATTTTATTCAGTACTACAGGGTGAGTTTTTAGTACCGGCTCGGTCGATAACTTCACCACTGTAGAAGATACAGAAAAGAGTTGTATATAAAAGTCGTAGCCACGGATATGCTCCTTGCTCAGAAAATATTTAGATTTATAAAGGGTGATCCATAACTACGTGGTGATGCAAACATGCATTTTTTTAAATGACACACCCTATATATTATTCCATATTCAAATGCCACTAATGATTTTCGTTCTTTCAATACAGGTATTGTTACATTATACAGGGTATTTCAAAAGTTATGACCATTTTTATATCCAAATCGCTGTCAAATGAACGTGCTGTATATCAAAAAGTTATGAATCTGAAATCATATTTTTTACACGGATGAATAAAAAATTTTCTCTAGTTTTAAAATCGGCTATAAAAGAAGCCCGCAATGCATATTCGTATACAGGGTGATGTAGAATTCAAAATCTAGATTTTCTCTCTTTTTTTAAATATAACCCCCAATATTTTATTATACCAAAGAATTGCTTTTAATATGCTCTTTCATCTTTGTGAAGCACTTGTTATGGCTGCATTCATTAGTTTCTGAGATATTTCGATTTTTCTACAAATTTTAAATATACCTTCTATTTGTTGACTAAAATTTATTTATTTTGAGAAAATACTATCAAATTTCATTTTTGCTTAACAAACAACTAAAATATAAGGCCATAATAGTACTTGAGCCAAAACACTGGATTAACGAGATAATATAGGTCAATAAGTGTGCTGAGGAAACAATTTTATAGACGTCATGCATAATTATCAAGCAGATCTATCAGGTAGGCTATGAAATATTGAACGACACAGTACAAATAAATCGATTCTTTAATCTTTCAGACGAATTAGTTTCAGAGTGCCTCCGTTCTGGATATTGCTGTTCATAGTTGATATATTCTAGAGGCAAATAGGCAATTTCTCAAAGATTCTCCTAAATACCCTCAATGGAAAAATGAATTTTTAAAGCTCGTTTTTCACACAGCACGGAATTATTGTGCTGGTTATGAAAACTGTCAATTTTTCAAAGCCTTCCTGATAAATCTGATTGATAATTATGCATCACGCCTACAAAGTTGTTTCCTCAGCATACTTGACTTTATTATCTCGATGCTTCAGGGTTTTGACTTCAGTAAATGCTATCATGATCTTATAATTTAGTTGTTCGTTAAATAAAAAACAAATTCGATAGTACTAGTACTACCTTTGGGTACTAGATGGCGCACCGGCAGAACTTTCTGCTTGTTGCCTTCGATAATACTTTCTCAAAATAAATAAATTTCAGTACACAAATAGAAGCTATATTTTAAATTTACCGAAAAATCGAAATATCTCGGAAACCGATGGACGTAGGTACAAGTGCTATACAAAGATGAAAGAGCATATTAAAAGCAATTCTTTGGTATAATAAAATATTGGCGGTTACATTTAAAAAAAGAGAGAAAATCTGGATTTTGCGTTCTACATCACCCTGTATACGAGTATGCGTCGCGGGCTTTTTTTATAGATGATTTTAAAACTAGAGGATATTTTTAATCCTTCCATGTAAAAAAAATAATTTTTGATTTATTACATTTTGATATACAGTGCGTTCTTTGACAGCGATTTGAATATAAAAATGGACATAGCTTTTGAAATACCCTGTATAATATTATAATGCCTTGTATTGTGAGAAGAGAAATTATTACTAGAATATAAAAATGGGATAATATACAGGGTTATTCACGTTATACGACACGGAGCATTATGGCTAAAGTATTTGATAAAAAAGAAAATAGTAATTTCGGATGGATAGATACCCATAAAGGCTACATTTTAAAAATATTTTCATGTTATGCAGGGTGTCCCAAAAACACTAAATGTATCAAAGTTATGTTTTTTAAATGGAACACCCCATATATTATTGCATATTCAGATTCCCTGGTGAATTCTAGTGTGACTTTATGTATTATATATGGGACTTAAAGCGAACCGTTTAGGTGTAAATCACCATTTTCGGTATAAGTACATATCAGGAAAAAATTGAATATCGCAGAGATTATAAAATTTGGAAGGCCGTGACTTTGCCGTATTACTAACCATAAAATGCGTCAGCTTTGATGAGACTAAATTACGTTTATGCTTGGAGAAATCGGTAGATTAATTAAGGAAACTTCGATCAGCGATAACTTGATTTTTTCAAATGGGAATGCCTAATTTTTTTTATACGGTTAAACGTAGAATTTGATAGCCTTTCTAGTGATATAAGGTTGTAAATATCAATCTCTGGTAGTCTTCATTTAATTTTAAATTTTCAAACAAATCGGCGTTTTCAATTTTTCTACCTATAAGCACCGTAGCAGGCCATGAAATATAAGAAAAAAACATATTCATTCGGATGGAAGAAAACAAGTAATTTAGAAAAAAGATACAGACGAAACAGAATAAAGAGAAATGATGATGAAAATTCCTTACAACAAATCAACTCTCCCTGAAACAACTGCGATAACATCTCTAAGGCCAAAGAGAAGCAGGAGTATGGCAGTAATAGATATTTTTTATAGTCTACTGGCTACCGCAATTTGCTAGAGGTTAAAAATTTCTAAGAAAATTAAAAACCCTGATATGAAACAAAAACAACCAGCGACTGTTGCTCCAGCACGCGGTTGTCAATCATATGTAATGGTGTAAAGCAGTAGTAGTTTGCATCGAAGTCGATACCTCTGACTGGACCCATTCTATTTTTCAATATCTATTAGCAATATTGCAAAAAAGGAATACTGACAAATCAGATTTAAATTTTCTGCCATTTAAGTTATGTTTTATAATTTGAACAAATTTTAATTCATTCTTCATTTTCTGCGATCTTGCTAAAGAAGAAGAAGAACTGGAGAATTTTCAGACTCCAGTCAGAAGTACTTTTGACTTGAGTTCTGACAGAACTGCATACTTTTTTATATCATTAAATGTGAAGTTTTATTATGAAAATAATAAACTGCCTCCAACATTGTCTAGTAGTTTTCGTTTCATTTGAAAATTTTTAATGGTTTTGGAAATTGACAGTCTCTAGTACATTGCAGTAGCTAGTAGGCCGTGAAAAAATCCATTTCTGCATACTCCCGCTTCTCTTTCACCAAAGATATGTTACCGCCGTTGTTTCTGGTTAGACTTTGTTTGTTGTGAGTAATTTGTATAATCTTGTCCCTTTAATCTAGTTTGTGTGTATTTTTCTGCTAAGTTAGGTGTTTTCTTCTACCTGAACAGGTTTTTTTATATCTCATGGCCTGCTACGTTGCTTATAGGAAGGTAGAAAAATTGAAAAACGCCAATTTGTTTGAAAATTTGAAATTAAATGAAAACCGCCAGAGATTGATATTCACAACCTTATATCGTTAGAAGGAAATATGATTATTTAGTAGTAACATTGAGTATATAACATTTTGATTCGAGGCAGCATATAATTTTCGAATTTTGATATCCAAAATAGAATAAGAGTTATGGCAACGTCGTAACTTCTTTAACCGAATTCTTTTCGCTGGCCAATTTACGATGGTCACACAGTAGATATGACATAATTGTCTAATTGGCGATGCCACGGCATCGATATGACTTATTATATTACTTACTTGAACGATCTGGCAGCAGATGAATCCTGTAAGGTCAACCTGAGTCAATCGCGCAAAAAATAGAACGACAGCGTGAGTGAGACAGAGAGAGCATGCTCGTAAGAGAACGAGGGACGCGGCGAAACGCGGCGATGTCGGCGTTCAGGATGGACAAATAACGACAACTGACATTTAATGAGCCGCAATTGGGCTTATATGTGAAGCCCACATCCCCGGCTTCATTTAACTTAAATTAAGAGATTATTTCCTTTTGTGCACACGTTATTATTCTATTGTGAAGACCGTTTATATGGAGCGTAACACCGAGCTACATCAATGACGGGAGACGTAAGCGAGGTTTGTTCCAAAGACGATGGTGAGACTTCAATAGCTTCGTTACACTTATACTGACAACTAATCATATTCCATCGCGCTGTACTGGCCCATCAATAAATAAAAAATTTGAGTCAAGTCGATTCACTCAGTCCTTCCCATACCTAACGGTCATATCATTTTTTAATTTTCAAAAAAAAATCCAACACAAAAACTATGTTAACAGGTTGACTGCGCGGTGAAAAATATAAAAATATCATCAAGTTGAAAATAGCACTTGATAGTGTCCTGTATACGCGTCACTAACGCCATTTTCAAAATGCAGCAGCATATTTGCAGAAAATCAATATCCCAGACGTTATAAGGCCCCTTCTCAGTAATCATAGCGATGCAGATAGAAATGATGTACGCATAGAAAAAGCAACAAGAGATCAACCAAGATGCACACACTGCTCCGGAAGGAGGGCCAATTTGACAAAGTGAGGAAGTACTGCAAACGCTGCTACACTAGAAAGTTACGGGGAGAAATAACCAAAAACTACATTTTACTTCCCACACCGAGAGGTGAGGGGAGTATTGTGATCGCGAAAATTTAGCGATTTTGACATAACACGCTCTGTCGGTCTGTCTGTCGGTCTGTCTGTCGGTCTGTCTGTCGGTCTGTCTGTCGGTCTGTCTGTCGGTCTGTCTGTCGGTCTGTCTGTCGGTCTGTCTGTCGGTCTGTCTGTCGGTCTGTCTGTCGGTCTGTCTGTCGGTCTGTCTGTCGGTGTGTCTGTCGGTCTGTCTGTCGGTCTGTCTGTCGGTCTGTCTGTCGGTCTGTCTGTCGGTCTGTCTGTCGGTCTGTCTGTCGGTCTGTCTGTCGGTCTGTCTGTCGGTCTGTCTGTCGGTCTGTCTGTCGGTCTGTCTGTCGGTCTGTCTGTCGGTCTGTCTGTCGGTCTGTCTGTCGGTCTGTCTGTCGGTCTGTCTGTCGGTCTGTCTGTCGGTCTGTCTGTCGGTCTGTCTGTCGGTCTGTCTGTCGGTCTGTCTGTCGGTCTGTCTGTCGGTCTGTCTGTCGGTCTGTCTGTCGGTCTGTCTGTCGGTCTGTCTGTCGGTCTGTCTGTCGGTCTGTCTGTCGGTCTGTCTGTCGGTCTGTCTGTCGGTCTGTCTGTCGGTCTGTCTGTCGGTCTGTCTGTCGGTCTGTCTGTCGGTCTGTCTGTCGGTCTGTCTGTCGGTCTGTCTGTCGGTCTGTCTGTCGGTCTGTCTGTCGGTCTGTCTGTCGGTCTGTCTGTCGGTCTGTCTGTCGGTCTGTCTGTCGGTCTGTCTGTCGGTCTGTCTGTCGGTCTGTCTGTCGGTCTGTCTGTCGGTCTGTCTGTCGGTCTGTCTGTCGGTCTGTCTGTCGGTCTGTCTGTCGGTCTGTCTGTCGGTCTGTCTGTCGGTCTGTCTGTCGGTCTGTCTGTCGGTCTGTCTGTCGGTCTGTCTGTCGGTCTGTCTGTCGGTCTGTCTGTCGGTCTGTCTGTCGGTCTGTCTGTCGGTCTGTCTGTCGGTCTGTCTGTCGGTCTGTCTGTCTGTCTGTCGGTCTGTCTGTCGGTCTGTCTGTCGGTCTGTCTGTCGGTCTGTCTGTCGGTCTGTCTGTCGGTCTGTCTGTCGGTCTGTCTGTCGGTCTGTCTGTCGGTCTGTCTGTCGGTCTGTCTGTCGGTCTGTCTGTCGGTCTGTCTGTCGGTCTGTCTGTCGGTCTGTCTGTCGGTCTGTCTGTCGGTCTGTCTGTCGGTCTGTCTGTCGGTCTGTCTGTCGGTCTGTCTGTCGGTCTGTCTGTCGGTCTGTCTGTCGGTCTGTCTGTCGGTCTGTCTGTCGGTCTGTCTGTCGGTCTGTCTGTCGGTCTGTCTGTCGGTCTGTCTGTCGGTCTGTCTGTCGGTCTGTCGGTCTGTCTGTGTCTGTCCCGCTGCATGGATTTTGATGAAATTTGGGTAGCGATATGCTGTCGAGGTCCTAGTAGGTAATACTGCTATAATTTTGAAAATCGGTGCATGGGTCGCGGAGTAATTAGTAAAAAACGAAAAAAGTCAAATATTCCCCAAACTTCGTTTTTAGGCGTTTCAGGTGTTCCTGATCATTTTCTACTATTTTTTTTTGGTGTGGGTGAAATATGTGTGGTTGGGGGGTGGGGGGTTGTAAAATTGAAAAATTTGTTGTATTCGTAATAGACTATCCACTGATCTGTGAAGGAACACCTTAGCGACATAAATAGCTTTTTTAGGTCCATCCGAACATTGCCATGCCTATTACAGAAAAAGACTTTGAATTTTTTCTGATGTAAACATATGAGTATTGCTTTAGATCGTTCTGTATTGTGTAACGTGGGAACTGTTGAATTGACTTAAGCAATACTCGAATGTATGTACCTCAGAAAACTCTTTTGGTTTCTATAATAGGCAAAGCAATGTTCCGATGGACGTAAAAAAATGTATTACGTCGCTAGGTTCTTCTTTCGCAGGACAATGGAGAGCCTATTATGGATATGAAACTTTTTTAGTTTTACATCTTCCCACCCCCCGACCTACCCAATTTTACCGCCACCAAAAAAGCGCAAAATGATTAGGAACCCGTAAAACAACCCCCACCCCCAAGCACCCCAATTTCACCTCCACTTAAAAAAGTAGGAAATGTTCGGAATCCCCTAAAACGCCTAAAAACGAACTTCGAGGAATATATTTTGTTGTTTGCTAATTACCATGTACCGATTTTCAAAATTATAGCAACATTTATTACTTATTAGAACCCCATAGCATATAGATACCGAAATTTCATCAAAATCCATGCTGTTTTCACTGAAATACTTCCGAAGACCTTAAAATATAGCTTTATGTTATCTGCAAAGCTTTCAAAACATAATACATAATTATGCACATACCTACACTAATACCATATGTGAGCAAAAGCACCACCAATGCCTTATAAACCAAAAGAAGGCTTTATAAAAGCTTTCATATAACTTGTATGTACCTGCAATATTTATTCGGGTGGAATCTTGCTACTCAATTTTGAAGCAGATATCTTCAATCGATTGAGCTGAAATTTTGTATACACGTTTAGTTTGGATGACAATGCACGATAAGCTATGTGGTGTCGTTCTAAATCCAATATGGCGGACCATCCAAGCTGGTAGAATAGTTATTTTTTATACACTTCTACAATATGGGTATCAAGTGATAAGGCGTTTCAAGAGTAACTCGAAAACAAATGTGACGTCATTCTATATCCAATATGGCGGACCATCCAAGATAGCGGATAGTTATTTTATATGCACTTCTACAGTATGGATATGAAATGAAAGGGCTTTTTGAGAGTAACTCGAAAACAAATGTGTCGTCATTCTAAATCTAATATGGCGGACCATCCAAGATGGCGAAATAGTTATTTTTTATGCACTTTTACAATATGAGCATCAAATGGAAGGGCTTGTTGAGAGTAACTGGAAAAATGATGTGACGGCATTTAAGATCCAATATGGCGAGCCATCCAAGATGGCGGCATAGTTATTTTTAATGCATTTCTACAATATGGGTATCCAATGTAAGGACTTGTTGAGAGTGACTCGAAAAATAATATGACATCGTCCTTAATCCAACATGGCGGAATAGTTATTTTTGATGCACTTCTGCAATATGGGTATCAAATAAAAGGGCTTGCCGAGAATAATTAAAAAATATTATATCAACTTATAGCCTCATTATACACAATTTATATGACCATAAAAGCTTGTCGCGCGGTTTACTTGTATGAATAAACTACCTATTTAATTGACTAACTCAATCTGCTTAAGTTGAAATCTGTTACAATTTCAGTTTAATTCATAATACCTATAGGCACTTACATAAACCTTGTGACAAGCTTTTATGATCATATGAATCGTGTATAATGAGGCTATAAGTTGATAGTTAACATTTTAAAGGAAGATTTTAGTTTCTTTTTTTAGAGCATTTAAATAAAAGCTTTTTTTTATATTTTTGTTTTAATTTATTATAGTTATGTATAAGCAAGCTCCGCTATATATTTTACGAGGTACCTATTTCATAAATTAATTGTCTCTTTGTCGACCAAATCCTAGTGGCGGAAGACATCGACGACCTTAGTTACATGGTAACGAAACTACAAACGACCTATATCGAATGTGGACTAAAAATAAACGAAAAAAAAAATGCGAATACTTGGTAGTTGGGAATGAGGATATTGAGGACTTGCCCTTAGAAAATACATATACCTATTAAGGGAACGAACCAGATAAAATACCTAGGAGTCACATTCACTAAAAGGGGAAACAGCCAAGAGGAAATCAATAATAGAATAAATAAAGACAGAAACATGACAAAGTGCTTAAACTCAATCCTATGGAGTCAAAAAATTTCAAATAGTGGTGTAATATAGCCCTTTGCTAGACCACCCCCCTAATCTAACCCATCCATGAATTGGATAAAACGTCCCATTCACTGGTGATTACCATACCTACTTTGTTTATCATCCGTTCCAAAATCAGACGGTAAACAAATTCAATGTGCTATATTTTATTGTCGCTGAATGCTACTTATAAAACACACGTGCAAAATGTACCGCAATTTATATTTAAAATTTAAATATGACCATTATCCTATTAAAGCCGTCGTCAGACTTTGTGTACCCCAATAGAGAAAGAAGTAAACAATCATGCATGTACTCGTTGCTCTACAGGGTGGTCTGCGGTCAACTTTGTAATGGCATAACTTCACGACATCATAGATAATGTTAAAATAATCACAATTTCCCAATACAGGGTGAGTCAAGCTCAACGCTTCGGGCTCTTGTGACCAAACGATACCACTTTTCGGAAAATCGACTAGCCTACTAGCGACTGTAATGTACTAGAGATTAAAAATTTCCAAAATCACTAAACACTTTGAAATGAAAGCAAAACTTTCAGCGATCGTTGCCGTCAGTCTAATATCTTCAGAACGCAATTTCATATTTAATGGTATGAAACAGTAGTCATTTCCGTCAAAGTCAAAAGTAATGATACCTCTCAATGTCGTCCTTTAAACTTTTCAGTAACTATTAGCAAGATCGCAAAAAAAAAGAATACTGACAAATCATATTTTAATTTTCTGCCAGGTAAATTATGTTCAATAATTTGAGCAGGTTTTTAATTTGTTCTTCATTTTCGGCGATCTTGCTTATGAGTATTGAAAAATTTCTCTCCAGTCAGAGGTCATCACCATAGTTACAATATCTTAACAGACATGTTGTGAACTCCTAAAATGCATTTACACATTTTACGAGTTTCTCTTGGGATATCTTTAAGATCTCTAATGTAGAAGTTTCCCATTTGCTTTCTGCATCCTCATGCCGTTGACCAGAACTCGTCCACCCGAAGCTGTTGGTCAGAGGTATCGGTTACTATTTTTTTTTAAATCATGAAATGTGAAATTTTATTCTGAAGCTATCAAACTGCCAGCAACATTACGTGGTAGATTTCCTTTCATTTCAAAATTCACAATGGTTTTGTGAATCGTCAATCTTTAGAATATTGTAGTAGCCGGTATGCTGTGAAAATACCCATTTCTGTAGTACTCCAGCTGCTTTTTGACCTTAGATGTGTTATGTCTGCTATTTCTGGTTAGAATTTATTTGTTGTAAGTCATTTTTATAGCTTTGTCCCTTTACTTTAGTTCGTCCGTAACTATCTGCTAAGTTAGTTGTTTTGTTCCATCTGAACAGTTTTTTGTTTATATTTCATGGCCTGCTAAGTTGCTTATAGGTAGGAAAATTGAAAACACCGGTTTTACTGAAAATTTGAAATTAAATGAAAACTACCAGAGATTGATATTTACAACCGCATAGGTCTGTCTTTACAGAGAATCACAAACCAGTCAGAGCCAATCAGTACTCCCCATTGCAGTTGTCAAACTATTTCTGACTAGTAATAATAACAATAATAACCCGCCTTTATTGCTGACAAAATGGTGTACATTTAAAGATACATTAAACTGCTGGCGAAGTCTAGCTTAAAGCTATTCTACTTAACCAGCAGTGAAACTGTGTTCAAGAAAAGAAAAAACACAAAAGAAAGTTATTACATTAGAATATTGTGTCCGACGTCGGCGATAATATTAAATTAAAAAAAAAATAACAATATATACATACATATATCTTGATGTGTGATACAGAACTATTATGATATATCATTTTCGTAAAAAAAACTAACTATATTAAAATTGTTGTTGAGCAGGGTAGGCAATATAAAAAAGGATAATAATAAAAATACATAAATTGCGTATATAAGGGAGGGGTATAAAGGCTATAGCTACGTGTGAGTACTACATATAATATGCCTGATGTATTAGCTCAGATATTCAATTATTGTTCGGACAGGTAGAGATGCTTAAGTTTGTACTTGAATTTATTAATATTATATGCCCTAAATTTACCAGGCAGTGAATTGTACAATTTAATAGCATTGAATATAAAAGATCTTTCAAAAAATATGGTTCGATGTTGCGGTATAGTGAAGGCAGACATATCCCTGATACTTCTAGAATGGACTTTAAAACGTGGAACAAAACTATGAGCTAGGTTAGGGGGATTAGGGTTGCTTAACAGCTTGTGGGTGGCATTAGCCAAATGAAGTTTCCTTCGATTTTCCATGTTAAGCCATTTACTCTCTTTAATTTTGTAAGTAATGGGGTCATATTTTCTAATTCCATATATTAACCTGCAACAGCTGTTTTGAACTTTTTGAATACGGCTTTGATCTACTCTTCTCAGACAGGGCCCATAAATAAAATCACAATAGTTGAAGTGACTAAGAACAAATGTCTCACAAAGTTTTCGCTTCATACTAACGTCAAGAAAATGGCGGTTGCTATAAATCATCTTCAAAGCAGCAAATGCCTTGCTGACAATTTTCTTTACATGTTCTGAGAAACGCATTTCTGTATCAAAAAATAAACCAAGATTGTTAGCATAATCACTAAACTGCAGCATTTCATTATCCATATGAACCGCGAGGTTATTTTTTAAATAATCACAGCTGCTCTTGTTACCGAATACCAAAACCTTACATTTACTAGGGTTGAGTTTTAGATTGTGTTTAAGGGATAGGTCTTTTATTATTGAGAGTTCGTTGCTTACTATATCCTGTGCTGTCTCGGAGAGATGTGGGAAACTATAGTATACTTGTGTGTCGTCAGCGTATGCTTGTATCTTTCAATGTTCAACTTTTTTTAAGATGTCAGCTGTGTATATTATATATAACAGAGGTCCCAATATGGAGCCCTGCGGAACTCCTGACAATATATCGATTTCAGATGAGCATACACCGTTGACTGAGATTTTTTGGGAACGTCTTAAGAAGTAACTTAATATCAAGAAAGCAGATTGATGATCAAAACCCTAGTAAATCAATTTGGTACAAAGGAGGTCATGACTGATTGTACCAAATGCTTTGGAGTAGTCGAGCAACACCAAAGCAGTTGATAAACCTTGATCACCGGCAGTGAAAATGTCATTGGTCACAGTTGCTAAAGCTGTTTCAGTTCCCCTGTTAGAACGAAATCCACACTGAGAGTCTGGAAGCAAATTATTGGATGTAACGTATTCATAAATTTGTAAATATAAAAATTTTTCGAAAATTTTAGAAATCGCTGGGAGCAAACTCACAAGCCTTAAATCTGACACTTCTTTGGGATTCTTTTCTTTCGGGATCGGAATGGCAATTGTACTTGTAGTACTGGCCAATCAAATTGGCGCTGACTAGTTTGTGATTGCTGTAAAAACAGACCTAAATAATTAGAAAGCTTATCAAATTGCACATTTGATCAAATAAAAAAATTATGCATTCCCGTTTGAAAAAATTAAGTTACCTTTGATTGAAGCTTCCTTAATTGATCTACCGATTTCTCCAAGTACAAATGTAATTCGAACTCGATCGTCTAACGTAAGCTGACACATTTCATGCTTAGTAACACGGCAAAGCCACAGCCCTCTAAGATTTATAATAGCTGCGATATTCAATTTTCTTCAGACATCTATCTATACCCAAAATTGTGATTTGCACCTAAACGCAAGGGCGTACCCAGGTAGGGGCAGGGGGGGGCAGCTGCCCCCCCCTAGAAGATTAAATAAATGTAATTTTTTTTGGCAAATAAAAATTAAAAACGTGTTACCTACTCTGCGCAAAATGAAGTGTTGGAAACAAAATATCTTTTCAGCCAGATTTGTTCTTTATTTTCTATAGTTAAATATTCTACAACATTCGATATAGAGTCTGTATAGTGAGTCGTGTCGGTCGTGTCACAACGTATTTATTAGAATATTTTATATGGCGACCTTCAGCCGCCGTCAAACGAAACGCAAAATGTTTTGATCAAGTTTTGATACACTTTATTTATTTCTTTATTTCGTTTTTATTATTTGTTAGTTATCACTAACAAATGAAAGTGTCAGTAATGATTTATAGTCGATAATTTAATTTCTAGAATCTGATTTTGATTACGAGACAATAAATAAAAATTAAGTACGGTTTTGATGCAAGTTTGGTTTTATTATATAATTTTTGTTTTCAATGCTATGCTAAAATAAAATAATATTCAATATGTTGCATATTATTTTAAGTAGTATATATCTGTACAGATTTAGTTTAAGATTCTTAGTGTTCATAAAATAAAATAGTGAAAGTATCAAACTCAAATTTCATAGCATATTCTATTCAGTGCTTACAACTAAATTATTTTTAAATTTGCCGCGGTTATTTCTGTGCCGCGACTCACTAGACAGACTCTAGTATACTGTTAGCGATGCAATATAATTTAAATCTCCCACAAAACCGTGGTATCTCGTAGTTTCCGCTTCCGACGAGACAATCAGAGCCATATAGGATTAAAGCTGAATATAATTGGAAGAAAATAACATCTAACGCCATCTAGTTTCGGACGGCAGTACTTTTTCCAGTAAAAAGAAATAGGCTCAATGTATACTGTATACGGTCAATAGAGACATCTAGTATTGAATAGCAATACCACGAAGAATATTCTAGCATGGACTATTCCGGAAAGAAAAGACAGTGATAGCATGTATTATAAGACAAGGATGGAAATAGAGTCGAGCTCGAGTATTTTCTACATATTTCGGGAGCGAGAATATTTTCAATATATAAGCGGAACGTAAGGGAGAGCACGTGAATTTAGTTCGAATACAATTCAGTTCGGAGTGGAATACGAGCGAATATTTCATACGCCATAGATAGTGTCTTATAGTTTCGTTGCGGAGACACGAGATTTACGTTTACTGCGCAACAACTGGAAATATTACTCCGTCAAATGGATATCAGGAAATTCTTTGAAAGAGGTGAGTCAAAACAAAACACTTAAGTACATACTTAATATGATTATTTGATTTGTTTAAGGGGGGCTATGACTCTCTTGTAAGTGTATATCTTAGGCATTACTTACAATATTTAAATTTATTAATTACAACACGTGGTTTTGTTATAATAGCTAAAATAACATTTGTGAATATTTTGTGATAAAAAAGTTAAAAAAAAAACATAAAAGAAAGATCCTTGCAATATTTTGGATTTATTAATAAGATCATACCGACAACAAAATCCCTTTTCTCTAACGTCACAACAAGTGTATTATTTCAAATTACTTACCTAGTTTTGATTATTTGGCGTTCAAACCATATGCAAGAGAATGTGAAACTTGATCTTTGATTTTCGTCCTATGCAACCCGCCTAAACACTGTAAGGGTAATTCTGTGTATCCATTTTTTAGGGAGGCCACGCGAAAAAAGAAAAAAAGGTCGGGAAAGTAGCAGTGGAAGCGATGAAAATGACAACCATGATAAAACCACTCTGTTGCCGACTATTCTTCTCCATCGACATCCCAACAAACTTATGACGTCAACGTCGATCCTGAAATTATAGTGGACGATGGCTGTCATGAAAATGATCTGGGTCGTTATGTTGGATTGGCTACCCAGCTATCGACGGAAAAGAAGAGGGAGTTGTTACAAAATCCTTGGATCCCGCCCAGAAATTACGATTTTGAAAGTGATGCAAGCCATTTAAAAAGAAAATTTAATCATGCTTGGTTGGATCAATATTCACCATGGCTAGTATATTCCAAGCGACTAAAAGGTGCTCTTTGTAAGTATTGAAAAGAAATACATGAATTAATAAATAAGTCATATTATAACTAAATCCATAAGTAATCTTATAATTTTATAAACAATTTCATTCAAATTACTCATAACCCTATTTATCTTATATGTAACATTTATATCTTATACATACGTAAGTATTTGTAATATTTGTGTGCGTATAATATGTACATTGTAACACTAATTTGTCCATGCACAGGCTTAGTCCTTCTATGGATGTTAACATATTTATTTACTCATTTTTTTCAACAATTTTGTTTTTTATGTACTTTGCGAGTAAATAAATATTATTATTATTATTATTATTATTATTGTGTTTTGTTTCCTCCGCCCATTAGCACTGTGAGAGGAATTTTGGGATCGTTTATGGTCAGGCCATATTTAAAGTTCAAAAATATGCATGAAGACTGCCGAAAGCATGCAACGACCAACCTTCACCAAACGGCGACAAATGCTGCAAAAAATTTTCTTGAAAATGTTCCTGTAGACATCCAACTGCAAAGTGGACACCAAAAAGCAATCGATGAAAACAGACAAATATTGTCATCAATTATTTCTTGTATAGTATTTTGCGGTACACATGATATGCCTCTTAGGGGCAAACAAGCAGATGAGGGTGTTTTATTAGATTTATTGAAGTTGAGAATCGATTCACTTTGAAAAGTGCCGTCGAAATGCAATTTATACTTCGCCAAGAATACAAAACGAACTAATAAATTTATGTGGCGAAGTTATTCAGGAGAATGTAATTAGTGAGGTTCGGAAGACCATGGCTTACTCAATCTTAGCTGATGAAACAGCAGACGTATCTGGGAAAGAACAGCTGTCAATAGGCGTGCGGTTCTACGACGAAAGCAAAAGTAAAATCAGAGAAGAATTTGTAGGGTTCGTTGAACTAAAAGCACAAAATGCTTCCGCAATCGCCGAAGCAATTGACAATTTCTTAATTAGTTCTAACCTCTCCAAAGAAGATTGCGTAGGGTTTGGATTCGATGGCTGTTCTACAATGGCAGGAAAAGAGGGTGGCGTACAAGCCATTTTGAGAAAAAGATATCCTCGTGCTTTATATTTTCATTGCTCAAGTCACAAACTCAACCTTGTTGTGAATGATGCGAACGCAGTGCCAGAAATTAGAAATACTGTCGCCACTGTAAAGGATGTTATAACGTTTTTCAGAGAATCGACTACACGTCGAAACTACGCTCCAAACCTATCACGATTATGTGAGACGAGATGGTCCGAAAAATATAAATCAATCAGAAAGTTTTCTCAACATTTTTCAGAGCTCGTGAAATCTCTAGAAACGTTATCTGTAGAGGGAAATTATGCCACCAGAAAATCTGCATATCAGTTGCATTCAGCCGTTACAAAACCAGTGTTTATTGTTTCTCTACAAACAATAGCCAAATATTCAGCAGTTATAGAACCAGTAGTTAACGCACTGCAAGCTAAATCGATCGACATGATCTCGGTAGGAAAACACATTAAAAATATCAAGGACATTCTCAGAAATGACCGCCAGTTTCCTGATAGAATAAGTAATGAAATACTTCAAAAAGCACGAGCTGTTGCAATGGATTTGAACATAGAAATTTCGGTTCCACGTCTTGCTCATAAGCAAACACATAGAAGTAATCCGCCATCAGACAATGATAACGAATATTGGCGGCGTTCCCTGATAATACCATACATTGATTCACTCATTTCATCATTGAATATTCGATTCTCCCAAGAAAATACTCCGGCGTTTGCTTTAAGCAGGTTACATCCCTTGTATATGACAAAAACCAGCATTGCAGACCTACACAAAAACGCAGAATCATTCCAAGAATTTTATAACCTGGATATCACCGGGGAACTGAACCTTTGGCATAATTTATGGGTGACGAAGGCTTTATCAGATGATCAATTAAAGGACATAGAAGTAGTTGATCTGTTCAAAGAAGCGAACATTTTTTACCCTGCTGTCAGAAAGGCATTAATTATTTTAAGCACTATCCCATGCACCACGGCGACCGTAGAACGGTCCTTCAGTACGCTGCGAAGAGTTAAAACGTGGCTAAGAAGCACCATGGGTGAAGAAAGGCTTACGGGTTTATGTCTGATGAGCGTACATCGCAATTATTTAAAAGACAACAGTGAGTTTATTGAAAAGATTGTCATAGACAAATTTTCGGCAAATCCGAGAAGATTACTGTTAAATTAAAATAAACATATATAACATTATATATTATACATAATGTATAGTATAATTATTATGTACTTATAATATTTGTTTTGTGTCATCATAAAAGTTAATGAATAAAAGTCAATTTTCGAAACAGGTATAAGCACTAAGCAGCCCCCTGCCCCCCCCCTAACTGAAATCCTGGGTACGCCCTTGCCTAAACGGTTCGCTTAAAGTCCCATGTGTGATACATAAAGTCACACTAAAATGCACCCAGGGATCTAAATATGCAATAATATACAGGGTGTTCCATTTAAAAAAACATAACTTTGATATGTCACGCTTTTATTAGACACCCTGTATAGAAGTCATTATTTTTAAAATGTAGCCCAACTCGACGTACATACACTTGCAAAGTCGATTTTTCGAAAAGTAGTATTGTTTGGTCACAAAAATCCGAGGCGTTGAGCTTGACTCACCCGGTACAGTTATTTCCGGGAAAAAGGCCTCGTTCGAGATACGGGGTGTTCAAGTTTTTGAAAAAATTATATTATTTTGAATATTTCATAAACCGATTCTTATAAATTGAAATTTGGCACAGATAATAAGCTAAGGATCCTCCATGATTTAGGAAATATGGTGTTGAATTACAAAAACCAGTGGTGGAGATATCGGTATACAGTTAAAAAAACTCCTACGCCACTGACTTTATTGCAAACAAAAATAATATTTCTTAATGACCCATGCTTCTTGAAACAAGAAAGTATTCTTGCATTTTTTTCCTACGACAGACAGTTTTCGAGATATTTGCCATTTTCTCCGGTTATGTAGGACCACTGACAGCAAAGAATCTGAAAGTAGGCTATGATTTATTCTTGACGCTTTTAATATTTATACTTCCGAAGTGTCACTAGGTTAAAGCAAGTCTGTATGTTATTTTTTAGATTGTAAAATGCCTCTTCCAATTTTCTAATCAAGAATATGCTGACATACACTTTATTTATTGATTTTGTGATGGAAATTGAGCCGAGGCAGTTCGAGAATACCACAGGCGATTTCCTAACAGACGACAACCACATTGTAATGTTTTCTCAAATGTGCACAATCATAATATTCAAAAAAATATATAGTTTTTAAAACTTGAACATCCTGTATCTCTAAAGCGAAGTTTTCCGGGATATAAGTATATTGGGAAATTGTCTTTATTTTAACATTATTTATGATGTCCTGAAGTTATGCCATTATAAAGTGGACCACCATTTAGGTGGGTGGAATAGAACTATTATTTATTTATTTTAGTCCCAGAGGACGATTCCAGAAAATAATATTGTAAAGCGGTCTACAGACGTTGATGCATGCTGCGATTCAGGTATCGACTTCTACGTTTCATAACGCAAGTAGCAGCGTGTGTGGTACTGAATCACGAATTCGTTATCAGTTGCGGCTTGCAGCGATGCAAAGTCTGGAGTCCCATTTTGATCGGTGAGCCATGATGCCGAGTCGGTGACGCTGATGCAGGTTTCAACGTGTATAGCATTGCGTCTAAACCCCTAAACCTCTAGTAAATAGTTTCTTAAATCTCTCAGTAGGAACTAGAAGGACATCATTTTTGCTCTGCGAGCTTCAACTGGATGAAAGGAAACGATCAGAAACCCCCAAATTGCCTAAAACCGAAGTTCGAGTTATTTTTATATTTTTAGTTTCTTTATTATTGCTGCGCCGCCACTAACTCGATTTTTTAAAAACTATACGCATTTTTCATCCTCGCCACGGTAATAATGTTGTGTCGAAATTTCATTAAAATCAATTTCAGCTTACACTATACAGAACGATGTAAAGCAATACTCGTAAATGTAACACACAGCAAAAAAAATACTTAGTTTCTGTAATAAACAAGGCAATGTTCCGACCCCCCAACCACCCCAATTTCACCCCTACTAAAAAAGGTACAAAATGATCAGCAATCCTTAAAATGCTTAAAAACGAAAGTTTGAGGAATATTCGAAATTTTTTGTTTTTTGCTAATTACTCCGCGGTCAATACATCAAAATTATAGCAACATCACCCACTAGAGCCCCATAGCATACCGCTACCCAAATTTTGTCCAAATCCATGCAGCGGTTACTGAGATTACGAGGCTATAAAAAAGCGCATAGACAGACAGACCGACAGACCGACAGACCGACAGACCGACAGACCGACAGACCGACAGACCGACAGACCGACAGACCGACAGACCGACAGACCGACAGACCGACAGACCGACAGACCGACAGACCGACAGACCGACAGACCGACAGACCGACAGACCGACAGACCGACAGATCGACAGACCGACAGACCGACAGACCGACAGACCGACAGACCGACAGACCGACAGACCGACAGACCGACAGACCGACAGACCGACAGACCGACAGACCGACAGACCGACAGACCGACAGACCGACAGACCGACAGACCGACAGACCGACAGACCGACAGACCGACAGACCGACAGACCGACAGACCGACAGACCGACAGACAGACAGACCGACTGAAATGAGTGACGTGGATTTTCGTTATGTATACCTCATAAAACTCCCAAAAAGCGTATTAACTCGAAATCGGAAATACTTGCGCTCACAATACTCCCCCCACCTATCGGTGTGGGAAGTAAAAAAACAGAAAATGATCAAGAACCCCAGAACGCCTGAAAACGAAGTTTGAGCTTTTTTATATTTTTAGTTCCTTTATTATTGCTGCGCTGCCCCGCCACTGTCACGACTTCTAAAAATCATACGCGTTTTCCATCCTTGGCACGGTAATAATACTGTGGCAAAGTTTCAATAAAATCAATTCCATAATGTTCATGTTACTCAAGACAGAAAGATCTAAAGCAATATTCGTATGTTTATATTAGATTTAAAGTCCCTTGGTTTCTGTAGTGGAATGGTCGGATATACCTAAAAAAGGGTATTATGCCGCTAGGACTCTTAATGGATTGTCTATTATGAATACAACAAATCTTTTAGTCTTACAACCTCCCACCTTCAAACCACCCCAATTTCACCTCCACAAAAAAAAGTAGAAAGCGATCAGGAACTGCTAAAATGCCTTAAAACGAAGTTTGAGGAGTATTTATTTTTTTTTTGTTTTTTGCTAATTACTTCGCCGCCAATGCACCGACATTCAAAATTTTGGCAGCATTGCCTACTAGGACCCTACAGCATATCGGTACCCATTATAATCCATGCAGCGGTTACTGAGATTAGGAGGGTAGAAAAAACGCGACAGACGTGTTGGACAGACACACAGGCAGACAGACATACAGACAGATAGACCGACAGAGCGACAGATAGACAGACAGGCACTCAGGCAGACCGACGGAAATAAGTGACGCGGATATTCGTTATGTAGGCATCATAAAACGCCCGAAAAGCATATTATCTCAAAATCGAAAATGTTTGCAATCACAATACTCCGCTCACCTATCGGTGTGAGAAGTGAAAAAAATTGGTATATTCTTGAAAATAGTAAATCAAGTCTCTGTTAGACAGATCTGCATTTCCCTTTCCCAGTATAACGGAATTTTGTGCAAGTGGCCAGGTCCCCTCAAAAGCGGTAGCTGAGTTATCGCTCTACACTAGTCAACAAATAAAACCAGCGTCGGTACTCTCTAACTTAAAGAGATGGAAACATGTTTTTATCACCATGACGACCATGACGATCGGGCAGTTTCGGGTGCCTATCACGTGTCTACTACGCTGTCACGGCACGCTGTCATATTTACGAGGCCACCCGATCCCATAGTACATAGTTCATAGAAACACGTCTAAGTTACAGAGTACCGGCGCAGTTTCACTGGAATTAAAACTATTTACTTACTCAGAAGGTACATTACTGTTAGACCATTTACAAATGGTGGCCTGTTAGGGGCAGACAACTTACCCTGCTGCATGGTATCTACGCCACTGTACTTCATATGTGCCCGACCACTTGACTTCTTAGTCTCGGTTGACTGCCGCTTAATCAAATTATGTATCACCGTGTTGTGGACCGGTAACTAAATAGTGCTACGGGACACAAAAAAGTGAACAACCGACCGACGCCTCGACCTCCTATGCGGGATCTTTAAATGGACAGGAAGCAGGACAAATGGTAATGAGGAAGTTCAGCATTTAAACCAATCACTGACACCACCCCTCTACTGCGCTGGGTTCTTCATTCGTTCTGTAGTCGCGTAGGTGCAGATATGGCACTTGGGCAGTAGCTAGCTCAAAGTATATCCAAGCTTTGGCTTTGTACAGATAGCTAAGGTCCAGTTTCATAATCATTGGTAACATCTGCCTCTAGTAACCTCTCTAGATGAAAGTTCTCTCTTCCTTCTTTTTTTCTTTCTTTCTTTCTTTCTGGCTTCTGCGCGTTAGCACAATCAACCAGCACGTCATTACGGGGACTACAACGGAGTCTCACTCATGACTCAATCTAACGTAGATTTTCATTTGTTTATTCTCCAAAGGTAATGCATGGTTTCACTATAAAACCAACAATGGTTGTTTGGTACATTTAACTACAACTTACAATCAAAATCCCGGATGCCGGGATTTTGAATTAAAATGTAAAAAATCCCGGTTGCCGGGGTGCAGGTTGTAATCCACTGCCTTAAAATTATGCTGTCAGATTCGTGTTCGGTGGATGAAAATACCAATAAGAAATTAAACAATAATATATTTGTTCCGTCCGACTTCAAGCGGAGGTGTCAGCAGTCCATTACGGAACTTGCTCCCGCAGAATTAAAAGCCCACATTAAAACTGCCGAAGTCGACTTCCTCTTAAGACTTCATAAAGATAAGCCAATGCATGGAATCTTCTACAAACATCTAGAAGAGCATGGCTTGTCTGAGCAGTTGACCTTCTCTTTCCTAAGGTCTAGTGGGTTGAAGTCGGAGACTGAGGGCTTTATAATGACTTGCCAAGACGGTGTCTTCAACACCTTGGTATACCGTAGAAGGGTTATGGGTGTAGATGTACCCGACACCCATTGTAGAGCTTGCCGACAGGCGCCAGAGACGCTTATGCATCTCTTGTCGGCGTGTAAGACGTACGCTGGGACGGCTTACGTCCATCGGCACAACGCGGCTCTACGAGTGCTCTACTATCATTTAAGGCACTCATACAGTATCGATGAGACACCGGTGCTGCCATACGCTCCAAGGGATATAGAGTCCGTTGTGGAGAACGAGAGATGCCGGATTTACTGGAACTACTCGTTCCCCACGCTCGAGCTTGTACAGGCAAACAAGCCCGACATAGTCCTTCTCGACCACCAACAGAAGACGATGTTCGTTATTGAGTTTTCGGCGCCTGCCGAAGTGAACATCGTCTCTAAGGAGGAGGAAAAGCGGACCAAATATCAGGAGTTGCTCGGACAACCTCGCAGGCTCTGGCCAGACTACACTGTAAGTCTGCTGGTTATGGTCATTGGATCCCTAGGTGGAATGAGGAATACGCTGCTCTCTGCACTGCGCAAAATACCGGTGTGCCGTGCGGCGGCGCACATCTTAGCCGCCAGAATGCAGAAGGCAGTCATCCTTGGGTCCCTTCGTCTACTTAGGGCGCACGATTCGCGGACCCAATGATTGCTCACCTCACGGTGTGAGGAGTAGTCATTGGGTAATGGAACAGCAGCTCGGTGTGTCGGAGCCCGGGCTGCACTTTTTGTTTTTTGGAATATAATATTTGTTCAACGATCCCGTAATGACGCAATAACTGACGGTGCTGAAGTTTGCAGCACGAGCTGTAGGCGAGTACTGTTAATCAACAGGTGAGTGATTACCGTCACTGTGAGTTGAATACTATACTTTATATACGACCGAAGCAATTAATAGTACAACTACAAGAATTACGTATTACTCAGAAGTACACATTTCTGTAAAATAAACGCATCGTCGAATTATTAGCGTTTGACGTCTTACGGCATGGCTACCATTGCAGTTATTGTGGGATGTATTTAATAATATCTATGCCTTTCCAAGACATCGGTACTGACATCTATACTCGGTCCACCGAAGAAAAGGAGCGCAAAAAATTCATGGCGTTCACGTGCTCTCGATATTTGCGAGACCTGTTTACACGGTAACCACCGACGCGACGGTAACAGTCTTTCCAAGAACGACAAGTGGACGGTATTATACAATAAGTGACGTGAGAGTCTGGCTCTTGACAGTTTAAAAAATATAGCGTCACTTATGCTTCTTCTTAATCAAAACTCGAAAACATCCTCACAATTACGTAAAAAGATGAATATCGTGTATTAGGTACGCTGGCTGTATAGATGGTTTCAGAATTTATATCACACCTCACGATTAACAACGATTAGAAATTGAAAGTACTGGAATGCACGTGATATATCGGCCCTAACCTAAAATCGTCTCGGCTGGTTGAAAGCCGCTATGGGAATCCCACAGACGGAGGTTAACCAGCAGTTATCGTATGAAAACCCACTGGTTAAGGACCGTCATGGTCGTCCCTTGAGTAATACTTAAGATTCCCTTAAGTAACACTCCCAAAGGGACCCTCAAGTGTGGCTTTGCTTGTGTATCTGTTTCCTAGACAACGTCCATCCACCATACGGCGGGATTCATTTGGCGACGTTGTCATATTTCAAATATAAGTCAATTTGCTGTTATCTATTTTTATTTTGTGCCATAGTATTTAGTGTTTTGTGCAGATGTGACAGAAAATGACAACACCGCACTCCAAAATTAACCTACAAAATCGCTGACACCTTGTCTAAGGCTGACACGCTGACTGCAACGAAATGTCATGTTGACATGTCACGTTGACATTTCGTTACTTGAGTATTACCACATACTCTACTATTACTCAGAAAAGCCTTACGCAAGTAACTGTCGAAACACAAAACCTTACTTAAGAGACCCGCAAGTATTCAGGGACCCTTAAGCATCGACTATGAATACGACCCTAAGCTTATTTATCTTCAAGCTAGCACCACGGATGGGTCTCAGAGCACTGCCATAATTGGCAAAGAAACTTAACCTTTGTATTCACATTTTTGACTTACGTCATAACAGATAATAAAAATCCATCGATGTCTCAGTTATTAGGTGCTTTCCTTTTACATCTGCACTTACTCAGATCACTTAAAAATGAGTTGGCTCAGCTCAGTTGGAAACCTCAGATGCTCAGATGCGTTATAGGAACGTGTTTGTGCAGGTAAATGTCATTCCTCAAAATTTTGTAACATGCTATGGTTCTACTATCTGTCGATCCTTTCCATAACCTAGTTTTTTCAGTTTTTCGTCACTCACCCTACACTATCGACTATCCATACGCCATAAAACCGGAAAAACCTGCTGAAATTCAAACTTATATACATACAATCCTAACCTCATTTATTTGACATTTAAATGATCTGAGACAAGTGATCTACCTTTCAAGCTTGTGCAGATGGGCTTAAGTGGGGGTAAAATATCTTACTTTAGTCTCAGTTTCAGAAAACAAAAGGAACGCACATTGAACTGAGTCATGACGTTACAAGTGAGATTTATCAGATAAATCAGGTAAAAGGAAAGCGCCTCTATACAAGACAGTGGTGACAATAGAGGGTTTAATTCCACCCAACCGCTATGTTGTTGCTAAATTTCATTAGAATCCTATAAGAGATACAATGGAATTAAATATACTTTTAGGGATGATTTCTTCAAAAATTGACTTCCAAGATTTTAAATGGAAATTCGAATTCGTGTATTCACATAACCCATTCATCCTGAAAAGAGGACTAATGCAGAAGCTTCCGCTTTTTGAGAGCACCACAAAAGCCATTATACCACTTATAACACTTCATGGGTATTACGTTTTATGAAAAACGGGTTACAAAAGTCATCTGAACGTTGCTTAAAACTTGTGCTTAAAACAATATAAAATCCAAACAACGCCATATAAAAACTCAAATGCAAGCAACAAAACGATTTGCAGCAACATGGCGTGGCCAATGAAAAATGTTACACCTATTGTCACCACAGTCTCGCATATCGCATACAGTCACAGCAGTTGTTATAACCTCCAAAACAAGCTTATGTGCATGGCCGACTTTACTCACTAGGCCGGAGCACTGAAATATGGCAACACTGAATCGGGGGCCGAGCTTTTATTTGTTTCTAAGCCATTAGTGTAACCTTCCAGAGTGAAAAATAAGATTGGAAGGTCATTTTTAATGTGTTTCTAGTTATTTACCTGCACAAACGAAACTATAAAGATAAAAAGATGCCTGCAAAGTGTGTAGTACGAGGTTGCACTAGCAATTGTGCTTCACCAAACATAACCTTATAAAGTAAAAACTGAAGAGTGGAAGGTGATTTTTAATGTGTTTCTACTTATTTACCTGCACAAACGAAACTATAAAGATAACAAGATGCCTGCAAAGTGTGTAGTACCAGGTTGCACTAGCAAGTGTGCTTCCACAAACATAACCTACCAGAGTAAAAATTGAAGAGTGGAAGGTGATTTTTAATGTGTTTTTACTTATTTACCTCCACAAACGAAACTATAAAGATAAAAATATGCCTGCAAAGTATGTGTAGTACCAGGTTGCACTAGCAATTGTGCTTCCAATAAAGGACATAAACAGAAGTGGGTGAAAGGTATTCCTCGGAAGGGCTGGTTATATTTATAAGAATAAAGACAATAATTTAGAAACATTTCAAAGGATAAGACCTATTTTAAAGCACAATGTGGTACCTACAATGTTTTCTGGACCTCCCAAATATCAGAGAAAAATAGAGTTAATAGAACCCATCTGGGCGTGCATCAGGGCATACCTACGAAAGGATTTTGTAGTGAAAGGGAATCAAGACCAGCAAGAATGGCTTCACAGTGACCTAATAGTGAATTTTTCTAGCTCAAGTGACAATTTACAAAGTAAATTGAGTGTTAATTTAAGTGGAAGTGGCAGCAGGAAACAGGTTGCGTTTATTTTTATTTTGTAGTGTTTG
Organism: Callosobruchus maculatus; assembly: GCA_951848785.1. Taxonomy (NCBI): domain Eukaryota; kingdom Metazoa; phylum Arthropoda; class Insecta; order Coleoptera; family Chrysomelidae; genus Callosobruchus; species Callosobruchus maculatus. The sequence goes on from CATOUR010000296.1 coordinate 10,863,079, forward strand.
ACTACGATGAAGCAGACATCAGATGTAAGTGGTATTAGTAGCAGTAGTTCTAAAAAGTATTTTGCACAATGTGGTACCTACAATGTTTTCTGAACCTCCCAAATATCACAGAAAAATACAGTTAATAGAACTCATCTGGGAATGCATCTGGGCATACCTACGAAAAGATTTGATAGTCAAAGGGAATTGAGACCAGCAAGAATGGCTTCACAGTGACCTAATAGTGAATTTTTCTAGCTCAAGTGACAATTTACAAAGTAAATTGAGTGTTCATTTAAGTGGAAGTGGAAGTGGCAGCAGGAAACAGGTAGCGTTTATTGTTATTTTGTAGTGTTTGACTACGATGAACCAGACATCAGATGTAACTGGTATTAGTAGTAGTAGTAGTTCTAAAAAGTATTTTTCCTAATTTATTAATCGAGATGAACTCTAATACATATAAAGTGTAATAATTATTCTGAAACTATAGGCCCACTATTTGACAGCTAAGCCACGTTGCCACATCTAAGGCTCCGGCCCAGTGTAGAGTCGGCCATGTTATGTGTCATCGGTTGTCCACAAGCCACAAGAACCACAACAAACGTCAGAGATAACCCAAACTTGAATGAAAAAAAAAACGTAATATACTATATCAAACTCACCTTGTTCTGTGCAATCTACCACCTTTCAAGGGCTTTCATCACCTTAGATGCCGATGTATAATTTAAAGAAACGCTAAGTAGATGATCCCTAGGGAATTTCAAATACGTCACTTAGGCTCACCTACTTAAGGTCTACTTAATAGAATGATTCATGGCACCGGTTATGATGCGTACCACTAAGCTTCTCATCATCCCAGCAGATTTGAATTTATGTGCATCTATTATTATCTGCATTGTTTGATTAGTATTGCGGTTGATATTTCTTTGAGTTATAGCTCTTGGAAAATAAGACATAGCCAATAGCCAGTTGAGGAGCAGACTTTCATATTGCATTTTGTCCATTACTACAAATTTTGGTATAATGAATGTCCTTATCACGTGATATTTTCGTAAAAAATAGTTCAACGAAAACTGAGTGGGAGTTTTGTAAGTACTATAGAGTCAGTGGCGTAACTAAGGGCCCGCAGCTGCGGGGAGGCAGGGCAGGAAGGGAGGCAGGGAGTCAAAAATTTTGATTTTCGTTAAACGAGGCTGAAACTCAAAACAATGACCGGATTTGTAATCAGCACCCCCAAATTATCCAGAACACCAAGTTTTGTCTTGATAGGAAGCCAAATAAAGATTTTCGATTTTTGAGGTGAACTCAAAATTTTGATTTTAGTCAAACAAGACTAAAAGACAAAACAGTGACCGGATTTGTAATCAGCATCCCCAAATTATCCAGAACACCAGGTTTTGTCTTGATAGGAAGCCAAATAAAAATTTTCGATTTTTGAGGTGAACCTGAACATCTGCAGGAACTCAAAATTTTGATTTTAGTCAAACAAGACTGAAAGTCAAAACAGTGACCGGATTTGTAATCAGCACCCCCAAATTATCCAGAACACCAGGTTTTGTCTTGATAGGAAGCCAAATAAAGATTTTCGATTTTTGAGGTGAACCTGAAGATCTGCAGGAACTCAAAATTTTGATTCTCGTCAAACGAGACTGAAAGTCAAAACAGTGACCGGATTTGTAATCAACACAACATATAGGTGTAAAATAGAAACTAAACAATGACCTTCTAAAAAAAATTTTAATCGAAAAGTATGTGAGCAGACAGAAAGAATTCTGCCGGTGCGCCATCTAGTACCCGAAAGTAACAGCAGTAGACTTCTTGGTGGGACGCCAAGGTGCGTCCACTTGGCCACTAGAGAGCGCGGGTTCTATACGGCGCTGCGTATGAAAGCCGATATACGAGGGCTGCTCTATACCTCCGTCAATCCACCAGTACGCAGACAGCTGTTTCACGCTTATTAGCGATCATCAGTGCGCCATAGGTCGATTGACGGAAATAGAGAGCATCAATTTTTCCATGTTTAATGAACATGTGAAACATATGCGAGCATATGTCGCTAATAAGCGTGAAACAGCTGTCTGCGTACTGGTGGATTGACGGAGGTATAGAGCAGCCCTCGTATATCGAAAAGTACGTGTTTTTAAACCACGAGTTTTGTAATTTTTCGGGTGATTTAAACATGTAAAGGTCGTTGTTTAGTTTGTATTTTACTCCTATGTGTTGGTTATTTCTGTGATCTGTGTGGTGGAAGACACCGGGTTAAATAAGCCAAAAATTGTTTGACGTTTTTTTTTGTTTGAGAATTAATTACATTTGAAAATCTGTGACTCAATGCACATTTCTGTCTTTTGCGAGCAAACATCAACGTTAAAGCCCTTGAGATGGAAATAAACATTGCGGAAAGCTTGGCAGCAAACCGTGCTTCTTTTCAAAATTTAGGCCACAGCCCCAAGATTTTTTTAATATTATACAGGGTGAGTCCTAAGATGTTACTTTTTTAACTGAGTGTAGAAGTCGTTAAAATAAACTAGTTTTTCATATAATTTGTTTCAGAAAACTGAAAAATAAGCGAGATCCAAAATAAAAAATGTGAATCTAGGCTTGTGTATCAAGACCTACCTATACTAATCTGTTTGTTTGATTTTTTGTTTGGATATTTGTTTTATCTATTAGGCATTGCACCTGTCAGATGATGCAGACGTCTCTTTCTGTTTAAATTTGTTAATTTTAAATTGGTAATTCCTAAAAGCGACAAATTATTATAAACGCAAATTTTAGAATTTATCAACTTGAACTGAACGTGACTAATACACTAATTGACAGGTACAATGCCTGATGATCAGACAAAATTTCGAGCAAAAACCTAAACATATAGAGACTAGGTGGGGGCTCAGATATAAAAATGGTTCCCACAAAATTTGACCTTGGGATGATTTATGGATGATTTTACGGCTGTGAAGTTTGGGTAGAGATGCGAAAATGAAAATATTGATACCAGTACCAACTCGATATTTTTTTATTTTTTAGCCAAATAGGCGCGTTTGGTTCGTACAGAGAATGATTACACCCCTCAATAATTATATAATTATTTTCGATTCAGATACCCCTACAAAAGTATCGATACCAGCTTGGAATCGCTCAAAAAGTATCTAAGATAAAAATACTCGATATTAGTGCAGAAGTACAAGTATCGAAATATCGTTAGCATCCCTACAAAAAATCATCCAAAAGTGGGGACGCGCGTGTAATTGCCGCCAACCTGAGTTATTGTGCTGGTTGTTTACTATGCTGTACCCATAGCTTGTACTCCTAAAGAAAAAGCAATCATCTTAGCGAGGCTTTTCGCAGCCAATTCTACTGTAGACTTCCAAGGAAGTACTCCGACTACCACCATTAACGTGAACTCGAGAATGGCAAATTTTCAAAATCGAGATGTAAAAAGCATCCTTCAAAAACTAAATACGGAGAAAGCTACTGGTCCTGACCAAATTCCAGCCATTATCCTTAAACGCTGTACCGCTATTCTTGCACCTATTCTTTGCAAGCCCTTCAAACTACCGTATCAGCAAGGCGTGTTTCCCGCTTCATGGAAGATTGGCAGCGTACATCCTTAAGAAAGGCAAAAAACCATTCCCACCCATCATAGACCTGTGGCTCTTCTCAGCATCATGTCTAAGGTTATGGAGGATGCCAATAACACACAGCTCCTGATATACCTGGATAACAATAAATTCATAAATCTCTATCTTTAAAGCCTCCTGACACTATCCAAAGCAATTAGATTAATCGGCACGTCTAATCTCATAAAGGACCTTCACAGCCTGGAACATCGAAGATTCTATCACGAAAGATTTTCAAGTCAGCTCTTCTAGATAATAACACCAAAGGTCGTCCGAACCAGGAATACTAGAGAGGTTCTGCCAGCTCACCCTTACTAGGTCGAGGTCCCTACTCCCCGTATCAGTCTCCTTCTTTTGGAGAATTTCGACGCTGTGCAATGAGCTGCTGGGGTATGTGTTTCCCGACGATTATAACCTGCAGCGTTTCAAATCAGCGCCATATGCTTTCAGCCCTTGCGGGAGGCTGACCATTAAAAAAATAAAAAAAAAGATCCTAAAAGTTGTTTCGTAATATTCTGCCACCTTTAGGCTTCATCAATTTAAAATTTACAACGATAAAGAAAAAGAGACTACTGCACTATCTCACAGGTGCAATGCTCAATTGATTTAACAAGAAATCTGAGCAAAAAATAAACAGAAACAGGCTTTTTACGTCTTGATACACAAGTCCAGATACACCTTTGTTATTCTGTACTCTCTTATTTTCCACTTTTCTGAAAAAAATTATTTGAAAAAATTGTTCACTTTAACAACTTCTACACACACTTTGAAAAAAGATATCAACCAAAGACTCACCCTGTATACATACGTACTATTGCCATTAATGAAAAAAAAACTTCACTACGAAATATCTCACGGTGGAACCATGAAGCAAGATTCTCTTAAGCTTTCAAGTAGCTAAGCTGCGGTGACGACGTTTTGAAAAGTCACCCACGGCGAAACTACTTAAGAGCCGAAGTAAATTCAAGTTTACACCCCCGATGTCACGGATTCAACTGAAAAATTGACTACCAAATATTTAGTATTTATGGTAATAAGGCCAATTAAATATTGAGTTGTTATCTCAGTATTCGTAATCATCTTGATAGGTAGGTAAACACATTGTTTACATGGCTTGATAAGGGATGTAATTTCTTGAACGGAAAAGTAATATTCTTGCTGAGTATTATGATAAGTGATAATTTCAAAACCATATTATAAGAGAAAAAAGCATTGTGCCTAACTGCTAAATAAATAAGGTATTTATTAACTATTTGCCGAAAATTTAAGGGAATGTTGCCCGAACCAATCCAAGTATAGTTTGCCATATGACGTCTTTCAAAACTCGCTTTGAAGATAAGGGAGGCAAAGTTTTATACAAGAGGGTGGACTTAAAAAACGAAAACATGTTTGTTAGGTTAGAGAGCCATCAAACATGACATAATTAAGAATGAATCTTTGTTGCAAATTTGTCGAAGTTGCCGGGTATTTTTGATGTTTCAAATATATTGTTTCATGAACACTAAAAATATAGTTATGTAACTTACAAGGAGGGGGGGCAAGGGGGGCCCTTGCCCCCGCCAACGACGCCCATGGCTATGGATTACAAATCAAAGTTATACATTAATTTACAATTTTTATTTGTATTTTTCGGTATTATTATTATTTGTACATGTTTATTTGTCCATATTAGGATTCTTATCTTCGTTCTCAATTCCCTTGTCTGATTTTTTCCTCCGGAGAAAGCTCTTCTTCTTTTTCTTGGGCTCCTCAATTTCCAAGTCACTCTGCTCTTCTTTGTCCACCAACCTTTTGTCACCCTTTTCAGTTTCTGGCTTTTCGGTCTGTAACCTTTAATACGGAATAAGTTTGCTAATTATTAGGACGGTAATCCAAAGAAGCACTGATTATGATTATTTAAGCTTAATTATGCTGTCATCTTCCCCCTCCAGGAAATTTTTAGAATCCGATAATTCATCGGTAAAAAGTTATTTTCTTTTTAAAGCTGTGTTCAGTAGATATTCGGTGCTTTCCCTTATACAGGGTGTTTACGATCTTAGTGCATTAATTTGGAGGAACGATAGATCATGATATTTCGAACCTGAAACCCCAGTACCATTTCACTAGTTAACGCATAGTTAAACAGAAAAAAATTGAAAAAGTGGAGTCAAGTTGATTGACTCAGTACTTCCCACACATTACGACGATACCAGTTTATTATTTTCCCATAGCATGAAGCTATAGTCTGAAATCCCTTGCAATCAAATCATCGCAAATTTGCCCGCAAAAAAACACCTAATACAAAAACTCTGGTGAATAGTTTCTTGCGTCTCCCTCCTTAGGAACTAGGATGCCACAGTTTTGATTCTGAATGTGATGCGAAACGCTCAGGAGCCTACAAACCGTCTAAAAACGAAGTATGAGCTGTTTCTATATTTTTAGTTTTTTAATTATTGTTGCGCCGCCACTGACACGATTTTCCAGAAACTGACGTGTTTTCCATTCTCACCGCGATAGTAATTACTGTGTCGAGATTTCATTAAAATCAATTCAATCATTCGCGCTTTACGCAATATACATAGAACGAAATTAAGCAATACTCGTATGTGTAAACATCACAAAATTCTAAGTCCCACGGTTTCTGTAATATGCAAGCCAATGTTCAGATGAACTTAAAAAAAGAATATGCCGCTAGGTATTTTTTCAATCAATGGACACACTATTATGAATACAACAAATTTTTCAGTTTTACAACCTCCCACCCCCCAACCACCCCAAATGCACCCCTGCCCAAAAAAAAAGTAGAAAATGATCAGAAACCCCTAAAACGCCTAAAAACAGAGTTTGAGCTGTTTTTATATTTTTGGTTTTTTTATTATTGCTGCGCCGCCACTGACACGATTTTTCTAAAACATGCGCGTTTTCCATCCTCGCCGCGGTAGTAATACTCTGTCGAAATTTCATTACAATCCATTCAATCATTTTCGCGTTAAGCAATATAGAACGATCTAAAACAATACTCGTATGTATATATCACAAATTCTAAGTATCTTGGTTTCTATTATAAGCGAGGCAATGTTTGGATGGACCTAAAAAGGTGAGTTATGCCGCTAGGTCTTTCATTCACAGGTCATTGGACAGCCCATTATTACAACAAATTTTTCAGTTTTACAATCCCCACCCCACAACAACCTCAAATTCACCCCCACCCAAAATAAAGTAGAAAATGATCAGGAACTCCTGAAACGCCTAAAAACTGAAACTGAAAAAATATCTATTTTTTTTTTGTTTTTTGCTAATTACTCCGCCGCCAACAGACAGACAGACAGGCAGACAGACAGACAGACAGACCGACAGACAGACAGACCGACGGAAATGAGTGACGTGGATTTTCGTTATGTAGACATCATGAAACGCCCAAAAAGTGTATTATCTCAAAATCGAAAATTTTCGCGATCACAATACTCCCTCACCTATCGGTGTGGGAAGTAAAAGTATGACTGCAAAATCACAATCCGACAACATTGCCCAGTTTAAAAAACATCCAATCCAATATTAAATTTAGGAAAAAGTTGAGAGGTTATCGTGTGGAAAAATGTTTTTATAGCATGAAGTAGTTTGTTGAAATGACGTATACTTTGGTGAATTCGTTATTTTGCATTCGTAACGTAGTTTCTACTATTGTTTGTCTGTATTTTTTGGAAGTCGCCGAAGTGAAATAGCTTCTGAAGATGCCATCCACTCGTGGTGGCGAAACGTCAAGCTTTAACGCTAAACGACGCCGGCCTAAAAACCCAAGAACCACAAATTCATTGGACGATGGCCGCGAAAGCCTTACACAGTATATGTCTGTATTATGTACTTATTTTGTCCCTTACACCATTTGTTTCGAGTTATTTTGTATTCTACATCTATTGTGTTGTTAACGAAACTTATCTGCTTTGATAGCAGCCTGTAGTGAATAAATTATTCTCTTCTATTCTGCTCTAATATTTAGTACAATTACCTTACTCACTGCTTATTCTCTAATAATAAAACAAAGCATACCTACAACTTCAGACGAGAAATTAAAAAAATGTTTTAAACGTGAATTTTAGTAGAAAACCTGTCTATTTTTTTACATTTTCCAATTTGATACCTAGATAAATATACTTTATTGCCTAAGAAATTATAAGATTCTCATTGATAAAGCTATATAACAAACAAAATTTGTGGAATATTCACTAAAACTCGCCATAGAACTCATCTAGTGTGTAATAAGGTCTTACTAACAGAAAATTTCATAGTTTTTCGCGGAAAACTTTTAAATCTTTTTAAATTATAAAAGGGTGAGGAAGTTTGTTATAAATCTTTACTCCATTGTATATAATTGAATCTTTAGTTAGTGATGATTTGGGGGTGACTAATTTAAAGTCATTCTTTTGTCTTACATTTTCTTCTACATTTATTTTATGGTCTCAAATTTTCTTTTATTTTTGAATACTGGTGTAAGCATACTTTATTTTAACTATGATATTGCATAACACTAACCCTGTTAGTACCCGCCTATGTTTACGAGAGTTTGGCCATGTGTTTATTTTTAAGGCACTTTATAAAAGATAGGACCGACAGTTTGTGGAAGGTCTTGATTTAAGAGCCCTATGTCTCTTGCCTCTGAGAAAAATATGAAAGAAAAAAGTAAACACAGTGTCCGTCTAATCCTTGTGACGCGTGGTTCAGTGAGTTTTGCTTGTGGTTGCAATTTGGTGAGTTGTTCACTGAGTATATTTCTGCATTTGTCCGTATATCATTGCATGCATGTTTTAACCATTGCTTTGAAGCCATAACTGATTGAAATATTGAGATACAAGGTAGCTAACGAGAATCTCTGCGGAGGACCCCCTAATGAGACCTGGGGAACTGTCTCAACTCCCTAATGGGACCTGGGATAAAGTTGAAACAGTTAGGTATGATTGTGAGATTACTGGGAGTAGGGTACCTCACCCTCTCCGAAGTAATCAGTGTCAGTAGCGTACCTGTCTAACTCCACCCCACTACTTTAATTGACTTGGAGGGCCCCCTAATGGGACCTGGGGTACTGTTTAAGTCCCTAATATGACCTGGGACTTAGTAACAGTTAGGTATGACCATGGAATTGCTGGGGAGCACGATGAAACACACCTCATCGTCTCTGCAGTAATCATTGGCATTACCGTACCTGTCTGGCTCCAGCTCAATTAATGAATTAAGGATCCCCTAATAGGACCTGGGGTACTGTCTCAACTCCCTAATGGGACCTGGGATAAAGTTGAAACAGTTGGGTACAATCAGACGATTCCTGAGGAGCACGGTGAAGGTGGTTAGTAATGTAAACACCTCATCATGTCCGCAGTAATCACTAGCTGGCGTACTTGTCCGGCCTGGGAATAAGATATATTAGACAATTCGACAAGATAAAAAATTGCTATCACACCATCTTTTGATTACACATATCGTTTTCAATTTATTTTCTTTAAATCGTGTATGTCATTATTATGCCAGAGTATTGCAGTATCATCTGCAAATACAGTGAACTGACCACTCATTTCCAATGTCTTTAGGTTATTAATATATACCAAAAATAAGATGGGACTTAATACAGATAGATCCCTGTGGTACTCCATCTCGTATGTTCAATTTTTCAGAAGTTACACTTCTAGACAAATTAACAATTTGATAGCGATTATTGAAATAAGAGGTAAACCATTTTAGTGCTATCTGTCCATGTCTTATCTATCTTTGGTACTCCTTTGGGCTCTATAAATCTATACAGTAGTATACCTTGAGGTGCTGTCAGCTTTCATCCCCTCTTTTCCACCGGTACTTGATCTTCTGTTATCTGGCGATATTTGTGAGGTGTCCGGTCCTGCTCCACCGTCTGGTTCAACGCGTAAAGTCAGACGCGAGAGTATAATTTCCAAGCAGCAGGTATCGCAAAGCCCTTCCTTTAGATCGCTGTGTATCTTCCTAGCAGTCTCCATCACATACTCTTTGTTGCACTTTGCGCATTTCCTTCTCTGCGGTGAAGGGGATTCTTGAGTTTCATCCTCAGCGGTTTTCGAGTCGTCCTTGACAGAATCGATAGACTTCTCGTTCATCTGTTTCTGACTTGTGCTCTCAGACCAACACCTCTTGCATACTTCTTGTGCCTTTACTCTATGCTCTTCTTCTTCTTCTTCCTTTTGAGAAAATGGTTTGCAACACTTAGCGCAAATAATATCCCCGTTGTCAACTAGTGCAGCGTGTGACCTTTCAATTGCGTTGGCAAGACATTTGTAGCATGTTCGATCCGGCATTTGGGGTTGGGTTTTTGTCTTCTGGAGAGATCCTTCACAGCACTTGATACATATTCTACTGCTTTTCGATGGAGGAGTCCTATACTGAAAATGATTACGTTAGAAACAAAAAAATGCATGGAACTTATTATACGTATACTTATATACGTTTCTTTAGCTTTTCAAAAAGGTATAATAGTTGCAAGAGGGTGCTTGCAGAAAAAAATATTATGTCGTTTACGCGTTCCTTAGAGCTTAGTAAACATGACAAAATCACTTGTTTGGTCTTTTGGAATCGGCTGTGAGAGATATTCCAAAAATTATTTCAAACGCCAGAAAATGCCGCGCAAACAACCTCTGACGTCAGTGATATCTTATAGTGATGGGATGTAAAGTATCGATATTCGATATCGATAGCCAGTGCTAACCTAACATTTTGACATTGATCATTATAACCACAAAACACAGTCACATACAAAAGTACAAAAGTCAAAAGAATAAAAGTTAGGCTAGATTACTAATTCACTTTGTAGGGATGGGCTTGAATTAGATTCTATCTTTGGATTCATTCATAATGGGATGCGCCGAAATAAAATGATGGCTTCGATTAGTTGCGAATCTCGGTCACAAACAGGATGAACTGTGATACCTATCAGATATAAGAATGTATTGCAATGAAAATGCTGGTGGAGTAATTGCCTGTTTCAAATATGTTTAAGCATCAATGAATTGAGTCGCATTATTAAAGAATTCAGATCATCTCTAGTTTGCAGTTGAATATGACTGACCTGCACTGTAGCAGTATCGATTGTTGATATCGATAAGATACCTGTGACGTCAGCGCTTGTTTTAAGTCACGTGGAAAAATTTGAATATATACTTATTTTATTTTGCAAATATCTTTTTTTGGCCGTCAGTAAAATCATGTTTTTTGTTTCCTACTGCTTCTTGATATGGTCTTCTTTACGCTACGTATACTTCCGAGGCGATTTCACGACCTCTGCAAGTACCCTATCCACCAATCACGCTTATTAGCGATCATCAGTGTGCCAAGTGGTGTGCCATAGGTCAATTGACGGGGATAGAAAGCATCAGAATTTTCATGTCTACCAGACATGTGAAGCATGTGAGAGAAGGTTACTTTCGGGTACCAGATGGCGCCCTGGCAGATCTTTTCGGTCGCCTGTATCAAAGTGTATCAAAGTACTACCACTTCCGCCTATTGAAATAATATTATTTTGAGATTTTATTACCTTATCTAGCAAATGTTATACGTTTTTGAAAAGATAAAGAAACGTAGAAGCTTTTAAACCCATTTGCCGAATATGTTCCATACAATTTTTTGTATTTAAATGGCTTAAAAGTTGAGAACGCATAATAATAGTTCTTTGATTCTAATATTTGTCGAGCAGATTTATGGAGCTGTTAGTGGCAGGTTGTGTTTTGATTAATCATTTTTAATGACTGACATGACTTCTAGATACATCGAAAAAACAGACCTTAGGAGCCCTAATCTCAAAATGTTGGATAGAAAGCCAACAAAAAATCTTGAAATTTGCATATTTTTATAACGGTTAGAGTTCGGACATCATATTATATAACCGAATCAGAAATGGCCTAAATAATAACGTATTTGAGCGGGACCGTCGAGAGATATCGGGCCTGATGGTGTATCCCCACCACAGCGTCTACGTCACACAAGTCGCCGCGCGCCGGGCCACCGTCCCATCCAGTCGCGTTCGTAACCGTCGAATACCCGCAGGATTTTTCATTACGTTTTTTGGTTTTACATGTATATAGCCATGAATACCGTCTATAGTTGTTGTGCACTCTTCTGCAACAGTAATTATACAGGGTGTCCCAGAAATAACACGCCAGTGGGATATGGAAGGTAGATTGGCTTTAGATTAATCAGATAACACTTTTAAGGTTTTTCAAAAAAATTCTACTTTTGCTCCTTTTGTTGCCTGCTTTGGCTAAACGATTTGCGGACTTATTATCTTTTTTTCTTAGCCTACTATTCCTACCTCTATTCATTACTTTGATGCTTACAACAAATTAAAAAGGCCAATGTATCTGGGAGTTTTAGACGTAGAAGTATAACGATTTCTATGACAAAGCTTGGGGTTATTCAATCTTTAGTAAAAAGAACCTATAAATGTTAATACTATTTTCGAAAGAGCATTAAGTAGGTTGGTTTTTAAGAGCATTTGCTGATTGAGTCTGGTTCATTCGTTTTCACAGTAATCAGTTAAAACTTAGTTAAGGTTTTCGCATTGACACAAAATCTAAGAATTCGGTTTAACGTACCGTGATAATTTTCAATGAAATAAATACTCTGTCGTCTCAACCAACTATTAGTAGTAGCCCAGGAAAAAAAGATCATAAGTCCGCAAATCCTTATAGCCATAACAGGCAACAAAAGGAGCAAAAGTAGGAATTTTTTGAAAAACCTTAAAAGTAACAATATCTCGAAAACTAAAGAAATTTTACTAAGGTCATGTCGATGTTATCTGATTGATCTAAAGCCAATCTACCTTCCATTTTACTCTGGCGTGTTATTTTTGGGACACCCGCCTGTATAGATAAAGAGCACATACCTGTGTTCAAATTTTTGAAAGATGTAATAAAACTGAATCTGTGGTTACGCAATAACTTTACTATAATGGCTTCTTCTGTAATTATATCATATTTGTAATTCGTACTGATACTGGTATAAGGCCGGGTGGTACGACTTTAATAGTTCCTCGAGCTAACAATAATGCTGCTTAACGATTATTGTAAAATAATATATTTAGAACAATTTTTCTACGTCACCCCCTAAAACTCAGCCCCAAATTTTTGTTTTCAAATAGCACTATTGGTTTGCCTACATAAATTATATTCGTATTTTATTTAAAATCATATGGTACCTTTGATTTTATACATAAACCTATTTTTTTCGTAAAATTATAAGTAAGCGATATAAATAAAGTAAGAATTTGTTTGACGCATGAAAACGGATAAAAAAGAAAACCAAGTGCGTTTCTAAGGGCAATCTTATCATACATGCTTCCGAAAACAAATATCTTTTTTATCCTTTTCTATTACAAAAATATTACGCCTAAAACAATTATTTTATTTAACGTATGCTTTGACTGCGAAAAAAATGGTTTGTCTATTGAATCAAAGGCACTACAAAATTTTGAATAAAATAATGATATGATTTATCTAAACAAAGCTGTAGAGTGCTATTTGAAAAAAAAGTTGACGGTGAGTTTTAGGGGTTGAAGTACAGACCCTATAGTACTATCAAAAATTCCACCCAGTTTTTGTTTGAACTTTTTTTTTTGTTACGAGAATATCACGTGTCAAGGAAATTCTGGGACACCCTGTATACTACAGCTACTGCCAGCTATAATATGATTGTGTATATCATTTTCTGAATAATAGATAATTTTATATCATTTGGGTAGATTTAGGTCCAACTTTTAACCTTCTCACGTCCAAACGACTCTAGTTTGCCATTCATGACAATCCCTATTCATGACAATCCCTGCAGATACGTCTAGCAACAGGTGTGACGTCACACGCAGCAGCATCAGGCCCGATAGCTCTCGGTGGTCCCGATTTGAGTCCGACAATACCAAAGAATAGGAGGTGAGGCGCGCCACATTTTTTAATTTGAATAATAAACTTATAAATCCCCGTCAATTGCTTAGAAATGTGAAGAACTTGATGGTGTACCTGCACGAAGCTCTGTGAAGTCCCTTTTTGGCTTTCTACTTCCTGTTGAGACGGCTGCTGCTCCAGTATTTGGTAGCTGCATCTGCCCTCACATTTTCCTGATCCCGTCTTTATTATTGGTTTTACTACATTTGTTTGGGATTTTGACGTACACTTGCAACAAACACTCTCTCCTGATGCTTTTTTGCTACCGGGATCTTCGGTCTTTTCATTTTCGTCTAGAAACTTGCATGATTTCTTACATTTTGATTCAGTCGTCGACAGACACTTAACTGGCTGATTTCCCTTACATTGTGGAATGGGAGGTTTAGGTGCTTGTGTGACTAAAAAATAAACAGAATTTAGAAAATGCTATAGCACTGCTTATAAAGAATAATTTTGAGTGGAATGCCCTATTTATAAAGTCTAACGTAAAAGTGGTAAATCTGACAACACTGATGTTAGCGTTTTTGAATTCTGTATGTTCAAAAACCCCAAAGTATTGAATTTCACCGCTCCAGCTGTGGCAGTTTTGGAAATACTTAAGCGTTCCGGTACTGTTTACCGAAAAAGCGGTGTTGCCGTATCTCAGTAATTAATAGAAACAAAATTTTTAAATTGTGAGACAATACTAAATTCGACAAGCGCGATTCATTGCAATAAAAATAAGTAGAGGATTCTATTTAAAATAAATTAAAATCCGGGATATTTGTTTAAAAATTTGGAAAAATAATTTACAACTTGGCAACGTCGCAAACGCGAAAAAAAATATTAGAAAGCGAGATAGGGTATTAGTAGATATTTCGATTTAAAATAAAAAATACAGGGTGTTATATTTAAAAAAACGAAGTAAAATGACCTTCAAGTTGCCGTAATTCAAAATTCTGCCAAAAACACCCTGTAAATACAAATTGCTGGTAACATCCAGAATAATATCCAATTATTATTCATGTAACCCGCTGTATAATATTATTGAGAAACATTAAAGGAATATATCAATTTGGACGTATTACTTGCGACCTTGCAATTCCGGAAATTAATAGAAAATAAATTATAATTTGGCAACGTTGCAACCTATCCCAAAAATATTTTAGGGTTAAATAGAGATCAATGATTGAACCTAAAAGAATTTAAAAAAAGTTATAGTTCCATATAAAAAAATTAAGTTGGTCACTATCCCACTTTCCCGCAACACCCTGTGTATTTCTAGATATTTTTAGAATATGCGACTTAAGTAACCAAATAACTTTTATATTTGACATTTTCTTCTATCAGGTATACTTTGCGAGATATCGAAGAATTACCCACTAACTGGACACCCTGTATATGTGCTTACTTTTACACAATTAGAACATTTTATAAAACGACCTATTACTTTCTTACCATTTTGGGAAGACTTCATACATTTTTCTGCTTGGACTGGGTCTCTTTTAAGCTTTTCTTCACAAGGATTTAGTTTACCCTTACATTGCTGAACACAAGCTGACGGTATACCCTTCAAGCTGCTTCTGGAGCAGCAATACCGGCATATATCTCTTTCTGCCTTTTCTTTGCTACTTAAGTCTACACTCGAACGCGATTTGTCTTCACCTTGCTTCGTTTCTTCAGCTTTTGCCTTTGCTTTGTTGACTGACTGTATATTTGCACCTGCAGATTTGGACGTCTCTTCAACTTGGGGCTTGGCACTAGGCAGAGACGTTGTAGCAGGTAGTTTGCCATCCTTTGCTTTAATTTTGCTTACAGATTCACATGTTGGTTCACATTTCTGGATTATTTTTGGGGGTTCTGGCGAACTCTCACAACATTCGCTGCATACTTTTTGAATATCTTCTTCTTGGTTATCGGCTTGGCCAAAATACCTTTCGTAAAATTCAATTTTAGCGCAAATTTTGTCCAGTCTCTCATTGATCTCAGCAATTTGTGAGTTGCAGCATGTCTTGGATTGAGGTTCTCCGAATTCGAAGTCTCCTTGTAGTCTTTGATCTTCTTCCCATTCAGAACAGCTACATGGGTCGGTTTTTGTACTATATTTTGTCCAACATGAGTCACATCCGTAAATCTGAACCACGTCTTTATCTCGGGTTGCTGGTGGAGCACTAGGCATTTGACAGTCCAACTGGGCATTGCTAAAAGTTATACCCTTATATTGTAACGCCTACTAAAACCAAATCAAAATCTGTTTTAACTGTTAATTACAATAGTAGTCATAACGTTAATTTATGTATGATGTATAAAAGCTATGCTGCATAAATATACAACATACTTTAAACAAACATGTGGCATCCTTCTGGATACTACTATGCCTTTTCAGCAATATACAGGGTTTAATATAATTCGACGTATTCTCATGTCGGGTATGGTAGGAGATCCAAAATGCAAAAAAATTGGTTTAATATATGTATGGACAAAGATCAGTAGTTTTTGAGATTTTTTAACTTTAACGGGATTCTAATAATTACCCAAAATCTGGCATTTTTGTCTGAAAAATAGACAATCTACATTAAAAATGTAGTCAGGTTGATTGACCCAGTACTTCCCACACATTCCGATGATTCCAGTTTTATTATTTTCCCATAGCATGAAGCTATAGTCTAAGATCCCTTGCAACCAAATCATCGCCCGCCCGACCAAGAAAAGTGTGTTATTCTACTAGGTATTTCTTTCCCAGGTCAATGCACAATTTTACAACCTCCCACCCCCGAACCACCCTAATTCCACCCCACCAAAAAAAGGAAATGATAAGGAACCTCTAAAAACGAAGTTTGAGGTCTCCCTTGGTTCCTATAATAGACAAGGCAATGTTCGGATGGATAGCCTATTATGAATACAACAAATTTTTCAGCTTTACCACCCCCCCCCACTCCTCAATCACCCCAATTTCACCCCCATCCAAAAAAAGTAGAAAATGATCAGGAACCCCTAAGACATCTAAAAACGAAGTTTTAGGAATATTTGAAATCTTTCGATGCTAATTACTCCGCCGCCCATGCACCGATTTTAAAAATTGTAGCAACATTACCTACTACGACCCCACATTATATCGCTACCCAAGCATATTAAACCAAAATAAGTCAATTTTTCATTGTTTAGACAAACATGTCAGATTTTGTGTAATTATCAGAATTCCCTTGAAATTGAAAAATCTCAAAAACTATCGCTTTTCATCCTTTCATAATATTAAGCTAATTTTGTTGCATTTTAGGTTTACTATCATCATAGTATGTAGTGTGATAGTATCATGCCACCTCCTGTATTCAGATTATTTAAGGTCAAAGAGTTTTTTTAATTTTTTTTTTTTATTATTTGAGCATTGACCATTTTATTTCAGGCAACCCTGTCAGATGGCGTTTGGAAATATATATTGATTGATAAAATGTAACCTTCATCTGGTAGTGACAGTGCTCTCAAAACCTACTTATTTTTTTTAGGGCCGGTTTCTCAATGTCCAGTTAAAGTGTCAGATAGGTATCTGCCAGATAGCGTTTCTATGGATACAACTGTCAAATAAGATTTACGTGACTTCGTAAGTTTAGCCTTCAATTGTTTAAACAATTTATCTAACAGTTGCTGTTATTTTGCAGATAAATATTTAACTGGACATTGAGAAACCGGTCCTTATCCAATTTGTGGCAAAAATTTGAGGCGTCAGACACATCCTTATTTTACTAATCTTTAAAAAAAACAGGTTTCGATATTAAATCAAACGTACTACAAGATGTCATATGAAACAAGGACTTTTATTCATGTAGGAAAAGCTATAGGATGCCATTGGACTAGTATCACGAGGTTAAGAACAATGATTTAATTATTATCGCCGCTTAGTGCATACACAAATAAACGTTCTGCTGCATTTCGTTACTTTCTACATCATTTTGTTTTTTAGTAATTCCATTCTAAAGTTTAAAGAAAGGAATTCAAATTCAGCCAATCAATGCCGACCGCGCGAATTATCAGCAGTGCATTGTTGCCAAGAACAGCTCCGACTCGCAAAACATTTACATTTCACATAAACATGTTATTTGCTATCCAAAGTGTTATAAATATTTTGAAACTCACTTCTTAGCTTTCAAATTTCTCATCTCCGTATTGAAGAACTGCATATTATCCACATAAAAGTCGTTCACCATAGCCATATCAACTTTAGGCAGGTTATCTGAATCGGCTTTTGTGAATCCACTATCGATTTTACCCATACTTGTTGGTTATGTTATGATAAAATAACTTGAAACCTAGTAAAATGGAATAAAAGGATATCCTGTACAAATAAACGCAAACAAATAATAATAACTTTAAGATTGTTGAAAATGAAAATGACCGAATGACGATTGATTGACAGGATTGACGGATCAGGAACCTTAACTTAGCTTTCGGAAGGGCTGTTCCAAATAATGGTTCTATCACCGTCCTAGAACTGTTTTCATCATGCCCCGCCCATTTTACAGTTCTCAAAACAATGATTGGTTGGTCCACCAGCGTACCAATCATCGATTCTAGAATCACAAAATGGGTGGGGCATGATGAAAACAGTTCTAGGACGATGATAGAACCGTAATTTGGAACAGCCCTGGAATTTAGGATCACTCGACATTAAAACCACAAAACATATCAGACGGGAACAGAAGACAAGATAGATGAGCCAGCCCGCGTACAGCTCCGCGCGCCATCAGAATGCGGCAACACAGCACACATATCTGTCTTTTGATTGGCTGTTTGCCTATAGGGCAGTGACGTCACTGCCCTAGGAGAATTCAAATATTTTCCTCATTTTCACGGCTTTCCTGTGCCCAAAAAAATCGGAGAAAAAAATGAGATGCTTTTTATGACGTACTCTATCATATGCAACCAGAAATAAAATTCATGATACTAGTCCTTTGGAATAAAAAGGTGGGGGTCAGGTTTACCGATTGAAGCACAAAAAAATGTTTTCAAAGATAGGTATGATAGATCGTTTGGACAGTCTACAAAACCATTTAATTCTTATGTAAACTTCTTTTGTTATTCAAGATTCTTCAGTAAGGTGAAATTTTAATATGTGCTGATATTTTCTTCTACAAGTATACTTGTAGAAGAAAATATTGTCGTTTACGCGTTTCTTATAGAGCCTAGTAAACATGACAAAATCACTTGTTCATAATGGGATGCGCCGAAATAAAATGATGGCTTCGATTAGTTGCGAATCTCGGTCACAAACAGGATGAACTGTGATACCTATCAGATATAAAAATGTATTGCAACGAAAATGCTAGTGGGTTAATTGAGGTTTTGAATAAAGAAAAAAATATATTTTTTTTGTGATAAATCGAAAGATCATATATAAGTTTTATAACAAAACCGTTTTTGTTTTCTTTTTTTTCGCAATAATTCAAAAGTTATATCAAAATAAAAATGGGTTTTTGAATCGAGTACCGAAAACACGCCGACGGCTCCCGAACCCGTGTGACGTAACGATGGCGGTTAACATGCTCCTTTGACCAACGACATCCTACATCGATACTAGATTCTAGATTCCCAACCAAACGTGAAAATACTTGCTAGTAACTAGTGTATATTTGTTGCAATATAGCCGATGAATGAAGCTTGCAGCTCAGGACGACCTCTACGATCGAAATAAATATCTTTTTGAATGTTTGAAATCAGATTACAGATTCCAGTAAGTAAGTACCTAATCAAATATGTCTTATTGAAACTATCTGGTGCATGTTCGGCTGGCCTAGTGGTTAGAGTGTTGGCTAATGGATCCGTTGGTCCGGGTTCAAAGCTCAGCCTGTCCAATTTTTTTTTATTTTTTTTATCAAATAATTCATTCATGTGCTTTTTGCACTTGTGATGTACATTTTTTTTTACGATCCACATAAATATGTTTTTGAAACAAATTCTATCAGACATATTACTTGCACTGCATAGTGCAAAAACTAAGTACAGGACGCAGTGGACAATTCAAAAAATCAGTTCAAATGGTGTTTGTCCGTCAATATCAACCGCCAATATTTTTTTTAAATGTAATAGTTGGTTAATAAAACAAAATCCATTCATTTTTTAAGTTTTTAATATAAACATAAAGTAAGTCAAACTCGTAACCACAACAGTCTTCTGTTTATCACTTGATATTTTTATTTATTTAACTTTGTCGTTGGTCAAAGGAGCATCTTAACCGCCATCATTACGTCACACGGGTTCGGGAGCCGTCGGCGTGTTTTCGGTACTCGATTCAAAAACCCATTTTTATTTTGATATAACTTTTGAATTATTGCGAAAAAAAATAAAACAAAAACAGTTTTACTATAAAACTTATATATGATCTCTCGATTTATGACAAAAAAAAAATTGATTCAAAACCTCAATTGCCTGTTTCAAATATGTTTAAGTATCAATAATTGAGTCGCATTGTTAAAGAATTCAGATCATCTCTAGTTTGCAGTTGAATCTTACTGACCTGCGCTGTAGCAGTATCGATTGTCGATATCGATAAGATATCTGTGACGTCAGTCGTTGTTTTAAGTCACGTGGAAGAATTTGAATATATCCTTATTTTATTTTGCAAATATCTTTTTTTGGCCGTCAGTAAAATCATGTTTTTTGTTTCCTACTGCTTCTTGATATGGTTTCCTTTACGCTATGTATACTCCCGAGGCGATTTTACGACCTCTGCAAGTACCCTATTATTCTACCTGTCAACACTTACTGATTCAAACAGCAATACAAATTGTCATCTTCAGGCGTGGCCTCCCTGCAATTTATTAGTGATTTAACAGGTATTCAATGTATGATACGAGCACTACACGTATAAAGAAAGCATCTCAAGCCTTCCAGTCAACTGTTTGTAGCCACATAAACACGATGATATCGTCGGTGGAATCAACAATCAGCTGTCCTAATCAAGGTCGGTTCCTTTGTGATGATATTGTGCCAGTCCGGCCCTGGACGAACGAGCCGATCTGCGTGACATCTAGAATTCAGACGTCCAGAAGTTTCCAGAACCAACGGTAGCGGCGCGCTAGGGTTCTCGGCGTTCACAGGTATCTATATAAGCCGCCGCCAGACAGCGACAGTCAGTCACAGTTAGAGTCGATACAGTGCAAGCGAGCAGTGGAATACGCGACGTTCCAGTGGCGCGCGCGAAATAAATGAACTGTGACATAAATTAGTGAAGTTAAGGACCAATATAAATTAGTGTAGTGACTTTAGATAAATTAGACTGTTGAGTATTAGGCTAGGCGTAGTGTACATAGTTAGTGAAAATAAATAGTGAAATCCGTACCAAGTGTTTCCTTACCCAATCGGACTAAAGACTTGTAACAATATGTTGCAAATGTCTGACGTCAGCGACGCCATTTTGGGATAGTTTCATTCAAAATGACAGGGGCGCAATAGAAAAAAGTATTATCAGTGCCTTTAAGAATATATAAAATTATTACTGCGTGGACAAGAATACAATAAAAATACAATTTAAACGCCCTCAAATCTAGACGTTAATTTATTAAACCATTACTCCAGAGTATATTCTACTACAGTTTCTTATGATAAAACTATTACAGAACAAAAGCTTTCAATAAAGTCCCATCTCTTTGTCCTTGAAAACCGCTATGGGTAATTGACATTACCTCATATGTACTAATAAATGTTAATTCTTACCTTGATGGATCTTTAGGGAAGCTAAAAAAAGTAAAACGTAGAGTAGCTTTTGAAAGAGCAGCTTTTTGCAGCACAAACATGTCCAGCTTTTAATTTTCTTGTTTCCATATTATGAAACCTAAATAGTCATGACCCTACCGTGCCGCTGCTATTGAAATCAGAACCAATCAAATGTCGATGCATAAAAGAATCGGCGCAAAGCATCCCTAGACCTTGAGAATGACAGCTGATTGTTTGTTGAGTCATGACACAACTGTCATCTTATTAAAAGGTGAAAGATGGAAACTTGGAAAGTGTCATCCAGTTGACCAGAAAGTCATGAGTACACTTTTATCTTGTCCAATAGCACATACACAGAAGTTCATTTCAGCTGCGTAGTGAAAAATGCTGTACAAAGGACATCAGGTTGCAAAAACAAATGTACATACAGGGTGTCCCACGACGATTAAGACAAGCAATATATCGGAACTGGGCAGTAGTAGCGAATTATAATTTTGGAGGTATAAATTAGAGCATATAGTATCTTTTTTTATTACTGTGTCACCCAGTGAGGTAGTTGTTTTTGGTCACGTGACGTCCGATTCAAAATTTTTAATGGGACACCCTGTATATTTGTGCATTTTTGTATTCCTCCCGATAAAATAATTCCAACAAACTAGCATACTTGGGGACTAAAGTGATTAATTCAAGAGCTGCAGGCACTTAAACGACTGTACCGCTACGGTGAAGCAAAATTAAAGGGTGCCAAATATTATATGCCCCCCTCCCCAAAATCAAATTCTGGTACCGATATGGGAGGATCCCAAATATTATTATGAATTCTTACAATATGGATGTTCTTCTCAAGGGTAATGATGATGTGATTGCTGCTTCACAATGTCACAAGTTTGACAAGGTCCGCTGGTATGGGACGGAACGGGACTGGCACAGGAATTGGTATAGCTCTGTCCTCCTGAACAGGTTATGGGATTCGCTGACCGAGCATTACGTGGTGTTGTACATTTGATCAGGTTGTTCAGCTTGATCTTGGTCTCTAGGAACTTCATCTTTATGCGCTCCAGTTCTTCCATTGTCAGAAGACTCGGCCTTCTGAAAAGTATATTACTATAACATACTATAGAAAATTTTAGAGTTACCTAAATATCAATATTGCGAATCTTTCAAAACGTTTTAAAAATGTTTTAACCTTTTAAATATAATTATATAATTATTGAGGGGTGTAATCGATTACACACCCCGTGTGGGGGCGAGTTAGAATATCTCCCATCGTATATCCTGCGTGTCGTAAAAGACGACTGAAAGGAACCGAACTGCTGTCGGTATAAGCAGTAACCTCTTCTCAACCAACAGCTTTGGGTGGACGAGTTGAGAAGAGTCAGGACACCTTCGTGTCCTTGGGGTGAGAAATTGCCCCTAAAGGTGGATGAACCAGTAGATACCATCTGGTCAACGGCATGAGGATGCAGAAAGCAAATGGGAAACTACTGCATTTATGATCTTGAAGATATCCCAAGAGAAACTCGTAAAATGAGTAAATGCATTTTACGAGTTCACAACATGTCTGTTAAGACATTGTGATTATGATGATGATGAATTGATTGCACAAAATTCTCTATACGAACCAAAGGCGTCTTCATTGATGTGTACAGCTCAATACTTGGCCAAAAAATATCGAATTAGTACCGGTATCGATACTTTTATTATTTTCGCATCTCTACCCAGACTTCACACCCATCATCACCCATAATGGCGTCGTCAAGGTCAAACTCTGTAGGAACCATTTTTATATAGGAAATGCTCAGAGATATTCTGCTGATTGTTTAGTATGCTATGGTATAGGTATATCGCACTTACGAGTTATCTTTGGGAGGACAGTGAGTACTGGATGGCGCACACTTGAAATGTCCACTAGATGAAGCCCTATAGAAAAGTAAAAGTAATAATAGTGCAAATAGCAGATCAAACATGTTTGCCATATATAGGGTGTATCATAACTCAAGCTAGATGGCTGGGTAGCGGCAAATAAACAGCGAAGTGTACCCTTAAAACTCTATTTCCAAGCTTTTGGGATCATTTGATCCCTTCTTCAGGGCTACAAAGACAATTTAGCAATCAGCAACATTAGAAAAGTTAAGATTGAAAAGTTTTTACTTACAAAAGTTTGTGAGGATGTTGCTGGAAGATGTTATAAAACAAGCCAAAAGAGCAAGTAACAACACATATTTTGCATGAAGCACGTTATACAGACACAGAAATTCACGAAAAACATCACACAGTTTACTGTTAAAAGTTAAAATCTTAATAAAATCGTAAAATGTCCGTTCGATGATTATTTTGCGTGCCGGCAATTACGTCTTTATCGAAACGGTCAAGCACACGTGTCTGAGCGGAAATAGGTTAGTGGAGGGAAATTCAAATTTTGTTCATTTGTCAATTGTCATTTGCCTTATTTTGGCGCATGTGCAAACTACGTTAAAATTTATGTGGAAGGGATTTATGTATAAATAAATTAAATAAATAAATTTTTTTAACATAGATTGCACATGCGCCAAAATTAGGCAAATGACAATTGACAAATGAACAAAATTTGAATTTCCCTCCACTAACCTATTTCCGCTCAGACACGTGTGCTTGACCGTTTCGATAAAGACGTAATTGCCGGCACGCAAAATAATCATCGAACGGACATTTTACGATTTTATTAAGATTTTAACTTTTAACAGTAAACTGTGTGATGCTTTTCGTGAATTTCTGTGTCTGTATAACGTGCTTCATGCAAAATATGTGTTGTTACTTGCTCTTTTGGCTTGTTTTATAACATCTTCCAGCAACATCCTCACAAACTTTTGTAAGTAAAAACTTTTCAATCTTAATTTTTCTAATGTTGCTGGTTGCTGAATTGTCTTTGTAGCCTGAAGAAGGGATCAAATGATCCCGAAAGCTTGGAAATGGAGTTTTAAGAGTACACTTCGCTGTTTATTTGCCGCTACCCAGCCATCTAGCTTGAGTTTTGTTTCCTAACAAATCGGCAACGATTACCCGCTTCCTAAAATAGGTTGTATCATATATACCGTCTTTACCGGATTAAAAAAGGCAGATTTGTTTTCGGCTTTCGGATTAGAGTCTGTCATAATTATGTATATATTGTACTTACGAGTTATCTTTGGGAGGAGAGTGAGTACTGGACGGCACACATTTAAAATGTCCACCAGAGGGAGCCCTATGGAAAAGCAAAAGTGGTGCAAATAACAATAAAGCTGTACTGGCTATACAGGGCGGCCAATAGCGAGTGGATAGTGGAGGACTGTGGGCTTACTAAAACGAATTTCAAAACTACGTCATCTGATCATAGTAAGGAGCCTTGAGCGTTACAACCTTAAAACATTTTCACTTAAATTTCGGTTTATACAGGGTGATTCATGTTAAACTTACATTTTACTTCCCACACCGATAGGTGAGGGAAGTATTGTGCTCACGAAAATTTTCGATTTTAAGATAATACACTTTTTGGGCGTTTTATGATGTCTGTATAACGAAAGTCCACGTCAGTCTGTCTGTCGGTCTGTCGGTCTGTCGGATGATGGCGCGAGGCACTAAAAAATGGTTAGTTACCTTGATTATCTGGTGGCGTTGGTTGGGTGCGTTGCTTCTTCTGACCCTGCAGGGTCCTGCTGATGGTCACAAGGGTAGCGGAGGCGCGGCGAATAAACAGGCGTATACAGGGTGGGCCAATAGTGCGTGGACGGAGGATTGTGGTCTTACTGAAATATATTTCAAAAATCTGTCACTTGGCCGTGGTAGCACCCTTGAGGGCTAAAAATATTTTCACTTAAATTCTGACGTTTATACAGGGTGATTCAATCAAACTTACATTTTTTTTAATGGAACCACCTATATATTATTGCATATTTGGATTCCTTGGTCAATTCTAGTGTGACTTTATGTATCACACATGGAACTTTAAACGAACCGTTTAGGCGCAAATCACCATTTTTGGTATAAGTAGGTATCAGAAAAAAGTTGAATATCGCAGCGATTATAAAACCTAGAAGGCCGTGACTTTTCGGTACGACTAAGCATGAAATGCGCCACCTAAGGTCAGCCGGCTAAATTTGAATTCTTTTTGTACTTGGAGAAATCGATAGATTAATTAAGGAAACTTCAATCACAGATAACTTGATTTTTTCAAATAGGAATGCCTATCTTGGTTTAAAGAATCAAATGTAAAATTTGATTACCTTTCTAACGATATAGCATTCTTGATATCAATCTTTCTTGGTTCTCATTTTATTTCAAATTGTTAGTCAAATCGGTGTTTTTCAATTTTCCTGCGTGCAAGCAACCTAGCAGGCCATGAAAAATAGAAAAAAAGCTCGTTAATATGGAAGAAACCAACTAACTTAGTAGAAAGATGGAAACTAACTAGAACAACGAGGCAAGATTATGAAAATTTCTTAAAACATATTAGCTCCAGCCGGATACAGCAGCGGCAAGATATCTAATGTCAATGAGTAGCTGGGGTATGACAGAAGTGTTTGTTTTTCACAGCCTACTAGCTATTGAGATCTACTAGAGCTTGACAACATTCCAAAACGATTAAAAATTTTGAAACAAAAGAAAAACTACCAGCGATTTTTGCTTACAGTCTAACATGTCTAGAATGAAATTTCACATTTAATGGGACAAAAAAATTAGTCATTTCCGTTTAGTTAAGTCAAAAGTGAAGATTCTCCAACTGGAGCATTCTGAACATCTATTGAAATAATTGCTAGAATTTTTTAATTACGCTATGTTGTAATTGCGATTATTTCATGTAGTTTTCTACAAACTAAATTATGTTTTACAATTCAAACAGACTGCAAATCAAGTTTCATTTTCCACGATTTTTCTAATAAGTAGAAGAAGAATTTGAAGGGTTCCAGTCAGAGGTATCATTACCTTTGACTTATGGAAATGGCTACCTTTTCATAGCATTAAATGTGATAATTTATTCAGAAGACATAGATATTCTACTGCCAGCAACAATCACTAGTAGTTTTCCTTTGATTAAATATTTTTTTACTGACTTTGGAAATTGGATAATAGCTAGTAGGCTGTGAAAAATGAGCGTTCTTGTTACCACTATTGTTTCTGGTTAGAGCTAATATGTTATAAGGAATTTTGATAATCTTGCCTCGTTGCTCAGGTTAGTTTGCACCTTTCTACTAAGTTAGTTGCCTTCTTCCATATTAACGAGCTTTTGTTTATTTTTCATGGCCTGCTAGGTTGCTTGCATGCAGGAAAATTGAAAAACGCCGATTTGACTGAAAATTTGAAATAAAATGAAAACCAAAAAAGATTGATATCAAGAATGCTATATCGTTAGAAAGGTAATCAAATTTTACATTTGATTCTTTAAACCAAAATAGGCATTCCCATTTGAAAAATTCAAGTTATCTGTGATTGAAGTTTCCTTAATTTATCCTCTGATTTCTTCAAGTACAAAAAGAATTCAAATTTAGCCGTCCGACTTAAGGTGACGCATTTCATGCTTAGTCGTACTGCAAAGTCAAGGCCCTCTAAGTTTTATAATCGCTGCGATATTCAACTTTTTTCTGATACCTACTTATACCAAAAATGGTGATTTGCGCCTAAACGGTTCGTTTAAAGTTCCATGTGTGATACATAAAGTCACACTAGAATTGACCAAGGAATCCAAACATGCAATAATATATAGGGGGTTCTATTCAAAAAAATGTAAGTTTGATATGAATCACCCTGTATAAACGTCAGAATTTAAGTGAAAATATTTTTACGTAATACCCCTCAAGGGTCCCTACCATGATCAAGTGACAGATTTTTGGAATATTTTTCAGTAAGCCCACAATCCTCCGTCCACGCACTATTGGCCCACCCTGTATATACATATGTATATATAAATGGCGGAACGAACAGCGTTAGCGCGACTTGTAGCGAGTCGAGAGTTCTTGGCGATAGATCTTGCGATAGTTCTTGCGATAGTTCTAGTGATAGTTCTTCTCCTTGGAGGTTGCCACTTAGCGCATGTCCCTTTTCGGACAACCAAAGGCGTCACCACCTCTTAGTGCCAAGGGGGTTTAAGCGACCCAGCAAACACGATGTCGTTATACTAACGTCATTTTGACGACACCCCATTCGTCATTATCACGTCGATAAAGAGGAATATATGACGTGTCTGTGACGGCACAATGTCACACCCCAAAGACGTCATTGAGTGCCGTGTTAGTAACGTCACCTAACCGCCGTCCCAATAACGTCACAAACGTGTCGTCTCAATATCGTCATGTACGAGTACGTGTCGTTCCGTCGACACTATTTTATACAGCAACCAAGGCTGCACCAGAAGGTATCGTCAGATTAGCACTGATTATTGGCGATTGTTACTTTGTCTTACTTTATGTCTCTCCAATAGTCAATGCCGATCTGACGATATCTTCTGGTGCAGTCGTAGTTACTAGATAAAATAGTTTGGACGTTAATTACCTTATAGGATAATTAATGTTTATGAGATAATGCTGTGAGAAATCTGTATAGCATTAATTTGAGTAAGGGTAATAAAATATACTAATTCAAAATAAATTAATCATGTATTTCACAGTAAGGACAGAATACAAAAATAATGATCATAGCTTTGCTAGCCTTCTATAGACGCCTGCCCAAATCACAAAGTACTTTTTATTTTCAATCGACTTAATCCATATACCTAATAAGAGGCTATAATCTAATAAATCCACAATACCTGAGAAAACACTGGACACTATAATATACCTATACCTAGTATTATTTCTGGTGAATCCACACATCAGACACTGCACACACATCACATAAGGTTAAAATCTCCGTCCCCATGCCACAGCTTCATCGTAGAAAACACAAGCACACAAGTAGAAAATGGCGAAAATGGCAATTTGTGCCTTGTGGTGATGATAGGGATCGAGATCAGCGGTTCGGTTGCAGTCGGATCGGGTCAGATTACATGCGATTCATTCATTGGTCTGTACTTTACGTAAGTTGAGCAGTGATTCATCAGTGAACTAAAGCGCGGTTAATACAAAATTACCTCATGCAAACATAAAATCTTTCAAAACCCAATCAACGGAATAATTAGTCACAATTTTGTCGTATCTGCTTTATTTGGGATATTCCTACGTTACCTGAGGTCGACTATATTTTTGGAGAATAATTTAGATATTGTATATCTAGGTGGCGAGCATAGACATTTTTTCATAAATATATAAGGAAGAAACAAGTTAAGCGAAATCATTAAGTTTTGAAATACATTTTCTCCCACCTTTATCCATTACATTTTGACGTGATAACGACGTCAAGTGACAAACGTTTATGTGATGTCATTAAAAATGACGTTAGTGCGACGTCATTCATTCGGCATATGACGAACGCGACCAAAATTCACCACAATTCGACGTCATAATGACGTATGTCTCCTTGCTGGGGATACAGTTTAAAATTGACAAAAACAATTATAAAGCGAAAAAAGGTCACCCGGGTCGCAACAAAATTATCTGCATGATTTCTACGGAATTGCATTACTGTATAACATGGATATACCGTGATCAAGTGACATATTTTTAAAATATGTTTTAGCATTGATTAACGTAAAATGTGTTAATTCATTAATTAACACATTTTTAGTAAGCTCACAATCTCCCGTCCACTCACTGTCGGCCCACCCATATAGAAAATAATTTAAATGTGTATCACTTCAGACAATTGAGACAAGACAAGATTTTTTCAGTGATAGCTTATCTCACGGAGCGTTAGAATTTTACCTATTTCCAGACGCCAGTTCGCAACATTTGCTACAATGTGCTTTGAAAGATCCAGGTGGAAATGTGCTTGGCATTGACGGCTTGCAGGACACCCGCGGGGTTTGCGAAGAATAAGATGGTGGTTCTAACCTTATCGAGAAATAAACACGTAAATAATCACCGTTTATAGAACAAAATTTATCGTAATAACTGATCGATTACCTTTCGTTTGAGCAATACGTCTCAAAGTTCATCGCAAGCGCCTGTTCTGGTGCATAAGGTCTCGGCGGTGATGGTTCAGCTCTAAGAAAACAAGAAAAGAGAGAAGAAGGTCGCCACATAACTGGATAATACTATGATAAACCAAATTATTATTAAAAAAGATGGAGTCAAGTTGATTGACTCAGTACTTCCCACACATAATGATGATACCATTTTATAATTTCCCATTACATAAAGATATAGTCTAAAATCTCATTGCAACTAAATTATCGCCCATCCGCCCGCAAAAACAACATCCAACACAAAAACGCTCGTAAATAGTTTCTTGCGTCTCCCTCCTTGGGAACTAGGGCGCCACAGTTTTTTTCTGCATGCTTGAATTGGATGATGCGAAACGATCAAGAGCCTCCAACCCGTCTAAAAACGAAGTTTGAGCTGTTTTCATATTTTTAGTTTTTTTATTATTGCTGCGCCGCCACTCACACTATTTTTCCAAAACATACGCGTTTTACATCCTCGCTGCGGTAGTAATACTGTGTCAGAATTTCATTAAAATCAAATCAATAATTTTCGCGTTACGTATTACAGAACGATCTAAAACAATACTCGTATGTACACATCACAAATTCTAAGTCCCTTGGTTTTTATAATAAGCAAGGCAATGTTCGGATCTACGTAAAAAGAGTATTATGCTGCTAGGTTTTTCATTCAAAGATCAATGGACAACCCATTATGAGTACAACACATTTTTCAGTTTTACAACCCCCCACCCTCCAACCACCCCAAATTCACCCTCACCCAAAAAAACGTAGAAAATGATCAGAAACACCTAAAATGCCTAAAAACAAAGTTTTAGCTGTTTTTATATTTTTAGTTTTTTTTATTATTGCCGCGCCGCCACTGACCCGACTTTTCCAAAACATACGCGTTTTCGATCCTCGCCTTGGGAGTAATACTATGTCAAAATTTCATTAAAATCAATTGAACAATTTTCGCGTTACGCGATATCGAACGGTCTAAAACAAAAGTCCTGTGGTTTCTATAATAAGCATGCAACGTTCGAATGGACCGAAAAAAGTGTACCATGCCGCTAGGTTTTTCATTCACATATCAATGGACAGCCCATTACGAATATAACAAATTTTTCAGTATTACAACCCCTCACCCCCCAACCACCCCAAATTCACCCCCGCCCAAGAAAAAGTAGAAAATGATCAGGAACCCCTAAAACGCCTAAAAACGGAGTTTGAGGCATATTTGAAATTTTTCGTTTTTTGCTAATTACTACGCCCCCCGTATAACGATTTTCAAAATTATAGGAATATTACCTACTACGACCCCAAATTTCATCACAATCCATGCAGCGGGGGGGGGGGGGGTGACTAGAGGGGTATTGTATGAACGCCTTCAACTTGAAAGTGTCAAATATCTCACGAAATTTAGAGTTTCAACCGGTCAAATAGTCGGATAATATAGAGGAAACAAACCTGTTACCAGCTTGCTGGAGCCTCATTGAGCATCAAGGAAGAAAAACAAGAACGAATTATGACCGGAGCCAATGCCCACAGAAAGTCTGATCAAATAGCTGAACTAATAGGTATTGTCAAAATTTAATGTGAATGTTATTATTATGCCAATACCCTCATACAAGATAAAACCTTCAAGGGTAGCAATATTTGTGATACAGGTTTACAAATAAATGAAGTGTAAAAGCCCAAGTGTATCTCGCCATTGCAGGAGTGCTTTCATCTCTGCCCAATCTGAAATGATTATTTTGGCGGTAGTAGACTCAGGCCCATGTCAAAAAAATGATGATGACCAGGTGACCTATCTAGAACGATGTAAGAGCATAACATAACATAAAGAAGCATAAGATTCAACATATTTGTTCTACACTTCACTAATTTATGTCATTTATTTCGCATGCGCCACTGGATTATCGCGTGTTCGACTGCTGCACTCTATTGACTGTTGTTCCACTCTCATGCAATGGCGCCTTATATTAAGCGTCGCCATCTCTGGAACGTTCTGGATAGCTCGCGGCCCTAACAACACATATCGAGAAGGAACTTTTCTAGAATTCACGTATATGCCCGGCCGTCCAGGGCCGGACTGGTACAATACGATGAAATTAAGATAATTATTGATATACATTCAAATGAACAATCATTTTTTGACGGCATTATTTTAATACTACTTTTGAGTGCTAGATAATGTTTTGGAACCGAAGCCGTACTTTTTCAAATCACCCCCTGGACCACGGAAAGAGAGATCTTTGTACGGGGTTGCGGAATAACGGATAAGAAGCAGTATTGAAATAGTATGAAACTGATGCCGTACAGAATCAAATGACCAAATTTACCCTGGTAATTCTAGGAAACTCAAAAAAATCCGACTTTGTGGCGCACCACTTTTTTACGGCACTACGCGTTTTCTTATTATTTTTCATTGATCTATCGATGCGTAAGAATGCCGTACAAAAATATGTGACCAAAATGTACTCACCCTACCTGTACTTTTGAATTTTCACCTGCACTCAGTTGGACAGCTTACAAGTGACGGCATAGTGCTGAATCTTATTATTTTATGTTCTTACATCGTTCTAGATAGGTCACCTGCTGGTTCAAATGACCAATCATTTTTTTGGCATGGGCCTGTAGTCTATGGGTGCTTTTTGCAATACGCAAGAATGGTTCTGGTCCTATGGACTCAGATTCGGCTGCTTCTTCTCTTGCGAGTACTACTCTTGCCTGTCACTCCGCTATAACCTGGAACCCAAACCAAAGATACCTTGTTCCTTGTCAAGTTCGTTAAGGAGATGTATGCAGTTACATACGAGTCTTGACTGAACCCGTTTGGAGTTTAGTGCTTTCAGTGCCAAGTTTGGCACCACCCTTTTGGAACACCCTGTATAGAGAGCAACTAAGACTATCCTTTGGTCTATTTTCCCACTATACTAACTACAAAAGGGAGGGAATTAGTGAATTGATGTATAGACATATCGTTATGGAACCAGGAGTTGTAGGAGGGGTGGGACCCTGGTCCTACCAGCTTTTGCTAGGAAGGCGGTACTTTTTGGTACTAACGAGTATGTCATTGTAGCATCCTTTTTCCCTCATTCATTCAATCACTGTCTATTATCAACTTGATTAGATATATACATTACGAACCTTAAATTATAGTGGTGATAGTCTAATTTTGAGGTCTTACGTATAAAAAAGCTTCTGTGGAATCCCGTTATTTAAATAGAAATTCTGCGCAAATAAAAACTATTTATAATAATTAGCCTGGCTGACAAAGATTTACATGTAGATTATTGTAACTGGTAAAGCTATGCAAATGCACTGCTAATTCTTCTTCTTCAGTACAGATGAGGTAAGGGCAATTACTCATAGCAATTTTAAAGACTAAGGAATGAGATTTTATTCAAAGCTTTTATTTTTTAAGAGTTTTATAAGAAATTGTAGTAGAATATACTGCGAGTGATGGTTTAATAAATTAACATCTAGATTTGAGGGCGTTTAAATTAATTTCTTATTGTTGTAGTAATAATTTTATATATTGTTAGAGCTAGGACGTGGCTCATGGAGAGTTAGAGAGAAGGATATGCCCTGGATGTTAACAAACTGTACCAAAGGTATATGCTGTGCAATATTCACTTTGAGACAATGATGTTTACAGTACATGCAAATGGTGGAAATGCAATGCTATTCTAACGATATCCAAGTCATTAAAAGGTTGTTCTGAAGGTTTCCGTACAACTCATGAGCACGAATATCTTTCTTTGGAACCAGTAAGCGCACCCGTTTCAGAGGAAATTCCATCGAAAAAGATAAAGGTTTTAGAAAGTATCACTACTATTTCAGGTAGTTATTATTTAGTTATTCTGCTCGCCATAGAAATTGATATAATAACCCTAGCTGTAATCAAATTTTCTTCGTCTCACTATGTTTCTTAATTTTGCTCTTTTGTACTGATAACACTTTTTTCTATTCCGCCCCTTTCACTCTGAATGAAAATATCCCAAAATGGAGTCGCTGACATCAGATATTTGCAACATGTTATCTCAAAGGAACCGACACAGTTGTTGAGCCGTGACAATGCAACGCTGTAATGCGGCGTTAGAGCGACGTTTTTCGATTGACATATGCGCGACTTAAGGCTATATTCCCCGTATATGTATAAGCCAAGCTTAAGCCTTTATCAGTACCGTGATCTTGAGTTTGAGGGCCATATTCTCCATTCAGCCGTTTAAATGAAGCTTACGAAAGCTTGGCTTGGAATTAAAACTTGGCTTAAGTTATTTTTGTATGCACCGATATATCATCAGCTGTGCTTAATTAAGCCGCCGGTAAGTTTGGCAACCTTGCTTATTTTTACCACACTGTTGTTTTGTGTCATAGAAACTTTATGTTTCATGTATCAACCGTCAGACGAGGTCTCAGCCAATTGTCATTTCGTACGGATTTAGGTTTGTTTATGTTTACACTTCACATTATAACACGTGTTTACATGAGGTTTGGGTATTGTCTCTGATGAAGTTGACGATACTTTAAATTGTTAAACCGCTTGTGATTTGTACTATTACTTTCATCTTGCGTTCAGTATATTGAAATTTATGAATAATTAAGACTAAAAAAGTTAGTGCCC
This sequence comes from Callosobruchus maculatus, assembly GCA_951848785.1. Taxonomy (NCBI): domain Eukaryota; kingdom Metazoa; phylum Arthropoda; class Insecta; order Coleoptera; family Chrysomelidae; genus Callosobruchus; species Callosobruchus maculatus. The sequence goes on from CATOUR010000296.1 coordinate 10,896,946, forward strand.
AATTTCATGGCTCCATAAGGGGTACATTTGACTAAAAATTATAGTAGTAAAATAGGAATTATTATTACATTTAACTACGTTTGTTCATAAAAGATTCATTTCACTAATTTCACAAGTCCTCTGACAGACACACATACATCAATACAGAATACAGATACTCAAAATCAAGATCAAGGTACTGAGAATTTGTACTATTTGTAATTTGTAGGTTAGGATACACCGTAAAGCCAGGCTTAGCGTCGCTAAGCCGCCATGGTTGACCGCTTAACTTTAAGCGCGATAAAAGGCTTTCAAACATGCGGTGCATACAAAATCTGCAACTTAAGCGGGATTAAGGCTTAAGCTTGGCTTATATATATACGGGGAATATGGCCCTAAGATACACCATAAAGCCAGGCTTAGCGTGGCTAAGCGGCCATGGTTGATCGCTTAACTTTAAGCGCGCTAAAAGGCTTTCAAACATGCGGTGCATACAGTTTGCAACTTAAGCGGGATTAAGGCTTAAGCTTGGCTTATATATATACGGGGGATATGGCCCTTAGCGACGCTAAGTCTGGCTATAAACTACAAATTATCAGTACCGTGATCTTGAGTTTGAATATCTGTATCTGTACTGTATGTGTCTGTCTGAGGACTTGTGAAATTAGTGATAATTTCACTAATTTCACAAAAGATTAATTATCTTTTATCAACAAACGTAGTTACATATAATAATAATTCCTATTTCACTACTATAATTTTAAGCAAATGTGCCCCTTATGGGGCCATTTGGGCACTAACTGCTTTAGTCATAATTATTCATAAATTTCGATATACTGAACGTAAGATGAAAGCACAGATGAAAGTAGTAGTACAAATCACAAGCGGTTTAACAATTAAAAATTATAAGTATCTTCAAATTCATGAAAACACATGTGTCATATGTGAAGTGTAAACATAAACAAACATAAATCCGTACGAAATGACAATTGGCTGAAACCTCGTCTGACGGTTGATACATGAAACATAAAGTTTCTATGACACAAAACAACAAAGTGGTAAAAAGAAGCAACGTTGCCAAACTTACCGACGGCTTAGCTAAGCAGAGCTGACGATATATCGGTGCATACAAAAATAACTTAAGCCAAGCTTTAGTTTCAAGCCAAGCTTTCGTGAGCTTCAACGGAGAATAAGGCCCTTAGTGCAGTTACTAGAGACCAGTATTTAAGCAAAACGCAGTAGTAGCTTACTCACCGTTTTCCTTTGCAGCATTCTTCACAGTGGGTTTGACAGTGCTCGGCTTCAGAAGAAGATACATTAGAAATTGACGATAGCGTATGGCTAACAAGCGAAACAGAACTGTAAATATCTTGTAAGTGTTTTTGACGCAGAGCTCACCTCGCATTCGTACAGCATTTTTCACAGTGACTCTTACAATCGTGCGTTTGGCTTGAATACGCTTTGCTTAACGTGGGTGCTATTGGCCTAAAGAGTAACAACCTTATTCAAAAACCAGCGTCGACGCCTCGCTAGTTGCCAGACATCCAAAAAGAGTCACTCAAGTTATCGGCTTCACGACAATATACAATGGGTGCCGGCTGGATTCGAACCAGCATCTCCGGCATCAATTTTCCGATTTTTCTGTGAACCAACTGATTTGAATTATCTCCCTCTTGCGGGGTATGCAAGCACCTTTCATTCCATGAAATCCTGGCCGACTGAGGAGTCGTACTTCAGTAACAAAGAGAACTGTCGTGCAAATGGCGGTGGGAGATTCACACTCACCCAACAGCCGACTAGATGTCTTTGGATGACTGAAACACATGGTTCTCAGAGGGAAGGGGAGTGGTGGGTGTCGATGGAGTCCAACTACGTCCTACTTATAGACCACGCATCAAAGGCAAATTGTTTGTCGGCATTCCAAACATTGGGAATATTTTCAATGGTACACCGCAGCGATGCCAACTTGACAATCATTTGGAATTAATATTCAGAAAAACGTATGGAACAGTATCGGCAATATGCTATGCTGCAAGAAATTATGATTATGGCTTACTTATCTGTAACAGAAAAAGTAGTCTGAAAATACTCTTTTGTAAAACACGTGTAATATTGCAATGCTTACAAGAATTAACCCCATTTTTATATTTTACAAACATTGCTGCATGCCATAATGCACAACTGGCAACGTCGGGACTGTCTATGCTACGTGTCGACCACGTGTTTACTCAGGCGCGTACACAGGATTTTCACTAGAGGGTGGTTTCAAAAAAAAAACGGAATGTCTGTTATTAAAAAAAGCAACATAGCACATATATGAATGGGTAGTTATCAGTGCTAAACCGGTCAGTCGATAGAGGTCCACATCCAGCCAACAAAACAGAACACAACAAAGCTTCAAGTTTTCGAAAACAAAAACAAATTGGCAAATGCTATCCACCTATTTGTGGGCAACAATTAGTCAACTTCGTGGCCGCTGATAGAAAACCTGGCCTGCTCAAAATTGCGAATCGGGTTTTCTTATTATTTACCAAAAAAACGAAAAATTTTTTTGGGGTAGACCCAGCCTAATAAGAACCGACACAAAAGCTATATTGAGGAATTATTGGAAGATTTATGAAAATGAACGAATGTCTTGGTAATGCCGGTATTACTGGAGAAATGCGATCTAGCTTCTAGCAAGTACAATTCTGCAATCACATATGGCCACCATAAGTACTGCTTTCCTGATACAATTAAAACTCTTTATTACTATTTATTGATTGACGAGGTTTACGGTTGAGGCTGACTAGTTTTAAGTTGGTTATTATAAATTTGCTATAGACTCAGGTTCAATGCTCTCATTAAAAAATGGAGTCAAGTTGATTGACTCAGTACTTCCCACACATTACTGTGATATCAGTTTATTATTTTCCCATAGCATGAAGCTTTAGTCTGAGATCTCCTTGCAACCAAATCATCGGCAGCCTTCCCTCCCCTAAAATTGTCTTATGCCGCTAAGTATTTCCTTCAGAGGTCAATGGACAGCCTAAAACATCTAAAAACGAAGTTTGAGTTGTTTTCATACTTTTAGTTTTTTGATTATTGCTATATACGCTGCCACTGACACGATATTTAACAAACACACGCGTTTTCCATCCTCACCACGGTAATAATACTGTGTCAAAATTTAATTAGAATCAATGTAATAGTGTCCACGTTACAAAATACAAAAAGATCTAAAGCAATAAATACTCGTATGTATGTATACAGAAAATTCTAAGTCCCTTAGTTTCCGTAATACGCTAGGCAATGTTCGGATGGACGTAAAAAGTTGATTTATGTCGCTAGGTCTTCCTTCAGAGCCCCTACCCTACACCTTATTATGAATACAAGAAATTTCTCAGTTTTTCAACCCCCCACCCCCTAACCACCCCAATTTCACCCCACCCAAAAAAAACGCAGAAAATGATCAGGAACCTCTAAAACGCTTAAAAACGAAGTTTGAGCTGTTTTTATATTTTTACTTTTTTTTATTATTTGTGCGCCTCCACTGGCACGATTTATAAAAACCATACGCGTTTTCCATCCTCGCCACGGTAGTAATACTGTGTCAAAATTTCATTAACATCAATTCAACAGTTTCCTTGTAACACAATATAGAAGGATCTAAAGCAATACTCTCGTATGTTTACACCAGAAAAAATTCTAAGTCCTTTGGTTTCTGTAATAGGCAAGGCAATGTTCGGATGGACCGAAAAAAGTTATTTATGTTGCTAGGTCTTCCTTCATGGGTCAGTGGGCAGTCTATTATAAAAGCAACAAATTTTTCAATTTTACAACCCCCCACCCCCCAACCACCCCAATTTCACCCCCACCCAAAAAAAAGTAAAAAATGATCAGGAACCTCTAAAACGCCTAAAAACGAAGTTTGAGGAATATTTAATTTTTTTTGTTTTTTGCTAATTACTCCGCCGCCCCTGCACCGATTTTCAAAATTATAAGAACATTACCTACTACGACCCCCCAGCATATCGCTCCCCAAATTTCATCACAATCCATTCAGCGGTTACTGAGATTACGAGGACACAAAAAAGCGTACAGACAGACCGACAGACAGACAGACCGACAGACCGACAGACAGACAGACCGACGGAAATGAGTGACATGGATTTTCGTTATGTAGACATCATGAAACGCCCAAAAAGTGTATTATCTCAAAATCGAAAATTTTCGCGATCACAATACTCCCCTCACCTATCGGTGTGGGAAGTAAAATCAGTGATTTTTTGTGTACCTACTTAATTTACGTAAGAATGTTACTAACCTCAGATTATGTACTGTTGTAAATAATAATGACATGAATAAAATCCTAACGCGTTTTTTCCTTCAAAAAAAAAGATCATTTTCTACAAACCCTGTCAGAGTAACTACCTAGTTAAAAGACAATTTTGCGTATCATTGATACAAATCATTGCCAGATAATGTTTTGATTTCACTGTGACGAAATTCGCGTATCCATTTAGGCATTTTTTTGCCAATGCAATGTTAACAATTCTGAATACTTATTATAATAACACGTGGTAATTGCACTGTATTGGCTGAATATACAATTTTATACATACATTTTCTTTGCAGCCTTTAGAATCAACGTATTTTATGATCAATAAAGTAATGTCAATGAAAAAAGTTTGATTCATATCTTATTTTTCAAGAATACCGCTTTGAATGAGATAAGCTTATGCAGCAGTTATATTCTTATTTGAGAACACAAGCAAGTGGTGTGAAAGGGAAAGGAGAAACGGATAAATAAAATTTCATTTATTTATTGTGTGTATGTGTGTATATATTCAATAATTCTAGAATTCTACGTTCTTAGTTGCTCCAAATGAACAACAGTCTGACAATTACTTAACACATCTATTATTTCATATTGTTTGAATGTTTATTTGTAAACTTCCGCCATTGTGAAAATTAAATGTCTACGCCACTGACTCGGTGTACGCTCATAAATACAGCTGACGTTTCCCCCTTCCGTCGCATCGCCAGAAACGCTTACAAACATCTGGTATACAAAGCGTAATCTATCAGTAGGACGTCGTTGATGGAGTCGATATCTTGTCATCAAGTCCACCACGGGGCACCGAGGTGTAGTTGGTAAACGCGTCGGCCTAGAACGCCAGAGATGCTGCTTCGAATCCAGCCGGACCTATCATTTTTCCGATTTTTCTGTGAACCAAATGAGTACCAGTACCTGTTTTTGAGCTCGAATAATGTGAGTGTTCTCGGCAACTAGCGACTCAATGGTACTGGGTAATCAATATGGTTGTTAAGCCTCATGAAAGCACCTATATCAACGGGAAAACATATCGTAAGCTGTAAAATTTAATTTTGAGTACACACCGAGTTTTTGAACTCGACGCTGGAGGCGTTACGCCGCAACATTTCAAGCAAAATGTTTTGCAATCATCAAAGCTCGGTCTAGAAGCTGAGTCGTCATCCCACATTACTACCATTTGGCTGCTACAATAGAACAGAACTTTTGTCTCCCACATTTTCGTGGATTCGATCCTTTGAGCTTATTTTTGAAGGACGTTAACAAGTTACGTCGGTATAAATCTGCATTTGATATTCTCTGATAGATGCAATAATTTCAATATCAGTTATTTTTTCATACTTGTGAATATACAGGGTTGGGATAAAGTATGGAACCAAGCAAATAACTTTAGAACGGAAAGAGTGATATTGCTGAAAATTTGCAGGCAAGTGTAGTGACGTCTAATGCATCCGAGGACATTATGTTAGCTATTAATGTACTTCCGGTTTAACCCTAATCCTCAGTTCCTCGTCCATCAGTATATTGCTCAAAGGAGTGAATCCGTGTCGATGTATAACTTGTAGCATTTATCTGTGAAACTCACCCGGAATTGATTGTTTCACCACATCTCATACAAGTTGCTCGAAGATTATCCATTTTACTGAGTTTCTCTTATAATATCTTTTGCATTTGCTCTTTACTGGTTTTTCGTTCCTTGAATGGGCTTATTTTAGCCTGCCTCAAACAAACTTTAGAAACTTACGATGATTAGATCGATACATGGTGATCGGTGATAAGATAAAATAATATGTGTTGATTCAATATACACAAAAGATTTTGACATTGAAGTAGATAGCAAAAGTACATGTCACTCTCGATGAAATTTGAACTACTTATACTGAGTATCTAATTCATTCTTGTTTTTACTCCACAGAAAGGTCGTATTTTGAAGAACGATTGAAACCGCTGATGCATATGCATAATGCAAGTTCATATATTTTCCATACTTAGAAGCACATTTGATCAGCTTGTTTTATATTTGTCTTTAAGTCATCCAATTTAGGTAGATAACAATTTTACTGAGATATTGAAAGAAGCTGCTTTAGGTATGAATGGGGTACATATAAGCAGATCACTGCTATTTAATCTGTCTTTGTCCAAACAGTTAGTTTCTGACTGCAGTTTCAAGTTACCAGAGGAACATTACGAAATCAGTTTTACCCATGGCCGACTCTAGTCACTAGGCCGGAGCATTGAAATATGGCAACACTGAATCAGGCACCGAGCTTTTATTTGTGGTTAAGTCATTAGTGTAATCTTCCAGAGCAAAAAAGGAGATTGGAAGGTGATTTTTAATGTGTTTCTAATTATTTACCTGCACAAATGAAACTATAAAGATAAAAAGATGCCTGTAAAGTGTGTAGTACCAGGTTGCACTTGCAATCGTGCTTCCAATAAAGGACATACCAACCATAACATTCCAGAGTAAACAAGAAGAGTGGAAGGTGATTTCTAATGTGTTTCTAATTATTTACCTGCACAAACGAAACTATAAAGATAAACAGATGCCTGCGAAGTGTGTAGTATCAGGTTGCACTAGCCATTGTTCTTCCAATAAAGAACATAAACAGAAGTGGGTGAACGGTATTCCTCGTATGGGCTGGTTATATTTATAAGAATAATGACAATACTTTACAAACATTTCAAAGGATAAGACCTACAATGTTTTCTGGACCTCCCAAATATTACAGAAAAATACAGTTAATAGAACTCATCTGGGCATGCATCTGGGTATCTTACAAAAAGATTTGATAGTGAAAGGGAATCAAGACCAGCAGGAATGGCTTCACAGTGACCTAATAGTGAATTTTTCTAGCTCAAGTGACAATTTACAAAGTAAATTAAGTGTTCATTTAAGTGGAAGTGGCAGCAGGAAACAGGTTGCGTTTATTTTTATTTTGTAGTGTTTGACTACGATGAACCAGACATCAGATGTAAGTGGTATTAGTAGTAGTAGTTCTAAAAAGTATTTTTCTTAATTTATTAACTGCGATGAACTCTAATACATATAAAATGTAATAATTATTCTGAAACTATAGGCCCACTATTTGACAGCTAAGACATGTTGCCACATCCAAGGCTCCGGCCTAGCGTAGAGTCGGCCATGGTTTTACCTCAAAATGAATACGGAGGTTCTAATAATTTGTAGCTAACCGTATCAAGGTTTAAGACAACCCATAGATCGAGTCGATGTGTGGCTATGTGAGAAACACGATGCTTATAATTATCGACTACTTCTATTATTTGTGCTTTTATTAATTTCATAGTAAGTGCACTACAAATCCGAATATTCATTTTGAAACATTCTACCCCGCATACTACACATCTCCAAAATTCTTCAATAGTTCAAAAAGGATCTAACAAATGCAATGATCACTTAGATGCTTAATATTGTTTACACTTTTATATGTGCCTAATTTAACAGCTTTCTATCTCATCTGCTTTGCATACTGGAATAACAGTATATGGGACATCAACATGTCCCACTGGCACTACACCTCATTTGCTAAACCAGTTTTATATAAATAGGTGTTTCGTCTGCTGGAATAAGCTAATAAGTGACAGTTACTCCAAATCATCTTTCGTTAAACATTTTGAACTTTTAGAAGGGCGCAGAGGTAACCGAAATACCAGTAGACTGTTTATTTCAATGGTTTAATTTATGGGCCAATAAAGTGTAATGTATCTGGGATATTATTTTTGAATCGCAAGAATTTTAATGTTATAAGAACTAGAAAATTATGTAGGTATGTACATATCGAACTAAGTCAGACACATGTAAGTCATGCATTGGGCCTGAAAAATGTTCAAGATACTTTTTTACATCTCAAAGCCATAGTCAGCGTCTTTTTTTTTAATTTTAACGCAATAAAACCCATAGGAAATGGCGCAATTGGATAATTGATTGTAAAAACAGATAATATTGTTATTTCGATGTAGCATTCTATCAACCAGAACTTGTATTATAATTATTGTAACATGGATCCCACAAAAGCTTTTTTATTTTCACCTTCTTTAGTCTTCCAGTTACTTTTTAAACAAACATTTTCAAAGAAATAATAACAACACTCCCTTGAACCCTGAACTGACTAGGCAAAGATGCAACTTACCGTCCACAAAATGTTGTTTTGGGAGTACTGCAGCTAAGGTTTGCTTGCGATTGCACGCTATAGCTGCTCACGCTGAAACATAAAGATAAATTTGGTAAAATAACAGTTCGATAGAAAAAAAAAACAGCTGTTAATATTTTTGCAATGGACCGCCTACTAACTATACTAACTACATACGCGTAAATGAAGGTCATCTAGGGCCGTATTCATAGTCGATACTTAAGGGTCGTTTAAGTATGTTTTTGTGTTTCTACAGCTACTTGAGGGTCCCTTACGTAAGGCTCCCTTGAGTCCAATAATGATAATAATAATAAAAGGTCTTTATTTTAATCATCCTCGGCGAAGTCCAGTAGCTGCTGTTCTACTCAACCGAGTACCAGTCATTGTTTACAGTAATAATTAAGGTAAAATACACTTATATATTAAAAAATGTTCAACACATCATACACGTAAAATATTAAAGTATTGAACAGATCAAACACATCAAAATTACACTAAATGCACAGTAATGAATAAAATTAACACACAATTTACCTAGCCAGAAGATGTTCTTTAACCCGATTTTTAAATATTTGGTGATTAGGAAGATAGGAATTCCATTATACATTGAAGCTGCATTATAGCTAAATGAACGTTTATACAAAGATATTTTATGTTTTTCTATCAGTAATAAGTGAGTGTTTCTAGTATTCACATTGTGGATCTCAGAAACTGGATGAAGTTTATCACATAAATAGGATGGAGTTTTATGTAACAGAACTTTACGTACAAGACCTACGAGATGAAGTTTCCTCCTTTTTTTGCATGTTGAGTCAACCTAGTTGTACCAGTTTATCTGAAACATGATCCCTTCTACTGGAGGAAAATAAGAACCTAATACAGGCATTTTGCACTCTGAATCCTAGCTGCAGAGTTAGAATCTAAGCATGGTCCATAGATTGTATCAGCATAATTCAAGTGACTCAAAACTAAAGACTCACATAACTGTTTTCTCAACGGAAATGTTGGGAATGATCGACTTTGATAAAGATTTTTAAGCGCCAACTAACATTTGCTTATACTAGAATTAACATGCTGCCTGAATCTAAGCTTACTATCAATTTTGAGCCCTAGGCATTTAACCGTATCACAAGGCTCTATTTTATTGCCATTTATCGTTAAATTAAGACCGTCGGTCAAGTCAGCTGGAATATTTCCAAAACAAATTGCAGCCGTCTTGTGTGGATTGATCCTTAAACCATGTTTACAGGAATAGTTGTAAATATTCTCCAACGTAATATTTATGTTTGCAGATGCTATATACAAATCTTCCTTTGGGAAACTTCTGATCACTGGCACATCATAAGCAAATTGATGTAACGTGCAATCCTTAACATTAATATTCATATCAATGGTGTACAATAAAAAAAGTAAAGGACCAAGGATAGAGCCTTGTGGCACTCCCTTTGTTATTGGTCTTGTACTAGACACTCTGTCATCTATGGACACATACTGACATCTATTAGAGAGGTAAGATTCAAAAAATCGGATGATAATTTCAGAAAAGCCGTAGTAATGAAGCTAATGAAGTAATCAATTTGGTTCACAAAAATTATCTCCCTCTTGCGGAGTAAGCAAGTACCTTTCATAGCTCCCTTGAGCAATGCTTAATCCCTATTTCGTCCAGAACATTCTGGTCTGTAGCTGACTGTTAGCCAGAACTTTTCCTATTCGTCAATACCGCCCTTAACCAGAGAAGGTAGGTCCATCGCTTCTACTCCTAACCAAGAAGTAGCCATCTCAGCGAGGCTTTTCGCAGCCAATTCTACTGTAGACTTTCAAGAAAGTACTCCGACCACCATCATAAACGCGAGCTCGAGAATGGCAGTGGTCAAGTTTCGACATCGAGATGTAAAAAGAATCCTCCAAAAACTAAACATGAAGAAAGCTACTGGTCCTGACCAAATTCCAGCCATTGTCCTTAAACGCTGTGCCGCTGAGCTTGCACCTATTCTTTGCAAGCTCTTCAAACTATCGTATCAGCAAGGCGTGTTGCCCATTCCATGGAAGACTGGCTGCATACAACCCATTACTAAGAAAGGCAAAAAACTGATTCCAACAACTATAGACCTGTGGCTCTTCTCAGCATCATGTCTAAGGTTATGGAGACTGTCATTAACACACAGCTCCTGAAATACCTGGATAACAATAACATCATAAATGATCGACAGTATGGCTTCCGTAAGCATGGGTCTTCGGGTGACCTCCAGACCTAAGTCACTCACTTGTGGAACGGAGCAATTGAGAATCATAGCGAATCCCGTGTTGTTGTACTCTACATATCGAAAGCCTTCGACAGAGTGTGGCATGAGGAACTTCTGGTCAAGCTTGCTGCTTATGGACTACCACCTGGCCTGCACCAGTGGGTGAGTAGCTTCTTAAATGACCGACTTTTGGTCGTTGTAGTCGAAGGCTGTTCATCAGACCTAGTTTCAATCAACGCCGGTGTTCCTCAGGGATCTGTGCTATCCCTTACACTGTTTCTGCTCTACATCAACGAGCTGCTGGAAATAACATCGAATCCAATCTGCAGCTTCGCAGACGACAGTACATTAATATCGTGCATGGAACCAGGCAAGCCACTTTCATTCCAGGACGTGCTTTACAGTTCATCGTAGATATCAAAACAATAATTCTTGAGTGGGGATTAATAATAAATAAAGTACAGTTTAATGTACTGAAAATCCAGGCAACAACACTGACAAAGAAGTCTCACGTTGGCTCATCAACTGTGAAAATGAAAGGTCACCCAGTAGTCGAGTCGCCTTCCGTCAAGTTTTTCGGGATCAGCATCAAAACTAAGATGCCCTGGCACGACCACATCGTCAGTATTGCTGAAACGGCATCCCAGAAGCTTGAAGTTTCGTTTCCGCTGTAGGAAGCTGTATACACCAGAGCAGCTACTGCTGCTCTTCAAAGCACATATCCGACCATCGCTGGAGTATTGCTCCCAGGTTTGGCGATGCGCTCCGTAGCATTCTCTAAAGCTTCTGGACACTATTCAGAAGAGCAACTAGACTAATCAGTTACGAAGAAGAGTGGCCGACCTGTCCCTGTTTTTTTATGGTCAGCCTCCCGCAAAGGCTGAAAGCCTATGGCGCTGTAGAAGCGCATCGAGAGGATAAGTATCGGTTAACGTTAGATTTGAAACGCTGCAGGTCGTAGCCGTCGGTAAACAAATTCCCCGGCAGCTGATTCCACAGCGTCGAAGTTCTCCAAAAGAAGGAATGCTGGAGGAGACTGGTTCGGGGAGTAGGGACCTCGACCTGGTAAGGATGAGCTCGCGGAGCTTTTCTAGTGTTCCTGGTTCGGACGGCCTGTGGTGTTATTATCTGAGAGAGCTCACTCGAACATCATCCGTGATAGAATCTGTAAAACAGGGATAGGTCAGCCACCCTTCTTCGATGTTCCAGGCTGTGGAGGTCCTTTGTGAGGTTAGGCGTATCGATTAGTCTAATCGCTCTTTTCTGGACAGTGTTCAGAAGCTTTAGAGAGTGCTTCGGAGCGCATCCCCACACATGGGAGCAATACTCCAGCGATGGTCGGATCTGTGCCTTGTAGAGCAGTAGCAGTTGCTCTGGTGTATACAACTTCCTACAGCGGAACAAAACTCCAAGCTTCTGGGATGCCGTTTTAGCAGTACTGACGACGTGGTCGTGGCAGGACATGTTATTGTTTATGTTGATTCCCAAAAGCTTGACGGAAGGTGATTCGACTATGGGGTGACCCTCCATTTCCACGGTTGGTAAGCCATCGTGAGACTTCTTTGTAGGTGTTGCTGCCTGAGTTTTTTGTACGTTGAACTGTACTTTATTTGCTAATCCCCACTCGACAATTATTCTGATATCTGCGTTGATCTGTGAGGCATGCTGCTATCGCCGACGTACCGTCTCTTGACGTCTCGGCATGATAGTGGCTTGCCTGGTTCCATGCACGACACTAATGTACTATCATCTGCGAAGCTATAGATTGGATTGGATGTTATTTCCAGCAGCTCGTTGATGTACAGCAGAAACAGTGTAGGGGATAAGACAGATCCCTGAGGAACACCGGCGTTTATTGAAAATACGTCTGATGAACAGCCGTCGAGTACAACAAACAGAGATTGGTCGTTCAAAAAGCCATTCAGCCACTGGCGCAGGCCAGGTGGTAGTCCATAAGCAGCAAGCTTGACCAGAAGTCCGTTATGCCATACTCTGTCGAAAGCTTTCGATATATCAAGTGCAACAACATGGGATTCGCATTGATTGTCTATTGCTCTGTGCCACAAGTGAGTGACGTAGGCAAGGAGGTCACCTGTAGCACTGTGCTTACGGACGCCATACTACAGATTCTATCACGGAAGATGTTCGAGTGAGCTCTCCCAGATGATAGCACCAAAGCCCGTCCTATCTAGAAAGGCTCTGCCAGCTCATCCGTACCAGGTCGAGGTCCCTACTCCCTGAACCGGTCTCCTCCGGCATTCCTTCTTTTGAAGAACTTCGACGCTGTGGAATGAGCTGCCGGGGGACCTGTTTTATGACGGCTACAACCTACAGCGTTTCAAATACAACATGCACCGATACCTATCGTCTCGCAGCGCTTCTACAGCATGATAGACTTTTGTCCTTTGCGGGAGCAGACCATAAAAAAGTAACGACACAGCATAATAAACAACCAGCACAATAACCCAAGATGGCGGAAATTACACGCACATCCCCACTTTTGGAGGGCTTTGTTAATATTGTGGATTGTAGTTTGTACTAACAACGGGAAAAAATAAATAAAAAGACCGGCTGCTGCTGCTTGGTTCAACTTTGAACATCAACTGTCATATATTACGGAAACAGGAAACCATACATTTTATGCAGTGCCACCAACCGCACTTGACAAAATAGTGGCGGGACGTTCAAATATTATGAACTTAACACATTCTAACAGGTTTTTTATAGGGATGCTAACGATACTTCCATACTTCTGCACTAATATCGAGTTTTTTTGTCATCGATACTTTTTGAGGCATTCCAAGCTGGTATTGATACTTTTGTATCGGTATCGAAAATAATTGTATAATTATTGAGGGGTGTAATCAGTTGCACAAAATGCTCTGTACTAACCAAACGCGCCTATTTGGCTAGAAAATATCGAGTTGGTACCGGTATCGATATTTTCATTTTCGCATCTCCACAGCCGTAAAATCATTCACGAACCCTCCCAAGGTCAAATTTTTTGGGAACCATTTTTATATAGGAAATCCTCAGAGATAATAGGTAGTTTTCGTTGTTCTTAATTAATCTTACCGCTTCGGTTAATAAATACGTTGTCAGAACCGCTATTTGACAGATAAATAAATAGTTTTCGGAGCAAGACACCACTGTAAGATGTCCCGTAACCTTATTTTGAGCTACAACTTTGACACCATAACGTCAAAATAGCAGATGAGTATTGTAAAGGTTGTTGTTTGAAAGAAAACCATAATTCAATAGTGGTCGCTGTAGTTTGCCCTAAAATGATGGACGAGTTGATTTTATTGGACTCCAGTGATGACTCAGATGTTGAAGATGCGATCTTGTTGGACGTATTTGACAACAACAACATCGAATACAGAGCCGACCTTTACGGGAGATTCAACTTGGATATGCTCTCGGAACAGTGTGGTGATTCCGTAACTTTCGCTATAGTAACGAAAGCAGACGAAAGCGAAGCTAATCATTCACGAAAACGATTTTTAACGGCATTCCATAACCAAAGTTAAACGCTTCGTTACGCTTTCGGCATGGTGCTCGATGACTCACGAGCATTCACGAGTTGGCTTAAATATCTCTGGATGAGACTGCAAAATCCAGCAATGCCGACCATTGCGAAGGATTCGTTTTTTCTCTTCGATTCATTGCTGGTAATTAACTATACACATAAATTTAAGCGAATTGTCTCTTTGACACACAGCAATAATAACGTCAAAAATTGACAAACGAGATCCAAATTCTTTCGCTATCGCTTATAACGTTCGTCTGCGTTCATTATATGTCCGAATCGAAACGAAGACATTTGTGGAATACCGAAATGAGCGAAAGCGTTGGAAGAATGTCGCTATCGCTTCGCTATTGCTTCGCTTAGAGTTACAGAATCGCCACACAGGAGTGTAAGGTGAATTTCCCCTTCGAAAAACGGCATATTCCGATATTGGTACAAGCACTCAGAATTCCAGATGAGCTTAATACAGACAGCCAACATAAGGTTTCTGGGCAAGAAGCGCTTTGTATTTTGCTCAGGAGATTGAGCTACCCCAACAGGTTAGCTGACGTAAAGCCATTCTTTGGACGATCAATGATCGCCCTATCAAAAATAATTGATGTCATGATAAGCCATGTATATGACAACCTTGGTCATCTTCTTTCAAATTTGCGGATCTTGCCCTAGTTATGATCTAATTTTTATTAGTGCTGCACATGCGTGTCGCTTCGTTAATCGCTATGGCTATCGTCCGTACAATACCGGCATTTAGCGGTTACGATATACGTAAAACGAAATGCAAATGTCAAAGTTGTCAAATAGCGTTAAACGGAACATCACTTTGTAAGTAACGAAAACTGTCTATTATGCTGGTTGTTTATTATGCTGTGGTAACGATATTTCAACATGACCGTTCGTTGCAGCCAAGGCGATTTTGTAGGATGATTTTGGAGTAAGATGTTGCCAGTTTCTGTCACATACGGGAAAAAGTCCGAAACGAAACACGAAATACTGCACTGCTGATTGACGTACATAAGCTTTGTCATTTCAAAATCAGTTGCTCCTAAAAAAGAAAGTTCCAACTCTGAAAACATCCTGTATGTTGCGAAATTATTTTCCGACGAGTCCATCTCCATGTAGTTCTAACGCATCGGCTGACATCTCTATTACCAAAAAGTACCAAGGCGCTACTCCCAGTGACGTAGCTAATGGGACCAGCACTATGGTTAAGCTATTTGGAGAAATAATCTATTTTCAAATGAAATTTATTAAAATAAATTTATTCGCGGGTTCTGTATGGCCAGTTGCACCATCCACAGTTCAAACTTAAGTAATTAACATCAACTTAACCGTGAACTTCCATTTGACCGATAACTTGTCTTGCAAAATGTAAGCTATAACGGATATGTCACTGGAAAACTGATTGTATTTGAACCAAAAAATATAATTTTTACACTTTACATGCTAAAAATATTATGATTAGCATGTCAGTGGTAGATACATTTGAAATTATATTTGGCATACATACAGGATATCCCACGACGACTAAGACAAGCAATATATCGGAACTGGGCAGCGGCAGCGAATTATAATCTTGATAGATTAGAGCATATATAGTATCTTTTCTTGTTATTGTGTCACCCAATGAGGTATTTGTTTTTGATCACGTGGCGTTCGATTCAAATTTTTTAACGGGACACCCTGTATATTTATGTTTTTTGTATTCCTCCCGATAAGACAATTCCAACAAACTAGCACAGTTGGGGTCTAAAGTGATTAATTCAAGAGCTACAGGTACCTAAAGGATTGTACCACCACCATTGATTATAATATGTACCCCTACAGTTAAATTACTCTGGTAGTGTTTCATAATGCTAGTGGTACAGTCCTTTAAGTACCTGTAGCTCTTGAATTAATCACTTTAGACCCCAAGTGTGCTAGTTTGTTGGAATTCTTTTATCGGGAGGAACACAAAAAGTCACAAATATACAGAGTGTCCCATTAAAAATTTTGAATCGGACGTCCCGTGATAAAAAACAAATACCTCATTGGGTGACACAATAATAAAAAAATATACTATATTTGCTCTAATTTTCACCCCCAAGATTATAATTCGCTATTACTGCCCAGTTCCGAGGTATTCCTTGTCTTAATCGTCGTAGGACACCCTGTACATATATATATCTCTGAACTAGATATCGAGATATTTGCATAATCTTCGAATGCACCAAAAAAATATGAACACAAATTTACCTGTGAAAAGTGATTCCTGGCTCCTTCCTACTGCTGTGGCTTTTACAACCGTAAGCTGCACACCCTACCATTATGCACACCACAATATTTTACAGTTATTGGTTTTAAAAACGCTAAATATCACAAAAAATACTATCGTACCAAATTATTTGTTTTCCACCAAAATTTTGACAGCTAATCACTTTCTGTCGCAGCTAATTCATATAGCAATAGACTGGTGCACGGTATCCCCTCTCTTTCCTTATGTAAGGTTGTAAAGTTAACTTAGGGGACCCACGCGGCTGCGCGGTGAACAGCGTCTGCCTTCGATAGCGGGACAGCAGCAGCCTTATGCGCGATTAGCGCTTGGGTGGTTGACTGAATTGCACCAGGGAGACAACAGTTTGGACTGGCTGTCGGTGTCGCCCACACGAGCGCTGAGCGGAGCATCTTACGCGGCCGGCACTTTGGATGATCGACCGGAAGGACCGGTCGGGGGACCCCCGTCGGACCGTCCGGGATGATGGTATCATTCCAACGGTGCTGGCCGTGCACCGTCCCCCCTCTGGGAAGTTATAGCACAATAGGCCTTAAAGGCTTAATAAGTGCTGACGGCTCCCAGAGGAAAAAAAAAGGTTTACTTAAATAAAGAGAAAAATCGGTGTTTTTTAATTGAGGGTACTCACTGTTGCTCCTTGTTACAGCATTTGAGGCAATGCGATTGACAGTCGTCTGCCGCAGGAGTTGTCCATATCGCCTTCACCAGGTTTTCAAAAAACTTACTGGAACAACTGGAACATTCAAAATAAAACAAAGCTCGTAACATATACTCTGCACCTGATACTTTAAACTGGCTTGACGTCTATTTGATAGGTATCAGCTGACGAAGAAGTGTATCTCAAATTTAATTTTTTACTAGTAGTGTTGATTGGCAATCCCGCGATCAGGACCGTAATAGTAATATTCTTACTGGATATCTCATTGCCAAAAAGTAATGACTAATTTTGTAAACAAAAAATTGCTTCAATATCCAGAAATTTGCAGCATAAATGGTTGGTTAAAGGAAATAGATTATTTTATTGATTTGTATATTATTAGAGACTGTCGAAACACTCCTATATTTAGCAATAAGGATGATTCAATGAATAGCTTGCATCACTAGTGGGATATTTATTGGTTAAAACGTACCACGTACAATTGGAGAAGAGTATAAAGTAAGTATATGGAGTGCTTGTGTATGGTAAAGCTAAACATGATTTTATCTTCATTCTTCCCTTAAATCATCATTCAGGCCAGCCATACTGATATAGTGAAAGAAACGCCGGATTTTCCGAGAAAATGTAAAATAAACATAGACCTCGGAGCATAGACGAAAACGTCACCAAGTGTCAATTACTTGTCATCTTGCATTCAGTAGAGCTCTGTATTCCGTCAAAGCTTAAAATTGATACGCCAAGATTCAATCTGGGGTATTTTTAGTTATCACTAGCCGAACAGATGTTCGCTGATGACACGGCTGACAGTTTGAAGTATCGGTTAACAGGGTATAAATGAAGCTGGCCATTACCAACGAATTCGAATAGGTTAGAAGAAGTAAACAGGGTTTTTGTTTGTGCCCACAATCCTCACGCCAGCTGGCACACTGACCGCTGAATCGCTGATAAACCCATATACCCTTTGTACAGATAGCAGGTAAAGAATACTAAAAATAACAGCACTCATGTAGAGGCATAATATAAATAGCTACTTTGTTTTGGTTGGTTGTTTCGGGTTAATTGTTATAGTTTTGATTGAATTTTGGGTCTTAACAGTACATAAGTGTTAAATGACTATTTTAAACAATTCCATAAAATTTAAATCCCGCAGATTTCTGTAAAAATAATATCGTGTTTGTGAACACAGTTAATAAACACAACGGGATCTTGGGCACACTCACATGCCTGTTGGAGCATGGGCGTTGCTTTTTCTAACTTATTCGAATTCGTTGGCCATTACAAGCCATGAGCGAAATCACGTTCAGAACAAAAATAGTTCGGAAGGTGCTGCAGTCACTTGACATTAATAAGGCGAACGGGCCCGACATGATCCCCTCCATTGCTGTCAAGAAGCGCGCACCGGAGCTCGCTCCCACATTTACCCGCCTCTTTCGGATGTCTTACGATTCCGGCATTTTCCCAAAAGACTGGAAAACAGCTTACATCCAGCTGGTACCAAAAAAGGAATCCAAAACTGATCCGACCAACTACAGACCTATAGATCTGCTTTCTGTAATCAGTAAAGTGATGGAGAGATGCGTCAACCAAGAGCTCATTAAATACCTAGCGCTCCATCACTTAATCAACGACAGACAACATGGATTCCGACACCAAAGATCAACTGAAAATCTCCTGGCTTACATCACACATGTGTGGAGCAAACTCATTCAGTCATTTGGCGAGGCTCACGCCGTTGCTCTCGATATTTCAAAGGCATTCGATCAACCGTGGCATGCAGCTCTCCTAAACAAGCTCCCGTCTTATGGGCGCCCTGTTAAGCTTTGCGGTTGGCTCGCAGACTTCCTCTCAGGTCGGAAAATCTCTATCGTGGTAGACGGGTTTTCCTTTTCTTTTCATAGCATCAATGCCGGGGTTCCGCAGGGATCGGTATTGGCTCCTACACTGTTTCTGCTTCACATGATCTACTCTCCAGCACTACAAACCCAATCCACAGTTTTGCGGATGACATTACGCTGCATGCAGGCATTATGAGCAATAGACCAATCTCTGTGGTCGAGCTGGAACGCAGAAGACTGGCAGTGGCAGCTTCACATTCAAAGGATCTCGATACCATTACCGCTTGGGGGCTTAAGAATATGGTTAAATTTAATGCCTCCAAGACCCAGTATTGTACGCTATCAAACAAGAAGTGCCCAAGCCAACACCAGGTTCTAATGAACAACCAGGCTCTGCCAAGGAGTCACTAATTCAAGCTGTTAGGGGTCAACATTACAGAAAATCTGGTCTGGCACGAACACGTCACGTCAGTTGCAACAGCTGCTGGTAAAAAGCTTGGGTACCTATTTAGAGCCAGAAAGTATTTCTCACCATGTAACCTCCTCACGCTATATAAAGCCCAGATAAGACCTTGCCTGGAGAATTGCTCTCATGTCTGGGGAGCTGCTGCCCCCACTACCCTGTCTATACTAAATGCCGTCCAGAGAAGGGCAACTCGACTAATTGGCGATCCGTCCTTAACGCGCCACCTTCAGTCACTTTCTCACCGGCGTGTTGTTGGCGACCTCTCACTCCTCTACCGATAATTCCAACGGAATCTGCTCCTCTGAGCTATCCTCTATCGTTCCGCCGCCCACTGCTTCTATCAGATGTACTCGTGCGACCGCTGCATCTCATCCTAAGACGGTCGTTCTTCATACATCAAGAACTGAGCGGTACAACCGCACATTTACTTCCAGGGTATCCAAGGCTTGGAA
This sequence comes from Callosobruchus maculatus, assembly GCA_951848785.1. NCBI lineage: Eukaryota > Metazoa > Arthropoda > Insecta > Coleoptera > Chrysomelidae > Callosobruchus > Callosobruchus maculatus. Next base: position 10,916,843 of record CATOUR010000296.1, read on the forward strand.
TTGACTGCCAGAAGATGTATTTATCGGGCCTGCGGGTATTGGCTCATTCAAATCTCGCGTTAACAAACTTCCCTAACATAACCCATTCACAGCAGCCGCGGTACTCTGGTATTTAGGCTCTGCCTGCGCGGTCTGCTCAGTTATAAAAAAATACAGGGTGGGTCAATACTGCGCGGACGGAAGACTGTGGGCTTACTAAAAAAGATTTCAGAAACCTGTCACTTGATCATGATAGTGACCATTGAGGGCTGTAACGTGAAACTATTTTCACTTACATTTTCACGTTTATACAGGGTGATTCATATTCATATTTTTTTGAATGGAACTCCCTATATATTATTGCATATTTGGATTCCTTGGTGAATTCCAGTGTAACTTTATGCATCATACATGGAACTTTAAACGAACCCTTTAGGCGCAAATTACCATTTTTGGTATAAGCAGATATCAGAGAACATTGAATATCGCAGCGATTATCAAACTTAGAAGGCCGTGACTTTGTGGTACGATTAAGCATGAAATGCGTCATCTTAGGTCAGACGGCTAAATTTGAATTCTTGTTGTACTTGGAGAAATCAGTAGATTAATTAAGGAAACTTCAATAGCAGATAATTTTTTTTCTAATTGGTATGCCTATTTTTGTTTATAGAATCAAATGTAAGATTTGATTACCTTTCTAACGATATAGGATTCTCAACATCAATCCTTTCTGGTTTTCCAAAGAAAAATTTGAATAATACATTTTAATAGCTGTGGACTAACTTGATAATCCTGCAACTTCGAAACTAGCCACGTTGTTAATGAAGTTTTGAATCCTAATGGACTAATATCACGAGGTTAAGAACAATGATTCAATTGTTATAACCACTTAGTGCATACAAAAATAAACGTACTGCTGCATTTCGTTTCTTTCTATATCATTTTGTTTTTTAGTAATTCCATTCTAAAGTTTAAAGAAAGGAATTCAAATTCAGCCAATCAGTGCCAACCGTGCGAACCATCAGCAGTGCATTGTTGCCAAGAACAGCTCCGACTCGCAGACGGGAACAGAAGGCAAGACAGATGAGCCAGCCCGCGTACCAGCTCCGGTATTTCGCGCGCCATCAGCACACATATCTGTCTTTTGATTGGCTGTTCGCCTTTAGGGCAGTGACGTCACTGCCCTAGGAGAATTCAAATATTTTCCTTATTTTCACGGCTTTTCTGTGCCCAAAAAAATCGTAGAAAAGAATGAGATGCTTTTATCACGTACTTTATCATATGCAACCAAAAAAATTCATGATACTAGTCCATTACTAGGCTTTCGGGGATTGTATGAATTTATGACTTATACAGGGTGGGCCAATAGTGCGTGGGCGGAGGATTGTGGGCTTACTAAAAACTATTTCAAAAATCTGTCACTTGATCATGGTAGGGACCCTTGAGGGCTATAACCTAAAAATATTTTCACTTTAATTTTGACGTTTATACAGGGTGATTCATATCAAACTTACATTTTTTTAAATGGAACCCCCTATATATTATTACATATTTGGATTCCTCGGTCAATTTTAGTGTGACTTTATGTATCACACATAGAACTTTAAACGAACCGTTTAGGCGCAAATCACCATTTTTGGTATAAGTAGGTATCAGAAAAAAATTGAATATCGCAGCGATTATAAAACTTAGAAGGCCGTGACTTTGCGGTACAACCAAGCATGAAATGCGCCACCTTAGGCCAGACGGCTAAAATTGAATTCTTTTTGTACTTGGAGAAATCAGTAGATTAATTAAGGAAACTTCAATCACAGATAACTTGATTTTTTCAAATGGCAATGCCTATTTTGGTTTAAAAAATCGAATGTAATATTTCATTACCTTTCTAACGATATGGCATACCCGATACCAATCTTTTTTAGTTTTCATTTTATTTCAAATTTTCAGTCAAATCGGTGTTTCTCAATTTTCCTGCATGCAAGCAACCTAGCAGGCCACGAAAAATAAACAAAAGTTCGTTAATATGGAAGAAACCAACTAACTTAGTAGAAAGATGCAAAACTAACTAGAGCAACGAGGCAAGATTATGAAAATTTCTTACAACATATTAGCTTTAACCAGAAACAATAGCGGTAACAAGAACGCTCATTTTTCACAGCCTACTAGATATTAGTCAATTTCCAACGTCAGTAAAAAAATATTTAATCAAAGACAAACTACCAGTGATTGTTGCTGGCAGTATAATATCTATGTCTTCAGAATAAATTTCCACATTTAATGCTATAAATAAGTAGCCATTTCCGTAAGTCAAAAGTAATGATACCTCTGACTGGAACCCTTCAAATTCTTCAGTAGGTACTTCTATTTATTAGCAAAATTGCGGAAAATGAAACTTGAATTGTAGTCTGTTTGAATTGTAAAACATAATTTAGTTTGCAGAAAACTACATGAAATAAACACAATTACAACATAGCGTAATTAAAAAATTCTAGCAATTATTTCAATAGATGTTCAGAATGCTCCAGTTGGAGACATCTTCACTTTTGACTTAACTAAACGGAAATGACTAATTTTTTTATCCCATTAAATGTGAAATTTCATTCTAAACATGTTAGACTGTAAGCAAAAATCGCTGGTAGTTTTCCTTTTGTTTCAAAATTTTTAATCGTTTTGGAAAGTTGTCAAGCTCTAGTAGACCTCGATAGCTAGTAGGCTGTGAAAAACAAATACTTCTGTCATAGCCCAGCTACTCATTTACATTAGATATCTTGGGGCTGTTGTATCCGGTTAGAGCTAATATGTTACAAGGAATTTTCATAATCTTGCCTCGTTGCTCCAGTTAGTTTGCATCTTTCTACTAAGTTAGTTGGTTTCTTCCATATTAACGAGCTTCTGTTTATGTTTCATGGCCTGCTAGGTTGCTTGCACGCAGGAAAATTGAAAAACACCGATTTGGCTGAAAATTTGAAATAAAATGAAAACCAAAAAAGATTGATATCGAGAATGCTATATCGTTAGAAAGGTAATCAAATTTTACATTCGATTTTTTAAACCAAAATAGGCATTGCTATTTGAAAAAATCAAGTTATCTGTGATTGAAGTTTCCTTAATTAATCTACTGATTTCTTCAAGTACAAAAAGAATTCAATTTTAGCCGTCCAGCCTAAGGTGACGCATTTCATGCTTAGTTGTATCGCAAAGTCACGGCCTTCTAAGTTTCATAATCGCTGCGATATTCAATTTTTTTCTGATACCTACTTATACCAAAAATGGTGATTTGCGCCTAAACGGTTCGTTCAGGGTTCTATGTGTGATACATAAAGTCACACTAAAATTGACCAAGGAATCCAAATATGCAATAATATATAGGGGGTTCCATTTAAAAAAATGTAAGTTTGATATGAATCACCCTGTATAAACGTCAAAATTTGAGTGAAAATATTTTTACGTCTTAGCCCGCAAGGGTCCCTACCATGATCAAGTGACAGATTTTTGAAATATTTTTTATTAAGCCCACAATCCTCCGTCCACGCACTATTGGCCCACCCTGTATAGTGGCTATGAAGTCATTATAACGAAACAAAAGAATAATACAATTACTCAAACCTATAATTTTAAGAGGTAACCAATTATGTTCATTTTTTGGACTGCGTATTTGACTAACAGCCATAACATAGTCTTATTGTAAGATACCGATTTTCTCGAAAACTAGATATTTCAACCAGTTATACGTGCCTAGATGATGTATGGGTAAATATGTCATGTTTTTCTTCTACCCCGTTAAACTACACAAAAAATATCCGTAGGAAGCAAAATCCGCCCTTTTCTTTTTTACTTCCTACGCCGATAGGTAAAAGCACCTAAAACACACATACAAATGATGTCTACATTTTTTTTATGGTCGGCCTCTCGCAAAGGCTGAAAGCCTATGGCGCTGTAGACGCGCTGCGAGAGGATAAGTATCGGTTCACGTTAGATTTGAAACGCTGCAGGTTGTAGCCGTCGGGAAACAAATTCCCTGGCAGCTGATTCCACAGCGTCGAAGTTCTCCAAAAGAAGGAATGCTGGAGGAGACTAGTTCGGGGAGTAAGGACCTTGACCTGGTAAGGATGAGCTCGCAGAGCTTCTCTAGTGTTCCTAGTTCGGACGGCCTGTGGTGTTATTATCTGAGAGAGTTCACTCGAACATCTTCTGTGATAGAATCTGTAAAACAGGGATAAGTCAGCCACCCTCCTTCGATGTTCCCGGCTGTGGAGGTCCTTTGTGAGGTTAGGCGTATCGATTAGTCTAATCGCTCTTTTCTGGATAGTATCCAGAAGCTTTAGAGAGTGCTTCGGAGCGCATCCCCACACATGGGAGCAATACTACAGCTCTGGTCGGATCTGTGCCTTGTAGAGCAGCAACAGTTGCTCTGGTGTATACAACTTCCTACAGCGGAACAAAACTCCAAGCTTCTGGGATGCCGTTTTAGCAATACTGACGACGTGGTCGTGCCAGGAGATGTTATTGCTGATGTTGATTCCCAAAAGCTCGACGGAAGGTGATTCGACTATGGGGTGACCCTCCATTTCCGCGGTTGGTAAGCCATCGTGAGACTTCTTTGTAAGTGTTGTTGCCTGAGCTTTTTGTACGTTGAACTGTACTTTATTTGCCAATCCCCACTCGACAATTGTTTTAATATCTGCGTTGATCTGTGAGGCATGCTGCTGTCGCCGACGTACCGTCTCCTGGGATGATAGTGGCTTGCCTGGTCCCATGCACGACACTAATGTACTGTCATCTGCGAAGCTGTAGATTGGATTGGATGTTATTTCCAGCAGCTCGTTGATGTACAGCAGAAACAGTGTAGGGGATAGTACAGATCCCTGAGGAACACCGGCGTTTATTGAAAATACGTCTGATGAGCAGCCCTCGACTACAACAAACAGAGATCGGTCGTTCAAGAAGCTATTCAGCCACTGGAGCAGGTCAGGTGGCAGTCCATAAGCGGCAAGCTTCACCAGAAGTCCGTCATGCCATACTCTGTCAAAAGCTTTCGATATATCAAGTGCAACAACACGGGATTCGCCATGATTGTCTATTGCTCTGTTCCACAACTGAGTGACGTAGGCCGGTTGAAATTTGACCTCTGCCATTCTCGAGTTCACGCTTATGGTGGTGGTCGGAGTACTTCCTTGAAAGTCTACAGTAGAATTGGCTGCGAAGAGCTTCCCCAAGATGTCTGCTTTTTCTTTAGGAGCAGAAGCGATGGATTTGTCCTCTCTAGTCAAGGGTGGTATTGACGAATAGGAAAAGTTCTGACTAACAGCCTTAGCTACAGACCAGAATGTTCTGGACGAGCTAGGACATGAGAGGAGCTTGTTCTTAATTTTTTGGTTGTGTTCCTCTTTGCTGCTGTCAAGCACGCGTTTACAGTGATTTCTGGCGTTGATAAAACTGCGGTGGCTCTCAGCATTTGGATTTTTCCTCCATTCTCTGTAATGTTGGTTTTTAGAGGTAACATAATGAAAATCCACGTTGCTCATTTCCGTCGGTCTGTCTGTCAGTCTTTCTGTCTGCTGGTGTTCTTCTAGCCTCGTAATCTCAGCAACCACTGCGTAGATTATGATGAAATTTGAGCAGGAATGTGCTGTGGGTTCATATTAGATAATGTCCCTATAATTTGAAAATCGGTGCATGGGCGGGTGCAGTAATTAGCAAAAGAATTTCAAATATTCCCCAAACTTCGATTTCAGGCGTTTTAGGGGTTCCTGAACATTTTCTACTTCTTTTTGGGTTAGGCTGTGTGGTGATCTGGAACGCGCTCCTGGCTGCCAGACGTTAGAACGCACCTTTAGCGGTCACGTGATAGAAGTTTGACATTGATGTCATCGACGGATGATTTATAAAAAAATGTAAGATCTGAGTATGAGTGTAATTAGTCGATGAAGTTCAGTTAAGTAATTTACTTGATTATTCCTAGATCCTATATTGTACAGATATTTTGATATTTGTCAGATCATGAGTGACTTTTCACAGAGTAAATAGTTCCGCATTCATTTTCAATCTGTGACTCAAAGCTACAGTTCTGTGATGCTTTTGGATTTGTCACTTGAATAAAGTAGTGGGTCGTGGCAATCGTTGCCATGGTTTTACTCATGATTACGAGAGGAGATTGTTTTTGAAAAAACGTAACAAGCGGGAGACCAAAATTTCAACAAAAGAATTTTGAATCTTTTCCACGAATATCTGCAGGTATGTTGTCCTTTGAGTTTGTATGATTAACCAATGTCGTCTGGCTATAATATTTAAAGTGTTTGACAAAGCATACTATAACATCCTGCTTTTAAGACGATACTATATGGCGTTGGGTCTCTGATTTCCGTCTGCTCTAGGTATTAGGTTCTGGAGCTTGCAGCTTGATGGTGTTTAGGTGTATTTATTTAAATCCTTACTGATTTCTCTTTATTTATATATGATATTTATTTACGGAAGGTTGATAGCCTGGCAACAACCCAGGTTGGACTTATTCCAATTATCTCCTTTATTTACTCCTTATATGGTTGGTTATATTTATTTATTTATACATTCAATTTTACATTTTTTCACAGCCTATCCATATTTCCCTCCCTGACGTTGAACAGAGACTTAGCCCACCATGTATTATTATTATTATTTATCATTTAGACAGTGAATGTTTATAACCATTTCTTTATTATACAATATCAATAACAAGAGCCAGTTTACCACTATTATTAAGACATTTTTTAATCGTATATTTCAACATATCAATATAAATACTACACCAGTAAAATATATGAAATACAAAGCACTCATGATTTGATAAATATAAGAATCAAGTAATAAAACCATACCATAAACACTCAGCACTCATGATTAATAAGTACAAAACAAATGTCAAGAAACAAATAATAAAAAAACATATCATAACATTTCTGTGTTTTGATTTCATTCTCTCTGAGTTGGTACACATGCATGCTAAAACAATCTTGTTACCACGGGCACACATACAACATTGGGTTCTAAATTCCACCACTAGACGTCTGGATCACTTTGGCTATTTCTAAATTTGGTATCAATTTTGACAATGACCAGTTGCTCACTACAGCTGAAATTGGGGTGGTTCGGGGGTGGGAGGTTGTAAAACTGAAAAATTTGTTGTATTCATAGTAGGCTGTCCATTGCGCCAAAAAAGAAAGACCTAGCGACGTGATACACTTTTTTAGGTCCATTCGAACATTGCCTTGCCTACTACAGAAACCAACTTGTTTGCATATATTGGCACATTGTTAAGAGGATGCTACGTCAACTTTGTTGGCATATTTTGAAAGAGGATTGATTTAATTACCACTCCACTTACTCACTCGTACTTGGACATGCACTTTGCACCTCTTGCTGTTTCCTTTTCGGTTTATTTTTGCCATTGTAGATATCGTCTTCACTGTCACAATCGATCGCTCTGCAGGAAGGAAGATTTATTTTAAAATAATTCTTAAGGATCTGTTTGTAGGCATTGCTGTATGAAAATTATCTATCTTCGTGTCCAGTTTTGTGTGTAAAGATAATTTAATATGCACTAACACAAAAGCAAGCGAGCATTTTTTCAGTAATTCATTGCAAATAATTAAAGAATAAAAAATCCAACCAATCCAATCCAACAAGGTAATACCCTCAATTCCTCCCGTATGATACGCCTCTGATTAAAATTATGAAATTCTGAATTCAGAATCTGATTCAGCATCAAAAGTTTACCCATCGTACCTAATTTCGTAATTTTGTTATGAATGGTTTCGAGAATATCCAGGGAAAACCGTCTTCAGTGTGCCCCATGCAAAGGAGCGTAGCTTCCTTAGGAAGCATTTCCGGACCCATGTTCATGTGACATTTTCTTTCTATTTTCCGGAGTACTATTCGTGGAAGTTTGTTATATATACTGAATTAACACCCTGTATATAATCAAAGCAAAACAAAACAGAATATTCAGCAAAGAGAAACGTAACTAACCACATCTAAACTCAAAATGATTTTTTTCTAGCTTTACACATGGCAAATTCGTGAATTAAACCTTTTATTTCTAATTTATTCGCAGCTTCAGCTTCGATCGAAATGACAGATAAATATTTCAGTCGTTGCTGACCTGTTTGACGCCTTAAATAGTTCTTCATTTTTGTTTTAATTTGCCGAACGATCTTTTGGCTGACGCTGTTGTGATTGGCATGCCAAGAATAATAATAGCACAATGTAAACTAAAGTCACTTCCTAAATAATTATATTTACTCAATAATAAATCGGCAAAGCTTTTTACATCCATTCTTGGATTTAACTCTGTTTTGAACAATTATCAACTGCAAAGAATAGCTTGGCGAAATGAATTGAGAATATTTTTGCTGAACGTGGTCACAGCTTTTGGGAATTTCATTCTGTTGAAGTGAGAAGATATTTAGGTTGTAAAAACAAAAAGATAATAATCTATTGAATCATGTGAATCTAGTTGTTAATTGCGAATGTATGATGTTAATGGCTGATAAAAAAACATTAATTCTGAAAAATTATTCCCTGTTCTTGATTATTCACAGTATCAGCAGATTTTGAAGTTGATGGTTGTAAGTCCGGCTCAGATTGCGACCTTGTGGAATAAACATGTCTAGTTTCTATTTTTTCTCTCTCTTTTTACTTTTCTTTTAGTTGACCGCTTCGATATTTTTACGATCACTCATTATTAAATCTTTGGTTAGACCGGCCTAGTAAATCAACGTAATATCCGAGAGTTTACAACAGCCGAACTGCTTGGAGATGTTTTCAACTTAGGTATACAGGGTGTCCCGTAAATAGCATGTCAAACGAAAGTGGGAGATAGCTGAAGTGGTCCCCTATCAGAGAAAAAAATTACCCCAGTAAAAGTATTACCGTTTTCGAAATATTGAGATAGTTTTATTTTTTCGAAAAATCGTCAATTTTCATCTATTTTTTATCGCTGTGTGAACAAATATACAGATTTTAGACTAATTTTTTTTGCTAAATACTCTCCAATAGTTGGTCTATCATAATCCAACAACAATTTCATAAATACGATTTGATAAACATGAGAAAATGTTCTCTTTCTTCGTTTTTTCTGTTCACAAAATATTTTTACACAACTTTTATCCTTAAATTGTGAAAAAAATGTATAGGACTGCGGCTGCACATTATCATAATAAATTGCCTGTTTAATAGGGATTTCAAAATGGTGACACTATTGCTACTTTTTTTTTTCAAATAAGAAAGATTTTACCATTTTTCCCTATAAGGTGGCGATTCACATGAAAATCCAACATTCTAAGTTAAATGAAATAAATAAATACCAGGTTTTATTAACTTGAACTACTATTCCACATGATTTTTAAGTGCTACGAACTGTATCAGTACGAGGGGATGCCAATACATGCTTTTACATTTCCAGGAATATTTCGGACCTCAAAGGTCTCTATTTATTCCGCAAGTAAAGGTATTTGATAAATGTTTGCCGTCTCGCTCTTACGAAACTATGCGCAAGAGTTATTTTTACGATGTCACTTGTCACTTGTAAGCCAGTACGGGCAGTACGATTCTTATCCGTCTCCCGTGCGCAATCTTTGTCACCATTTTGAAATGCGTATTGAACAGGCAATTTATTATAATAATGTGCAGCCGCAGTCCTATACATTTTTTTCCACAACTTAAGGATAAAGGTTGTGTAAACATATTTTGTGAAAAGAAAAAACGAAGAAAGAGAATGTTTTCTCATGTTTATCAAATTGTATTTATGAAATTGTTATTTGATTATGATAGACCAACTATTGTAGAATATTTAACAAAAAAAATATAGTCAAAAATCTGTACATTTGTACACACAGCGATAATAAATAGATGAAAAGTGGCGATTTTTCGAAAAAACAAAACTCTCTCAATATTTCGAAAACGGTGATACTTTTGCTAAGGTAATTTTTTTTATCTGATAGGGGACCCCTTCAGCTATCTTCCACTTTGTTTGACGTGCTATTTACGAGACACTCTGTATAACATAAAACTGCGTACATTTGTCTTATGGTAGTTACGCCACCGCTTGAATGTGGCTGAAGGCGTGTTCTCACTAGTCAGCTTTAGTTGACCGACTGTAGTTGATCAAGAAAAGTGGAATAAGACTTGAATGAGTTTAGAGCTCACACATTTCAACAGAAACCTTCCGATTGTTTCAGTTGATTGGAAAACCACTACATCTTCTTTTTTATACATTATTCTGGTAACCTTAATTTTATTCTTCACATTTGTAATAGTAAGGTCAGCGATATCTATTTCCTTGACAGTAGAGCTTAGAGAATTATCTCGAGCATCTTTTCTTAATTATCCGTTCGGTGATTCCAAAGGCAATCATGCTTATAATATAGTTCCAAAAACTTCCTCATGACACTTTCCGACCATTTGACGCCTAATTATTCTATTAAACTATTTGACTTTTAAATCTTATATAGGAAAATGCACATGAGTACATGTGCCGCGGAAGCGTTCTACACTGTTTACAAACGTTGAACACCAGTTCACACGTTTCAAGACAAGTTTCAACTTGAAAGCGATCGGTGATGATTCGCCAGTTGATCAGCAAAAGATTGACTGGTTCAAACTTTTGCTGATCAACAAAAAAGTTGCTCAATTCTATTGAAAGGAAGGTTCTTCTCATCACAACAGTTTTGATTCAACTTTTTTTGATCAACTACAGTCGGTCAACCAAAGTTGACTTGCGAGCGCCTTTAACGCTGCTCCTACAATCCGGAATAGTTTTTCCGGAAGATGCTGGGAACTGAAAAGGAACCGACGATGGGCGTGATAAATAAACAGGTGCGCGCTACATTAGAAACAAATGGAAACAGTCATGTTAGCGCGTCGCCCGAAATTTGTAAAATTGAAGAGGAAGGCGATTTGCAGATGTTTTTTGTCCCAATTCCTGACGCTTCATTTTCCAATATTTTTACATGAAATTTTTATATGATGTTTAGAAGGAAATTGCCCACAGTAATGTCTAAGCACTTGTTCATTTTTGTTTCTGGGCTTTTCTTAAAAAAATTACAAAGTTGACGAAGAAAATAGGCAACTTCAAGCGATCATATTTAATGTTCAATCAATTTTTTTCAAAAAATGCTTCGATAGCCCCCTGTGTCCTTTTAAACTTCATGCAAAAATACTGAAAACAAGAGCGTCAGGAATTGGGATTAAATCACTTGAAAATGACCGTTTATGCTCTCCGTAGGAGCCGCCTTAAACAAAAAACCGATAACTCACGTTTTGTTCAAGTCATCGAAGGAGTCCGTAGTAGTCATCGCACAGGTCACCTTCTTCGGAGTTTGGATGAAGATATTGGCGGTCAAGTTGCCGCACTGCTTATCTGCACCTCCGATGGTCTGCGAAAGTGCAGGTGCAGGTGCAGGTACAGGTGCAAATGCACGTGCAGATCGGAAGGATGGCTGACCTCCCCCGTATTCGGGAGGCGTCCCTCCCCCGCATTGGGGAGGCGTTTCACCGTGCTGGGTCGAAGAATGTGCGTAATTGCCCGCCGCCATGATTCCCGGGGCCGATTTTGAGCTCTGCAGGTTGTTCAGGAACATGGAGTAGCCGGTAGTATCGCAACACTTTTTTACCTACCAGAAAATCAATAAAGTTAAGATAAAACCTATGCTACATGGTTTTTCTCTGGTCCTCTAATGTAACACCGCATGTTCAGTGCTAACGCTGGCGCTGTAGTGTAATGTATACCGGGTGGCCTGAAAGTATTGTCTGCGTTTTTTTTGGCAAACTGTAACAGGACTTTTTCAATGTGCGGCACTTATATAATGTACACGGAGGCAGACAACATTTTTAAAATATCACTTCCAGATTAAACGGAAATTACATCAACTTTTCTATTTCAAGTAGAACACCCAGTATATTTGTATTATACTTTATTAGAGCTCCAGAGAAGATCGTTCCAAAAATGTAGCACAACCGTATCGCAACCAACATTCGACGAAATATCAATATGGCTGATGTATGATATACAGGGTGAGCTTTTAGTACCGGCTCGGTCGATAACTCCACTACTGTAGAAGATAGCGAAAAAAGTTGTACATAAAAGTTGTAGCCACGGATGTGCTCCTTGCTCAGAAAATATTTTAATTTATACAGGGTGATCCATAACTACGTGGTGATGCAAACATGCATTTTTTTAAATGAGACACCCTATATATTATTCCATATTCAAATTCTGATAATGATTTCCATTCCTTCAATATAGGGTACTATTACATTATACAGGGTATTTCAAAAGTTATGGCCATTTTTATATCCAAATCGTTGTCAATTGAACGTACTGTATATCAAAAAATGATGAATCAAAAAGCATTTTTTTCACACGGATGGATAAAAAAAATCATCTAGTTTTAAGATCGGCTATAAAAAAATCCCGCGACGCATATTGGTATACAGGGTGATGTAGAATGCAAAATCTCGATTTTCTCTCTTTTTTTAAATCTAACCCCCAATATTTCATTATACCAAAGAATTGCTTTTAATATGCTCTTTCATCTTTATATAGCACTTATTGTACCTACGTCCATCAGTTTCCGAGATATTTCGATTTTTCGGTAAATTTAAAATATAGCATCTATTTTTGTACTGAAATTTATTTATTTTGAGGAAGTTCTATCGAATTTGTTTTTTCATTTAACGAACAACTTAATTATAAGGTCATGATAGCATTTGATGAACTCAAAACCCTGAATCATCGAGATAATAAAGTCAAGTATGCCGAGAAAACAATTTTGTAGGCGTGGCGCATAATTATCAAGCAGATTTATCAGGTATGCTTTGAAAAATTGGCGGTTTTCATAGCCTGCTCAATAATTCCGTACTGTGTGAAAAACGAGCTTTAAAAATAATTTCGCCATTGAGGGTATTTAGGAGAATCATTGAGAAATTGCCTAGTTGCCTCTAGAATATATCAACTATGAACAACAATATCCAGAACGGAGGCACTCTAAAACTAATGCGTTTGAAAGATTGAAGAATCGTTTTATTTGGACCGTGTCGTTTAACATTTCATAGCCTACCTGATAGATCTGCTTGATAATTATGCATGACGTCTATAAAATTGTTTCCTCAGCACACTTTACCTACATTATCTCGTTAATCCAGTGTTTTAACTTGGTCAAGTACTATTATGGCCTTATATTTTAGTTTTTTGTTAAGCAAAAATAAAATTTGATAGTATTTTCTCAAAATAAATAAATTTTAGTAAACAAATGGGAGGTATATTTAAAATTTGTAGAAAAATCGAAATATCTCAGAAACTAATGAATTCGGCCATAACAAGTGCTATACAAAGATGAAAGAGCATATTAAAGGCAATTCTTTGGTATAATAAAATATTGGGGGTTAGATTTAAAAAAAGAGAGAAAATCGATATTTTGCATTCTACATTACCCTGTATACCAGTATGCGTTGCGGGCTCTTTTTATAGCCGATCTTAAAACTAGATGATATTTTTTATCCATCCGTGTAAAAAAATGCTTTTTGATTCATCATTTTTTGATATACAGTACGTTCAATTGACAGCGATTTGGATATAAAAATGGCCATAACTTTTGAAATACCCTATATAATGTAACAGTATCCTATATTGGAGGAACGGAAATCATTATTAGAATTTGAATATGGAATAATATATAGGGTGTCTCATTTAAAAAAATGCATGTTTGCATCACCACGTAGTTATGGATCACCCTGTATAAATGAAAATATTTTCTGAGCAAGCAGCATATCCGTATCTACAACTTTTATATACAACTTTTTTCAATATCTTCTACAGTAGCGGAGTTATCGACCGAGCCGGTACTAAAAACTCACCCTGTATATGGAGGGGACGGGTTCACAATTATTTTTAGTTGTTTTTGATCGTGGCATAGCTCTAGTTTCACCATCAAAAGTTAGGGGAGTATTGAGTCCGCAAACATTTTCTGATTTTAACATAACAAGGTTTTTCCAACATGACAGGGTGAGTTTTTAGTACCGGCTCGGTCGATAATTCCACTACTGTAGAAGATAGCGAAAAAAATTATATATAAAAATTGTAACCACGGACATGCTCCTTGCTCTTAATTTATACAGGGTGATCCATAGCTACGTGGTGATGCAAACATGCATTTTTTTAAATGAGACACCCTATATGTTATTGAATACTCAAATTCCACTGTACAAATATTATTATGCAGTAGTGCAGTAGTGCGGTAGAAACAATTATTGGTTATTGATGTACTCTTTATATATCAGATAGCAAAGGCTGACTTTTGAGAAAAAATTTATTGCGTAACACTGACCTGAATTCCTGCTTTCGCTTGGGCGATGACGACTGGTTTATGCCTTAATGCCCGTGGTATTTCTATGACCAGGGCCTCGTCCGGTGTGACCTGGTCCGGGGGAATGATCACAGTTTGGTTGCGATGTTTGGACATTATCAATTTTGTGATGGTTATGTTTGGCCGAAATTCGTGTCGTTCATGCCATTATGAAAGGTTGGCGACTTCATGTTTGGCATGTCTGATACGACTGACATTGAACATTCAAGATGGCTCTCTCTCTCTCTCTCTCTCCTTGCTCTCTGATCGTATTCTAAACGGTGATTCTAACCCACAGTCGGTGTTCTAACCACACCATAGTAAACAACAAGCACAATATCTCAGGTTGGCGGAAATTACACGCGCATCCCCACTTTTGGATGATTTTTTGTAGGAATGCTACACGATACTTCCATACTTGTACTTCTGCAATAATATCAAATATTCTTATATTAGATACTTTTTGACCGATTCCAAGCTGGTATCGATACCTTTGTAGGGGTATCGGTATCGAAAATAATTACATAATTATTGAGGGGTGTAATTAATTGCACAAAATTCTCTGAACGAACCAAGCGCGCCTATTTGGTTGAAAAATATCGAGTTGGTACCGGTATCGATATCTTCATTTTCGCATGTCTACCAAAACTTCACAGCCGTAAAATCATCCCGGCTAGAGTTCGTTTTAGCGAAACCCGAAACGGCCGTTGAGATTGGTGTCAATCGACGCGGATTGACGCCCTGAGTCGAACGACATCACTCCTAGACTGAGGAAACGCCCCGTTAAAATTCTATAACACTTTAAAGTTTCAGTACCTAACCTCACTTCTGCAAAACAGTCAACTTATCGAGGTCAAATTCGGTTTAATCGGTCGTCAAGTAAATGTTAATCGATTCTGCTTGATGTCCTGAGTCGAATTAGGCCTCTCCAAGGCTGAGGAAACGCTCCGATGAAAATCTGTGCACCTTTAAAATTTCAAACCTAACCTCAAAATTACTTCGATATTTCGATGATTTTTCATGAAATATGTGGTCAAACTATATATCATGTGAAAGCACTAGATGAGTACAACACAACGCCACCAGTCGCAACATCCTAAAATGGAAAATAAAAAAGTTATGATACTTTAAATGTTTAATGTGAAAGCTATTGAGGAAATATGAATAACCGAAAACCAGGTTAGTTTATGTTGAATTAGGTTTGTGGAAACGTATAACGGGGGGCCTGGGGGCGCTGCCCCCCCCAGACGTCACTGTCTTTGCATATTTTGAATAGTCTAAGCAACACAAGTTTCCCAAGTTCAGTCTCACCTGTTCGGTTTTTTCCATAGCATGCGGGGGTAGGACCCAGAGGAACTTATTTTGATTAATTTCCAATTGAGAATCAAAATAAACGGTTGTGCAGTCTAGATTTGGTACAATTTAAGTCAAAATATCAGGTTGAGTCGCTAGACACACCTTTTTACCTCAACCGATTTGCTTACTTTATATTAGGTAAGCTATTGGAATTTGTGAACTTCAAAGTACCGTAGACTTTCACCAAAACGTTTTCTTGCGGTGTTTATGGTCTAGTTCGTCTCAGGACTTCAATCCGAGTCGATTAGAACCCATTTCAGCTTCAATAATTGAACCAGTTTGGTTAAGTTAGGTTAGGTTTGGAATCTTTAAAGCGCTGTAGTTTTTCGCCGGAGCGTTTCCTCAGTCTGGGAGTGGTCTCGTTCGACTCAGGGCGTCAATTCGCGTCGATTGACACCAATCTCAACGCCCGTTTCGGGTTTCGCTAAAACGAACCCTTACCATCATCCCAAGGTGAAATTCTGTGGGAACCATTTCTATATAGGAAATCCTCTTTTTTTTATAACTGAGCAGACCGCGCAAGCAGGGCCTAAATACCAAAGTACCGCGGCTGCTGTGAAAGGGTTATGTTAGGGGAAGTTTGTTAACGCGAGATTTGAATGGGCCAATACCCGCAGGCCCACACACATCATCTGGCAGTCCATTCCAAGCCTTGGACACCCTGGGAATAAATATGCGGTTGTACCGCTCAGTTCTTGATGTATGAAGAACGACCATCTTAGGATGAGATGCAGTGGTCGCGCGGGTACATCTGATAGGAGCAGTGAGCGGCGGAACGATAGAGGACAGCTCAGAGGAGCAGATTCCGTTGGAATATCGGTAGAAGAGTAAGAGGTCACCAACAACACGTCGGTGAGGAAGTAACTGAAGGTGGCGCGTTAAAGCCAGATCGCCAATTAGTCGAATAGCCCTTCTCTGGACGGCATCTAGTATAGACAGGGTAGTGGGTGCAGCAGCTCCCCAGACACGAGAGCAATACTCCAGGCAAGGTCCTATCTGGGCTTTATATAGCGTGGGGAGGTTACATGGTGAGAAATACTTTCTGGCTCTAAATAGGTACCCAAGCTTTTTACCAGCAGCTGTTGCAATTGACGCGACGTGTTCGTGCCAGATCAGATGTTCTGCAATGTTGACTCCTAACAGTTTGAATGAGTGACTCCTTGGCAGAGCCCGGTTGTTCATTAGAACCTGGTGTTGGCTTGGGCACTTCTTGTTTGATAGCGTACAATACTGGGTCTTGGAGGCATTAAATTTAACCATATTCTTAAGCCCCCAAGCGGTAATGGTATCGAGATCCTTTGAAAGTGAAGCTGCCACTGCCAGTTTTCTGCGTTCCAGCTCAACCACAGAGATCGGTCTATTGCTCATGATGCCTGCATGCAGCGTAGTGTCATCCGCAAAACTGTGGATTAAGTTTGTAGTGCTAGAGAGTAGATCATTAATATGAAGGAGAAAGAATGTCGGAGCCAATACCGATCCCTGCGGAACCCCGGCATTGATGCTATTGAAAGAAGAGAAAAAGCCGTCTACCACGACAGAGATTTTCCGACCTGAGAGGAAGTGTGCGAGCCAACCGCAAAGCTTAACTGGTAGCCCGTAAGACGGGAGCTTGTTTAGGAGAGCTGCATGCCACAGTTGATCGAATGCCTTTGAAATATCGAGAGCAACGATGTGAGCCTCGCCAAATGACTGGATGAGTTTGCTCCACACATGTGTGATGTAAGCCAGGAGATCTCCAGTTGATCTTTGGTGTCGGAATCCATATTGTCTGTCATTGATTAAGTGATGGAGCTCTAGGTATTTAATGAGCTCTTGGTTGACGCATCTCTCCATCACTTTACTGATTACAGAAAGCAGAGCTATAGGTCTGTAGTTGGTCGGATTAGTTTTGGATCCCTTTTTTGGCACCGGCTGGATGCAAGCTGTTTTTTTCACAGATATTCTGCTGGTTGTTTACTATGCTGTGATTCTAACTCAGAAGATTGTAGCTCTGCCATGAAATATGGACATTTTAAACAATCCGACTATACGGTGAGCACCATGCCTTGGGTTTTAGAAAAGATTTGTTGTCATCTTCGACAAGATGACTCACGGCGAATTCCTATTGCGACTTATTGCCCTATCACTGCACCAATAGGAACTGAGTGTCAAAATTATGTTCGTCCATTTGAGTGCAAAACTAGTTTAGTTTTTTGTTTTCAACATGCGCTTAATTGCATTATTTTCTTTGACAAATAAAATAGGTTATAGCTAAGATTTCATATATGTCAAAAATGCTGAATCCTTTTTGGTGAAATTTCCACACTAAATCCTAAATATGAAACAAAAAGCATAAGAACACTCTCATGTTTTTCCGCGATTTTTTTGGGCACGGGAAAGTCGAGAAAATGAGGAAAATATTTTAATTTTTCTAGTTGCGCGACGTCACGGGTTTATAGGGGAACAGCCAATCGGAAGACGGGTATGTGTGCCATGTTGCCGTTCTAACTTAAGTCCCAATATTCAATGCATACCTACCTTTATGTGATCCTCTACACATGCTAAAAAATAGATAAGTATATACGGCCAGTGAAGCCAACGAATTCGCATAGGTTCGAAGGAGTAAACAAGAACTATGTTTGCATAGTCCTAAAAGAAACTATTCAGCGGCAGCTTCATGCTCGTGGAAGGTCGAACAGTGGCCGCGATATGGTCCAGGATGTGGCGTCAAATTTCATCGGACCATTAAACTGAGGCTGGATTTTTTAATGTAGACTTTCTTAATGTTGATGAGAAAAAATATCTATTTTAGCTGGTCCGAATCCGCGACCTGAGATTTTAAGAGCCTGCGTAAGTGGCAAAAAGGGGACCCACGTGGCTGCGCGATTAATACCGTCTGCCTTCGATGGTGGGGCAGCAGCAGACTTGTGCGCGGTTACCGCATGGGTGGCTGACTGAATTGCACCGAGCACATGGGCAATCAGTTCCGACCCCGTGAAAATTGCGTCAATACCGCGATTTGGAAGTTGACGAGGCAACAATGCACTGCTGTTGTATGGCGCGGATCGCACCAATTGGATAAACATTGAATTCCTTTTTTTAAACTTTAAAATGGAATTACTAGCAAACTAAACGATGCAGAGAGTAACGGAATGTAGCAGTACACCCATTTTTTTATACATTATGGCCCGGTTGTACAATGCGAGCTTAAGCTTCGGTTTGAGGTAAGCCGACGTTAAACCACGTCAGTTGCAAATTGTCCGTTGTACAATGCTGGCTTAACCCCCCACTCCAAGCTTAACAAGAGCTTACGTAAGCCGAAGCTCAACGCGAGCTTAGCTGAGGTTTAAACCTAACCTGATACAAGTGACATGATATGTCAAGGAGGATCATGTTTTTTGAAATATTTGTGTCTAATTCAACAAAGAGAGCTAATGAAAGAACAGAGACAGAAACGGTCGTTGCCAAAATTTGACACAAACTGTCGTAAGTGCCTAACCAAAGAAGGTAATTTTTCAGATGATTATGTCAGTACGTATTGCTTCATTGATGCCAACTGTAGTGAATTTCATTATCAACCAGATTTAACTAAGCCGACGCTTGTCCAACGGATGTCGACTTTAAGCCTGAGCTTAGCTAAGCTTAAGCTTAACAAAGCTCGTGTTAAACCCGCATTTGTACAACCGGCCCTAAGAGGTTGTACTGATTTAGTCATTGTTTTCAAACCCAGCAACGGCCTTTAGGGGCGCTACGGCGACTGAACTGAGAGTTTCGGGTCATTGCTTAAACGCGGAGAGACATGGAATTGCTCCAATCTTAGTGGAGTGGATTCTCACTACTCTAGAGTGCCAAGTGGCTTCTGCAATGCTTAATGACATGAACTATAGCGTTGCAGTGGCGCGAGGCTGCCCACAAGCCGGTGTTCTTTCACCTCTACTATGGTGCTTAGTGGTGAATGACCTACTCGTGAGACTAAGTAAGTCTACTAAGTCTACGTGCAGGCCTATGCCGATGATTTGAGCATAGTGGTCAGGGGTAGATTCATAAATACAGTCTCCGAGGTAATACAAGGCGCGCTGCGCGTTGTGGAAACGTGGTGTAATGGGGTGGATTTGTCAGTGAACGCTGAAAAGACGGAGCCCGTTATGTTCACTAGGAGAAGGAAGATGGAAGGCCTCATGAGGCCTACCTTTTTCAGAACGACACTTGAATTGTCTCAGTCAGTAAAGTATCTAGGAGTCATACTGGATCACAGGCTGACTTGGAGGATGGATTATAAGGTAAGCAAGGCTCGAAACTCATTATGGGCCTGCAGAAGAGTTGTCGGTAGTAGTTGGGGCCTGAGCCCAAAAGTGGTGCACTGGCTCCATACTAAAATAGTCAGACGGTCATTAACATATGGCTCCATAGTGTGGTGGACCTGTATAAAGACGGAGGCAATAAGAGCCAAACTTTGTAAGGTTCAACGTTTGGCATGTCTTAGTATAACCAGTGCAGTGCGCACAGCACCTTTGAGTGCCATTGAAACACTATTGAATCTTCCTCCTTTGGATCTGGTAATTCAAGGGGAAGCTAGAAAAGCGGGGTTCCGTCTGTGGAGTCAGGGTAGCTGGACTTTTATGAATCCAGGCAAAGGACATTCGATGATTCTAGCAGAGTTGCATGAGGATAGTCCTATTTTGTTGGCGAGGAGCGATATAGTTTGTATAGTGGGAGTCTAGCGAAAGACAGCTCATCGAAGGAGGAGGACAGATCTGGTACACAGACGGTTCACTCGCTAGAGAGGGTTCGGGAGTCTACGGACCCCATACAAGACTTTCACTCCCTCTTGGGGGGCACACCACAGTATTCCAGACTGAGGTCTATGCGATACTTGCTTGTGTAAATCGTATTCGGGAAATTGACGGGTCTAGGAGGCGGATTACTATCTGCTCTAACAGTCAGGCAGCCATCAAAGCACTGAGTGCTTGGAAAATAACGTCGGGACTGGTCCTGGAGTGCAGGAGGGCTCTTGACGACATCTCAGCTAAACGCAAGGTATCACTGATGTGGGTACCTGGGCACGCTGGGGTAAAGGGTAACGAAATGGCGGATCATCTGGCCAGGATGGGATCCAGCAACAGTTTTGTGGGCCCGGAACCAGCCTTGGGACTATCTGCAAACTTGATTAGGAAAACAACTGGAGAGTGGATCCAGAATCAACACTCTGTGAGATGGAACAACATCTCTGGTCATCTCCGTCAAGCTCGGGAACTATTAGCAGGGCCTGCAGAGAGATTTTGTCTCTCTCTGGATAGGAGTAAGTTGAGATTACTAGTAGGCCTATTAACGGGTCACAACACCTTTAGGCGTCACTTGTTCGTGATTAGGGTGGTCAACGACCCAACGTGCACGTGATGTGGTGAAGAGGAAGAATCCTCGGCACACATTTTGTGTCGCTGTGAAACCCTGGGTTATCACAGGCAGACTATGCTGGGCTCAAGAACCTTGGACCTAAGAATGTACTTGCCTCTGCCAAAAGGGCAGGTCTTAGGAACTAGCGCGGATAGAGGCGCAAAAGGGCCCATCGTATGACCTATGTACCAACCACATTCCGTGCTGGATAGCCTCTGGTCCTCATTCATTCATAAACGCGGGTGTCTATAAAATGCCCTCACGGTTTATTCACAGAAGTGCAGACAAAATGGTACATACAATTATTGACGTATGATTTATTATCCAGCTATACAAGTACAAGGCGATATTTTAGGAATGACCAGCAGACAGTAGATAGGAGCGACACCGTCCTGCGATGCGATCAAATCAATCAACTGGAGTCTCGATCAAACTGCTCATGTTGACGACATCGTAAACGAGGCGACGACGGGTTTTCTGGTAGTTCCTCAAATCGTCCATCAACTGGTCCTGCTCGACGAATTCCATCTGGTCGAGCAACTTCATCTTCTCCTCCGTGGCAGTTGATGGCGGTGCGGGTTTCGTCCCCTCCAGTTTTCTTCTGGTTTGCGTACCATCTGGCCAGTTCAGTTCTAACATCCCGGGAGGCCTGTAGGCTCTTGGCTGCAAACATTACAATGGCAGCTCAGATAATATGTAATATACTCAAGTTTCCTTAAAACCAGCTTTATTGCCCATACATCGTGTTCAAGTACTCGACCAAATGAACAACTAGGAAAGTAGGGGTCGCACAGAAAAATAGTTAAGACAAAAGTCGTAGGAAACTTTCCTGGCTATCCGATGGAGACCTTTATAGTGACCTTGATCTTGGCATTCAAGGCCAAATCAAGGTCAAATCATTTTTTTAAATGAAAACCCCAACTTTGATGCCGGAAATATAATGCCCGGATAATAGGGTACTTGCAGAAAAAAATATTATGTCGTTTACGCGTTCCTTAGAGCCTAATAAACATGACAAAATCACTTGTTTGGTTTTTTGGAATCAGCTGTGAGAGATATTCCAAAAATTATTCCAAATGCCGGAAAATGCCGCGCAAACAACCTCTGACGTCAGTGATATCCTACAGTGATGGGATGTAAAGTATTGATATTCGATATCGATAGCCAGTGCTAACCTAACATTTTGACATTGATCATTATAACCACAAAACACAGTCACACACAAATCACAGAAGTCAAAAGAATAAAAGTTAGGCTAGATTACTAATTCACTTTGTAGGGATGGGTTTGAATTTGATTCTATCTTTGGATTTATTCATAATGGGATGCGCCGAAATAAAATGATGGCTTCGATTAGTTGCGAATCTCGGTCACAAACAGGATGAACTGTGATACCTATCAGATATAAAAATATATTGCAACGAAAATCCTAGTGGGTTAATTGCCTGTTTCAAATATGTTTAAGTATAATATAAATTGAGTCGCATTGTTAAAGAATTCAAATCATCTGTAGTTTGCAGTTGAATCTCACTGACCAGTGACCTGCGCTGTAGCAGTATCGATTGTCGATATCGATAAGATACTTGTGACATCAGCCCTTGTTTTAAGTCACGTGGAAAAATTTGACTGTATCCTTATTTTGTTTTGCAAATATCTTTTTTTGGCCGTCAGTAAAATCATGTTTTTTGTTTCCTACTGCTTCTTGATATGGTTTTCTTTACGCTATTTATACTCCCGAGACGATTTCACGACCTCTGCAAGTACCCTATTGTACGTCCAGAAATGAGCTTGACTGTTCGAAAAATTTGACCTTGAATGATACAGTCAAGGTTAAAGTATAAGTGGAGGTGCATAAAAAATGGTCGAAACAAATATCATAAGAATGTTTGACCTTAACTTATTCACCCCAGGTCAATTTTTCAAGTAGTCATTTCTCCGTGCCTTTCAGTTCTGGCGTCTATTTAAGAAAATCGGTTTGACCTTGTAGTGTCATTGACCTCAGGGTCAAGGTCACCACAAATGGCACCCCAAACCATCAAACCAATAGGACGGTGTACATGGCGCACATCAGCAAACTGGAGATCACGTCATTAACCCCGTCGCGCCTCATTGTCTTACGCGTTGGGGGTTCGTCATGTGCCCCCAGAAAAAAAACTTGGACTCGTCAGAGAAGGCCATCTAATACCACTTAGCATGTCATTGTCAGTGCTCTTGACAGCAATATAACGTTGGCGACGATGAGTGTTGCAGTGAGTGGAAGCACTAGATATGATTTCATTTAATCTATGGTAGACCATGCGGATTCGAATGGGCCTCCCTACAGCTGCATACCAAGCGTCAGCAACAGCTGGATCGCATTCTGTCTCAAAGGGCCAGTAGCCATAGATGACGATCTTGCCGGTCTTGTAGTTCTTCTACGTGCTCCAGAACCTCTAGTTCGCTGCATTCGCCCTTCTGTTGTCCATGCGCACCATACTGCTCAACTGCGTAAACTGGGGCTGTCGTCTTACAGGGGGCATCTTTACATAACCAATTCATCTTTTTTACAGAACCAACTGGTCTTTCGCCACATTTGCAACCGATATCATCTTTTTTGAATCTACAAGAAGCCGTGTTTTGTTTTTACACGTCTAGAGCTTTTTGGAGGTGCCATGTAGGTATAGTTTTAGCAGCGAGGCTGGGCCAAGGAGAGCCTCTAAGTAGCCGTTATCTTCCAGCTCATTAGCGCTGCACCAGTCGCCGCGCCGTCAGCCTGTAACTAAACAACGGCGCAGCGCCAAGCCATGGCTGCAGCTGCAGGTAGGTGTTATTCGCGAGCCGATAAAGGGGAGAATACATGTCATAAGTCATGAAACAGGTCATTTGTTCAGGTAAAGATGATATATCGAAGATATATCAGTACCTATTGTTATTCGAGGGTTGCTCTATAAAAAAAACCCGCGCTCTCTAGTGGCCAAGCGGATGCACCGTGGCGTCCCGCCAAGGAAATCTATGCTGCTGTTCAGCGATTTCCTTGGTTTGCCTTTACCTTCGGGTACTAGATGGCGCACCGGCAGAACCTTCTGTCACTTGCTACAGTATTGTTATTGTTTATTGATAATGATATAAGGATACATAAATAATATACAGGCTACATATAAGTTAAAAAAAATACCCTACCAAACAGCAGCTGACGCTAGGCCACGAGGCCTGTCTTGTGAGCCGCAGTTCCAGCAGAGCATTTAACTGATATAACAAGAAACTTATTGGTGTAATAAGTAATAAGTAATTCTGGATGGAAGTAGGCAGCAGTTCGAGCATGTCTATGAGCCAATAGAAACAAAATAAATAAAATATATAAAAAAATCGGTTTAATTAGGAAAGCACTTCGAATAGATTAGAATTGATTGGCGCCGCATATCGAACCGACGTTAGTTTCGTTAGAGCTCAATAAACTCAGAAAAAATGAGTTAATAGACATTATTCTCGACTTAAACTTTCCAGAAAGTTTCAATAATGAGTTCGCGTCTCAAATAGTGCTAAAGTTACGGGACGTGAGTGCCAAAAAGGTTCTAGAAGAGGTCTTTGAAGACAGTGTACAAAGCATAACCTCTCAAGGTAACTCATGTGACAAATTCAGGTGCAAGGAAACTTCTCGCACACTGAAACAACTGCAAGGTGAAATGGACATCCTCAGAAGACTAACCCATCACTTAGAAAAAAGAACTGAGGAACAAGAGACAATAATTGCACTATTAAATAATAAGCAATTAGTAATACCAGAGACATCTAGGAGGAAAGATTCTAACGAAAAACAAGAAGCAAATACGAAGGCAAAATCGGTATCGTCACAAATCCAACAAAAAATAGTAAAAACATCCAGCGAAGGAAGCAATGACACCACTACTGCTGGCGCCTGCGAAGGAAAAAATGAAAACAAACAAAACAAAACAGCAAAAGATAACGATGGTTTCGAGACAGTGCAGCGACAACGAAAAATAAGTAAACAAACAGTTATCGGGAGTGCAGAAAATTCCATGATAGCGGCCATAGAAGGGAGATCATCATTCTTCATATCCCGTTTGTCTCCAGAGGTATAGTAGAGCCCAGAGATATACCATTTGTGTACGTTTTGCGCTATATAAAAACTGCATACCATCTCTTAGTACAGTTCATCATTTAGAATAGATACAGTTTTGATAATATTCAATGGTTACCATTATTTTACTTTCGTACTCGTAACCAATTCATGGAATGTGCTTCTAACCAATTTTCTAACATAACGTAACCTTTTAGAATGGTGAAAATGAAACACTAAGTTGTATTTGAACGTAAATCTGTCGGATGACGTTCACGATGTATATTTTGACTGAACTATGATAAGACCGACACATTTTAGGATTATTAGCGACTCCACCGATGAAGAGGACCGGACTTAGTCAAATTGTTTAGGCAGGTATTGCTACCGTTATTGATAGCAACGCCAATCTGCTTTTACTTTTGTGCGTTACTTTTCTGTCTGAATCGGACGTTTTTTTTGGAAGTGTGACAGCTAGAGTATGTTTCGGCCTTGGGAAGATAATGGGATTTCACAGCGATGTGAATTACCCTGCAGCAGTGAAGCTACGTCGGCGGTTTGTCATTACGGTGGTGAAAGTAGTGACTATAGTACGGACACTGATAATGAATTTGAACAGAGGGAGGTGGAGGTAGACCAATTAAAACCTCACAAAAGGTCACATCTTAGCGCAGATGCAAAACAAATAGTACTAAATGATAATGAACTAACGAAGGATCCGGAGAATGAAAATAAGAAGAGTATGACCAAAAAGACGTCAATTCTAACAGACGTTCCATATACAACAGTATGTGAAATTTTGAGAAATGGGCCACAAAAGAGGAAGCGTAGGTTTGATGCTGGTGTTTCAAAAGAACTAGATCCCACGATCACAAAATTATTGAGGAGTATTGTGTACGAAAAGTACAAAATTAATGAACTACCCACAATCGAATCCGTTCAAAGACAATTGGCTAGAATGGGGTAACAGTATCCAAGGAGTACATTGCAGCGATGGATTAGGAAGATTGGGTTTAGGTACAGAACTGTGAACAAACGAATGGCTATAATGGAAAGTGCAAGGATTGTGGAATGGCGGCACGATTACTTGAGAGCAATACCGGAACGAGCAGGGGAGGTCAGTGTACTACCTTGACGAGACCTGGTATGATCCCCATGATACCGCGTATACTTATCTTACACTGCGGATCATCTGAGGGCTAGGTCGAAAACGCACTCAAATTATGCGGAAAGAAAATTGAAGACTGCAATATAGACTACCACAAAAACATGGACTCGGGAATATTTGAGCAATGGTTTGAGTATACACTTATTCCCAATTTAAAGCCATTTGGCGTCATCGTAATGGACAACGCAAGCTATCACTCCAGACAAAGGTACAAAATTCCGAATTCAGCGTTATCGAAGGCGGAAATACAAGATTTTCTCATAAAACAGGATTTGTACTTTGAAGAAACTTACAAAAAAATATTGAAAGTCCTCCACACTGAACAGTTTGAGAAACAATATGTCATAGAAAGCATAGCTAAAAAGTATGGTCATGATGTCTTAAGGTTGCCTCCCTATTTTTGCATTTTCAGTCCTATAGAATTAATTTGGGGACAACTAAAACAACGAATCGAACATTAAAATTGAGTGTAGAAAGGAATAATTTACCATATGGTTTATACGGTTATATTGAAATGTCTCTACCATATATTTATCAACAGATAATAAAGTTTCAAACATCTTGTTCAACCAACTGATGTATGAGCACTTTATTGGATGGAACGAACATTTTCGTTGTTGCCCACTCCATCGAATTCGAACGCCCAGTCCGACCCCGTTTCCTTTCTCTGTCGGAACTTTTTGCGGAGATTCTCACTTTGTAAACAAATGGTATATCTCTGGGCTTTACTTATATCTGATGAACAGGTGAAGAGTCACTTAGTAGCACAACACATCCATGCCTTAGAAGTGGAAAAATTACCAATCAAATCCGAGACCATTGCAGCGTTCAAGGTAGTCGTTTCAAGATCAGATACTGCTAAAGTAAATAATCCAAATACTTGGCCCAAAAATTCCATTATCAGGCCCTATGAAAAAAATAGGGTGATAAATTTTCGGAAACGCAACCAACTAGCTCGTCTACAGTAAAAAATAAAATAACCACAAAGGACATAGGGGTTGTCCACCATAATCTCCAATCATTGGGAAACTGTGTTAGTGAATTAGAGCACAGCTTAGCTAATTGCCAACCATGCCATTTGCTTTGTATTACTGAACATTGGCAGGATGAACAGCAGCTTCAAACAATCAAAATAAAAAATTTTGAGCTAGTTACGTCTTTCTGTAGAGAACGAGGACATCATGGAGGTTGTGCTATCTACTGCGACGAGTATATTCTACAACACAACATAAAAGTGCGTGAAGATCTAAACAGTGTCTCACAGTGCGGTGTGTTTGAATGTGCGTGTCTTGAAATAACCGCTAAAGATTTCAAGTTCGTAGTTGTTTCTGTGTATCGGCCATGTGACGGCCAAATCGAAAGTTTTTATGATAAACTTGAGATAATTCTCAATAAGATTAGAGTCGAGGGAAAGCAATGTATTATAGCGGGTGACTTTAATATAAACCTGTCTGTACCTAACAGGAGATCTACTGTTTTTATCGATATCATAAATTCTTATGGGCTGAAGCAAACTGTAAATGATTTTACTAGAGTGCAAAATGGCTCTAAATCATGTCTAGATAATATTTTCATCAATACAGAGATAAACTATCAATCCAAAATTGTGGAAACTAATTTCTCGGACCATAAAGGGCAGCATGTAGTATTCTCAGTAAAAATGCACACCGAACAAGAACCAACATTAAGAAGAGTTTTATCTGACTTCAATCTAACTAACTTTCTGAACGACTTAAAATCCACTTCATGGACTGAATTTTATAATGCGGTTGATGTTAACAGTAAGTGGGATATATTTTCTCGCGTAATACAAAACAGTTTCAATTATCATTTCCCATTGGTACAAAAAAGGCGGTTCAGGAAAAACAGAAGGCCTCCCTGGATAACAAAAGAACTGGATTTACTTAAAAACAGGGTGAGTACACTTCAACTATTATCTCAAAATAACCCAAAATATAAAGATCTGTTCAAGAGCTATAATCTGACATATGAAAAACTTTTACTAGATTCAAAATCAAAATTTTATTCAGAACAAATGAATAATTTTGGAAACAAAAGTAAATCTGTTTGGAATGTAGTTCACGAGCTGACTAACTCTCGCAAAACTAATTCAAAAAACAATTCTCTACCTACACATAGTGATATGCATCTTTTAGCAAACCAGTTTAATGACAGCTTCATTGAAGCTGCTCCGAAACTTCTCTTAAATCAACCGAAACTAGCCTATGACTGCGACCTTGAAGTAAATAATAAAACTATATTTCTAGAACCAATGGATAACTGTGAGCTAATTAGAATTGTAAGTAACTTAAAGAATAAGAAAAGTTGTGGTGATGACAAAATTCCAATATTTATAATAAAAAAAATGATATCCCTTATTACCGGTCCTCTCTTAAATATACTAAATCTTTGAAATAGCCTTTAACAACCGACTCATAAATTTTTTTGACTCCAACAAACTTTTAAATGAATACCAACATGGTTTTAGAAAAGGTAGAGGTGTAGGTACAGCACTATTCGACTTCACAAAACAAATTCATGAATACCTAGAAAATGAAGGAGCGGCCTGTGGACTGTTTGTCGATCTCACAAAAGCGTTCGATTGCATAGATCATGATATATTGTTAGATAAACTATACAAATATGGCATACGTGGTAATGCTTATTTTTGGCTTGAATCGTACCTTAGAAATAGACAACAAAAAGTGGTATTAAACAAAAGTGGGTCACATATAGTATCCCATACTCGCACATACTGTATCGGTGTTCCTCAAGGTAGTATACTTGGCCCTACTTTATTTAACATCTATATCAATGACATATCTAGCTCTACAAAAAGCACAAAGCATGTAAGCATCATCTATGCAGATGATTTGACGATTCTAATGCCTCACAAAAAAACAACAGATATTAAAACCTTAATAGATGCGCAAATGAACAACGTCCAAAATTGGCTACAAAGAAATAAATTAATTTTCAACATTCAGAAAACATGCTGTGTCCTGTTTCAATCACAGTCTGGTACCACAGAACTACATCCGATTGATAACCAACATACCTTGTGTATCAAAAATGACACAAAAATTCTCGGTGTGACATATGACAAATATCTTAAATTTAATAAGCACATTGACAATCTTGCGGCTAGACTTAATCAAGCATGCTATGCAATACGCGTGCTTGCATACCATCTGCCATTATACGCTGTGCAGTCTGCCTACTACGGTCTCGCGTATTCTATTATGTCATATCAAATAACTATCTGGGGTAGTAGTTCTGCGGCGAACAGAATTTTTATTATACAAAAAAGAATATTAAGAACTATGTTCAAAATGAAACCCAGGGAATCATGTAGAGGAATTTTCAAAAAACACAATTTTCTGACATTCCCCGGTATATATATCTATCGCACTCTACTTTTTATATTTAAACATAAAGAAAACTTTGTAGGAAATGTCTTCAACCACACATATAATACCAGAAAAAATCAGAAATATATTTATCCATCTCATAAACTGAGTTCTACTAAACAATGCCCACACTATTCAGCACTTAAGATGTTCAATTTGTTACCACAAAACATACAATCTATTTCATCAGTACATCTATTCAAGAAAACCATTCATAAATACATATGCGATTTAGAGCCTTACAGTTTAGACGAGTTCTGCGCTCTAGTGAAATCATAAAAAAAAGTCCACCTAACAGTCGCTGTTCTGTTTCATCCTTTTATGCCGTATGTATGTACTATCAACAAAAATTGTGTGTCATTTACTCTACTACTTGTATCTATTTTTTTTTGACTTGTTACTTCAGTCGCATTTTTCGTAACTGAAAAACCAATAAATTTCTATTTCTATTTCTATTTCTATAAATAACGTCTGAGTGAACAAAAAGTGTTACATGTGTAATAGAGATGTAATGTAAGTATCCCTTTTTTCTATAGGCGTTCGGATTTCACATTCGAGTAGTAGTATATTATAGATACTTATACAATGCTTATAAACATGACCTTGCTTGCTGGGCAATAGACGAGTGGCGCTACAGGTTAAGGTACAAAATATTTAGTAAAACAATCTTGGGATACGGTCACTTATTATATTTCCAAAATATAAAATTTTACGACGTTTCGACGCTTCTATTAGGCGTCATCTTCAGGTATTAAAACTAAAATAAAATATCAGAAATGTCAAACAGATACAAAATGATTAACATTCACAATTATTTTTTTTAAGAAACCAAATTACAATTTAGAACAAATAATTAAAATGCAACAGAAAACTTACATTATACCACAACAGTCATATGTATTGTGCCGGGTGGTGTTGGCAATTTGGTTTTCAAAAAGTAAAAAAAAAAGGTAAAAGTACAGATACACATGCTGACAAATGGCATGCTTATTAAGCATGCTCAGGATTAGCATGCTCATGAAACTGACACATTTGCTTTTGTTTAGCATGCTTTCTTAGAGCATGCTGTTATCGATACTGCTGAAAGCAAACACTCCGGATACACATGCTTATTAGTAGCTAAATATATGCCAGTTAACAGTGGAAAAAAGGGTCGCTCACCAGCACCGAACAACTGATCGATATAAGCGTGCTCAACAAGCAGCTCTGTACATTCATGCTAAAAGCACGTCCCCTCTCAGCCGCGCTACAGGTGGCATACTCAAAAATCGCAAAATTAGCATGTTTATTTCGAGCAAGGCACGCATACACATGCTACGAAGTAGCAATCGCTCATTAATGACATGCTTATGTGCTCGAATTGAGCACGTGTATCTGTACCACAGCAGAGTAAACAATTAGCACAGTATTTCAGGTTGGCAGCAATAGGGTACCTGCAGAGGTCGTGAAATCGTCTCGGGAGTATACATAGCGTAAAGAAAACCATATCAAGAAGCCGTAGGAAAGAAAAAACATGATTTTACTGACGGCCAAAGAAAGATATTTGCAAAATAAAATAAGGATATATTCAAATTTTTCCACGTGACTTAAAACAAGGGCTGACGTCACAGGTATTTATCTTATCGATATCGACAATCGATACTGCTACAGCGCAGGTCAGTGAGATTCAATTGCAACCTATTTCTGATGTTGCCAAATTTCTTTTTAAGTATTTACGTTAGCCATATATCAATAATTTATTTTACGAGCGTGTTTTGTTATATGGGTATACATATTCCCAAATGAAATGAGACCTCTTTTATCCTACTACAGCCGTAGTTCCTCTTTGAGTAATGCTGCGAGATACAAAATGCAAAACGAAATCATATCAGCTGTTCGAATGCAACCATATTTTCTTTGTGGTTTGCCAACTGCGCATTCGACTAGAGATGATCTGAATTCTTTAACAATGCAGACTCAATTTATTGATACTTAAACATATTTGAAACAGGCAATTAACCCACTGGCATTTTCGTTGCAATGCACTTTTATATCCGATAGGTATCACAGTTCATCCTGTTTGTGACAGAGATTCGCAACTAATCGAAGCCATCATATTATTTCGGCGCATCCCATTATGAATGAATCCAAAGATAGAATCTAAATCAAGCCCATCCCTACAAAGTGAATTAGTAATCTAGCCTAACTTCTTTTGACCTTTGTACTTTTGTGTGTGACTGTGTTTTGTGGTTATAATGATCAGTGTCAAAATATTAGGTTAGCACTGGGTATCGATATCGAATATAAATACTTTACATCCCATCACTATAGGATATCACTGACGTCAGAGGTTGTTTGCGCGGCATTTTCCGGTATTTGCAATAATTTTTGGAATATCTCTCACAGCCGATTTCAAAAAAACCAAACAAGTGATTTTGTCATGTTTACTAGGCTCTAAGGAACGCGTAAACGACATAATATTTTTTTGCTGCAAGTACCCTATTCCCCCCAACACACCCCCCTTTGGATGATTATTTGTAGGGATTCTAACGATACTTCGATACTTGATATGGCACCGTCATAGTCAAATTCTGTGGGAACCATTCTTACATAGAAAATCCTCAGAGATATTCTGCTGGTTGTTTAGTATGCTGTGTCTGTACCTTTTATATTGTAACATACTGTATTATGGTATTCGTGTATTTGTATTAGTTGTCATTGGTTGTTATGCATGATGTAAAGTCAAAGTGCTAGGTTAGATCTTTGAAGTATATACGTCATCGAATCTTCTAGAGTTTTCGAGAATGACGGATGGATTCTAGAAATGTCATCGAATTCTCTAGATGGTGCGATGAAGTATATATAAGGCGCCATGGGTAGCGTAGTAGTTCAGTTCAGTTGAGTTGACTTGAGATAAGGTTAAGAGATATTGTACTGAGTTGTAAAGTAAAACGGTGAAAGTTACGTCGAGTTTGATTCCCTGGGTGAAGAAAAAGAGGCCGTCGTGACAATATTTATTCTGCGAGTACTCACATGAGGTTTGTAGTAATCCCGGCCGTCGTCGTATTCGCCCATTATCGGCGAGCCCACCCATTCGGTATTGTCCTGGAGGGCCCTGTCCTTGGGCGTAGACGCGGCCATCCCTCTACCCCTCTCCGCAGCTTCAACGGCGAATTGGGCGTAAGGCGTGGTGTTCGGGCTTCCGGAACTGTCGCCCCATGACGCCCCGGATTGCACCGATTCCGACAGGTCGAACCTTCGAGGAGGGCTCTGTTAACGCAGATAAGTATTAGTAGTAGCAACATATAGATATTGGCATAGATAAACATGGTGTGCTCACGCGCATGCAGCCGTCCGAGCGCCGGCACGCTGTGACGTCAGCAACGAGATTTCTGTCGGCGAACTAGCGGGAATACCACATGATGGATTATATTTTAATTTGAAAGTGATAGATTAAAGGAGCTCAATAGCCAATTATTTGACAATTATGTTATAGAGAAGTGTAAAATAGGTAATTTAACGACTTTTTCTACAAAAATGTATTATTTATTGGTAAATTTGGTCATTTTTTCCCTAAGTTTACGCCTACAATTTTCGAAACTAATCCTTTTGTTTAAATGTCTGAGCCTGACGTATATTCTCGTTCGTATTAGATATAATATTATTTGGTCAGGAAATTGTTTGATGGTTTCCACTGGGGTCTATCTCTAATAATTTTTTAAATATGTTTGATTGTTTAGAACACGACTGTCCATGGAATTTATCGAACTCTATCTCAACCAAAACGGGCTACTTTAATCATCTCCTCACTTGGATATATACAAGACTGACTCTAGATAGAAACTCAATCCTGTCTGGGGCCCGATTAGAAGAATGAAATCTGGTTTGCGCCCCCAAAGCTAGATTAGGATATTCGTTTTTGAATTTGTAGGCCACATATCCGTCACTAAAATTCAGTCCCCCGTTGGAAATCGTGTCTGGCATTTTATTTTTTTCCAATTGACACAAAAAGCCATGTTCTTCAGAAATAAAGTTATCTAGGTCATAATCTGGACTCTGAAAGGTAAAGTTGGAAAAATGGATATCATTTGAATCATTCTCTGTCCCAAAAATATCGCTGTCAACAAGAACGTTCTTGAAAAACTCATGAGTAAAGCACACGTCATCGTTATCAGCTTCGATGTTAGAATTACTCGAAACTAAGTTTTTGACTTGTATAATGGTTCAAGTAGGCACGATTCATTGCTTTCTTCTGCATATTTATTCATTGAAAATACGGCAGGTGAATATTTTCCGAGGATGTACCATAAAAATTTCAGTTTTAATAAATGTTTAATGCTAATTTGTGAAATGATTACCATTTTTCATATTCATTTCGTCCTTTCGGCGGCAAGCATTACTCCATTGCATTGCGAGATTTTAATTTTTCGGGAACTTATAGAATTTTACATTTGGCTCTTTCATCCTACTATGGTTTTTAAAACCGACAACTGCACAATTTGCCATTATGTATACAAATTTCAGTCTTCTATAACTCAAAATAAGGAATACAAAGTAAATTAAACAAAAATCGTTAGTGATTCTATTTTTTAAAACGCGATTAAACGGGCCTTGGTATCACGACGTCTAATAATTCCCCGCGCGAAAAATCGCGTTGCTGACGCAATGCGCAGAGCGATCGCAATTTCGTACGGCTGGCGAGCACACCATGTATACTCGCACCACGGATATTGGGAAGCAGTACTTTAAAAAAGTATTGGTTCGCCATCTATCTACCAAAGTCGGTACCTGAGCGTTTAATCTGAGGAACCGAGTACTGTTTATGTGATCCGTTTATAAGCATCAGGTATAGGAACCTGCGAATACGACAACAAACAGACTCTTTTTTGTGGAACACTCATTTAACACTCGCGACATTCGGTTTATGCTAAAAAGCAACTTAACTCAATTAAAGAGTAGCAATTTCATTCATTCATCCGAAACCAATCACAGACGACGTCGTTTCGCTTTTATTAAAGCTCGTCAGTGTGATTTAGGTCTCAGACGTTGAATGAAATTGCCTGTTAGTGCCTAGCTGGGAAAAATCGTACCAGTAGTAGCAACATATAGGTACCGGCTTTGGTAGATAGATGGCGAACCAACACTTTTTCAAAGTACTACTTCCCAATATCTATATGTTGCTACTACTGGTACGAGTTTTGCCAGCTAGGCACTAACAGGCAATTTCATTTATTCGTCGGAGACCTAAATCACACTGACGAACTTTAATAAAAGCGAAACGACGTCGTCTGTGATTGGTTTCGGATGAATGAATGAAATTGCTACTCTTTAGTTGCAGATAAGTATGTCAATATACAGAGTGGCTCTGTTTGCGTTCGGTGTGTTAACCCAGAGATGTATAGACATCAACAAAGAGGTTTATGGGTGTTTCGTCTATTACAATAAAGCCTTTGATAAGGTCCGATATGACCAGTTAATAGACATTCTTAAGACAAAACATCTAGATAGTAGAAACCTACGGATCATCACCAATCTACACCGTGTTCGAAAAGTACCGGACCAAATGAATAACTAGGAAAGCAGGGGTCGCACAAAAAAATACTTAAGACAAAAATCGTAGGAATTTTTCCTGGCTATCCGATGGTAAGCTTGACCTTGGCATTCAATGTCAAATCAAGGTCCAATCTATTCTTTTGATCCTCAATAAGGGACCCTTAAGTATCGACTATGAACGACCCTTATACACTTATTTGAGAAAGAGCGTCAAAACTATTTTTCATAGGGTTCGTTCTGACGCCCCAAACTCCGCCTTCGCTACGCCCTTGAAGTTATTAATAAACGCGGCTGCCCCCCCTCTAAATGAATTCCTAGCTACGCCCTTGAGCCTACCTGTGGTACCATAGGCGTTTGCGGTCTTTGTGGTGAGGGTTGGCCCTGTTGTGAGAGTCTTCGACTTCCTGATGGTGGCGACTGTGGGGGCGGGCCCTTTAACAACAATCAGTATTGGCATTGATGAATAAAGCCATTGTTTTTCTCTTAAGTAGTTGTTCCACCTCATAAGTTCGGGTAGCTGGGACATAGATAAGTGTCGCTCATGGCCGACTCTACACTAGGCCGGAGCCTTAGATGTGGCAACGTGGCTTAGCAAATAGTGGGCCTATAGTTTCAGAATAATTATTACATTTTATATGTATTAGAGTTCATCTCGGTTAATAAATTAAGAAAAATACTTTTTAGAACTACTAATACCACTTACATCTAATGTCTGTTTCATCACAGCCAGACACTACAAAATAAAAAAAAACGCAACCTGTTTCCTCTGCCACTTCCACTTCCACTTAAATGAACACTCAATTTACTTTGTAAATTATCACTTGAGCTAGAAAAATTCACTATTAGGTCACTGTGAAGCCATTCTTGCTGGTCTTGATTTCCCTTTCACTATCAAATCCTTTCGTAGGTATGCCCCAGGCCATGCCCAGATGAGTTCTATTAACTGTATTTTTCTGTGATATTTGGGAGGTCCAGAAAACATTATAGGTATCATATTGTGCTTTAAAATAGGTCTTATCCTTTGAAATGTTTGTCAATTATTGTTTTTATCCTTGTAAATATAACCAGCCCTTCCGAGGAATACCTTTCACCCACTTCTGTTTATGTCCCTTATCGGATGCACAATTGCTGGTGCAACCTGGTACTACACACTTTGCAGGCATCTTTTTATCTTTATAGTTTCATTTGTGCGGGTAAATAAGTAGAAACCCATTCAAAATCACCTTGCAACGTTCTTTTTAATCTGGAATAAGGTTATGTTGGGCCATGGTTTGGTAGTCCTCTACTCATGCCTCTACTGGGCTGCAACCTGGTACTACACGCTTTGCAGGCATCTTGTTATCTTTATAGTTTCGTTTGTGCAGGTAAATAATTAGAAACAAATTGATAATCACCTTCCAACCATATTTTCTGTACCTGGAAGAATACACATGACATAACAACAAATGAAAACATGGCCTGATCTCCAACGTTGCCATATTTCAATGCTCCGGCCTAGTGAGTAGAGACGGCCATGTGTCGCTCCATTCATGCTTAATCAGGTATAATCAAGTGTTTTTACTACGAGTAGTAAAACAATACTCTTACCAACATCTAAACCACTGTCGTAGTAAAAATACCTGATCATGCCTGATTAAGCATGAACGGCGCGACACTTACCTATGCCCCATCTAGCGGTGATCTACCCGAAGTAATGAGGTGGAACAACTACTTAACAGACAAACAATGATAAAGCTTTGCATATGCAAAACTGAGCGTGATTGCCAAAATAGAGACAAACGAGACAAAACCACACGCGCTGGTGTACTGTGTACACCATCGGTTTTCAGTACGTTTAATTTCCTGAAAGATGTAATGTGTCGCCTCCGCCGTTTTACCTAACCCTCAAAGATGGTGTTTACTAAAAGCTTGCTTCGTCGTCAGTCAGTTGTCTCGCAAACTTTGCCGAGCAAGTAAAGTTTAACCGCTAGTCGGTCTGGTGCCTAGAATACACCGCACGTGTAATTGTGAAAAAATTATATTATTATTGTTATTTAACAAACTTATTCAGTTGTTTTGTGTTTTTTATAAATATACTTTTCAATAGCTACAATCCCTTTTAATAGAAAAGCTATGGGTGTTTAAAAAAGATGCGGCAATATTCAAGGGGGTGACTCCTCAGGTCATTCCGTGAAAAAAAGTTCATATAAACATATGTCCAAAAATGTATGGTTCCTAAGATACAGGATGTTATTTTTTTTAAATAACGTTTTTTTTATAATTCTATCATCTTCTAACCGATTCTGTTCAAATTCAGTAGCGTTGTTTTTAGTAGTAAGGGGGTGATTTTGCCCCAACTAGACAAAAAAATTATGTCCAGTGGCATTAGAGGTGGCAATTTAATAACAATTATAAGCGGAAAAATGTACGCCACTGACACATTTAATGTCAATATTTCTTTGAGGTAAACCAACTACAACTACAACTTTTTTGTCTCCTGAATTTTTCTCGTATCTTGCTTTGTTTGCGGAATAAAAAATACAAACTATTTTATCACCTTTTAAGTTTCCAAGAATACTTGCGAATTGCGGTTATGCATCGAAAGATTTCCTGCGCGTATTGCTCCTGATAGGAAGATGTTCGAAAGCATTAATCGACGCCTTCAAGAAACAGGGACATTAAAACGAAATGGGGGAGCGGGAAGACCAAGGACAACAAGAACGGTAGCGCTGGAAAAGAATGTTCTGAACGTGGTTGAAGAAGAACCAGGTACTTCTACTCGAAAAATTGCTGAGGTTCTAAATATTTCTTATGGTACTGTTTGGAAAATTCTTAGAGAAAATATGTTATATCCATACCACGTCCAACGCGTTCAGGCGCTTCTTCCTACTGATTTTCTTCCACATATTGAATTCTGTCAATGGCTTCTACAAAAAATGGTTGAAATCCCTCAACTACTGATGCTGATTCTGTTTACAGATGAAGCGAGTTTTTCCAGAAATACGATAAGGAATTTCCATAATAATCATTTATGGTGTGATGAGAATCCACACGCAATATTCGAAGACCGTTTTCAGCATCAGTTCTCGTTGAACGTTTGGATCGAAATTGTGGGTGGTTGCCTCATTGGACCGGTATTTCTACCTGCAAGACTTACCGGAGAGATATATCGCCACTTTTTGGAACATTCACTGGATTTCTGGAAAACGTACCTTTGGCACTAAGACATGCAATGTGGTTTATGCACGATGGCGCACCAGCGCATTTTAGTCGGGTTGCTCGTGAGTTTTTAACTCAAACCTACGGAAACCGCCGGATTGGCCGAGGTGGACCTCACTTCTGGCCTGCACGATCCCCGGACTTAAACTCCCTGGATTTTCTTCTGTGGGGCCACCTGAAATCAATAGTGCACGCTACTCCTGTGGAAAATGTGGAGGACCTGAGAAATCGAATCATTGCTGGCTGTAACTCAATTAGAAATGACCCCGGTATTTTTAAGAGGGTTCGCCGATCAATGAGGAGAAGACTGGATTCCTGCATCCGAGCTGGGGGAGGTCACTTCCTACAGTTTTTCAACTTTTCTTATGATAAATGGATATGCAATAGAATAGTTTTTATTTTTTATTCTGCAAACAAAGCAAGATACGAGAAAAATTCAGGAGACAAAAAAGTTGTAGTTGTAGTTGGTCTACCTCAAAGAAATATTAACATTAAATGTGTCAGTGGCGTACATTTTTCCGCTTATAATTGTTATTAAATTGCCACCTCTAACGCCACTGGACATAATTTTTTTGTCTAGTTAGGGAAAAATCACCCCCTTACTACTAAAAACAACGCTACTGAATTTCAACAGAATCGGTTAAAAGATGGTAGATTTAATTAAAAAAAAACGTTATTATAAAAAAAAATTAACATCCTGTATATTAGAAATCATAGGTACATTTTTGGAGATATGTTTATATGAACTTGTTTCCATGGAATGACCTGAGGAGTCACCCCCTTGAATATTGCCGCATCTTTTTTAAACACCCTGTATAAATGTAATGATGATCATACTTTATCTAATGCGGCTTCGTCTGGTGCATAGAATACACCACGCGTGTACTCGACGAACAAAAAGGTATTTTGTCCGATTATAATATTCACTACGTTCAATCTTTTTGCCAGGGATGAGATATGACGGTTTTTCTGTTTGTGATAAAATCATTAATAGTGTCAATACTAAATTTGCAATTAGTTTGTTGGCACTTATTGAATAAGATAATATATAAATAGGTGGTGAACAGAATACACCACGCGTGTACTTATGTTTTAAAACAAAAGCGCGTGTAGCAATGAAATAAAAACTTAAAAATTAATAGTTGACTCACCCTGTTTGCCGCCTGTTGAGACGGTCTTCGAGCTCGTGGGGGTGCCGCTGGTGGCGAAGCAGGAAAGTCCAGAAGCCCTGAATCGAACTGTAAACATGGAATCAACATTCAGCGTTGCCAGGTCTACTAATTTTTCAGTAGATCTACTGCTTTTGGGTCTTTGTCTACTGAATACTGTTTTTACGGCGGAATCTACTGATTTTTTTCTGTTTTCAAGAAATAATGAGCACTGCACTGTTTTTGTGTTTCAAGAAAATATGTAAAAGGTATAATAGGTTTGATTTCCAAAGCGATGTTCTGAAAAATGTATCATTGGTTAAGCCCTCAGCAGCTTTGGTCTGTCGCCGAGATGGCGGTTGGCCGAGTGGTATGGTGTTCGACAATGCGTAATA
Source organism: Callosobruchus maculatus (assembly GCA_951848785.1). Lineage (NCBI taxonomy): Eukaryota > Metazoa > Arthropoda > Insecta > Coleoptera > Chrysomelidae > Callosobruchus > Callosobruchus maculatus. Next base: position 10,956,837 of record CATOUR010000296.1, read on the forward strand.
CGAGTAATATGAGTAAAGCGTATATCAGTGAATATTTTGGTTAAAAAAAAAGAAAAAAAGTAATTGCACGGGCTGGGTCTCGAACCAACACCCATCAACACCTCCCACAAAACAGGCAAGCGTTGTCGAACACGATACCACTCGGCCACCCGCCATCTCGGCGAAGGGATCGCCTCAACGGTACATATTTCATTTGGGATTCTGTACTTTTTTACTGGGATTTGTGATCTAATTTCCACCATTCAAAAAGATATTTATTTCGATCGTTGACTTCGTCGCAAGCTCCATACTTCATTCATCGCCTATGTTGCAACAAATATACATTTTAGTTACAACTATTACAAGTATTTTCATGAAGTAGGTACGTCACAAGGGTTCGGGAGCCGTCAGCGTGTTTTTGGTTCTGGATTCAAAAACTCATTTTTATTTTGATATAACTTTTGGATTATTGCGAGAAAAAACAAAACAAAAACAGTTTTGTTGTAAAACTTATATTTGATCTCTCCATTTATCACAAAAAAATTATTCAAAACCCTAATTTTTTGTCATCATTATCATTTAGCAGAAGCAAAAACCACCGATCAAATGTACAGTTTTTGCGGAATCTGATTGGTTGAAATTAGCAATTGCTAAACTTTTTGTTAAACAAGAAAATGCAATTTTTCACCCATTTAGGATGGAAAATCAGACTGGAAAAGATACTATGTAGATGGTTCATAATGGTCGATTTGTATATAAAGCATGTAATTTTAAACCTTTTTGAGGTAAACTTCAAGAGAAATCAATAGTTTTCAGAGTACTTTGACAGATGCATGTTCTTGAACGGGCTGCTCTGATCGGTCAAAGCCTTTGTTAAAATGCGCCTGTTGATAAAATCGGCCCTTAGACTATAAAAAATATATAATAAGAGCTGTGCAGTAAAAATGTATGTATAAAATTGTTGAAAAATGGTGGATGTGGCAACGGTTGCTTTGTATAATATACATTCACCAGTTTCTCAAAGGTTAAATTTCTCTCCTCGGATGACTACGATGAGATTTGTATAACTTTATAACACAATATGTGCATGTAACTATGATACGTCAAAATTCATATGACTATTTTAAGCAATCAGTTGCTCTATCCTAGCAGCCCCTGCATCTGCCCAGAACCTATGCTGGGAATTAGCAGACGCCAGGTCAATGTGGCCCTGGACAACTGGGCCTACAAGGAACTGGCGAAAGCCTGGTTAGAGAGAGACGACTGTAGGCAAGCCAAAAGATTCATAGCAGGCCCTCATAAAGGCCGAACGCTATGGCTTTTGAATGGGCAGAGAGACGCTCAACCTTCTGGTGGGGGTTCTTACTGGCCATTGCCGGCTGAATAGACATTTCTCACTTATGAGAGTGGTAGGGAACACCATTTGCTGCAGATGCTGGGAGGAGGACGAGACAGAGTTCCACTTCCTGGGCAGATGTGCAGTTTATCGCAACCTCAAGGTTCAGATATTCGGCACCACGGAGTTTGGGGAGGAGCCACTATATTCAGCGAAATGGTCGGACATACTGACTGGTCTGGAAGGTTCGACAAGGAGCTTTCTAGGGTGCAGAATTTTAGTGTTTCCAGTGATTGGTTCAGTGGGGCTGGCAAAAAGGGCCAAAGGTGGCCTACTTGCCTGGCTTCGCCTCCCCATCACTACTACTACTAAAGCAATAAGTTTATGTGTAGCAAAAGGCCAATTATTATTATAAGTGTAAAACGGTAAACGCCATATTGCAGGGTTCAGCTAGCAAGGCGCAACATTTCTCTAATTTAATCATCTTTGCGAATCTTCTGGTTTACGAGATCCCTGAAGTGTGCATTCTTGTGTGGCACACCGTGTATACATGGTTCCGCAACAGCTCCGTGTTTGAGATAGTGGGACTGACCCCCAAACGCCACTGGAAACGATAGTTATCTTCTAGTCAATGCTGACTTAGCATCTTATTGCATTGAACGCTGCCAAATAACAAAGAAATAGCTAAACAATCTTTGAGAAATCAAAAAAAATCCATTTTTTTCAAAACTTTGACAGCCTGTACCTTGAAAACGAAGCCCTTGCGCACCTATGTTTATAGGAAACTTCCATCGTAAAAAGAACTATCGAGTGCTAAAGTCTTGCTAGTAAAGAGTGTAAAATGGAAAAGGCCTTCACTTCCAGACTCAAAAATTTAGTTTACTTAAATTATTCACATTTTGTATTGTAAATATGTAGGTTATTATTCAGGCAGTGTTAGCCGATAATTTCTGAATTTTCATATTTTACACGACTTTGGGTCATAACAGTCTATTTTAGGTTATTATTTCAGTTATTATGGCCTGATTTTATCAACATGCGCATTTTAACAAAGACTTTGACTAATCAGAGTAGCCCATTCAAGAACATGCATCTGTAAAAGTGAAGATTATTGATTTTTCTTGAAGTTGACCTCAAAAAGGTCAAAAATGACATGCTTTATAAACAATCGACCATAGTGAATCATCAAGTATCTTCTCCAATCTGATTATCCATCCTAAATCTGTGAAAAATTGCATTTTCTTCAGATTCCACAAAAGCAGTACATTTGATTACTGGATTGTTGGTCTATCAAATGATAACGACGACAAGAAATTCAAATTACTGCATTATTTGGATAAAAGCATAATTTACTATCGATAATAATTATAAAGACATATGACATATGACATATGACGAGTGGATGGCATCTTCAGAAGCTATTTCACTTCGGCGACTTCCAAAATACTGACGGCTGGTGGATCTTTACCTGTATTTATACCTGCTAATGGTGACGTGGCCCAATCAGGTAGCATTGGTAGCCCCGCCCCTTCGCGATATGGTAGTGCCTTCAGGTCCTTTAGGATGGGTATCCATGTCCGGTTGACTTTCTGTGTTTCTCCTTTCCTGTTGAAATTATTATGATGTTTCTGTATTTCGATGGCTTCTCTTTGAAGTCTGGCATGGTATGAAGACGTAGCGGCAAGAACCTGTGCTTCTTCAAACTTGATCCTGTGACTTCCCTCCTTAATCGCATGTTCGGCTACCGCTGATTTGTCCGTATGGCCTAGTCGACAGCTAGCCTTATGTTCTACAATTCTTGTGTTGATAGATCGCTTCGTTGTTCCTATGAATACACTCCCACATGTGCATGGTATGCGATATACCCCCGGTGTTGTGAGTGGGTCTCTTTTATCCTTCACCGTTCTCAAATATTCCTGTATCTTTCTTGTGGGCTTGCAGATGGTCTTGACGTTTTCCTTTCGTAACATTTTTCCTATTCTGTCTGTTATTCCAGGCACATAGGGTAGAAAAGCTTTTGCTATCGGTTTAGGTTCTGGTTTTGCCCTATTTCTTCTCATTGTCCTTGTTATTTCTTTTTCTGTGTAACCATTTGCCTTAAGAGCATTTTTTAGATGTTCCAGTTCGGTGTCGAGTTCTTCTGGTTCGCACACTTTTCTAGCCCGTTCTGTCAAAGTTCTAATAATTCCGTACTTCTGAGATGGGTGGTGGTTTGATTCTTTATGCAAATACCGGTCAGTATGAGTTGGCTTTCTATATACCTTGTGCCCTAATCTAGCTCCTTTTCTTGTTAGAAGAACATCAAGGAAGGCGAGATTTTTGTTTTCTTCTACCTCCATGGTGAACTTGATGTTTTCATGCACGCTGTTCAGGTGTTCTAGAAATTCTTCGAGCTTTTCTCTTCCGTGATTCCATATGACAAACGTATCGTCCACGTATCTGAGCCATATCTTGGGCTTGTATTGAGCGCTCTTCAAGGCTGCCTGTTCGACCTTCTCCATTACAAAGTTCGCTACCACCGGGCTTAGAGGGCTTCCCATGGCTACACCTTCAATTTGTTCGTACATGTTGGCGTCCCAGACGAAGTAGGTTGTCGTTAACACGTGCTTGAAAAGGTTTGTAATGTCTTCCGGAAATATGTTCTTGATGTGTTCTATTGCATCGTTTAATGGCACCTTTGTGAATAATGACACCACGTCGAAGCTGACCAGCATGTCGGATTCTTCCAGCTGTATGTCTTTGATTTTCGTAATGAAATGGGCTGAGTCCTTGATGTACGAGTCGGTTTTTCCAACGTATGGCTGCAGTAATGTAGTTAAGTGTTTTGCTAATTCGTAAGTAGGCGAACCTATTGCGCTTACTATCGGGCGAAGTGGAACGTTGGGCTTGTGTATTTTTGGTAACCCATAAAGAGTAGGAGTCAGTGCTTCACTTCTGCAAGCCTTCTTTTTGGTTTCTTCGTCAAGGCTTGAATTCTTCACCATGGTTTTAGTTTTTCTCAATATGGTCTTGGTCGGGTCTTTTGCTAGAGTGCCGTGGGTGCCTGGATCTAGCAATGCTTTTATTTTATTTTTGTGGTCTTCGGTGTCCATCACCACTGTGGCGTTGCCTTTATCTGCAGGCAGAACAGTGACATTTGTGTACCTATTGATGTCCCTTAATGCTTTTAACTCCTTCGCTTTCAGATTACTTTTCGGCGGTTTTGCTTTTTTAATAATTCTTGCTGATTCTGTCCGGATTACAATATACTTTTGTATTATATTAAAAAGGGGTAAAAATAAAATTTTGCTATATTTCACAAAGCTAAACACATGATTTAACCGTTGATCAAGCTGTTTCCACAAGTGTGCATGTGCATCATTACTGGTTGCCTATCCTGAACCGCAAAGCTCGAGGGCTCCGGGCTGGCGTATAACCTTATTTTTTGTAAACAAGGAACCTGTCGTATAACTCGTATAGTCAGAAAGCGAATCAGGTGCTTTATATACTTTTCAGAGAAAGGTGGGAACTAGCAGTGGGGGATTTTTAATCATATGTTTCTCATAGTATTTGCGCTACAGTGCCTTTTATTATCCTCTGTGAATATTTCTATAAGAAGGTCTATAACAAACATGCATCCAGTATGGAAGATTCTTCATTAAAGTATGTATTTGTCTATATCAGTACCTAATAGAAAGCTTTTTCTAAACAACACCCAATAGAAAAGCTTTGTCAATCATCATCATAGTCACAATGTCTTAACAGATATGTTGTGAACTCGGAAAATGCAGTAAGTTGGAGCAATGGTTGGAGCTAGAGTATTGCTTTGTCAAAGCCTTTGTTAAAATTGCATGTTGATGAAATCGGGCCTAAGTTCACTAAATTTGGCGACTATTCACATATTAATCAATTTATGAAATTTATGGAAATGTTTACTTACCCCTGCTGCAATGGGTTGCCTGGAACGCGCGGTATTGTAATTGACACATGTTGGGACACATCCGCCCTATAAAGCAATTTAAAAAATTAATTCAAGAGTTAAAATTATTATGGACATACAGAAAGACTGGCGAAGACCGTCATGTTTTACGTAAACGGCGTGAAACATAAAAAAAACGGAGTCAAGTTGATTGACTCAGTGCTTCCCACAAATAATGGTGATATCATTTTATTATGTTCCTCCCTTTGCATGAAGCTATAGTCTGAGATCCTTTTGCATTAGACCATCGTCCGCCTGCCTCCAAAAAAAAATACAATACAAACACTCTGGTAAATTGTTTCTTGCATCTCTCTCCGGGGGAACTAAAACGACACAGTTTTTATTCTGCGAGCTTCAACTGGATGAAACGAAACGATCAGGAACCCCCAAACATCCAAAAACGAAGTTTAAGCTGTTTTCACATTGCTTTCAGTTTTTCTATTGTTCCTGCGCCGCCACTCACAAATCGGTGTGGGAAGTAAAAGTATCAAAAGTTCAGCTCCTGAAATACCTGGACAACAATAACATCATACATGAGCGCCAGTATGGCTTCCGTAAGCACAGGTCTACAGGTGACCTCCTTGCCTACGTCACTCACTTGTGGAACAGAGCAATAGACAATCATGGCGAATCCCGTGTTGTTGCACTTGATATATCGAAAGCTTTCGACAGAGTATGGCATGACGGACTTCTGGCCAAGCTTGCTGCTTATGGACTGCCACCTGGCCTGCGCCAGTGGCTGAATAGCTTTTTGAACGACCGATCTCTGTCTGTTGTAGTCGAGGGCTGTTCGTCAGACGTATTTTCAATAAACGCCGGTGTTCCTCAGGGATCTGTCCTATCCCCTACACTGTTTCTGCTGTACATCAATGAGCTGCTGGAAATAACATCCAATCCGATCTACAGCTTCGCAGATGACAGTACATTAGTTTCGTGCATGGAACTAGGCAAGCCACTATCATCCCAGGAGACGGTACGTCAGCGACAGCAGCATGCCTCACAGATCAACGCTGATATCAAAACAATTGTCGAGTGGGGATTAGCAAATAAAGTACAGTTCAACGTACAAAAAACTCAGGCAACAACACTTACAAAGAAGTCTCACGATGGCTTACCAACCGTGGAAATGGAGGGTCACCCCATAGTCGAATCACCTTCTGTCAAGCTTTTGGGAATCAACATCAACAATAACATGTCCTGGCACGACCACGTCGTCAGTATTGCTCAAACGGCATCCCAGAAGCTTGGAGTTTTGTTCCGCTGTAGGAAGTTGTATACACCAGAGCAACTGCTGCTGCTGTACAAGGCACAGATCCGACCATCGCTGGAGTATTGCTCCCATGTGTGGGGATGCGCTCCGAAGCACTCTCTAAAGCTTCTGGACACTATCCAGAAAAGAGCGATTAGACTAATCGATACGCCAAACCTCACAAAGGACCTCCACAGCCTGGAACATCGAAGGAGGGTGGCTGACCTATCCCTGTTTTACAGATTCTATCACGGAAGATGTTCGATTGAGCTCTCTCAGATAATAACACCACAGGCCGTCCGAACCAGGAAAACTAGAGAAGCTCTGCGAGCTCATCCTTACCAGGTCAAGGTCCCTACTCCCCGAACTAGTCTCCTCCAGCATTCCTTCTTTTGGAGAACTTCGACGCTGTGGAATCAGCTGCCGGGGAATTTGTTTCCCGACGGCTACAACCTGCAGCGTTTCAAATCTAACGTGAACCGATACTTGTCCTCTCGCAGCGCTTCTACAGCGCCATGGGCTTAAGCCTTTGCGGGAGGCCGACCATAAAAAAATTCCCCAACGACTGCAATACTTTCTCAACTATTAGCCAAAAGTAAAAGTAATGTCAAGCTTTTGTGTAGTAACTATGAATACAACAAATCTTTGAGTTTTACTATCGCAGCATTATCTACTAGGAGCCCGTAGCATACCGGTGCCCTAATTTTATCATAGTCTAAGTAGCGGTTACTGAGATTACGAGGCTAAAAACGCGCACAGACAGACAGAAATGAGTGACCTGAATTTTCGTTATGTAGACATCATAAAACGCCCAAAAAGCGTATTATTCCAAAATCGAAAATTTTCGCGATCCCAATACACTCCTCTCATCTGTCGGTGTGGGAAGTAAAAGTGTCAAAAGTTCAACATCCCCAACGGCTGCAATACTCCCTCAACTATAAGCGTAAAAGTAAAAGTAATGTCAAGCTTTTGTGTAGTAACGCATGACTTTCAAAGAGAAAGGCTAATGTATACAACTTACTTCCATGCCTTGATCTTCGGGAGGAGCCTCCTTTGGCTGTGCCACTACTACACTAGAGTTTTGCAAATGTACCGGGATCTCGATAACGTTGGTTTCCTCCGCTCTTATACTACCTCTGGGTATGATGATCCTCTGACCCGCCATATAGCTGGATACCACAGGAAATTTTGATATTTGGGGTCGTAGACAGAAAATTACCGAATAAACATGACAAACGTTTGACACGTACGAAACGTGACTACTAGATCGGTGGACAATAGATCAAGTCTTAGTTTTCAGGAAGTAGTCAGATACATAATATATGCAATCACCACAACTGCATCTTTGTTTTTATGCTAAATCGGGAGGTAAAGTTAGATAAGCGTCTCAGTGCAAATGCACATGTCGACGCTACACTTAAAAAAGTAACAGCTATTACTGCTACATTGAATCAAATTATTGGTTGGCGTGCAAAAAAAAACATATAGGGACTAAGCTAAAAGTGATGGATTCATGTATTCTGCCTATTCTGGATTACGACCCATACCTCTACTACCACGGATAAGCTAGACAAATATGAAAAAGCTCGAGGTCTAGCTGAAAAAAATATATAAAATAGCCGCAAATCGACCACATTCGCTTCCCACAAAAACACTTTGGGAAATGCTAGATCGAGAGATCGAGACCCATACGACCACAGAGTGTCCTACCTACATAGAGCTACACTTAAGATGCTCCAATCTCAACTAATGCAAGGACTTGAATCCCAGCTTTACTCAGTGCCATACCGACGACCTGAATAATTCCACGTATCAGTGCCAATCACCAGATTAGGAGGACTTCCCATCCCTCAGCTCAGCAATATGGATAAGAGAAAGCCTCCTTATAGAAGACAACAAGATCCGGCCACAACGTGGCTGTAGGAAATCATCCGAACCATCACCATCGAGCAGATTGTAATGTAATATCGATACTGTTCGTTACTCCATTCACTCACGTTTTCATTTTTTTTCTTCAATCATGCATTCATCAGCTGACACCAGCAGATCCTGATCATTTTCTACTTTTTTTGGGTGGGGTGAAATTGGGGTAGTTTGGAGGGTGGGGGGTCGTAAAACTCAAAAATTTCTTATATTCATAATAAGCTATCCACTGACCTGTGAAAGAAAGACCTAGCAGCATAATAGACTTTTTTAGGTTCATCCGAACATTGTCTTGTCTATTATAGAAACTAAGGGACTTTCTGACGTATACATACGAATATTGGTTTAGTTCGTTCAGTATTCTGTAGCGTGAAAACTATTGCATTGATTTTAGTGAAATAATACTGTGATATTTTGTTACCGTGGCGAGGATGGAAAACGTTTATGGTTTTAAGAAATCTCTTTGGGTAGGGGTGAAATTGGGTTAGTTGGGGGGTCATAAAACTCAAAAGTTTTTTGTATTCATAATAGGCCTATAAATGACCTATAAAACAAGGACCTAGCGCCTAACATTGTAAGGGGATCTTAGACTATAGCCTCATGCTATGGGAAAATACTAAACTGGTACCACCGTAATGTACTTAACGTTTTTTGTTGTAGTCCTTCAGATTAAAATACACTTTTTTAATGGATACAAATTATTGTCTAACGGACAAAATCTTTTGCGGAAAAAGTTACTGTTTTCGCATAAAGCCCAGCTACCGTGATTTATTCTACTAATGCCCATTTGCACCAACTCTTCTAAGGAAGCCTTAAATGTTAAGCATCCTTAAATCATGCTTATGTCGAATATTTCATTGCACCAACATTTAAGGAGTACTCAAAGTCTCCTTAAACCTTCCTTTATAAAGTGCTCCATTTTAGCGACTTAAACACGACTTAACTGCCTTTTGCATTTAATTATCGCAGCATTGTGATCTGGTGCTGTTTTTTTATCGTGATTATAGAAGATTTCGATTTTTTGGATGATGATGTGGAAGTCGCCGATATCGTGGTTTCTGGAGTGTGGAATTCCTAGGCGTATTTACCACAGGCCAAATTGATTTGAGGAGTTAGATGAATTAAGCTTTTCCAAAACGATTAAGCTTTCCAAAAATACTGTGGCATCTATATCGTGTTTACATTCACCCATTTTTCTTTTTTTCTAATATATATATTCTAATGTACAAAAACGATAAGTTTTAAGGTTAACTTCAATACTTCAAAGTTCAAACTCCAATCCAACCCAAGGAACCACGGAATTTAACAAGAAGAAATGGTGAACACGAACACAATACACAAAATAGGAGTGACAAAACACAAAATAGGCGTGACAGAACCAGCGTTGCCACATATAACAAGTACTTAACTAAGTAAGGTTCGATTGACGTCCGTGCAATCTACTGGAACATTAAGGTCATCTTAAATGTTGAGGTTTCCTTTGTTAATCGTTCCTTAAGTGAAAGTTGGAGCAACTGGGCATAAGGCTTTTTGGAGACTCCAAATTTCAATACACAGTATGTAACATTAACAAAGCTAAAAATTATAAATTTTATTTTATTTTTTACTTTCTTTATAATTTTTTTTTATATTTTCTATTTTTCTATTTTTTTTTTGTCATTTAACTGTGTGTCTTCGTCTGTTGCTTTTCTTTAAATACTAATTGGAATTTAGTTCGAACAAAGTAGTAGACGTATACAGGGTGAGTCAAGCTCAGCGCCTCGGACTCTTGTGACCAAACGATACCACTTTTCGAAAATTCGACTTTGCAAGTGTATGTAGGTCGAGTTGGGCTACATTTTAAAAATAACGACTTTTATACAGGGTGTCTAATAAAAGCGTGACATATTAAACTTATGTTTTTTTAAATGGAACACCCTGTATATTATTGCATACTTAGATTCCTGGGTGCATTTTAGTGTGACTTTATGTATCACACAAGGGACTTTAAGCGAACCGTTTAGGTGCAAATCACAATTTTGGGTATAGGTAGATGTCAGAAGAAAATTGAATATCGCAGCTATTATAAAACTTAGAGGGCTATGACTTTTTTTTGTTACTAAGCATGAAATGTGTCAACTCACGTTAGACGGTCGAGTTCGAATTACATTTGTACTTGGAGAAATCGGTAGATTAATTAAAGAAACTTCAATCAAAGGTAACTTGATTTTTTCAAATGGGAATGCATCATTCTTTTTATACGATCAAATGTGCAATTTGGTAGGTTTTCTAATTATATCAGGTTGTGAATATCAATCTATGGTAGTTTTTATTAAATTTCAAGATTTCAATGAAATCAGTATTTTTCAATTTCCCTACCTATAAACAAACTAGCAGGCCATGAAATATAAACAAAACCGTATTCAGATGGAAGAAAACAACTTACTTAGCAAAAAGATCCAGCAGAACTAGAGTAAAAGAACAAGATTATAAAAATTCCCTACAACAAATCAACTCTAACCAGAAACAACGGCGGTAACATGTCTAAGGTTAAAGAGAGGCTGGAGTACCACAGAAATGGATAATTTTTACAGCCTACTAGCGACTGCAATGTACTAGAGATTAAAAATTTCCAAAATCACTAAACACTTTGAAATGAAAGCAAAACATTCAGCGATCATTGCCGTCAGTAATATCTTCAGAACGCAATTTCACATTTAATGGTATAAAACAGTAGTCATTGTCGTCAAAGTCAAAAGTAATGATACCTCTCACTGTCGTCCTTCAAATTTTTCAGTATCTATTAGCAAGATCGCAAAAAAGGAATACTGACAAATCATATTTTAATTTTCTGCCAGGTAAATTATGTTTAATAATTTGAGCAGATTTTTAACTTATTCTTCATTTTCGGCGATATTGCTCATGACTATTGAAGAATTTGCAGAACTCTATTCAGAGGTATCGGTTACTATTTTTTTAAATCATGAAATGTGAAATTTTATTCTGAAGCTATTAAACTGCCAGCAACATTACGTGGTAGATTTCCTTTCATTTCAAAATTCACAATGGTTTTGTGAATCATCAATCTTTAGAATATTGTAGTAGTCGGTATGTTGTGAAAAATACCCATTTCTGTAGTACTCCAGCTGCTTTTTGACCTTAGATGTGTTATGTCTGCTATTTCTGGTTAGAATTTATTTGTTGTAAGTCATTTTTATAGCTTTGTCCCTTTACTTTAGTTCGTCCGTAACTATCTGCTAAGTTAGTTGTTTTGTTCCATCTGAACAGTTTTTTGTTTATATTTCATGGCCTGCTAAGTTGCTTATAGGTAGGAAAATTGAAAAACACCGGTTTTACTGAAAATTTGAAATTAAATCAAAACTGCCAGAGATTGATATCTACAACCGCATATCATTAGAAAGCTTATTAAATTGCACATTTGATCGTATTAAAAAAATTATGCATTTCCATTTGAAAAAATCAAATTACCTTTGATTGAAGTTTCCTTAATTGATCTACCGATTTCTCCAAATACAAATGTAATTCGAACCCGACCGACTAACGTTAGCTGACACATTTCATGCTTAGTAACACGGCAAAGTCACAGCCCTCTCAGATTTATAGTAGCTGCGATATTCAATTTTTTTCTGACATCAACCTATACCTAAAATTGTGATTTGCACCAAAACGGTTCGCTTAAAGTCCCATGTGTGATACATAAAGTCACACTAAAATGCACCTGGGAATCTAAATATTCAATAATATACAGGGTATTCCATTTAAAAAAACATAACTTTGATATATCACACTTTTATTAGACACCCTGTATAAGTCATTATTTTTAAAATGTAGTCCAACTCGACCTACATACACTAGCAAAGTCGATTTTTCGAAAAGTGGTATAGTTTGGTCACAAGAGTCCGAGGCGTTGAGCTTGACTCACCCTGTATTTATATTTAGCTCAAAGTGAATGATATCACAAAACTCTTGCTATGACTTTCTCATAGTTGTACGCTTTCTAAAGCGGCCCACATACGCTGCGGAAAAACTCAGAGGAAAAACTGCACAGGCCTAGCATGAAGGCAATTGCAGTTTGGCTTGATGACATCCTGCTACACAGACGTCCAGGAAATATTTCAGTTCAGTTCTAGCAAGCATGGCATCAAACGGAGACGATTGTCTCGCTATTATTGGTATGGTATTAGCAATAAATTGTGGAAGTAGCATCAAAAAGCGCATTAATAGAAGCATTTAGTGTAAGGAATGGTTGAAAAAAAGATAACGTTATTCGCATACAAATCTACAATCAGAATTAAGAGTAACGCCAAAAGATTGGCACTACTCTCTGAGGATATATGAAGAAACTTATCCGAAGCTGTTAGCTATGGTTACACCATTAATTAAAAGAAAAATGATACGGTGCTACAACGCAACAACGCCCCACGTAATTTGGTGGTCAAATTTCATATTTGAATTGAAGGGGATGGTCTATTATGTATTTTTAAAGAAGAAAATTGGTGAAAGAAGCATTCTTTGAAAAAAAAAATAGTTTAAAACTCAGTATTTTCACCACACTTTTAAAACGTACCCGAACAGTACAAGACAATTTTAGAATCGAAAACCCGCATGACAGACGTCAATAGTGTCACAAAGTTGCGGTGTTGCCAGCAAGCAGCAGTTATCAGTGAATATACTTCACGAAATTGTGCAATTGCAATTTTTAAGGTTAGTGAAAAACATGGAAAATTCAGTCAATGTGCTTTGGCCTTTGGAAAAGATGAAACTCAAAATTATTTTGGGATTTTCATACACAGATGTTCAAAAGGAATTAAGTTTGACCTGATTTTGTTTTAGTAGAAACTGAAATGGAGGTTGAAGTTGGTGTTAATATACTTACTAGGTTGGGTGAAATATAAAATTTATCTCAATTTAGGCTATTTTAGGTTCGTACCAGTTGGTTACCGGGGGGGCCTGGGGGACTCGCCCCCCAGACGCTCCTGATATCAAATATGTTGAGTAATCTAACCAACCTCACCTCGGGTAAGATTGTCACCTGTTCTGTTTTTAGTGCCAACGTTCCAAGGTCAGTCGCACCTTTCAATGATTTATTGGAGCTGACAATGGCCAAATATAACAATAAAGCTTAATTACAAACCATATTAAAGTCATGGACTTTACATAGAAAGCTAGTATACCTACAAACTGAATAAAACAAACAATAATACATAATACTTAATCACAAACACCAGCTAGAAACAAAGGTAAAGATATCTTTAAATTTAGATAGTTAAAAATGTAGAACGGTTCACGATTTTTTGTGTTATCCTTGCACAGGGGCCATGCTAATCTTCTCTGTAACGTTTCAATCTTAGTTCTGATCTTACACGATGTTAAATATCGAGCAAATGTTGGCAACACTGCATCTGTTATCATCTGTCAAGCAGTATCTCACTTTTAAAATTGTATTGTTCTGTGCGCATGTGTTACTGAAATATGTTGAAAATACAGTTTTATCAAATTTTTTCGAAAAAACTTGCTTCTCTCGCAAATTTTATTTTTTAAAATCACATAACAGACCATCCTCTTTACATTGATAAAAACATTTTCTCAAATCGCGTGGGGCGCCGTTGCGCAATAGACCCAATGATACTATTGTGCGACGAGCAATTTCGCCTCTTGAGAGACTAACGGCAACTTTACGATTTTTAGCAACTGGAACAGGTTACGAGGATTTGAAATCTTCAACGATAATGTCTCCCCAGGCCCTAGGTTACATAATTCCTGAAACGTGTAAGGCTATATACAATATTCAGTTCCACATCCGGCCGCCTGTACAGTCCGACGAAACTGCCGGCGAACCTCCACATACGCTCCGATAATCCTTGAGGCCAGGACTGTGCAGTTTTTCCTCTGAGGATTTCCGACGCGTCTGTGACCGCAGTGTGAGGCAATACTAGTCGCTAATAATGTAGATGAAGTGAACTTCCTGTATCACTCCTAACAGGCCCTTCTGTCAAATGTTTGTCTGATGTCCCGTATTTGATAGTTCAAGAAATTTTCAGTGATAAGAAATGGCGTACCTGAACGAGCTCCACCCGGAGCTGTTCTTCGCGATCCCCCGTCCAGGGGGAATCGCCAACATCGAGCTACCGGAAGATAGCCCCCAGTTCAATGTGGATATGGAGAAGGGCTCCAGGAGCTCCAAATCCACGATGAGGTCCAGATCATCAATGGGATCATCTAGGTCTAGGCGGTCCAAAAGCGTTGTTGATGCTAGATCGTAAGTTTGTACAATCCCAAGAAATTCATAGAATGGGTAATTATTGACCTACCATCTACATTATACACATCAAATTTATTTCGATTACAACATCATTATGGATTTTTCCTGAAGTTCCGAAGGTGCGGTATCATTTAGCCTTTTGTGCAAGAAAAATGTGTCTATGGGGCACATTATAATAGATAAACTAAGCGGAGGACTTTTAGTAAAATTAGAATACGTATGAAATTGATATGAGAGTAATGGAAGAATAAAAAAATAGCTTGCCTTAAATACTTTTTTAAAACTATAAAGTAATATAATAACATTTTCAGCATGGCTCAGGCTGATAAGGCCTTAGTTGCAAAAAATATACTTCGCAAAATACCCAGTGGCATGCTTATAGGTTGTACTGTAAGGCTTTCTGCCATCTGCCTTTTGCCTTTTGCCTTCTGCCTTCTGCCTTCTGCCTTCTGCCTTCTGCCTTCTGCCTTCCGCCTTCCGCCTTCCGCCTTCCGCCTTCCGCCTTCCGCCTTCCGCCTTCCGCCTTCCGCCTTCCGCCTTCCGCCTTCCGCCTTCCGCCTTCCGCCTTCCGCCTTCCGCCTTCCGCCTTCCGCCTTCCGCCTTCCGCCTTCCGCCTTCCGCCTTCCGCCTTCCGCCTTCCGCCTTCCGCCTTCCGCCTTCCGCCTTCCGCCTTCCGCCTTCCGCCTTCCGCCTTCCGCCTTCCGCCTTCCGCCTTCCGCCTTCCGCCTTCCGCCTTCCGCCTTCCGCCTTCCGCCTTCCGCCTTCCGCCTTCCGCCTTCCGCCTTCCGCCTTCCGCCTTCCGCCTTCCGCCTTCCGCCTTCCGCCTTCTGCCTTCTGCTCGTGGAATCTACGTCCAAAAAACTGACGAGCCGATCGATTCATCAACTTACGTACAAAATGTGTTTCTGTTAAAGGTTCATGGCGACGCCTGGGTACGTCTGCCGGGACTTCCGCATCCGCAATGCAATGCAGACGGCGCCATGGGTGCTGTTTTCGGACCTGGAGGCGAGCGACGAGGAGCAACGTGCTGCCCCCGACCCTGTCCAGGACACCGTCGACCTGCTCGCCGCCACCCTCGGCGCTGTCATGATGATGGCGGCCGGAAAGGGCGGCCAGATACCCAGAGACCATCTCCGATGGACGCTCAGCTTCCTGGAGAACATCAAGGACGAGTTTGGAAACCCGCCACCCAACGTCATGGGTAAGGGGTAGGGTGTAGTGCACCGGTACTCTGTAACCTATAGCGTTTTTGACTAATTGCCCTGTTACAAGTCTTTAGTTTGATTGGGTAGGAAAACACTTGGTACGGATTCAACTATTTATTAACACTAACTCTATACACTACGTCTAACCTATTACTTATCAGTCTAATTTATTTACAGTCACTATACACTAATTTATGTTTGTCCTTCACTCACTAATTTATGTCACTGTCCATTTATTTTGTACGCGCCACCGGTATACCACGGATCGCGTCGCGTATACTTTCCAACAACTGGCTGTCTGCCTGTCCCATGCGCCTTATATTAGATGCCTGCCGTCATCGCGATCCTTCGCGACGCTGGCGTCGTTCTGGACAGCTTCTCTGCGTTCGCGGCCAGCTGTCTTGAACATCCGTCCGTATTCGCGACGTAACCACGGTCGACCGAGATGGCGGACAGGGCCGTACTGGCACAGCCCCATTAGCGCACTAATAGGAACTGGGTGTCAAAATTATGTTTGTCTTACGTTTTAGTGCAAAACTAGTCTAGTTTTTTGTTTCCGACTTATCCGCTTAATTGCACTTAAGTGCAAATGATCGCCACGGACTCTCTGTGCTCGTGGCGATTCCAGTGCATTTTTGACATCTATTATAACCTATTTTATTTTTCAAAAAAATTAATTTTTTGAATTCAACACTGGATATTGGGGTAGTATATATAGTAGCGTGGATGATAGGAAGGTACGGGAAGTGTAGTTGAAAGAACTGCGAACATCGCCATCTTCGGATTGTGAGGAAATTGAAGCATATCTCGTTAAATTGCAAACAACGGCTGCGTGTATCCTAAAAATATGAATGTAGTAAGATGTTGTTCATAAAATGACAGAAGAAGAAGTGTAACAGGATACTAGTATTTACTGATACATAAATCTTAATATGATATTTATTTTTAGTGGGCAAATCCTAGGCTGATGCAAAAGCCATATTGCACAAAATGCTGTTAGGCTTCATCTCGATAAATTAATAAATGATTCAACAAGGCGGATTCAAACTATTCAAATTCGAAAACAACCACAGAAAGAAATTGAGCTCTCAGGATGCAAAATGACATCAAACTGTCATCAGTTGGCTGACAGAATAGTTACTTCAACTGCACTGAAATTTAGTGTATGTTCTACTAGTTCAGATTTATTGCACTTCGGAGCACCAGACGAGTTTTCAATATGCATCGTGCAATCGTGGTTGAAATCAGTGCAATAAGTTGAAAATGCTATTAGAAACGCGTTTCTATGCACTATGTACTATGTGATCGGGTGGCTTCGTAAATATGTCAGCGTGGTAGGCACGCTATGGTACGTACTCGAAACTGCCCGATCTTCATGTCGTCATTGCGTTAGAAACAAGTTTGTATATCTAAGTTACAGAGTACCGGTGCAGGGATTCGCAAGTGTACATCATTTAACATTTTTCGCGAAGGCAAAGCATAAATACCGGAGTGGTGCGGCTCTTATGGAGAGGGAAAGGTTGTTGACGTGGGACTTGGGACAACATTTAGTAAGCTCGGTGAGCGGTTAAACTATAGAGGATAGCTCAGAGGAACAGATTTTGTCTAAATACCGGTAGAAAAGTGAGAGGTGGTGCTAAGGGGGGTTTATTGATTATTTTAATTTTCTGATATTCCAAATAGAAAGCCTTTTTTACAAAATATTGTTGCTTATTGCACAGTGGCGTGCAACGGTATCTACAATAGGGTAGGCAAAAGGTAAAAATTACCTTTGCGCAACAAAGTTAGCCCTTCTTCTACCTGTCTGTATAATAGTTAATAATTGCACTTAAAAATGGCAGTCTGTCGTTTACTAGATTAGAAAATATTGCCAACTATTATCTTTTATATTTCAATTCAATACGCTGGTCCATTTTCAAAAACTAGTTTAACATATTATCATAAAAACTTGTATTTCGTTTTAGATCTTGTAAAAGTTGTTTTTCAATTGAGTTGACCGCTAAATTACTCAATGTCTCTTGTTCCTGAGTACTTCGCAAGCAGGTATTGTGTTTCTTTCTACAACAGCCAATTACAAAAATGTTGATTTTTGTTAGTGATTGAAAATATACCAACTCACTATCACTATCACTATGTGATTATGAGAGTTTGATTTACTTTTTATGGTCAAATAATGACAAAATTCAATGAGAAGATTCAGGAACTGACAAAACATGATTTGAACTATGAACCCCTCATTAAGTAATTCAACATTCAACCCCTATTTAAACCAAATAATAAAAAACAAGGAAAAAAGTCAGGGGCAGCTGGACATAACTTTTGTTCATTTCTCAGTGCCTAAATAAATTTATTCTACAAATATTATGTATTTAATTAATTAAATTGCCAAATAAAATATCAAACAAATTAATGTTCACCTAAAATTAATTTCTAGGTTAGAACTCAATATGGAATTAAAATAAAAAATTACTATATTCCGCAGTAATGATATTACGATTCATATCGTAATTTTCAAATTGCGCGCGAGAAAAACAAGTTTAACGGATTGGCAATGCTGAAGCCATGGCGGAAACGGTGTCGCTATACGCCAGCTTGTTTTTACAGATTTAGGGCCGGTTTCACCGGTTCCTCATAAGTGTCAGATAGCCTATCAGATAACGCCATATAAATTGGATGGGCCTATCTACCAGATTACTGCTCTTCCAGGATGTTTGAGAAACGAAAAATGTACTCCTGATACCCAAGACATCCTTCAGTAGGACGTTGTTAGTGATACCTGACTGCCACCGGTTTCAACCCCCCCCCCCCTCCCGCCACAGATCAGACGATTAAGCTAGTGAGCCCCCCTCCCCAACCCCCGAAGTGAAATCCTGGCTACGGGCCTGCCCTGATATACAACAATTATTTTACAATTTTAAACCACTTATAGTAAGGGTGTGATTTGAATTACATTACACACTAGATGTGTGGAATCATATGATTTACTTTTCCTGTGATCGATTTATTTTAAGCTGGGGCTGAATTTCCTAATTTCTAGGCAGGTGATAGGGTAAGGTAGGGCAAAAGGGACCATTCAGGCAAAAAGAACCAGTATTATAATCTGAATGTTATTTAAAACAGAAGTTTCTGTGCGTATCAGTATTCTGATATGTCTACTTTGCTAATGGTTTTGAAGATAATATACTACTATAGTGACAAAAAATTATGTATATATAGTCGATGATATATGCCCTAATACAATAAAGTCTGGAGGTACGATATAACCACACTTTTCTTCGCATGGCTTTCTTTTTATACAAAAAACTTGGCAACACTACAAACATACGCTTTGGGCAAATGGAGCTAGGCAGGAAGAGCCATATGGTCATATGGTGGATTATGCAACGGGTGTAAACATTTGCGACCGTTGCAAATAATCCGTTATCAATGGTTATATCTTCCAGAAAAAAGTGAATTTCGATTTCACTTGAAGCAAGCTGTTCCATACAATGGATGTTTA
Organism: Callosobruchus maculatus; assembly: GCA_951848785.1. Lineage (NCBI taxonomy): Eukaryota > Metazoa > Arthropoda > Insecta > Coleoptera > Chrysomelidae > Callosobruchus > Callosobruchus maculatus. Next base: position 10,976,248 of record CATOUR010000296.1, read on the forward strand.
GTACTTTTTGATTTTGTTTTTTTAATATACTGTACCAAAGATGATTTGGTTATTATGTTGATATGTTCAAATTTCTAAAGAATAGTGTAGTGTATTTTTGATTTATAGTGATTTATAGGTTAATTTTTATTCTTAAAATACCCCATCTCAACATTCCACTGATGACTCTTTTTGCCCACGATTCTTCTTACCCAGAAGGGTTGGGCAAAAGGAATTAAAAGCATAATTGAGATTTCGGATAAAAACCTTTTTGTCATAAATGGAAAGATATATATAAGTTTTATAACAAAACTGTTTTTGTTTTCTTTTGTTTCGCAATAACTCAAAAGTTATATCAAAATAAAAATGGGTTTTTGGATCCAGTACTGAAAACACGTCGATGGCACCCGAGCCGTGTGACGTCACCATGGCGGTCAGGATGCTCCTTTGACCAACTCCGATACTAGATTCCCAACCAATCGCGAAATTACTGGTAAATGGTAACTAGTGGATATTTGTTGCAATACAGTCAATAAATGAAGCTTGCAGCTCGAGACGAAGTCTAAGATCGAAATAAATATGTTTTTAAATGTTTGAAGTTGAAGTTAAATTACAGATTCTAGTAATTAAGTACCTAATCAAATATGTTTCGTTGAAAAGATCTCCTCAATCCAAGGATGGCCCAGTGGTTAGACAGTTCGGTAGTGGATCTCAGGGTCTTTGGGTCGAAACCCAGACCTTCCAACTTTTTTTTTTAATTTTTCTTTATCAAAAAATTTATTGATGTGCTTTTGGCACTTGTTACGCACATTTTTTCTACGATCAACATAAATATGTGTTTGAATCAAATTTTGTTAGACATATTACTTGCACTGCACAGTGCTTGTTAAATTTTTATGAAAATTTAATTGTTAAGCTTCATTGCCCAAAGTTAAATAAATAATAATACCAAGTGATAAAAAGAATGTGATTACGAGTTTGACACAGTTTTCACATTGAAAAACTTAAAAATGAATGAGTTGAATGAATGAAGGGATTTTGTTTTATTAACCAACTATTACGTTTAAAAAAATTAATGGCGATTGATATTGACGGACAAACCTCATTTCCACTGATTTTTTGAATTGTCGACCGCCTCCCGTACTTAGTTTTTGCACTGTGAAGTGCAAGTAATATGTCTAACAAAATTTGATTCAAACACATATTTATGTTGATCCTAAAAAAAATGTGCGTAACCAGTGCAGAAAGCACATCAATAAATTTTTTGATAAAAAGTATAAAAAAAAGTTGGAAGGCCTGGGTTTCGATCCAAAGACCCTGACATCCACTATCGGACTCTCTAACCACTGGGCCATCCTTCGATTGAGGAGATCTTTTCAACGAAATATATTTGATTAGGTACTTACTGGAATCTGTGATCTGATTTCAACTTCAAACATTCAAAAACATATTTATTTCGATCTTAGACTTCATCTCGAGCTGCAAGCTCCATTCATCGACTGTGTTGCAATAAATATCCACTAGTTACCAGTTTACCAGTACGTATTTTCGCGATTAGTTGGGAATCTGGAATCTAGTATTGGAGTAGGACGTCGTTGGTCAAAGGAGCATCCTGACCGCCATGGTGACGTCACACGGGTTCGGGAGCCGTCGGCGTGTTTTCGGTACTCGATTCAAAAACCCAATTTTATTTTGATATAACTTTTGAATTATTGCGAAAAAAAAAGAGAACAAAAACAGTTTTGTTATAAAACTTATATACATATGATCTTTCCATTTACCACAAAAAAAAAAAACATATTTTTCTAAACCCCAATTCTCCTTCCATGGAAATTTGTAGAATAATTTTGAAAATTGTGGTGAAATGAAAGTCTAGGTTGAAAAAAAAAAGGTTACAATCTTTCGGTTCATTGAAAAAAGTAACATTGCTGACTGCAGGTGTCAAATAATCTGTCTTTGAAGTTAAGTGGCTCCCGCTGCCCTACTTTCCTTCATTGGGTATAAAATTCCAGGTATATTGAACAACATAAAGTTGATAGACGACAAGCTGGTGTCATACAATGATAGCGGTGAACCGGAAGTAGTGGACGGGTCCGGTGGAGACATTGCGGTGGAACTAGAACCAGAGGCGGCAGAACCTCCAGCAGAAGAGCCACCTGCGGAAGGTGAGGAAGCGCCTGCAGAGGAAGCTCCAGCTGAAGAGGAGTCGTAGTAGATTCATCATTACTACAATATAAGAGTACACGAAATAAAGTTCATTTCAATTTTCAAGCTTCTATTAATTGAATATTGTTTTTTTGCTAACTCTCTTACGTTTGGGATAACTCCAGGTAACTAAAATCCATTGTTTCACAAACTTTAGTCACGACTAAACAAACAATCAGCTGTCTTAGTCAAGGTCTAGGCTTGTGCCTGCTTTGTGCCGATCACTTTGCGCATCGACATTTTGAGTTAGATTGGTTCTGATTTCAACAGCAGCGGCATGGCAAAGTCATGAGTATAGAGGTAAATAATATAAATCTCAGCGAAAATCTAGTACTTTATGGGAGGTAAACATTAAGGACAACATAAACTTCCCAAAATCAAATATTTGGGTGTTATACTAGATTCTCACCTAAGATGGTCAGATCATGCTAACAGCATAGTGAGAAGACTCAGAAGCTTGATTCCAAAATTTAAAATTTATAAAAATATTTTCGATATAAAAACATTGAAAATCCTATACTATTCATTGGTGCAGTCCCACCTAACTTACGGGATAATGGCATGGGGAGGTATTTCAGGGCCGGTATTCCCAACTCGCTGCCCTCGCAAGCAAGCGATCCGTCAAAGGAGCGATATGATTTGCAGCGATATGGCATTTCTAGATTCTCACCTACCGCTCCCCTCGCAAATTTGGAAAGCGAGCATTGAGATACGGCAACATCGCGAATTGATGTAAAATGTCCGAAAAAACGTCAAGTTGTCAAAACATAACCAATATGTTCATTTGATAAAGTACCGTATGAGTTGAGTAGTATTTCTTAATTCTACCCTGTTGTACACTTTTTTCTACTCCGCCCCTATCAGGGCGAATGAAACTATCCCAAAATGGCGTATATGTAACATTACAAAGGAACCGACCGTGAATGAGACAGCTGATTTTTTGTTGAGCCGTGCTTTAGTTTTGTTTAGTTTACACTACATACTCGTTGTACAGTCTGAGACTCAGAAGGAAACCCAGGGAAGGAGATTTTTTGACTATGTTAAGACGTACCTCTGTTTTTGCCGGTCCAGGACTTTGTAGAGGAAAGTTTGTGCTGTTAGGCACTATGAATTTTGGCTCTGTCTGAGCTCCAGCAAACAAGTACAGTATTGTAAACTTCGCGCCGGAAGTTTTAGCGCATTGCTAAAATGGCACCCCTTAATGACCAACACTCGCAAGGCTTGTCAAATGGCTATCCTAGGTCAAAATAAAGATGAACACCAGAAGAACCACCTGCGGAAGAAGGTGACGCAGCGCCTGCGGAGGAAGGTCCAGCTGAAGAGGAGTCGTAGTAGATTCATTATTCCTACAATATAAGAGTACACGAAATAAAGTCCATTTCAACTTTCAGACTTCTATTGAATATTGTTTTTCATGAACTCTCTTACGTTTGGGACGACTCCAGTGCCGGTATTCTCAACTCGCTCCCCTCGCAAGCGAGCGATCCGCCAAAGGAGCGATATGATTTGCAGCGATATGGTATTTTTAGATTCTCATCTACCGCTCCCCTCGCAAATTTGGAAAGCGAGCATTGAGATACGGCAACATCGCGTATCGATATAAGATGTCCAAACAACAAGTTGTCTTTCAGCTCAGGTAACAAAAATCAAAAATTTTCAGTTCCTCAGATTTTCAAGTTCACCCTAAAATCTAAAATCGTTATCTGGCTTCCTATCAGGACAAAAAATTGTATCTTGTATAGTTTGAGGGCGCTAATTACAAATCCGGCAGTTGTTTTGAGTTTCAGCCTCAGGAACAAAAATCAAAAGTTTTCAGATCCTCAGATTTTCAAGTTCACATTAAAAATCTAAAATCGTTATCTGGCTTCCTATAAGGACGAAAACTTGTATCTTGTATAGTTTGAGGGCGCTAATTACAAATCCGGCAGCTGTTTTGAGTTGCAGCCTTAGGTAACAAAAATCAAAAATTTTCAGATCCTCAGATTTCCAAGTTCACCCTAAAAATCTAAAATCGTTATCTGGCTTCCTATCAGGATGAAAACTTGTATCTTGTATAGTTTGAGAGCGCTTATTACAAATCCGGCAGTTGTTTTGAGTTTCAGCCTCATGTAACAAAAATCAAAAATTTTCAGATTCTCAGATTTTCAAGTTCACACTAAAAATCTAAAATCGTTATCTGGCTTCCTATCAGGACGAAAACTTGTATCTTGTATAGTTTGAGGGCGCTAATTACAAATCCGGCAGCTGTTTTGAGTTTCACCCTCAGGTAACAAAAATCAAAAATTTTCAGGTCCTCAGATTTCCAAGTTCACCCTAAAAATCTAAAATCGTTATCTGGCTTCCTATCAGAACGAAAACGTGTACCTTGTATAGCTTGAGGGCGCTAATTACAAATCCGGCAGTTGTTTTGAGTTTTAGCCTCAGGTAACAAAAATCAAAAATTTTCAGATCCTCAGATTTTCAAGTTCACCCTAAAAATCTAAAATCGTTATCTGGCTTCCTATAAGGACGAAAACGTGTACCTTGTATAGTTTGAGGGCGCTAATTACAAATCCGGCAGTTGTTTTGAGTTTTAGCCTCAGGTAACAAAAATCAAAAATTTTCAGATCCTCAGATTTCCAAGTTCACCCTAAAAATCTAAAATCGTTATCTGGCTTCCTATCAGGACGTAAACTTGTATCTTGTATAGTTTGAGGGCGCTAATTATAAATCCGGCAGCTGTTTTGAGTTTCAGCCTCAGGTAACAAAAATCAAAAATTTTCAGATCCTCAGATTTTCAAGTTCACCCTAAAAATCTAAAATCGTTATGGGACAGAGATGCGCGGCTGATATCTCTGTTACCAAAAAGTACCAAAGCGCTAGTCCAAGTGCCGCCACTAATGGGATTAACATTATCGTTATTTGGTGAAATAGTGTATTTTCAAATAAAATTTATTAAAATAAGTTTATTCACGAGTTCTGTGTGGCAATTTCACCATCCACAGTTTAAGTAATTAACATTAACTTAACCATGAACTTCCATTTGACAGATATCCTGTCTTGCAAAATGTAACCTAAAACAGATGCGTTACTGGAAAACTGTATTTGAACCAAAACATGCCTTAAAAAATATAATTTTTACACTTTACATGCTCAAAAATATTATGCGTCGAATGCTAGTGGTATATTTGGAATTATATTTTGGATACATATATATTTTTGAACTAGATATCGAGATATTTGCATAAACTGCGACTACACCAAAAAAAATATTGTGGTGTGCAGTTTACAACCGTAAGCTGCACACCGCAATATTTTACAACCATAAAAGCGCTAAGTATCACAAAAAATACTAAGGTACCAAATTGTTTGTTTTTCAGCAAAATTTTGACAGCTGTTCGTTTTCTGTCGCAGCTAATCTACATAGCATCATACAGTCGCGCGGTATCCCCCCTCCTTATCTAAGGTAGACACCATTAATGCAAGATTTTCGAATGATCCCATAAGGTGATCCATTTTGCTGGAGTGGATACTGTCAATGAGGGGAGTTATAATACAATAGGCATTAAGGCTTCAGTATTGACGGGGACAACATGGTCGGACGGCTCCCGGAAGAAAACTACTACTTAAATAAACAGCTAAGATATACGTATGTTTAATTTGATACAAAAGCGGATTAAAAATTGCATAACATTGTTGAAAATAGAAAAAGCTAAGGATTGCACACACAGACGTCTCCTTTGTCGCCAAGCATCCTCGCTCTTCTTGCTTCATGGAACCTTTTGATTTTCTCTTCGTACTCCTCCAGTTCAGCCTTCTCGTACGATTCTAAATCCTTGATGAAGGAACTCCATAGCAGGCGTCTTCTTACCTGCGGAATAAAACTTTGTGTACAGTTGTATTAATAAAAAAGGCGTCCAAGAACCCATATAGCACTGGATATTCTATGAATATTCTTTAAATCTCCTGTATGTTCCATGAATATTCAGTAGAATCATAGAATATTCGTTATTTCTCTTGATTATTCTGGATTATTAAAATAATATTCTTTATAGAATATTATTATTTTATCCACTTAGGATAATCAGTAATTATTCGTTGAATGTCTGAATTATTCCAGAATTTACCAGTAATATTCTTCATAGAATATTATTTTAAAGATCTACTAAGAACAAGATGTAGCTATTTTCTGACGAACATTTAGTAATATTTGTAATAGAAATATCTGTATGTAGGCAAATATTCAATATGAGGTATTATTAATTTATATTTGCACGTTCCTCAGTGAATTAAAAAAAAAAACCTTCATTCGTTTTGCGTTCATCCTAAATATACCTAATAAGTATTATGTGCAATTTTCAAAAGTTTATTAGTCATTAGCCATTGCCAGCAATACAGATACGGCATCCACCGACGATAAAGTGACAGCATCTTATGCTGATGTATGGTGACTATGGTGTCGTCAGTTGTCAATCTTGTCTGGTTGTCACTCTATTCTTCGCTCTAAGTGTTCTGTCATTCTGTGCTTCAACATGTGATGTGGGCATTTTAGCAATTCACGAATTCACGAGTTTTATTCCTGAAAGGCCTGCATTTATACCCAATTTTGTACAATAAAGTTGCTGGTTGTTATAAAGTGTGTGACAAATTATGGTGACCTACTATGGTGTATGGTTCATTATATAATGTGAGTAGAATTTTGAGGTTAAATGCAACAAGTTTATTACAGTTTTACACTTTATCTAGACATCTAGACTGAGATGTCTAACCACTTAACTTTTGTGACCATCTGCCACTAGTAGGTGCCATTATTTTTGGAACAGTATCCATAATTCCCTAAAAATGTTTCGTATATGAGGTAATTTAGACAAAATGTTCCTAGAATATTCAAAAACATTCTACCTCGATTGTTCATGTAATATCCATGCGGAATATTCGGCGGTATATTCTAGGAATATAGCGTGTTTTTCCCATTTCGAACTTTTACAGAATATTCTGTAAATAATCTAATTATCCATGGAATTTTGTCAGAATATTCATAATATCTGTAGTGAATGTGAACAGAATTTTATCATATTATCCAGTGCTATGTGGGAATGGGGTATTTTCCGAACAAAATTTTATGACGGAATAATGATGTTGCATCCCCAAAAACCATGTAACTAACATTTTTACTTTTTACTGTAAACGCCAAGTGGCACCTGCAGAGTTAAGACATAAAATTTCGTGCCAAAGCTGTGACGTAATAAATCTAAGCGTGACGTAATAAGTCCTTCGTGGAGCGGTCCTTAGAATGTGACTATACTTTGTCGTCTTTTCTCCATCTATGGACATAATCTCCGCTTCGTACTGATATTGACAGATGTTTGTTTACATCATTTCATGATCTATCTTGGTTAAATGAGATACCATGACAGTCGTGACACCAGGGGAGGTTATGTATGCATGGCACTAGTGACAGGCTGTTAAAGACGAGTGTTGCCAAATGACGAGTAAAATTGTGAAAAGTAACTATGAAACACTCTCGGAGTAAACTGCTAATTACATAACAATGCAAAAAATGGAATAGCTGGGCAATATTTATAGTCTACAAAAAGAAGGAAACTAAATAAACATAAAATAATGTTTACATCCTTTATAGAAAAACTATGCAAAATATTAGCAACGTGCAACCTTGAATCTACGCTCAATTCAAATTAAAATAGTCACATCCTATCTACATCCGGCATAAAAATCACTTTTGATTGGTTGATTTCTTAGGCGGGAGGTTTAAGAGATTTAAATGAGCTCTTTTCAAAGGGATGATTTTCAAAGTCTATCTTTATTCCACATGGGCAGAAAAAAATTGAGCAAACACTGCCATCATTACAAATTAGATACAAGTAATCCATTTCAGCCATTGAACAGGCAATATTAGCAAGTTGGAAAATACCCCATTAGGAATATGACCTGCGTCATATTTGTGTAAAACGGGCTAGTGCCAGTTATTGTCTGTTGGAGGTTATTGCTAAATTTCATGCATGACAAATGTAAAAAATAAAAATTCTACAATTCTACAACAGAAATAAAGAAAACGATATTAAAAATTATACAACGCTGGGAGCAAGAGGAATGAATAAGAAAAAAGTTGGTTCAGGTCGTTCCAGAGTTTCAAACCCTGATCAAGATGAAGCTTTTTTGGGGTTCCTAAGGGCAAATCCATTTGGAACAGCGAGAGATGCGGTTATTTATACATAATTTTCTTGGTTCACAGCCTACATGTAGTAGAAAGGTCAGAGAATCCGAACTATAAAATCGACCAGCGGCAAAAGAAAATGTTCCTGACTGTAGAACAGCAGCAGGCAAGATTAATTTTTTCATTAAATTACATATACCGCGGCCCCGAATTTTAGAACACGGTCGTTTTTACCGATGAAAAAATGTTCCAGTCCACTTATAATGGCCAAATTCGTGTGTATCAACCAGACAATAGGGGATTTGAAGGAGGTTACACCAGCTCCCTTGCTTTCAGATTGGGATGTTTTTCTACTAACGTATGGGACTGGATAAGTGTCCATATGCGTGGAGAATAGAAGGCAGGTTTAACGCCGCAAACTACATATATTAGCATTTTGCAAACTGTAATGTCCCCATCCATTGAACAAGTTAACCTGAAAATAACTATATATTTCAACAAGATAATATTATCCTGTTCATACCGCCAATTATGTAAGGAATTGGTATCAAGCTAGTAATGTGGAAGTGCTGCCATGGCTCTCTTGTAGTCCCGATATGAATCCCATCGAAAATATTTGGAGCATAATTGTTAAAAAAGTGCAGCAAAATTTTAGACCTCAAAATTCAAATGAATTATGGGAAAAGATTCCAGAACGCTGGGAGGAATTTTATACCAATACAATATTGAATATAATCCACTCAATGCCAAATAGATAAAATAAAGTTATAGAAAAACAGGGTCAAATGACCAATATTATTATTTTATGTTCAAGGTGTTGTTGTTGTTTATATTTTTTATCTATTCTGTTAAAATAATTTCTCAAATATAATTTTAGTTAATATTTTTTTATTTATTTTGTTGACCCCATACCAATGGATAACATTTTTAATAACCTAATTAATGACGACAATTTGGTTAAATTTACCATAAAACTGTTGATTCTGGGTGCCATAGTAGAATTGAGGATTTCTGGATCATACACGGTCATGTAAGGTCCTTTTTCCGCAGCTGCCGCTGAAATAATAATAGCAATTAAAAATAGTTATTCCTAGCTAACACATTTTCTTTGGAGTATTCCAGAATTGTGGATTATTCTTAAGTTTCTTGGAAGAACATCATTTTGATAAACCTCACGGCAAAACCGTCTACAATTCTGTTTAAAGTAGTTGCACTTTTTACCGATATTACATCATGATAATCTTGATAAGTTCATGACTCTCACTCATCCTTTTATCACTTGTTAGAATGCAAAATCTGATTTACCCTTTTTTATTTCGCCAAAAGATTGCTTTCCTATGCTTTTTCACCTTTGTATCATATTATGCAAGTGCCGTCTCCGAGTCGAAGGTCGGCAATCATCTTTGCAACATGAACTTCAAAATAAGGGACTTCGACATATTTTTGAAACAAGTTATTACTCGATACCCATTGTTATTTAAATTTTTAAGGGCAAAAAAGCCGTTTTTCTGATTGACCGTAACAGTTGCGCCCCCTAGCGGCCACTTGCGGGACTTGAAAATAATTTCCAGCGATTTCTCTTAGCCGATTTACTTAATAACGTTTTTTGCTCGAAGTTATACGATTAACGGTTACCGAGATATTGTCGGCGTCCATTCTTATTAGGTCGCCCTGTACATTCATCAATCTCCACGATATCTCGATTTTTCTGCAAATTTTAAAGATACCTTCCATTTGTGTATTGAAAGTTAACTGCCATTGAGATTGACCTGTTTGCATGAAGTGTAGCTGTGATGACTAGTACTTTATTACTTACCCATTTCTTCGACTTCTTGGTCTTGTCCATCACAAGTACAGATAGTTTTCAGCTCTTCCTGAATTTCAGCCAAGGATTTCACTTCGTTTATAACACGAGATCCATCCAGGCTTATGTGTAGATTAGGATCATATCTGCACTCGCTCTTTTCCTCCACTAGGTTTGTTCTGCTGAGGACACCTGGCAAAATGAAACAGAAAGCAGATGTTTATACAGGGTGGTCCAATAAGCGCGCGATGCTCTGTAGCGGCCTTACCGTTCATATTATAAGAAAATGGTTTGAATAAAAAACGTTTCTTTTCAAATGGTCTACTTGTAGAAAATCATTTCAAAGATGGCGGACATCCGGATATATCGGAAATGGGTATCAACTTCCTCATCTTAAATAGAACATACTGTATATTATTACGTTTTTGCATAAATGATCGATTTTTAGGTCCAGTTTGTTCACCATAGTTTATGTCTACGAAGCCAATTTTCGAAGTTATTCAGCAATCTTTAGAGAATTTGACATGTGTAGTACTTTACAAGAGATGTTAGTAGCCCGCAAACAAAGCATAACAGAATGATGCGATTTTCAGTATTGGAACGGGTAAGAAAAGTACTTGTGCTCCAGTAAAACAATTGTTTTAAAAGCGTACTTAAACCATTTAAAAGAACGATATTCGCCATGGACTGGACGCGCTTGGCTACCGTATTCATCGGACTTGACGCCACTTGCTTTTTTCTTGTGGGGTACAATGCAACAGAAAGTTTGTGTCGACCTCAGAGTAACAACTGAACGTAGAGGTAGTAAACAACTAATTCTAATAGGTCAACATCTTTTCTTACGTTGTCATATTGACCACCATATACGGCAATCGTAATTGATTACTATCGTCTCAATTGTATAGTATCCAGAAATATTCCATTCTATGTTAAAAAAGACGGTATTTTGATGGTTCAGAAATGATTACAGCAAAATCAATAGATATGTTTACCTCTACTGCGTTACTCATATTCTCCATCATAAACGCAAATTCTGTCTTACATAAATTTTGAGGAGCTGGCAACGCCTATATAATTTTCCTGCGATCTGTTTACGGTAACCTCCGACCGTCAAACGTTTGTTTTGTTTGTGCGTCTTTTATGCTTGGCCAGTAAAATCGAATTTGCTGTTTGTTGGTAACTGTAGTGAAGCTTTACGGACTTGGTGTGCTATATTCGAGTGTAGTTTAACAGTTTTGTGAGATGGAACAGTGCAGAGCACTGTTTGTAACATGGGTTGCATTGGAAGAATTTTCAGGTTAGTTGGCAATGTTTGAAGGCTGAAGTGTCAAAAGATGAGGGCTTTGAGCATGCCATGCTGAAGTGGTTTGTTTACTACCTCTATGTTCAGTTGTTACTCTGAGATGTCGACGTTCCAAATACATGCGTGAAGCTTATTAGTAACATTACTCGAGTCGGAAATAAATTACGGAACGACAAAGCGATGATCAGTCGCTCTACGCAACATATATCGGTAAGAGCAACAGCATGTGTGCAACACCAAGGAGGACATTTTTAATAATGGTTGTAACATTTGTTTCTTTTTTCCCACAATAAATGTCGTGACCACTAAGTATTTTGTTTTTTTTGCCTTCTCAACTGCTGGTTAGACAATAAAGGGCCATATTCAAACCATCACAGCTTCTACACTACTTTACTTAGGGCCAAGATATATAGCTATTTTTTTAGGAAACATCATGTGCTATGGCTTAGAAATAAAAAATTGTAGGCTAACGGCTTAAATTTAAAAAAAAACTAAAATTGTAAAATAACTCAAAAAACATAATTGTTTTCTTTCAACAATCTTTTTTGTCCTAATATGAAATGAAATTTGGAAAATGTTTACCATTAGTTTATGGTCTGTATGTTTCTCTATCGAATGAGACTTATTTTGTGTTTGTAGAATCTCTACATAGGTAGTTATGGCTAAATTAGTACAACACTCGTGCATCGATTAAACAAAAAATGGAGTCAAGTTGATTGAACGCACACACAACGGTGATAGCATTTTGATTTTTTCTATAGCACGAAGCTTTAGTCTGAGACCCCCCTGCAGCCAAATCATCCCCCGCTCGCCCTCAAAAAAAAAAACATCCAACACAAAAAGGAACTAGGACGACACAGTTTTCATTCTGCAAGCTTCAACTGGATAAAACGTAACGATAAGGAACCACCAAATCGCCTAAAGCAAAGTTTGAGCTATTTTTAAAATCTTAGTTTTTTTATTATTTTTTCGCCGCCATTGACACGACTTTTAAAAGAGATACGCATTCTCCATCCTCGCCAAGGTAATAATGCTGTATCTATTTCCATAAAAATCAATTCTAGGTTACATAATACAGAATTATTTAAAACGATACTCATATGTAATTTTATTATAAATCAGAAAATTGTCTCTTTGTTTTCGTAATACGCAGGCCGAGTTCTGATGGACCCAAAAAAGTGTATTATGCTGCTATGTCCTTCTTTCGCAGGCAAATGGAGAGTCTATTGTCAATATAAAAACCTTGTCAGTTTTACAACCTTCCACCCCCTAATCACACCAATTTCACCCCCAACCAAAAAAAGTAGAAAATAATCAGGAACCCCTATAATGCCTAAAAACGAAATTAGAATTTATAAAATTGTTTGTTTTTTGCTAATTACTCCGCCACCAATGCAGCGATTTTCAAAAACATGGCAGCATTACCTACTATGATCCAACAGCATATCGCTTCCCAATGTCATGACAATACGTGCAGCGGTCACTGATATTACGAGGGTAGAAAAACGCCAACAGACAGATAGACAGACCGACAGACCGACAGACCGACAGACCGACAGACCGACAGACCGACAGACCGACAGACCGACAGACCGACAGACCGACAGACCGACAGACCGACAGACCGACAGACCGACAGACCGACAGACCGACAGACCGACAGACCGACAGACCGACAGACCGACAGACCGACAGACCGACAGACCGACAGACCGACAGACCGACAGACCGACAGACCGACAGACCGACAGACCGACAGACCGACAGACCGACAGACCGACAGACCGACAGACCGACAGACCGACAGACCGACAGACCGACAGACCGACAGACCGACAGACCGACAGACCGACAGACCGACAGACCGACAGACCGACAGACCGACAGACCGACAGACCGACAGACCGACAGACCGACAGACCGACAGACCGACAGAGCGACAGACCGACAGACGGACAGACCGACAGACCGACAGACCGACAGACCGACAGACCGACAGACCGACAGACCGACGGAAATGAGTGACGTGGATTTTCGTCATTTAGACATCATAGAATGCCTAAGGCGCGTATTATCTCAAAATCGAAAATTTTCGCGATTACATTACTGCTCTCACTCATCGGTGTGGGAGGTAAAAATAAAATGGCTGCCATTTTATTATGGTGGGAGAAAAACTATTTTGAGAGATGATTTGTCGATGAACATTAACGTATCTTATGCCCCTAGAGGCTCCGACACAGATGACCGGATGCATTATATTGAATAGGAAACGGTTGTACCGGTTATGTTGAATTAATATTTACTACTACTACGATGAATGAGAGGAACAACATTAATGTCCCCACGCCCCCCTAGGAGCCTTCCCAACTTATGAACCCCCGCCCCCGGTTCAAATACATACCCATAGCTTCGATGTCCTCCACCTGTGACAGTTTGCTTTCGTCAGCAAATAACGGCATCGGCCTTTGCTCATCGTGCTCCCCGATATGAGTGTGGTGTTGGTGCTGCATATAGATAACCATCTTGGCTGATTCGGTGATCGGTTATGCCACGGATGATTTAGAAATGTTTCGCTAAACGTCGAGAATGAACTGATGCCTGATTACATGACATACGTCAAAATAACACAATGAGCAGACATCCAAAGTACATAATAGTCTAGGTGCTATGAGTTAGTGTACATTATACAGAATGTTAATGACGGATCATGATTACAAGGGCGCATTCCAGTACTAAATTCAAGTAGGACAGTTCTCCTTCTTTTTTCTTCTGGGTAGCGGCAAATAAACAGCAAAGTATACTCTTAAAACTCTATTTCCTAGCTTTCGGGATCATTTGATCCCTTCTTCAGGGAAAAGTTTGTGAGGATGTTGCTGGAAGATGTTATAAAACAAACCAAAAGAGCAAGTAACAACACATACCTTGCATGACGCACGTTATACAGACACAGAAATTTACGAAAAACATTACACAGTTTACTGTTAAAAGTTAAAATCTTTATAAAATCATAAAATGTTCGTTCGATGATTATTTTGCGTGCCGGCAATTACGTCTTTATCGAAACAGTCAAGCAAACATGTCATGTCAAGATTATGAGAACGTCAAAATTCGCTGCGCGAAAATTATCTTAAAAATTAAGTAACATACAAGTAAATGGAGGGCCGTGGACTTCGTGGCTTCCAGTGCTCATTCCTGGAAGTGAATAACAGTGGAACAGACGAAGATTAGCGGATAATACCAGAGTGCAAGTATGACACTGAATGGACCATCAGAAGCCACAGGGGATTGTGTTAACTTAACTTCGCCATTTGGAGTGTATCTCTGTATGCTTCAATAAAGTCTATATTATTATTATTATTATATCTAAAACTCAAACGCAGTAGAAGGAACGGCAGAACAAGAAGACGTATATTTGACGATATAGGTATAATAGATTCATAGGACACAAGCATCAAATCTTAATCATCCGAATCATCGTGATGAAAGACAGTCTGACATAGTTCTGAGTTCCGCACTAACGTTCAGAACAAAACTAGGCGAATGGGCCTGGCATGATCCCCTCCATTGTTGTGAAGAAGTGCGCACCGGGGCTCGCTCCCATATTTACCCGCCTCTTTCAGATGTCTTACGTTTCCGGCATTTTCCCAAAAGACTGGAAAACAGCTTGCATTCAGCCGGTGCCAAAAAAGGGATCCAAAACTGATCCGACCAACTACAGACCTACAGCTCTGCTCTCTGTAGAGCAACCCTCGTATACCGGCTTTCATACGCTGCTGCGTACAGAACCCGCGCTCCTCTGGTGGCTAAAAGCGGTCTAGCCTCGTCGTCCCACCAAAGAGTTTACTGCTGTTCGCAGCGTTTCTCTTCGGTTGCCGTTACCTTCGGGTACCAGATGGCGCACCGGCAGAACTTTCTGTCATTTGCTAACACATGTTTCACATGTTTGGTTAACATGAAAGACCTGATGCTCTCTATTTCCGTCAATCGGCCTATGGCGCACTGATGATCGCAAATGAGCGTGAAACAGCTGTCTGCGTACTGGTGGATTGACGGATGTATAGAGCAATCCTCGGGTAACTGTTTGTTTAAACAATTGAAGGTTATCTGAACGAATTCAGGTAAATCTTATCTGATAGTTATTATCCATAGAAACGCTAACTGGCAGCTGCCTAACACTTTTAACTGGACATTGAAAAACCGGCTCTAAAAGGGTTAAAAAAGGTAACCGAACGCTCCTTTGCGACTATTTTTGTACGCCATACAACGCCCTGTATGCGAAAATGTTACTTTCAACTTCTTGATGCTTAATCCTTTGCACATCCGAACAATGACACACCAGTCACCTGTAAGAAGGCCGTGAGCACCTCATGTCATCTTGATCGAATGTAACAGACGTCACCTTCATACCTATTTTGGCCCCAGCAGCGTATCAAAATTCCCAGTGATACCACCGAACGAGAGGCAGCCGTATGGCGGGCAGCGGTCGTGGAGGGGGTGGCATCCCCTGTCCCAATAGAACCATCATCATCCCTCAGGGTACTATCGATCCCGACCAGAACAATGTGATTCATCTGCCCAGGAACTTGAACACCAGTGCGCCGCTCTTGGTCACTCCTCCACGAAGAGAGGGGGGACCTCTCAGCGTACAGCTGTTGCCAGACTTTCAGGACAGGTCAGTGCTACCTCCCAATCAGAATAGTAGTAGTAGTAGTATAGATTTATTTAGCATAATTTTTTTTTGAAACAATTTTATTATTAAAGTAAATATTATAACAACAATTTTGACAGTAACTCTAAACAGTGCTTCAAGCACTGGCCTCGAGAAAACAAGATTTAAAGTTAGTGTGAGGTATAATTAGCTTATATTTGTATCCTAGTTAAGTAGTTCTTTAATTTCTTTACAAAGGAACTGAAACTATTTGTAGTCTTTACGTCTATAGGTAAGTTATTAAATGTTTTAGATGCATTTACTACAGGATTGTTGCTACAATATAACTGTTACCAAGAATACAACTAACTTAATTCGCTGAGTACATGCGTAAGATTACGTCAATATAAATTTTGTATATCCAAGAAATACTTTTTCAATCTTGTCTTAAATTCTTTCAAATTGGTACTTGATTTTTTTCGAAACAACAACTTTATTAACTCAAAATTATAACAATAATATAATTTTTAATCTCAAATCAGTGCGTCAATAGCCCTGGCCTCGAGACGTATCCTATAAACTAACAGTATTACGTTGACTAGTTGGTAAGTCGTACTAATATTCTTAAAGGGGTGATACACGTACGAACTTTAAGTACGCGGTTTTTAAGTTCGCGAACTTACTCGGCTAGACGCGGTGACACACGTGAAGCTGAAATCACTCATTTTGATAATTTTCCTAAATAAACAAAACTTTCAACAAACGCCAAACACAACAAGCGTTGCGCATCGATGGCCTGCCAAAACAAAGTGGTGGCTCGCGGCTCGCAGTACGAGCTGAGACCAGTTACGAGCAACATTTCAAACCAGTTGGCTCGCCGGCGGTTTGCGCGACGGTTTTAAAGTACGCGTACTTACGGTGACACACAGGCGAAAAAGGTCGTCGAGCCATAAGTACGCGTACTTGCTCGTACGTGTATCAGCCCTTGTAACAATTTTGTTTTAATGAATATTCAGGTGGTCTTTGCATTCTTTAACAAAAAGTGGATAAGAAGTGGTTGACCTAATGTTATGGCTTAAATTATTGTAACATTTTGATGCAAGCTGCCCTGGATTATTTAATCCTACGTTGGTTCTGCCCTGTGCTAGGTATAAATTTGTTAGCCTTCTTGTATCGTGATTGTGAATCTCACTAATGGTTTGAAAATTTGTGTTTGATTTTTGTAAGTTATTAAGTATCTTGTATATGAGTTTGCATTGTTCTAATTCCAATAGGCTCTTTAATTTAGGTACATTTAGTTCATGATACAGAGTATTTTTTTGTTGGTGTGATATATTCATAGTTGAATAAAATTTTCTCAGATTTATTAAATTTGTATTAACCCTTTTCAGAATATTTATTTGTCATACTGCTGCAAATTTGTAGGTGAAAATCTATATTTCCTCTAGCCGAATAGTTATGATAGTGATTGTTTAATTCTATAGTATTAGCTGAAATTTCCGGCAATAAATAATTTTTTAATCTAAATTTGAAAATGAGAACTAGATACAATATAAAATTCTTTATATTCAACCATTGAAGTTCTTCTAGCATATAACTTACCTTTGTAAACTTATTTTTATTTAAAACTATTCTCATTGCTTTATTTGCAGCAGTTGTAATTTTGAATATATGGCTTCATTTCCGGTATGCAAAATAGTTGAGCGATATAAATCCTATTAAAATAATTTATCCCTTTGGATATTTTTGAAATAATATTTAATCAAAGTAATCTTCAAATTTTAATCTACTATCTACATATATGCCCAGATATAGTAAGTGTAACTACTTCAATTTCGTCATTATTAACCAATAGTAATTGGTGTTTCGTTTAAATGTTTGTTTATTATCATACATTTCGTTTTATTAGTATTTAGTGTAAGCTTATTTATATTCAACCAATTGATAGTTTTCTTCATATCATCATTTAGAAATTCCAACGCAATGTCCAATTTTTAATTCGATATTATTAAAGTATCATCAGCAAATATTTGAATTCTACAATGCTCCAAAATATCTGATAAGATATATTAAAAAACAAATAGTAGTGGACCTAATTTCCTTACCTGTGGTACTACAACTGAAATATTCTTGACGCTTGAAAAAGTATTTCCTATTTTAGTTATTTGACTTCTATTTATTAAGTAATTTTGGAAAATTTCATATACTGGTCGCCTAAACCCATGGTGGTGTAGTTTCTTTAACAACTTTCCGCTGTCTATAGTCTCAAATGCCGCCTTGAAATTTAAAAACACTGTTAATATACATTTCTTCTCATCCATAGAACGTCTCCAATCTACTACCACTTGAATTGCTGTTTCCGTGGAACACGTCTTTCTGAATCCTGTTAAACTCGGAAAATTCACTTACATTTTAATGTTGGCGTAGGTATTTCTCAAATACGTTACACGAATGAAGCATGAAATGACCCAACCTCAGAGCAACAACTGAACATATAGGTAGTAAACAAACCACTTCAGCATGGCGTGCTCAAAGCCATCATCTTTGACACTTCAGCCACCAAACATTGATCAGCTGTGACCTCGCAGGGACAGTTCAAATTGTAAACAATGCTGTGTAACGCCAACTAACCTGAAAATTCTTCCAATGCAACTCATATTACAAACACTGCACTTTTTGAGTTCCATCTCGAAAAACTGTTAAACTACACTCGAATATAGCACAGCAACTCCGTAAAGCTTCACTACAGTTACCAACAAATAGCGAATTTGATTTTACTGACCAAGCTTAAGGACGCACAAACAAAACAAACGTTTGACAGTCGAGGTTCTACCGTAAACAAGTCGCATGAAAATTATGTCCGCATTGCCAGCTCCTCAAAATTTATGTAAAACTTCAGAATTTCCGTTTATGATGAAGAAATACATATGAAGTAACGCAGTAGAGGTCAACATATCTATTGATTTTGCTGAACTATCAAAATACCGCTTTTTTAACGTAGTATGGAATATTTCTGGATACTATACAATTAAGACGATAGTAAATAATTATGATTGCCGTACCTGGTGGTCAATATGACAACGTAAGGAAAGATGTCGGCCTATCGAAATTCTTTGTTTACTACCTCTATGTTCAGTTGTTACTCTGAGGTCCCAACATAGATCAGTGACTGTTTTAGAGAAGTGAATGTATTCAAAAGAAGTACCTTTTGTATATGGATATTTATACTTTCATACTATGTCGTTTAGTACCCCTTTAGCGATAAATTCGAATCGATGTTCTAGTTTTTGATGAACTTAGAACCTTTGGAGTTAGTTGCGACTCCTAAAAAACATTGGGTATGTTACTTTTTGCTGGAATAAAAGGTTGCAAATAATTACATAGTTGTTTTGTGTAAGACTTTTGCGGCCGTGATCCGATGAACGGTTGGTTCTTGGGTTGTTCGGCCGGCGTCGACACGCTCCGCCGCCTAGGCGTCGGCGAGCGTCGCTGCTTATAATTTCATAGCTCCAAACTTTCAAAATGAATTTAGAATGAAAAAGGAATAAAAGTGTGTCCTGGATAAGATCACCTAACTACAGAGTGAGTCTAAAGTATGGAACGCCTCAATTATCTCGGTCACGTTTTGCACGATTTTCATGAATTTTGGAAGATGGGGTTTTGCAAAACGGCCAATCTTACGATGGTATTTACAATGTCCCCGGAAATAGAATAAACTGTGTTATTTCAAATGGATCACCCTGTATATTTGAACATTGTTTAAATTCTTGAATAATACTGATTATTTTTTTGTATAACGCTTTGTATAACATTTTCTATGTCATAATTTCGGAGTTATAACTAAATTTACATTGCATCCGCCAAAGTTAAAATAAGACATTAACTTCAAAAAACAAATACAAAACAGATAACGATTTTAGATTTTTAGGGTGAACTTGAAAATCTGAGGATCTGAAAATTTTTGATTTTTGTGTTACCTGAGGCTGAAACTCAAAACAACCGCCGGATTTGTAATTAGCACCCTCAAACTATACAAGATACAAGTTTTCGTCCTGATAGGAAGCCAGATAACGATTTTAGATTTTTAGGGTGAACTTGAAAATCTGAGGATCTGAAAATTTTTGATTTTTGTGTTACCTGAGGCTGAAACTCAAAACAACCGCCGGATTTGTAATTAGCACCCTCAAACTATACAAGATACAAGTTTTCGTCCTGATAGGAAGCCAGATAACGATTTTAGATTTTTAGGGTGAACTTGAAAATCTGAGGACCTGAAAATTTTTGATTTTTGTTACCTGAGGCTGAAACTCAAACAACTGCCGGATTTGTAATTAGTGCCCTCAAAATACACAAGATACAAGTTTTCGTCCTGATAGGAAGCCAGATAACGATTTTAGATTTTTAGGGTGAACTTGAAAATCTGAGGATCTGAAAATTTTTGATTTTTGTTACCTGAGGCTGAAACTCAAAGCAACTGCCAAATTTGTAATTAGTGCCCTCAAAATATACAAGATACAAGTTTTCGTCCTGATAGGAAGCCAGATAACGATTTTAGATTTTTAGGGTGAACTTAAAAATCTGAGGACCTGAAAATTTTTGATTTTTGTTACATGAGGCTGAAACTCAAAACAACTGCCGGATTTGTAATAAATGCCCTCAAACTATACGAGACACAAGTTTTCGTCCTGATAGGAAGCCAGATAACGATTTTAGGTTTTTAGGGTGAACTTGAAGATCTGAGGACCTGAAAATTTTTGATTTTTGTTACCTGAGGCTGAAACTCAAAACAACTGCCGGATTTGTAATTAGCGCCCTCAAACTATACGAGACACAAGTTTTCGTCCTGATAGGAAGCCAGATAACGATTTTGGATTTTTAGGGTGAACTTGAACATTTGAGGATCTGAACTTGAAAATCTGAGGATCTTAAAATTTTTTATTTTTGTTACCTGAGGCTGAAACCCAAAACAACTACCAGATTTGTAATTAGCACCCTCAAGCTATACAAGATACAAGTTCTCGTCCTGATAGGAAGCCAGATAACGATTTTAAAAAGGGTGAACTTGAAAATCTGAGGATCTGAAAATTTTTGATTTTTGTTACCTCAGGCTGAAACTCAAAACAACTGCCGGATTTGTAATTAGCGCCCTTAAACTATACAAGATACAAGTTTTCATCCTGATAGGAAGCCAGATAACGATTTTAGATTTTTAGGGTGAGCTAGATACTAGTGTCTTGAGTTTGAAGGTGTATGTTCGTTCGCCATGTCTGCAGGATCCTTGTAAGAAATTGATGAAGTCCTGGGTTGATTTTATATATTTTAAGAGTGACGAGTTGTTATTATTGAGTTGTTATTATTGATTACTAAGAAAATGACCTAAATGAATGACCTCAATGGATAACGGTTCATGTGCAGACTGTCTCAGCCTCGTGAGCCAAGCGGCGAGCGTGTAGGCCGTTTGGATACGGAACCTCAGCAGTGCACCAGCGAGTATGCGAAAAGAAGGAAGAACCAAAGGAGGGAGGAGCACCTAAGGGCCGTGGCGGTCACTTGGCCCCCTGAAAGGCCCGCTGAGCCTCAACCGGAGCCGGAAAACATCGACCCGGAAGAAGCCAAAACAATTTGCAGCGGAGTAGGTAAGGGTTCTAAGGATTCGTTTACCATAACCGTGAACAATATATGTCATTAGTTTGAGTGTTTTTTACTTCCCACACCGATAGGTGAGGGGAGTATTGTGATCGCGAAAATTTTCGATTTTGAGATAATACACTTTTTGGGCGTTTCATGATGTCTACATAACGAAAATTCATGTCACTCATTTCCGTCGGTCTGTCTGTCTGTCTGTCGGTCTGTCTGTACGCGTTCTTCTGTCCTCTAGATCTCAGTAACCGCTGCATGGATTGTGTTGAAATTTGGTTAGCGATATGCTGTGGGGTCGTAGTAGATAATGCTGCTATAATTTTGAAAATTGGTGCATTGGCGGCGGAGTAATTAGCAAAAAACGAAAAATTTCAAATATTCCTCAAACTTCGTTTTTAGGCGTTTTAGGTGTTCCTGATCATTTTCTACTTTTTTTGGGTGGGGGTGGAAATTGGGGTGGTTGGGGGTTGGGGGGTTGTAAACTTGAAAAATTTGTTGTATTCATAATAGACTACCCTCTGACCTGTGAAGGAAGACCTAGCAACATAAATAACTTTTTTAGGTCTATCCGAACATTGCCTTATGCCTATTACAGAAACTAAAGGACTTAGAATTTTTTCCGATGTATACATACGAGTATTGCTTTAGATCGTTCTATATTATATAACGAAGAAACTGTTCAATTGATTTTAATGAAATTTTGGCACAGTATTACTACCGCGTCGAGGATGGAAAATGCGTATGGTTTTTATAAATCGTGCCAGTAGCGGCGCGGAAATAATAAAAAAACTAAAAATATAAAAACAGCTCAAACTTCGTTTTTAAGTGTTTTAGAGGTTCCTGATCATTATTTTGGGTGGCGGTGAAATTCGGGTGGTTGGGGGGTGGGGGGTTGAAAAACTGAAAAATTTGCTGTATTAGTAATAGGTTGTCCGCTGACCTGTGAAGGAAGACGTAGCGACATAAATCACCTTTTTAGGTCCATCTGAACATTGCCTTGCCTATTACCGAAACTAAGGGACTTAGAATGTATACATATGAGTATTTATTGCTTTAGATCGTTTTTTATTTTGTAACGTGGAAACTATTAAATTGATTCTAATGAAATTTTGACACATTATTATTACTGTGGTGAGGAGGGAAAATGCGTATGCTTGTTAGAAATTGTGTCAGTGGCAGCGTAGCAATAATCAAAAAACTAAAAATATGAAAACAGCTCAAAGTTCGTTTTTAGATGTTTTGGGGGTTCCTGACCGTTTTGTACCTTTTTTGGGTGGGGGTGAAATTGGGGTGGGGGGGGCGGCGGGTTCTAAAACTGGAAAGTTTGTATTATTGATAATATGCTGTTCATTGACCTGTGCAGGGCAGACCTAGCGGCATATGACAATTTGGGGCGGGGGGGGGGGGGGGGGGTACTGGCGATGATTTTGTTGCAAGGGGATCTCAGACTAAAGCTTTATGCTATGGGAAAATAATAAACTGGTATCACCGTAATCTGTGAGAAGTACTGAGTCAATCGACTTGACTTCATTTTTTTTAACTTAAGGTGAACAAAACATCAAAAGCTTCCGCAGCCGATCCAGGAGCCAGACGAGAGGCGGCCCTGTGCAGACACAAGCATTCTCTATGGAAGCTCCAGGCGGGATCAACCAGCAGGCGATGGATAGGATATTTTATGAAGCAAACGCGTCCGCATATGACTATTCTGCTATGCAGGATACACTGAGAGGTACGAAATATCAATATTCAGCTATTGTTTACTGTGAGTCTGAGGTATTATGAAAACAAAACTTGAAACTTTACTGCAGTACTGTCCATATCTCAAGACATATTTATCTTATCATAAAACATATAACTTTTACGATAAATAATTATAAATAAAATCGCACGCCAAATCAGTCTTAGAGTTACTTTCTTTGTTATCGCATCAAGGTTCCTAAAATTCATGAGATTTTGTAAATTAGGATTGTTCTTATATATGTTAAAACTTTCTCTACGTTTTCAAACGGCTTCCTCACAGGAGGGTGTCCACCAAGGTTTCCCATTTCTTGAGCGGGTCCTTTCTTGTGAGTATTTAGGAATAGATGCGTCAGCAGATTGGTTCACAAAGTTTATAAAAGTATCATAATTATGTATATTTATTTCATGTGAGTTTGTATATATTCCAATTAGCTTTATTTACGTTCCACTCTTTATATATTCTTTTGTTTTTATCCTCTCTGGGCAGAGTTTGCAATCGATTGTGATTAGGATATGATCTGAACCGGCGGGGTCTGGCAAAGTGTCCTATTTTAGAAGGTGTCTGATTTGAGGTGTAGATATGGTGAGATCTATAGCAGACTTTCTACAATGGCCGACATAGGTAGCGGATTCGTCGTTCAAATAAGTTAGGTTTTTCTCATTCGGCGACTCCAGGAGAATGTTACCATAAACATCGTTTACCTCACATCCCCAAGCTACGTGATGAGTATTAAAATCTCCTGCTAAAATAAAAGGAGGTGGCATCAAGTCAAAAAATGTATTCCATTCTTGGGAAGATAGTTTGGTTTGAGGCTTGACATAAATAGATGTTAATGAAAGATTTGTCTTATCTTTTAATTCCAAAGTAACTCCAGTCGTCAGAAGTTTGTTGTGCATGTTGTTGTACTTATCGCAGTGTACTTTATGTTATGTTTAAGTAGAATTGCTACCCCACATTTACCGTCTGGACGATCCTGCCTAACAACGTTATATCCCGTGAAATTTACGTATTTGGTTTAAACCAAGTTTCTGATAAAATCGCAATGTCTGCGTTTTTGTTCTCCAGGAGGTGTTCCACATTACTTTCGTTTGCTAAAGCTGATGGGCAATTCCATTGAATGATCTTCAACTGGTCCATTGGCTTTACTATTAATCAGTCAAATAGTCGTCAGTCAAAATTAAATTTAAATTCTTCTTAAATACTAATGTAACGAACTAGTAAGACTTTTTCAGCTGAAAAAAATATTCAGAAACTGCTTATCCTTAAGATAAACAATAAAACAGAACTTCTTCTTTTTAAGTTAAACAATAAGACAAAAAAAACTTCTCTTTAAGTTACACAATAAAAATAGTTATTCATATTATTGGTTTATCGAAAAATGTTTTAAGACTCACTCCTTTTCAAAATGTAGTTGTAAAAAATCTTTTAAATTAAATCTACGTTTTCTTTGTTCTTTTATTATAAGTTTCTGTTTTTATAGCTTCTCAGACTTTCCAGCAAAACCAAATTCCACAGAACTGGAACGGTGCCGGTTTTCAGCCACAATTTGCCAGTACACCTGAAAGCGGGGCTCAGAAGTAAGTTTTAGTGATTAATATTTTTCTACGAGGGCTGCTCTATATCTCCGTCAATCCACCAGTACGTAGACAGCTGTTTCACGCTTATTAGCGATCATCAGTGCGTCATGGGTCGATTGAAGGAAATAGAGAGCATCAATTTTTCCATGTTTGCTAAATTCAAAGTGGCTCAAAGAGGACGCGCCGTGGCGTTCCACCAAGAAGTATGCTGCTGTTTTAGCAGCGACTTTCTTTGGTTGCCGTTACCTTCGGGTACCAGATGGCGCACCGGCAGAATTCTTTCTGTCTGCTCTCTAATATTTTTCTTGTGTAAATGTATCTCACCTAGTTACCTACTTTTGAAAAATAGAATACAATTTTATACCCACAAGTTACAGAAAGAGTCTCGTTAGTGAGAAATAACTATGGTTATTGAGTCTTTTTGGCAACGTCTAGGCTTGACGTTTCGCCACCACGAGTGGATGGCATCTTCAGAAGCTATTTCACTACGGCGACTTCCGAAATACTGACGGCTGGTGCTGGTGTCTTCATATTCATATTCATAGATCATAGAAGCATATTATGAATATATTCATTTTCTATTTCCATACTCTTTTATATTGTTTACTAAAACAAAATACATAGGAAGAATAAACTTCACAATACTAAGTATCGTTTCGAAAGATTTCTCAAAGTTAATATCTGAACGCAGTGTTTCGAAAGATGCCTGAAAGAGAATATCTGAAAGCGCCACGAGCTGTACGTCAATTTTCGGGGATTCTGAAGAACGAATTGAGTACGTCCTATTTTATTTTATGCGTTTTACGTGTGCAGACAACTGTTATATTCGACAGGCTGGATAAAAACGATGTTCAACAATTCAAATTTAGATGAGTCTCAATTTCAGCCAAAAAGAGCTACCCCTGATTGTGTTACAAGTTTTCTAGTGAATGAGTTATGGATGGAGTAGATTGGCTTTATTGCACACCAAAATACTTTGAATTGCAAATTCAACCCTTATTCTGATCAGATTAAAACATTTTTTTATAAGTTTTAAGACTTCTATGTAGCATTTTTTTGTATATCTATAATGAAATTATTTTCATTTTTCGACAAAACTTTTTTTTTAATTAGAAATTAACACATTCATTACACCAATATACAGGGTACTGGTAACTCGACCACTTTCCTGCACGAAGTGATAGAGGGACTCAAATGCAATATATTTAACCCCCCATATGTAATTCCGAAAACCGATAGTTTTTGAGATAATCAACATTTAATGTTTTTCAACGATATTTCCAAATTTCCACACTACATCCCAAATTTAGGAAAAACCCTGCTGTCGGTTTTAGTAATTTCCAATTTAATTTTTCACTGACACATACGCAAATCTAATTTAGTATTGAAATGTGTAAAAATACTAAACAGTTTCAAACTACATACAATTATTTCAAAAATAAAGAACAAAATTTTTACATTCACCGCGAAAGAAAATTGTCTAGCTCAAAAAAAGATACACAACCAGTCAAACAAATTATTTTAAAAACTTCCTTATCTTATGGACTATTCCAAGGACAAGAATGATACAACTACAAGTAACTATTTAACAAAATTTATCAACATAATACAGAATCATCAACAATATGATATTCCAGCATGATGGTTGTCCAGCACATTACCGTATCACAATTCGGCAGTTGTTGGACAACACATACCCGAACAAACGGATAGGGAGGGGTGAACCCATACGATGGCCTGTGCGGTGCCCAGATCTAACACCTCTTGATTTTTACGTCTGGGGGTCACATGAAGGCGAGGAGACTCCAGTTAATACTGCTGACGAACTAAGGCAAGAAATTATCAATGCGGCGGAGGAGATGAAACGAACTTTTTCAACACGAGTTACAAAAAACGAAGTGAGGAAGCGGATCCGTACTTGTATCCAAAATCAAAAGCAAGCAAAACACATTGAGCACGATCTCTAGAAACTTTTAGTGGATTTAATTTGTTTTACTTGGATAAAATCATCGACCGCATTTGCAAACATTCTAGTATGTAACCGAGTTATCAATAATGATTGTACTGTCATCAGTTCTTTTTGAATAGGTGATTTTTATTCATTGCTGTTTACAAGCCTTCTGTAGGATTATTAGGTAGGAAAGTTTTTTTAGCGATTTGTTCAACCGTTTATATAATTTTTTTGAGCTAGATAATTTTCTTTCACAGTGAACGTAAAATTTTTGTTGATTATCTTTTAAATATTTGTATTTAGTTTGGAACTGTCTAGTATTTTGACATTTTAATACTAAGTTAGCTTTGAGTATGTGTTAGTTAAATACTAAAATAAAAATTATCAGAATCAACACGCGGTTTTTTTCTTAGTTTAGGATCTAGTGTGGAAATTTGGATTTGGTTGAAAAAGATTAAATGTTAATTATCTCGAAAATTATCGGTTTTCGGAATTACGTATTGGGGGTTAAATCCATTATATTTGAGTCCCTCTATCACCTCTTGCGGGAAAGTGGTCGAGTTACCAGTAACCCTGTATAAAAAAACTGTGGTGACAAAGTGGCGACGTTTCATATTGATCGATGGCGACTTCTTACTTTATTACCCTGGCAACACTGAGTTGAGCTGACGGGTCGGCCGTAGCTCAACTGGTGAGAGCGCCGGAGTACAAATCTGGAGGCCGTGGGTTCGAGTCCCGCCGGCCGCCGACATTTTCTGGTACGGATTTAAATATAACCTACAATTTTGAGGGCCATGTTGCTGTCGCGTCGCCGTTGCTCGGCATCTGCTCATGTAATAATTCTCTTAGATTTCAGTAAGGCATTTGATACTGTAAACCATACTATCCTGCTGTCTGTCTTAAAGTCATGTGGATTGTCTTCTGTTAGCCTAGAGCTTTTTAAATCATATTTGGGTGACAGGCAGCAGTCCGTACAACTGAAAAATTTAACGTCTACTTCTAAATTTACTAAAAGTGGAGTACCGCAAGGCTCTATACTTGGTCCTCTTCTCTTCACAATATATACAAGTCAACTTCTTAAATGTGTAGAGTTTTGTAAATCTCACATGTACGCGGATGACACTCAGTTATATTTTTCATTTCCTAGTTCTGATTGGGCGACAGCTGAGTTTAAAATTAATTGTGATTTGACTAACCTTTCTAAAACATTAAAAGACCACTGCTTGATGCTAAATCCAAATAAATCGGTTGCGATAGTTTTTGGCAATGGTCAATCCAGTGTTATCGAAAATTTAAATATAACCATTATTAAAGTAAAAATAAAGTTTTGTGATACAGTTAAAAATTTAGGCTTAATAATCGATTATAATCTGAGATTTCGCGAATATGTATCAAGCTGTGTTAAAAAATGTTACCTTGCTTTAAAGCTATTATACCCTCAGTCCCTCATAGACAATTTCTAAATTTTAACATCAAAAGAATGCTGTGTGAAACTATGGTTTTATCGCAATTTTCTTATGGTGTTCCGATATACGCCGCCTGCTTAGATTACGACACAACAATGAGAGTACAGAGAACTCAAAATGCGTGTATACGTTTTATATTTGGTATCAGAAAATATGAAAGGGTGAGTCATAAGCTGAAAGATGTTCGTTGGTTGAACATGAGAGATCGTTTTGAGGTAGTTACACTTTGTTTCTATCACAAGATTTTAACTCTCAATCAGCCAGCTTACCTTTATGACAAAATATCATTTAGGAAGGACGTTCATTCAGTAAACATACGTTCAAAAGGAAATATTAGTGCTCCAGCTCACAGAACTAAGTTTTTTGAGAGATCGTTTAGCTATAATATATACAAACTATATAATCCTATTCCTCCGTACCTGAAATCCTGTGAGATGTACAAATTTAGAGCGATTTTGCGCGAATCATACCTTGGACTTATGAAGTAAAGATGTATGTATTGTATCTTAATATTGCGTTGTAATTAAGCTCTGTATGCAATTTGCGAGCCACTGATGTATTTCCTCAGAATCTAACATCCGTCAATGTTATTGTTGCGTTTAAAGTTAAATTTTTTTTTCTTATCTTATTTGTTATTCTTCTGTTTCTGAATTTAATCCACATATGTAGGTATTTTTTTTTATATTATGCTGCCGTATGTGCTGTGCGGAATGCGAATTTTATTGAAATATTTTTTAATATAATTCAAGGGTTGAGTGGAAGAGCACTCTATAGTGAACTCCCCCTTGTGGTTTTCAGATAGCTTGTATCATTTTAATTTTGTTGATTTATTAATGTTTTAATTTATGCTCCTTATGTTTGTTTTGATCAGCTGTTTGGAAATCAAGGCATTTATTATTATTATTAATAAGGCTGCGGGAAGTGATCCGCGAAAACGTCTTTTGTCTCGTTTCAGTTACATGCAGAACATGTCCATGCCAAGCCCGGTGTGGTCTGATCCAAGGTCCAGCACACCAACACCCACCGACTCATCCAAATGTGGATGCTCGAGACGTAAGTCATCTCCTCCAAGGCATATACAGGGTTGGGATAAAGTATGAAACCAAGCAAATAGCTTTGGAACGGAAAAAATTATATTGCTGAAAATTTGCAGGCAAGTGTAGTGACGTATATTGCATCCGAAGACATTACGCTAGCTGTTAATGTACTTCCGGTTTAACCGGAAGTACCGTCAACTTTTTTAATTTAAATGGGTCACCCTGTATATTTTTTCAGATTTTAATACATCTTTTTGTTGCGAATACGTCCATGGTGGGTTTAGTATTAGTTTTTGTAAAAACTGGAAACATAATAATTGACGTTTCAGTAAATGAAAAAGCTTAATCTTTCCCATTTTTACAGAAACAAATACTAAACCCAATTAGGACATATTCGGAAAAAACAGATGTAATAAAATCTACAAAAATATACAGGCTGTCCCATTCAGATTAAAAAAGTTGACTGTACTTCCGGTTAGACCGGAAGTACATTAATAGCTAACATAATGTCTTCGGATGCATTATGCGTCACTAAATTTACCTGAAAATTTTCAGCAATATCACCCTTTCCGTTTCAAAGATATTTGCTTGGTTCCATACTTTATCCCAACCCTGTATTCATAAAAAAGGCGTACACGAATTAGAAAGAGAACGACCTACGTCATATTTGCGTAAGACCAGCTGCTGTCATCAGTAAGTAGGTTAGTAAAAATGTCATCCATTGGTATGGGGTCAATAAAATAAATAAAAAAATATTAACTAAAAGTATATTTGAGAAATTAGGGTAACATAATAGATAAAAATATAACACCAGCAATCACGAACACCTTGAAAATAAACTCTAATATTTGGTCATATGACCATGTTTTTCTATAACTTTATTCGATCTATTTGGCATTGAGTGGATTATATTTGATATTGCATATCAAGTTCCTCCCAGCATTCTTGAATATTTTCCCATAATTCATTTGAATTTTGAGGTCTAAAATTTTGCTTATACATTTTGTTAACAGTAAATTATGCCCCAAATATTTCCGATCATATCGGGATTACAACAGGGCCATGTCAGCACTACCACATTATTAGCTTGAAACCAATTCCTCACAAAACTGACGGCATGAACAGGATGCTATATGTGCTCCGTAAAGAGCATGTTCACAGATCTTTGACCAATGCCCAAATAGCGACTAATTCCTGCTGTAGCACTGCTATGCGGATCTTCAATTACGATTGCGACAATGTCAAACTCACTATCTTCATGTATTACTACTACATGCTTCCTTCTCTCATATTTTACGCCCACGTAAATCTAAATTTTGAGAGGTTTGTTGCCAATAAGCATAGAGTCTAAGCATTTGGGGTGGTATTATTGGAAACCGCATAATAAAGTAACGTTTACCAAAATTTTCTGAATGAAAATTTGGAAAACTGTTGGAAAATTCACCACTGGAGTTTTTAAGAATAATGTGGTTACAATTAGATGGAGCGAAAGCACAGTTTAGTATTAGAGGTGAGAGGTCCAAACGATCGATGTGAAACTTATCATACCATCCCATTTGAAAAAAAAAGTTTTTAACGTTTCTAACTTTTCAAATTTGAAAATTGCTAGTCTATTGATTTAATGTTCTTTAAAAATAATTATCTTACTGAAACACAAGCACGTTTCTTGCTTGTTTCAAAACCAAAAACCGCATTTTTCTATCGCGTTTAGTTTCAGAGACATTAACGTTCCTTGTAAAGTACTACAAACGTCAAATTTTGTAAAAATTGCTGAATAACTCGGAAAATAGGCTTCGTAGATATAAACAATGGTTGAAAAACCGGACCTAAAAATCGATGCTGAATTCAAAAACGGTATAAAATACAGGGTGTTCCATTCAAAATATGGAAGTTGATGTCTACTTTCGGTATATCCGGAAGTCCACCACCTTTGAAATTATTTTTGAATGTAGAGCATTTGAAAAGAAACGTTTTTTGTTTGAAACATTTTCGCCTAATTTAAACAGTATGGCTGCTAGAGAGCATCGCGCGCTTATTGGACCACCCTGTAGGTTTCGGCGTTATACCTGCCTCCTATTCACCAGCAAACACCGGGTCGTCTATGGATACTTATCCAGCCCCATACGTTAACAGAAAAACGTCCCGATCTGAAAGCAAGGGAGCTGGAATAACGTTTCTCAAATCTGCTATTGTCTGGTCTATAAATACGAATTTGGTCACTAAAAGTAGACTGGAACGTTTTTTCTTCGGTAAAAATGACCGTGGTCCAAAATTCGGGGCCGCGGTATATGTAATTTAATGAAAAAATTAATCTTGCCTGCCGCTGTTCTACAGTCAGGAACATTTTTTTTGCTGCTGGTCGGTTTTTTTAGTTCGGATTCTCTGACCCTCTACTACATGTAGGCTGTGAGCCAA
Organism: Callosobruchus maculatus; assembly: GCA_951848785.1. NCBI lineage: Eukaryota > Metazoa > Arthropoda > Insecta > Coleoptera > Chrysomelidae > Callosobruchus > Callosobruchus maculatus. The sequence continues at coordinate 11,008,168 of CATOUR010000296.1, forward strand.
GAAATTCTTTATGAATAACCGCATCTCTCGCCGTTCCAAATGGATTTGCCCTTAGGTACCCCAAAAAAGCTTCATCCTGTTCAGGGGTTGAAGCTCTGGAACGACCTGCACCAACTTTTCTTTTTACTGATTCCTCTTGCGTTATATAATTTTGAATACCGTTTTCTATTCCTGTTGTAGAACTGCGCAGCTTCACGAACTTTACAACCCTTTCTCAATTTTAGCCGTTATTTGAGCTTTCCCTATTTCAGATAACTGACGTGGCATTTTTATTTTTTAAATTTGTCAAACACCGTTATGCATGAAATTTAGCAATAACCTCCAATAGACAATTACTGGCACCAGCCCGTTTTACACAAATATGACGTCGGTCGTTCTCTTTCTAATTCTTGTACGCATCTTTTATGAATAAACTTCATCCAAAATTTTAAGACACAGCGGCTCGCCCTTTGATGGGATTAGAGATTATAAAGTCAATCCACTTCAAGTGATAGCGTGCCAGGAGACTCACAGGTCTATTTCTATTGGGCGTTGACCACTCTGACGTGCACGTCGATTGCAATCGAATAACCTAGTAACTCGAGTTGCTAGGGTTTTGCTTTGTTTGCATATATTGAACCACCAGCTCGAACCCTATCGATAGCTATTTATAAATTGCAAATCGGACTGCTAGTTTCAGAAATATTGAAACCTCAGTTTTAGTAAATAGACATACTAAAAATATATATTTTCATATTTAGAGATACTTCAATTTATTGGGATATTTGAATGAACTTAGTCATATGTGCTATTGTAAAACCTAGTAAGTCGAGTTACTTAAAACCTTTACTTGTATAAAAAGATAGTAAACTGATCTGCTGATTATTCAAATTTATAATTACAATCAAAAATATAGCAGCTACTCATTTGTGTAAGGTATAACGCAGCATTACTATACCTGCAGGGGATTGGGAGATAACAGAACTATTACTGAAATGTTTGTTGTAGATGAGAAAGTGTCACAAGCCAACCTGAGTCTAAAAACAGCTACTGAGGCAATCAAAGTGGGTTCTAAGACAGGTAAAAAGAAAAATGAATGAGTTGTTATCGCCTTGTGGAATAAGTTGCAAAAAAATTACCGCGAAAACTTCATATAGATCGCCGAACAGTATTCGAGTATTTTGCTGAATCGCATAGGATCAGCGAACTTCCATCTCCAGAATACCCATTAAAGCTTTTATGGCACCTTATCCCGTTTGAAAGAAGATGTTTGTTCACATATTTAGTTTTAAAACTGATGGAACAACTTGCTTCATAAGACGAAATATCAGTGGCTTGCCACGTTTAAGGGAGAATAGAGGAAAAACATGCCGATGCAAGCAAATACTTTGGACCAGCTGGCCACGTTGAGATGAGGTGGAAGATCCCGTTAAAATAGCAGCCACCACTCAATTTTATTTATTGTTTGTCAAATGAAAATATGCGATATTGTTTGCTTCTACTGTTTCCTTCAGGTTGTTACATACTTGTCTTAGGAGTGCTTTTACGTTTATACAGATATATCGAGTTTTAGTTGATTAGCGGTATTCAAGTGTGTTCTTGTATTGCTATGTAGTACTGCTCGTTTAATAGGCGTATGTTTTTTACCCTTTTTAAGACTATTGCGATGACCTTTTGTTGAATAAATATTATAAAAATTTGAATATAACCTTACGTTTGCACGATAAAGTACTAGCACAAGATTTTAATTCAATAAAAATACAGTGGCAAGGTTTACCTTATATGCTAACAAGAAAACAAAATGAGAAAATTATCTAGGACACTTTAACATAGAACAGTTTTACTATGCTGATGACAGAAAAACTAGAAAACTTGATGCAAAAGTATAGATAATATGATATAGAACTAGGGCTACTGATCTGTCTGATTGTAGGTCTGTTTTCGATGAGGTACACCCAAGCCACTTACTATGCTTTTGTATAGTATATTCGATATATATTCATTATAAGTAGATTTACTATGTTTTTAAGTTGTACACCGTCTAAGTAATACACAGTAATTAAAAACCTTAAAATATCTTTTCTGTGGAAAGCAAACCAAAAAAGTCTTTCCAATAGGCTGAAAGAGAAGGAAAAAATCTATATGAAGCGTACATCCGATTACCAAAAAACTTATATGCAGAGAAGTTATATGCAAAAAAATGAAACAAAACTTCAAATCGATTTTGTCGGAACTGTCGTTTTTTGAGTTACTAGGTTTTTCGATTGCACGGCAGCACTGTATCCGTATCCTAATTGGTTCCTACTTACGGAACGCTAGCAAATTTTATAGCCGCTCTACCAATGCAAATCTACTATTTTCAGGGATTACCCAATAGCAATGCTTTATTTCCATCCGCGTGAACTGCACGGGTTTTCCCAAACAGTAAGCAGTTGAGTTGGTATTAAAAGATTACGATAAAGATAAGTGAACGCCGAACTGTGTCTTAGAGTTTTGAATATAACTGTACGTATTGCTCAATGTAAAAGCAATAAAAAAGAGGTAGAACTTTATAACTGTTTTTTAGGCAACGGCAACGAGAGCAGCTTATACCAAACTGCTCAAGCTAGCCCTCAGAACGCTTTCTTCCCTCGCTCTCCACCAGCTGCCCAGTCAACTCCTATAAGAAGTAACTTAACGTATAATCTCCCTGTATGTATCATAGGTTTAGTGTTAGTAATAGTCACAGAGTTAACATCTCTAGAGGGAATGTAAACAACAAAATGCACAGGTCGCTGACCGGCCAACATGTAACGGAAACTTTGACAGCTTGAGTGCATTACCAGTGGCGTACGATTTTATATTAAAATTGGATGTTCATTAATAGATTCAATTATTACTGTGATGTTACAAACTGATACAATAAGCTGTATTAGTATTTAGCTTTACCTAGAGAGTTACTCTTATTATAACTTGATTGTAACAGTTGATAATTTATTATTACCATGAAGTGTTTCCCCATATTTTACGCTACTGAAAACCAAAACAAAACCTATACTAACCTATTGTATGATAAGTGGTGTTCACCGATTTGTCGCTATTGCACCAAACTATGCACTTTTTATTTCGTCCCATCATGCAATTATGACAATATTGTTCATAAATAATTCAATTCACACCACAAATACTCACAAAGTCACTCAAATATACACTAAAACAACAAAAATCTCAACATACGCAATAACCACAACTACAATGACAGCCACATGACAGCTTTAGGGGACGCCGATTGTAGGTTGCCAGATTTACGACATATTAGAAGTTATTGCGACATTCCGCTATGAAATTTACCATTTTTGAGATTTCGTTAAATCAATACAAATTGCCTTCACGTAAATCAGTTACATTGCAAGTATATTTTAATGTATAGTTAAATACCCAGTTAAATACTTTGAGGAACATGTGTTCAAACTGCGGAAACTGCCAGATTTTGAAGAAACTGGAAGGTCCTTAAGCGGATGAAGAAGAGTGGCAATAGCGCTATAGATGTCGGCTGGCCAATATTCAAATTAGGCTCCCTCTAGAGATGTTAACTCTGTGGTAATAGCAGTAGTAGTAGTAGTAGTGGCACAGTATATCTATGTTATACAGTAGCGCAAATCCGTAGAAATCATGCAGAAAGTTTGTCTCCGAAAGAATGACCTCTCATAACCCCACGTCGGCTCCTCAGCACTAGCCTCGAGTATTGCGGTTCACGTTTTAAGCACAGGGTGGGCTTAGCAATACTGATGAGTAATCGAATGAAGAAACGTAATTGTATTGCAATAACTTTAATGGACGAGATATCTGTAGTAAATAGAATGTCCATCTAGTTTATTGAGTACAGTTATTCTTTCAGATCAAATAAAGATTTTAGATTTTTTGTGGATGAACCTCAGGATCCGGGTGTCCGAGATTTTCCATTTTCGTTAAACGAGGCTGAAACTCAAAACAGCCCCCGAATTTGTAATTAGCTTGTAAAAGATTTTGACCTACTGTGTCAACTTCAGTTACTTTTTGTAGGATAAGGTCATGCATACAAAAACTCCTTATTTTTCTATTTGCGACGTTTCGACTTATATTAAGTCATCTTCAGGCAACTAAAAACAATTGATGGTGTAGGCTATTGATACACAATTACACAGACTTACTTAAACTTAAACAACAGTTATATACAGAAGGAACCTACCAATGACTTTTAATTTTTTTTTTAATAAAAAAAAATTTTAAATAAAAAATTAGATGGATGCCACTTGCTGAAACGCTCGAGTGATTCGATTTATGTTAAAAATACTATAAGACATGCACAAATATGTCAGATACAAGAAAAGTTGACTTACCAGAAAATCGAAGTTTTTATAGTTATTAGGAAAAAAAATCATAAGAATTTGACTAGATAAACAACTGGATTAATAAAACACTGCCAACGGTATTAAAATATAACGCCACAAGACACGTACAGTAAAAACGAATAAAATTATAACAAACAGGAACAGAATGAAAACAGCAATGTGCCTATACACACCAAGGACGGGTAGGTGGATGATCTGGTAAAAGATACTAAGCGTTTTTCCGTCTAAAGCATAATATTTTCATGTGTTTTTCAGCCAAAACCCATAGGCGGAGTACGGAAAATAGATAATATGATGTAGAGTTAGGCTTTGGTTCATCTATTAGGCAATTTTTTGATCAAATTATGATACACATTGCTTAAGGCGTGGATATCCTGTCTGTAGTTTACTGATTTGTGTTTTTGAATGTGGATCATCTCGCTGATTAGTCTTTTAGATAACATCTGTTGATTACTCAAAATTGATGTTTTTTCAAAGTCAAAGTGATGATTTTCATTTTTCACATGTTGTACTAGAGCGGTGGGAGCAGAAATGCTATTCACCCTACATTCATCTCTTCTATGTTCAGCTATTCTAGTTTTTATGTATCGGCCTGTCTGTCCTATGTAGCAATTGTTGCAATCCTTACAAGGGATCTTGTATACGACGTTAGATATTAAATCAAAAGGTGTTTTTTCTTTTTTTCTAGTGAAAAACATTTTCCCTATTGTATTTTCATTGCTGAAGGCAATTTTTATACTGTCAGAACTCAAAATTTGTCTTATTATCTCAGATAAGTGCCTTACATATGGAATTTTGTAGTATCTGGTACTGGTAGTGGAAGGCTTATTTAAATTATCAGCAGTTGTGTTCTGATTAAGGATCTTATTAATAAGCGACATAGGGAAATTGTTACGCCAAAGAAAAGACCTAATTTTGTTTAAGGCAATTGTATGGAATTCAGCATCTGCTATGGTCAGGGCCCTATGCTTAAGATTTTTAATGATATTAACTTTTTGTCTGAAACTGTGAAATGAATGGAAACTTATAAATCTACCAGAAAAGGTTGGCTTCTGATACCAGTCTACTTTTAGGTAATTATCAGTCGAACGTATGATTTTAGTGTCTAGAAAAGAGATAGCATTATTCTGTTCCACCTCTATAGTAAACTGTAATTTAGTGTGAAAGGAATTAAATATATTTAAAATATCATCCACTTTGTCACAAGGAATAGCTGTAACTATATCATCTACATATCGTTTACAGAAGGGGATCTGAAAACTTATAAGGCTCAAACAGTGTGACTGAAGCTTGGACATAGCTAGATCTGCACAAATGGGTGACATACAATCACCCATTCCAAGACCAAAGGTTTGTTTATAGAAGGAGCCATTAAAATTAAAATAATTGGACTCAATGCAAAAATTGAATACATCCAAAAAGGCATCCAAAGATAGATTAGTGAAAGCTGAGATGATGTCCCATTTTTCAGTTATTATTTGGACAACTAAATCAGTAGGTATGTTTGTGAACAAGGATTGAACATCTAATGATACTAATATGTATTTGCTAGGGACAGCTTGTTGTGATCTGATAAAGTTAGCAAATTGAAAAGAGTCCTTCACGTGGTAATCATCATGATCAAAAGCATTTTTTAAGATATCGCTCATCCACTTAGATAACTTATAAGTTGGCGAATTTACAAAACTCACAATTGGTCTAAGTGGAATACCTTCTTTATGAACTTTCGGTAAAAAATACATTTTAGGAAAAATGCCATTGTGGCATTTGAGATTGCTAGCACAACGGTTATCAATAATTCCATTATTTTTCATTTTATCAATTAATGCATTCGTCCTATTTTGAACTCTATTTATAGGATCACTAGATAGAAGACAATAAGTCTCAGTGTCACTTAACATCTGTGTCGCTTTTTGAATGTAATCCGTTTTATTCAGTATTACAGTTATGCTACCTTTATCAGCTTTCGTTATTAATAAATTAGGATGTTGTTTTAAAAAAATTCTTGTGTGTCGCATATCTTTAAGAAGTCTTCTGTCAATCTTAAAATATTTGGAATTCTGTGACGTAGTGCTATTAGTTATTATGTTCACTACCTTATTTCTTTTCTCAATTCTTTCACTATCATCTCGGATGGCTTGCAGGACGTATTCAACATCAACAATTAATTGTTCAATTGGGAGATCTATAGCTCTGTAAGGCAAATTGTATTTGTCACCTAAGCTTAAAAAGTATTGCACATTTTGTGGAATGTCACAGTCACTTTTATTGATTATCCACGCCCCATTTACTTCAGATGGACCACCAAATTGTTTGTAAAGTAGTGCCTTAGCTTTCTTTATTTGGCTACTCTTGATTTTATTAAAGAGTCTTGTGTAAAATATGGTTTGATTAGTAGAAAAATCATCAAAGATGTTATCTGGTATAAGATTTTTCAGCCTTTCTGTATACATATGAATTTGTGACGTTAGGTCATTGGCCTTCCAATAAGAGAATTTTATTTCTAAATTCAAAATCTGTTTTTGAAATCTATTCAAAGCGTTCTGGCAAGCGTTTACAAAAGGTGAGTCGTTAAGTAATAAATTATTCAAACATTTCGTGTAATTTAAAATGTGTGAAGGCAAGATAGAGTTACGCCTACAAAAACACAAAAATTTTGAGTGGTTACGTTGGTGTGCCAATTTCCTGTTCGTTGTAGCCCAATTTTTCATCACCATCATTGCCTCTTCTCCAAAGCTGTTAGCAATGTCTTTTAAATAACCCATTTTTTATGTAACTCTTTATGTCAAGTGATCCTACGCCAAACAGTTTGTAAAAGATTTTGACCTACTGTGATGAACTTACTTTTTGTAGGATAAGGTCATGCATACAAAAACTCCTTATTTTTCTATTTGCGACGTTTCGACTTATATTAAGTCATCTTCAGGCAACTAAAAACAATTGATGGTGTAGGCTATTGATACACAATTACACAGACTTACTTAAACTTAAACAACAGTTATATACAGAAGGAACCTACCAATGACTTAATTTTTTTTTAATAAAAAAAAATTTTAAATAAATAATTAGATGGATGCCACTTGCTGATATAGTTACAGCTATTCCTTGTGACAAAGTGGATGATATTTTAAATATATTTAATTCCTTTCACACTAAATTACAGTTTACTATAGAGGTGGAACAGAATAATGCTATCTCTTTTCTAGACACTAAAATCATACGTTCGACTGATAATTACCTAAAAGTAGACTGGTATCAGAAGCCAACCTTTTCTGGTAGATTTATAAGTTTCCATTCATTTCACAGTTTCAGACAAAAAGTTAATATCATTAAAAATCTTAAGCATAGGGCCCTGACCATAGCAGATGCTGAATTCCATACAATTGCCTTAAACAAAATTAGGTCTTTTCTTTGGCGTAACAATTTCCCTATGTCGCTTATTAATAAGATCCTTAATCAGAACACAACTGCTGATAATTTAGATAAGCCATCCACTACCAGTACCAGATACTACAAAATTCCATATGTAAGGCACTTATCTGAGATAATAAGACAAATTTTGAGTTCTGACAGTATAAAAATTGCCTTCAGCAATGAAAATACAATAGGGAAAATGTTTTTCACTACAAAAAAAGAAAAAACACCTTTTGATTTAATATCTAACGTCGTATACAAGATCCTTTGTAAGGATTGCAACAATTGCTACATAGGACAGACAGGCCGATACATAAAAACTAGAATAGCTGAACATAGAAGAGACGAATGTAGGGTGAATAGCATTTCTGCTCCCACCGCTCTAGTACAACATGTGAAAAATGAAAATCATCACTTTGACTTTGAAAAAACATCAATTTTGAGTAATCAACAGATGTTATCTAAAAGACTAATCAGCGAGATGATCCACATTCAAAAACACAAATCAGTAAACTACAGACAGGATATCCACGCCTTAAGCAATGTGTATCATAATTTGATCAAAAAATTGCCTAATAGATGAACCAAAGCCTAACTCTACATCATATTATCTATTTTCCGTACTCCGCCTATGGGTTTTGGCTGAAAAACACATGAAAATATTATGCTTTAGACGGAAAAACGCTTAGTATCTTTTACCAGATCATCCACCTACCCGTCCTTGGTGTGTATAGGCACATTGCTGTTTTCATTCTGTTCCTGTTTGTTATAATTTTATTCGTTTTTACTGTACGTGTCTTGTGGCGTTATATTTTAATACCGTTGGCAGTGTTTTATTAATCCAGTTGCTTATCTAGTCAAATTCTTATGATTTTTTTTCCTAATAGCTATAAAAACTTCGATTTTCTGGTAAGTCAACTTTTCTTGTATCTGACATATTTGTGCATGTCTTATAGTATTTTTAACATAAATCGAATCACTCGAGCCTTTCAGCAAGTGGCATCCATCTAATTTTTTATTTAAATTTTTTTTTTTTATTAAAAAAAAATTAAAAGTCATTGGTAGGTTCCTTCTGTATATAACTGTTGTTTAAGTTTAAGTAAGTCTGTGTAATTGTGTATCAATAGCCTACACCATCAATTGTTTTTAGTTGCCTGAAGATGACTTAATATAAGTCGAAACGTCGCAAATAGAAAAATAAGGAGTTTTTGTATGCATGACCTTATCCTACAAAAAGTAACTTTGTAATTAGCGTCCTCAAATTATGTAGGACACGCGGTTTCGTCCTCATAGAAGATCAAATAAAGATTTTAGATTTTTTGTGGATGAGCCTCAGGATCCGGGCGTCCGAGATTTTCCGTTTTCGTTAAACGAGGCTGAAACTTGTATTTTGATCTCTCCTTATTACAAACTACTGATGTACCTTATATATGATCCACATCCTATTTACATACTTAACACACTCGCTCTATTTCTTCCTAACCATATACATAATTATTTTCCAATACCTCACGCACCGGACTGGTAACCTCCTTACTAATTGGAGCAATACAATATACTGGGTGTTACCAGTTCCCTTCGCTTTACTAATCTACATCACAACCAATCTACTATAAATATGCATATATTAAAACTAGAACAAATACATAACAATTATTATGCGTAAAGATTATCTAACGTAATGATTATCCACAGTGTGACAAGCAACATAGTAATGTCACACGTTTGTAGCGCTCTAGTTTATAAATTCCAGTGCAATATTATAAGACAAGAACGGACTTAGCACTCGGAGATGTAGAGTAAAAATTGACGTAGTATTTAGCTTAACTTGACTTATATGTTTCAGCTAGCACAGTGCTGTTAGTAACTGACCAATAATATTGTTATAGGATGTTTCTACGATGTACCAAACTGCTCAGAATATGTCAATCACACCACCACCTGGAGTACCGGTGAGTAGGTAGTCTTTCTTATTTTATACCAAAGGTGGCTCTTTGTAATTTCTACATGGAGGCCAAGACAAAGAATACTGAAAAAGGTGCATAACAATACCACATAAGATAAGACGTAAGTTTCGATATTTTTCCCATTGTATCTAGCCTTTGATACCTGTTTTATGACGTAGGTATCAAAAAGTAGCAATCTGGAGTACTTTAGTTGCTATCAATATATCGAAATCATTGCAAAAACAAAGACTAATCTTTTTTGTAGTGCAATGGGATCTAATATCCTACAATCCTCGCTCATAATATAACAAACCGTGAGGCGATATCTTCTATCTTCTTTTTAACAGAAGCGATGCTGTTTGCTTTTTCTGTTTGCTCTTTCTTCTTTTATGCGTATAGTCCGTGTAAGTTAAAAAAACAAAAACTCTTCTTTTGCTTCCCATACCAATAGGTGAGGTGAGGTTATTGCGAAACTTTTCGATTTTGAGACAATACGTCTTTTTTTGGGCGTATTACATCAAACTCGCATAACTGAAATCCACCTCACTGATTTCCGTCTGTCTGTCGGCCTGTCTGTCTGTCTGTTGGCGTTTTACTAACGTCGTAATCTCAGTAACCGCTGTATGGATTTTGATGAAATTTGGGCACCGATATGCTGTGGGGTCGTAGTAGGTAATGCTGCTATAGTTTCGAAAATCGGTGCATTGGCGGCGGAGTAATTAGCAAAAAACTAAAAATTTCAAATATTCCCAAAACTCCGTTTTTACGTTTTTAGGCATTTTAAGAGATTCAGACCATTTTCTACTTTGTTTTGGGTGGGGGTGAAATTTTCGGTGGTTGGGGGATGGGGCGTTGTAAAACTGAAAAAGTTTTTGTTGTATTCATAATAGACTGTCCATTGACCTGTGAAGGAAGACCTAGCGACATAAATGACTGTTTTAGGTCTATTCGGATATTGCCTTGCCTATTACAGAAACTAAAGGACTTAGAATTTGTTCTGAGGTAAACATACGGGTATAGCTTTAGATCGTTCTGTATTGTGTAACAGAGAAACTGTTGAATTGATTTTAATGAAATTTTGATACAGTGTTAATACCATGGCGATGATGAAAATGCGTATGGTGTATATGCGTATAAATCGTGCCAGTGGCGGCATAGAAATAGAAAAACTAAAAATAGAAAAACAGCTTAAACTTCGTTTTCAAACATTTTAGGAGATCATTTTATAGGTTTTTTGTTTCTAGGTTTTTTTTGGGTGAGGGTGAAGTTGGGGTGGTTGGGGGGTGGGGGTTGTAGAAGTAAAAAATTTGTTGTATGCATAATAGACTGTCAATTGCCTGTAAAAGAAAAATCTAAAGGCATAATACACTTTTTTAGGTCCTTCCTAACATTTCCTTGTCTATTACAGAAACTAAGAGACTTGAAATTTTCTGATGTACATAGATACATACAAGTATTGCCTTAGATCTGTATCGTGTAACCTGGAAATGACCGAATTGATTTTAATGGAATTTCGAAACACTATTATTACCTTGGCGAGAATGGAAAGCACGTATGGTTTTTATAAATCGTGTCAGTGATGGCGCTGTAATAATCAAAAAAACTAAAAATATAAAAACTTCGTTTTTAGGGGTCACGGATCATTTTTCGATTTTTTTTTGGAGGGAGGTGTAATTGGGGTGGTTGGGGTGTTGTAAAACCGAAAAATTTGTTGTATTGATAATAGGCTGTCCATTGACCTGTGAAGGAAAGACCTAGCGTCATATCACATTTTTTTTGGGGGGGGGGGGGGTGCCAGATAAAAAAGCATTTGTGCTTCGGTTTTGCATATTTTTGGAAGTCACGAAATCGGCCCATGCACCCTAATGTACAAGAGTCATTATTTCTAGCAAGCCATTTTAGAAGAGGTAAAATAATTTATTTGCATTTTGGTGTCTTAGGCTTCGTGCCAAGGCTTCCTGGCAGCCACCACGCCACCTCCACAGAAAGAACCTTGCAATCCAGAGTGCGGTGGAGACTGCAGTGCTCCAAGTGATCCAACGCCCCAACCGCCCGACAATTGTTTGCAGTGTTTTGACCTCACCCAGCAGTCTATGATGATGTCACAGCAGCAGGTACATATACAGGGTGTCAATTTAGTGTGTAATTCTTAGATATCTCGCTAGATATACCAGATGGAAGATAATGCCAGATACAAAAGTTTGATTGTTTAAGAAGCATATCCTAAAATTATTTAGAAACGTGGAAGTTGTTGCCGGAAAGCAGGATAATGATCGAGTTGATTTTTTAAATAGAACCAATATCTTTTTTAACCTCATTCCGTTTCCACTATTAATACGTATTTAACCCTAACATATTTGTAGGATCGGTTGCGAAGTTGCCACGTTATAATTTATTTGACGGTTGTGGTATTATCCCTACAAACCAGTCTGGATTTCGTAGTGGACACTCCATAACGACAGCTCTTTTGATCATGTCTGATGACATTCTCAGATCTCTTGACAAAAAATGCTGTTCGGCTCTGGTTACAATTGATTACTCAAAGGCCTTCGACAAGATCAATCACAAGCTACTGGTTGCTAAACTGTTTTAGGTACCTTGCTTTTCCTAATTTATGTTGCCGATTTACCCTCACAAGTCAGATCTTCTAGTTTGCAATCGTTTGCTGATGATACTCAGATCTTATACCACTTTAACCCAGATAATCTACAGCAGGGAATTGAGAACTTGCAATCTGATCTGGACAATGTTATCTTGTTTTCCAATAATTATAATTTAGCAATTAATCCCACTAAGTCTAATGTCGTCATATTTTCCCCTGAATGCGAAAGAGAGGATATCTGCAGGCAATTTATACTAAAGGTTGGTTCTAACCCTCTTCAACTATCTAACGAAGTTAAAATTTTAGGTGTCAAATTTGACCACCAACTTAGGTTTAAAGGACATATAGCTAATTTGCTACAGCGTATTTATCTCAGGCTTAGAGTTGTCTTGATCAGGCTACAAAGAGACGTTTTCAAGTCGTTCAACATAATTGCGCTCGCTTCATTTACGGTTTAAGGAAGTTTGACCATGTGTCGTCAAAATACTTTCACTTAAAATGGATGAAATTTGGTGATCTGGTAAGATACCACTTTCTTGTTTTTATTAAAAAGCTTGTTTCAACTGGTAGACCTATATATGTATTTATTAGAAAAGTTAACATTCTCCTTCGAAGTTTATAACAGAGTTGCGTAATGTGAGAAATATTAGAATACCTCCGCACTCATGAACCCTATTTAAAAGTAGTTTTAGCTATAATATGCTATAATGCAGCTAAGCTATATAACTCTCTCAGCTCTAATGATAAAATTTTGTCAACATCATGTTTTCGCCAAACATTTAAGCAGCTTATGTTTCAATAACGTTATTACCCGCCACTTTTCTGTTTTCGGTTCTGTCTTGTTCATTTTCCTTTTATTGTAGACTTTATTTTCAAATGTGTTCATGTATTTTTGGTAAGGTTACCACTTCACTTTTTTTGCTAATTGTGTTTTGTGTAAATGTTTCTTTTATGTAAACATCGATTATACTTGTAGCTTTTGTGGTTAAGTGTAAGACTAGCTGAATAGCTAAACTTCGCCGCAATAAGCTCCTTACTCTGCTACACCATGTAATATTGGTTAATAAAGTCGTATTGTTATTATTATTTTCGGTAAATTTTTTGATTTGCAAGGATCAATATTATGCAGAATTTTGTTTTCTCCATAAATCATTTGAAGCTTTATTCGATATCGCTTATCAAAAGGGCGCTATTTATCGGAAATCGTCGCGAAGCAAAGTTTTCACCCCCCACGGTCTACCATCTCACCAAATTTAATTTCTTTCCGACCTTTTGCTTTCAAAAAACCCCTACCGCTTGGAATGATACAGGTCTACAAATAGGGTACATGCAGAAAAATATATTATATCGTTTACGCATTCCTTAGAGCCTAGTAAACATGAAAAAGTCACTTGTTTGATTTTTTGGAATCGGCTGTGAGAGATATTCCAAAAATTATTTCAAATGCCGGAAAATGCCGCGCAAACAACCTCTGACGTCAGTGATATCGTATAGTGATGGGATGTAAAGTATTGATAATCGATATCGATAGCTAGTGCTAACCTAACATTTTGACATTGATCATTATAACCACAAAACACAGTCACACACACCCGACTGTCACACACAAAAGTTAAAAAGTCAAAAGAAATAGAGTTTTTGGTCAGTCATGGCAACCGACAATTTCGTTATAGTTATGGTTAACTTTGTCGTTAATAACGATAACTTTTCGTCGCAAAATGTAGAGTTTTTGGACGCATCAGACTTTAAGGAATCGAATTGTCAGTACTGTCACCGTTGACAAGTGTAGGAATTTTAGGTTAATTTGGACATTCTAAACAAAATACGTGATTAGAATGGATTGTGCCACACTTTGTGATCACACAACACCACAGAACACAAAAATATATACGATGACGTAGCAAATGTATGTGACATGTGAAATAACCATAAAAGCACAAATAACGGTACCGCTAATCTGACGTAATTAACCACGTCCGTTATGTTTAATGAAGTTAACTGTGTGTCAAATCGTTACTGTGCAGACTCCAAATAACGATAACCACGATTTCAGTGACATATGTGCGGACCAAAAACTCTCTATTAAAGTTAGGCTAGATTACTAATTCACTTTGTAGGGATGGGCTTGAATTAAATTCTATCTTTGGATTCATTCATAGTGGGATGCGCCTAAATAAAATGATGGCTTCGATTAGTTGCGAATCTCGGTCACAAACAGGATGAACTGTGATACCTATCAGTTATAAAAATGTATTGCAACGAAAATGCTAGTGGGTTAATTGCCTGTTTCAAATATGTTTAAGTATCAATAAATTGAGTGGCATTGTTAAAGAATTCAGATCATCTCTAGTTTGCAGTTGAATCTCACTGACCTGCGCTGTAGCAGTATCGATTGTCGATATCGATAAGATACCTGTGACGTCAGCCCTTGTTTCAAGTCACGTGGAAAAATTTTGATATATCCTTATTTCATTTTGCAAATATTATTTTTTGGCCGTCAGTAAAATCATGTTCTTTGTTTCCTACTGCTTCTTGATATGGTTTACTTTACGCGATGTATACCCCCGAGGCGATTTAACGACCTCTGCAAGTACCCTATTCTATGTGCTGATGATTCCGATCTAATTCCAGCAAGACGATTACGGTTGCCCGCCATGCGCCCAGGAGTCGATGCCTCCGCCGTCGCCGCCGCCTCAAGAGCAGTGCGTCTGCCCCCCTAGGGGCGAGCCACAGCTGAGGCAATGCGGTTGCCCAGCGGAAGGGGAGTCGCAAATGGCACCGCAACCGCCGCCACAACCACAACCGCAGCTCAAAGAATGCGGCTGCCCCTTTGGAGGAGAGCCAGCCACGCCTCCCCCACAGAACCAATGTATCTGTCCACCTCCGGAGCCACAGGTAGGTTTCGTTTAAAACCCTGAATAGACGCACCGGAGTTTGTAGGGCCCTGCGAAAAGCTGTTTGTCGCACCACGTTTTCACCTTTTGCGGTACATAGCATCATCATCGTAGTCACAATGTCTTAACGGACATGTTGTGAACTCGTAAAATGCATTAAGTCGGAGCTAGAGTATTGCCGACACGAATATTATCAATAGTTTTGAGAAATGTAGCTCACCATCGTTCGCGACTTGCTGTCAGTTCAGTTCAGTGACGCTCTTGATACTCATATCCAGCAACTGTTTCGTCGTATCCACCCAGCGTGTAGGGTAGGGGAACGGCCACGGCGCCCCCCACTCGAAGCGTGACCCTGAACTACAAGTTTCTGCATATTATCGCTTCTGTGCATAACAATTATGTCCGAAGATTGTAAGCGTTCTCGTCAAAACAATGGAGGATAGTCTCGTTGGATTACCGAGCTCATCCAGTATGGCAACATTCTCCTCCATGTCCACATTTCAAAAGCATCTATGCGAGTTCGATCTGCCTTTTTAACAGTCCAAGTTTCCGAGGCATACAAAAATATGGAGAACACAAGAGACTGAACCAGCGACATTTTTGTAGCTTTAGTGATGTTATGGTCACGCCATATTTTAGTAAGCTTTGTGATGGCCACACGTGCCTGTTGAATGCGCCGTCGAATCTCATTTTGAGAGCTACCCAAATTGTCGATCAAAGAACCGAGGTACACAAAACATTGAACTACTTCACAACGGCCTACTGACTTAGCTACACGTAAATTCAGTTCACACCTCAAGGTAGTGGTCAGCAATCAGTTATGCAGAAGTCATCGACTGATTGTGGTGTCGTACTCGTTGAAATTTTAGTCGAGGCCCTGACCCGAGTAATAACGAGAGATATCGACCTCTAACAAAAGCCGAGCTAGAGGAATAAATAAAAAGGACTACTTATTCGATCTCGGATGCTGTCTAAGATGCTTCACATACCGTATAAGTCCCGATTTTATCATCATGCATATTTAACAAAGACTTTGACAAAGCTCTTCTGTTGGATGTTGTTTAGCAAAAGCTTTCTATTGGGTATTGAGGGCTATGTTAATAAGTATCATCCGATAGTATTTTATCAATATTGCAAACAAAACGTCAAAGCTGGATGACATTTTCATCAAAAGTATTTTAGAATTCATGGATCAAAATCATAGCAGAAAATCAGAACAAAGTGGTTGATTTGCAAATTAATTCTAGATTTTTAATGTTCACCTTATAATTACTGTATAATTACCAATTGCAATTGCAGTCAAATTGATTATAGACCAGATGCATGTTTGTTATGGAATATACCTTCTTATAGAAATATTCACAGAAGATGTAAAGATTGTAGGCACTGCGTAAAAGGCACCGTAGCGCAGAAACACATTTATATAAAGCGCCTTATTCACTTTATGACTATACGAAAGGTTTCTAGTTTAGGAAAAATAAGGTTATACTTGGTTATACATTATACTTTTGCCAGATTCCAAGGCTTTGCTGTTAAGCAGGATAGGCAACCAGTAATGCACACTTGCATCGTGTGTGTCTATAATAGATTTGTGAAATGCAATAAAATGTTATTTTTACCCCTTTTTACTATAATACAAAGTTATATTGGAGGTATTTATAATTATTATCGATTGTAAATTATTGTTTCATCAAAATAATGGAGTAATTTAAATGTCTTGTCATCAATATCATTAAATTACCAGTACATTTGATACAGTGATCAGATGTTTTGTGGAATCTGATTGGTTGAGATTAGCAATTGCTAAACTCTGTTAAACAGGAAAATGCAAGTTTTCACCCATTTAGGATGGAGTTGAAAAGATACTAGAGAGTTCACAATGGTCGATTACATATAGAGCATGTCTTTTTTCGCATTTTTGAAGTCAATTTCAAGAGAAATCAATAATTTTCAGAGAACTTTGACAGATCCAAGTTTTTGAATGGGCTGCTCTGCTTGGTCAGAACCTTTGTTAAAATACCCGTGTTGACAAAATCGGGCCTAAGTATTGCTATATCCTGAAAGAGCAGCTCCACTCCACTCAACTACTGGGACGAAAAACGGAGCATTTGAGATTCTATGATTAATTTTTTAAAATTTAATTTTTGTAATGCTTCATTGTCCTAAATACTTACCCACAAGCATAACATCAATTTTTAATTAGTTTCTAACAACAACCGTTTATTTGAAAAAAAAAGGAGTTAATAAAAAGTGTACCAAAACGAGAAATGGTTAACTGTACGGGTTTTTATTGCCTTTAATAAGTTTGACAGACGTTTGCCAAAGTTTTTCTGTATTTAGCAAGTCGTTTACAAGTTTTGTTGCATTTATTTGAGCTAAAAAGCCTGCTGTTAGTCCCTAAACCGCGGCTGCTATGGTTGCGTTGATTCAAAATGGAAGAAGTGAGCGATATGTTGCCCAACGTTATCGTCCCGTATCAAATATCACTGTGCATCGTATTTATACACGTTTTTTGGAAACTGGATGTTCCACCAAACGACTTGGCATTGGCTCCCAACGAAGGACTAACGCTCATAATGATCGCTTTATCATGTTACAAAGTCTACGAGTTCGTCATGCTACAGCTATAGAAATCAGAAATCGACTTCATCACGTCCGAAATACCAATGTGAGTGAACGGACCGTTAGACAAAGACTTGGTACAACGAATATTGATCATAGACCCGCCACAGGTCCAGAGCTTCTTAGAGGTCATCGTGTATAGCGTGACAATTTGCGAGAAGTGATGAACACTGGGGTGAAAATGAATGGAGGGTGTATTTTGTTTATTAATGAGTCCAGATTTAACCTCCGGTCTCCAGATGGTCGTGAAAGGGTACGTCGAAGACCACAGTAATGTTTTGCAGAATGTACCCGCAGACCTAGGGCAGGCTACCAAGCGGGTTCACTTATGATGTGGGCTGGAATTTCTTTGGAGGCACGCACAGAGTTATACATCATTTCAAGAGAGTCTTAAACTGCTGTCAGTACTTTGATAAAATTCTGCAAGATTTTGTTGTTCCTTATGTTAAATTTATTGGAAATACAATTTTATTCTGGTGCATGATAATGCCAGACCTCACACCGTGAGAATTACTCAACATTACTTAACCGATGCAGACAATGATGTCTTGGAGCGGCCAGCGTTAAGTCCAAATGCGAATCCAATTGAACATGTCTGGAACATGCTTGGGCAAAGAATACGAAGTCGTGTTCCTATTCCTTTAACCTTAAATGAAATGCAGCATGCCCTTTTAGGAGAATCGTTCATCGCGACGCGCAATGATATTTTACTTTATACAGCGAACCAGATGCGTTCAAGAAACCGCATCACCCACCGATATAAGACAGCGAACTGGAGTCAGTGAAAACGTAGTCACCGCCCTAAAGTTCGTTGACCTAATTACGCGTTCGGGGACGTTCAAGATGTGACCAGGACAGTCGCATCATTGTAGTGGCTTTCGAGATACTTCTATTTTAAGCGTTTAGCGTGCTCTGTAGCGTTATCTATAAAGACCGATCAACACACACTTTTGATAACTGAAATTGAATTTGATTATTTAGGTACATTTCCTGAGAATTTTAATTTATTATAGGAGATATTAGTAACTTTTTTTAAATAAAGATGTATCACAATATTTAGAAGGGATGTGTCGCATCACCTCGCCGCTGGTTTTCATCCTTTACTACCTGCACTACAGATCTTAGGCTTAGTTCAGATGACGCGCGTACGACGACTTTGTTAGTTGTAACTGATCATGTGTGACTGTAAACATATTATAATGTAACGGTCAATGAATTATTTTATCATCGTTATTATTAACTTAGATACAATCAATTTTATTATAGTTAGAAAACAAAAAGAGAAGCGTACGTAAGAAATAAATGTTTGCAAAGAAACGCCAGGTATGTCGACTAAACGCTAGAAAAGACGCGTGCCAACTGAACACGCAATGGGAACGTCTAGTATTTCAATACGCGCGTCGCCGCTGACCGACGCGCGTATTGAGATTCCAGTGAGAGAGTCTAGTGGCGTCGTACGCGCGTATAATTTGGAATTTAGTAATGGGACCTTATTCCTCACGAAGACATTCGTCATTTGATTTGAGAAGAAGGGTGCAAGCAATCACTCGGGCACGCGGAGGCAACACTCCTCATTAAAAATGCCCCTGTCCAGTTTTTGCTAGCAATGCGTTTCATTTTTCAATAATTTGATTGATTAATCAGATTAATGTTAGAAATTACTTAAAACATGTTGCTTTATTTGTGTATAAGTTATTAAAACAATAAAACAGCACCAAACGATAAAAAAAGGAATTATATATAAAATGTCAAGTGTTTCGTTTTTTCGTGCCAGTCAGTGTGGTTAGATGTTCATTTTATGCAAAAAATAATAACAGAAAGACCAATATACTATCGCCTGTATGCTACGGACCTCATAACATTTTTCTTTGGGATGCAATTGAGTCCTTACACCCATGTATTCACCACTCCTGCAGGCAACTGTCAGTGACAACTTCACCTTCTACGGGGGTTACGTTACCTTCGGGTACTAGATGACGCACCGGCAGAACTTTCTGTCATTTGCTAACACATGTTTCACATGTTTTGTTAACATGAAGGACCTCATGCTCTCTATTTCCGTTAATCGACCTATGACGCACTGATGATCGCAAATAAGGGTGAAACATCTGTCTGCCTACTGGTGGATTGACGGAGCATAGAGCAACCCTCGTATATCGGCTTTCATACGCTGCTGCGTACAGAACCCGCGCCTCTGGTGTCTAAAAGCGGACGAGCCTTATCGTCCCACCAAAGAGTTTACTGCTGTTAGCAGCGTTTCTCTTTGGTTGCCGTTAACTTCGGGTACCAGATGGCGCACCGGCAGAACTTTCCGTCATTTGCTAACTTCACCTTCTGTTAACAGAACCAATGCACTTGCCCTCCTCCCTTGCCTCCGCCAGAGGAACAATATGGATGTCCGCCTTGTGATGAAGCAAACATGCCTCCACCAGAAGAGCAATATGGATGTCCGCCTTGTGATGAAGCAGCGATGCTTCCTCCACCTCAGGAACAATATGGGTGTCCGCCCTGTGACGAAGCTAACATGCCACCACCCGAACAATATGGATGTCCGCCCTGTGATGAAGCTAACATGCCACCGCCCCCGCCTGAGCAGTATGGATGTCCTCCATGCGATGAACCAGGTATTTATGAATATTGGATCTTGGAAAACAGACAGTAGCCATTAATAACGTGAGGTTTGAATAAGTAGTCCAAGTAGGAGTACCCCGAGGATCGATTTTAGAGCCTACACTCTTTATAATGTTTATAAATGACTTATCAAAATATTGTAATTCCCCTAAAGTAAAACCGTTATATGGAGTCGATACAAATTTTTGAATTAATGCAGAAAACATCAAAGAAGTAACATCAGCATGTGGGAAAGACTCTTATAATTAACTTCAAAAACATTCTTACTCGCTACCTTCCACGAAGCATATTTTTTTATGGTCAGCCTCCCGCAAAGGCTGAAAGCCTATGGCGCTGTAGAAGCGCTGCGAGAGGATAGGTGTCGGTTTATGTTAGATTTGAAACGCTGCAGGTTGTAGCCGTCGGGAAACAAATTCCCCGGCAGCTGATTCCACAGCGACGAAGTTCTCCAAAAGAAGGAACGCTGGAGGAGACTGGTTCGGGAGTAAGGACCTCGACCTGGTAAGGATGAGCATGCAGCCTCTCTAGTGTTCCTTGTTCGGACGGCTTTTGGTGTTATTATCTGGGAGAGCTCACTCGAACATCTTCCATGATAGAATCTGTGAAACAGAGACAGGTCAGCCACCCTTCTTCGATGTTCCAGGCTGTGGAGGCCTAGAAGCTTTAGAGAGTGCTTCGAAGCACATCCCCACACACGCACAAAAATCAATACAAAAATTATTACCGTTGACACTAAATTGACATGGGAGGAACAAATAGTGTTGGGCTGAATTCTATGTGCTTCATAATGAGGCAACATCTTGGATCAGCAACGACAGGCATATTAAGGGCTAGTTTATTTAGATCTCGCACTAACTGTACTCAGTTATGGGCTTATTTTTGGGGATCGTCCTCATATTTTGATATAGCATTTATTACTCAGAAGAGAGTCATTCGATACATGATGGGAAAATTTCCAATAGCTCACTTCAGAAATTTATTCAAAGACCTTAAAACCCTCACTCTACTTCAACTTCACATTTAGGTATCAGTTGATTATAAATTATAAGCAATCTGTAAGCCAACAAATGAGGCACAGTGACTTTCACAATTATATCACGCATCATAGTAATAGTATAGCCCAGCAATTCTCTAGACTATCATTAGGTCAAAACTGTCATACATACCAGTAAGTTATATATTATTATAGATATATTGAACTATTTGGAGAGTCCCGTGATATATCTGGTAGACAATTTTTTATTCTACAAGAGAGTTTTTATTGTAACATATTATGCTTTTAATGTGTTAATGTTTTGATTGATGATTTCCATGAATTTTGGAATCTACGCGTTTTGCCATACGGCTGATATTAATAAGGTATTTACAGTGTTGTCAGATTTACAATTCTTCCGGAAATATACTAAACTTTATTATTTCAAATGAATCATTCTGTATATTTCTACATATTTGATATCCCTGAAAAATACTGATTTATTTTTTGTATAACATTTGCTAGTCATGTGGTCGAAGGATTGGAAGAGGGTAAGATCACCTCATTGACTTTGTGTGACCTTTCGAAGGCATTTGACTGCGTGTCCCATGAAACTCTGTTGAAAAAAACGGAGTTTTATGGGATCCGTGGTATTGCCTTGAATTTTTTCAAATTGTATTTGAAAAACAGGTCACAACTGGTTAAGGTTAATGTGGAGAAATCGAACTTGGAACTGGTTAAGTCGAGTGTGCCTCAGGGGTCGATTTTGGGCCCATTTCTATTTATTTTGTATGTAAACGATGTATTTCACTATATGCTGCCTGTGAACTGTGTGTGCTTCGCGGATGATACCACATTAATCCAATCCAATTCTAACATTAGGGCCCTTAATTTAATGATGATGTAGCGGATACTCCAAATAAGATAGAGTTGTGGTTTGCTTCCAACTGTCTGAAACTAAACAGGGATAAATCTCAAATAATAACTCTTTCCTCCAATACCAGAACCAACCCCAATGTAAGTGTTTCTTTGACAAGGCATTATAGTTGCCGCTCCACTTAAATGGGATGCTCATACAGACGCACTATGTAAAAAATTAAACACTCAGATTTTTGTATTAAGGCAACTGAGGTCTGTCACTGCAAGAGAAGGTTTATTGAATGCCTATTTTGCAGTTTTCCATTCTCATCTCATTTATGGAGTTGTACTTTGGGGGGGCTCTAGTCATGCCAAAAGGGTATTTAAACTTCAAAAGAAAGCAGTAGGGATCATAACTAACTCCAAATTTGATGAGCATTGTAAGCCTTTATTCAAGCTACTAAGGATAATGTCACTACCTTCAGTTTACATATTTTATAGTCTTCTTTATATTCATGAAAATATCAAACAGTACAGCACGCATTCTGATATTCATAATTACGCCACTAGAGGCGCTGGAGCACTTATAACTCCTAGGTTCCGACTAGCAGAATCCGCACGCAATTCCCTGAATCTTAACTTGTATAATAGATTACCGGACGATATACGAGCCCTCAGTCACAACAAGTTTAAAAAAACGGTTAAAGATATCATGCTCAGCCAGTGTTTCTATAGCATAGATAAGTTTTCAAATTTTGTATCGTCTTTATAGTTTGTATATATCTAAAGTTGTGTCCTTATACCTATTCTGTAGTATTAATGTATTCTTTTAATGTTTCTTTATGTAATTATGTGTTATATTCAATGTTTTCAATGTTCTTGTTATGACTTACCATATATACATGTCTTTGTATAGACTAGCTCGCGTCCGTAGCAGGAAGCTACACGTGCACCCTGGGTAACGCTAAATGAGCTAGAGCGAACCTGGCAACCAGACTCAAAAAAAGATTTTTTTGAGATTTCCTGGTTAAAACATGACGAACATAAGTGCTAAAAACTTACAGACTAGAAATATCGGTAGTTGTATTCGTATTTGTCAGCTAAATGTGGAGAGCATAAGCAGAGCTAAAAGCGAATGCATCTCCAAACTACTTTTGGACAATAAGGTTGATGTCATAGCGATCCAAGAAACTCACGCCGACAGTGAGGAATCACTCACCAGACGGGGACACATTTCTGGTTATACATTACTGGGAGCCACCTACCACCATACTTAAGGCGTAGCCTCTTATATTCGCAACAATATTGACAATGCCCAACTCATTTCCAATGACACAAACAACAACATACACAGCGTAATAGTAAAAGTGGGATAAGTCACAATTGTAAACGTATATAAGCCACCGGCAGCGGAGTGGCCTGAACAACCACTTCCAGTACAACAGCATCCGGCTATATATATTGGAGACTTTAACAGCCACCACCAACGGTGGAGATACCCCGACTGTGACGAAAATGGCACAAGGTTGGCTGACTGGGCTGATGATAATGATATCTTTCTTGTATTTGATGCCAAAGATAAAGGCACTTTCAAATCAGCAGCCTGGAACTCAGAAAGTAACCCTGATTTGTGCTTTGTGAGCTGCAACCGGAAAGGGATCCCTATACCAGCTAACAGAAAAGTCGCAGAGGCCTTTTCACACAGCCAACACAGGCCAGTTTTCTTAGAGGTGGGAATCCAAATACCCCTAATACGATCCATCCCTCGGCCTCGATGGAATCTTGCAAAGGCGGACTGGTGTAACTACTCACGGGAGCTGGACCGGCTGGTACAGTGGATACCGCCAACATCAACCAATTACAAACGTTTCGTTGGAGCAGTGATGAGCGCTGCAAAAAGAACCATTCCTAGGGGATACAGGAAGGAATATATCCCTGGGTGGGATGAGCGGTGCGAACTCCTATACGGCGACTTTCAGGAAACCAACAATCCAGATATTGCCGACTAACTCATCTCTGCCCTGGACAGCTCACGAAGACGTAAGTGGGAGGAGACTACGTCGGAAATGAACTTCCAACACTCAAGTCGAAATGCCTGGAGCCTTCTTAGAAAACTAGGCTCAAGCACGCCATCCACACGGGCACCGTCGGGAGTAACTCCAGACAAGATTGCTGCGCATATTGTAGAAACGTCAAGAGCACCTTCTGATAGAGAGCATACAAAACGCGTGAAGAAGGGATTGACTTTACTGAGGAGGAACGCTCCTACCCAAACAACGTTTTCCCGACCCTTCTCGATCGAAGACATTAATAATGCCATATCAGATGTTAGGCCTGGAAGGGCTCCTGGTTTCGACGGCGTCCTGCCGGAATTTCTCATTCACGCAGGTCAGCAAACAAGAGTGTGGCTATCTCTCTTCTTCACGAACCTCCTTCATACGGGAAACCTCCCACGGGAATTCAAAAGAACGAAGGTCATATCAATATTAAAACCCGGTAAACCGAGCGATCAACCCGCCAGCTACAAACCTATAGCCTTGCTCAGTTGCTCCTATAAATTGCTAGAAAGAGCCGTCTACAACCGATTGAGCGCGACTATCTTAGACCGGGTCCCGATAACCCAGGCTGGTTTCAGACCAGTATAGCGATTCTGTAACTCTAAGCGAAGCGATAGCGAAGCGATAGCGACATTTTTCCAAACGCTTTCGCTCGTTTCGGTATTCCACAAATGTCTTCGTTCCGACTCGGATATAACGAACGCAGACGAACATTATAAGCGATAGCGAAAGATTTCGGATCTAATTTGTCAAGTTTTGACGTTATTATTGCTGTGTGTCAAAGTGACAACTCTCTTAAATTTATTTGTATAGGTAGTTAATTATCAGGAATGAATCGAAGAGAAAAAACTAATCCTTCGCAATGGTCAGTATTGCTGGATTTCGAAGAGTCTCATCCAGAGATATTTAAGCCAACTCGTGAAAGCTCGTGAGTCATCGAGCTCCATGCCGAAAGCGTAACGAAGCGTTAAACGTTGGTTATGGAATGCCGTCAAAGATCGTTTTCGTAAATGATTAGCTTCGCTTTCGTCTGCCTTCGTTACTATAGCGAAAGTTACAGAATCGCCATACTGGTCGCAGTTGTTGTGATCAAGTACTGTCCCTCACAACGCATATAGAGGCAGGCTACCAGCAAAACATGAAGACAGGAGTGGCGTTTGTTGACCTCACTGCCGCATACGATACGGTCTGGAGGGAGGGTCTCCTATATAAGTTGCTGCAGGTGATTCCCTGTCAGACCACTACAAGACTCATAAACAACATGTTATGCGACAGAAAGTTCCAAGTAATCCTAAACGAGAAAGCAAGCAGGCAGCGCAAACTGAACAACGGACTTCCACAAGGTTCAGTACTGGCCCCCTTACTTTTCAATCTATATATATATGACATGCCAGAAACAGTTAGTTACAAGTTTTGCTATGCGGACGATATAGCCATAGCTTTTTCCGATAAGAGCTTCAAGAACGTTGAGCATACTCTTTCTAACGACTTGTTAGCTCTAAACAACTACTTCAAGAAATGGAGACTAGTACCGAGCCCCAACAAAACCGAAGTTTCCTGCTTCCACCTGAGTAACAAACTAGCTAAATATGAACTGCAGGTACTTTTTGCAGGCGAACCCCTGAAGCATAACCATTTCCCAAAATATCTTGGAGTAACGTTAGATCGCACCCTCTGCTATAAGAAACATCTCGCAAACACTGCAGGAAAACTGAGAACACGCAACAACATTATCCAAAAGCTGTGTGGAACGACGTGGGGTGCCACTGCTCCAACTCTACGAACCAGTGCACTAGCTCTTGTCTATTCGTGTGCTGAGTATTGTGCGCCTGTATGGATTAACAGCCATCATATCAGACTAATTGACGTCCAACTAAATCACACTATGAGACTTATTACAGGCGCAGTTAAGACAACCCTAACTCAATGGCTGCCTGTACTCTCTGGAATAGCCCCACCGCAGCTGCGAAGGACTGACGCCCTTCTAAGGGAGTATAACAAGATTACGGCCAACAACAAACTGCCCATCCACCGAGCATTACCCCCGTTGCAAATAAACAGACTTAAATCCCGACAACCACCAACAAGGGATGCAGAAGAGCTTAAAACCAACAACTTCGACTCCTTAAACCAATGGCGCTCTCAGTGGGAAGGTTTTGCGGAACACCACTCGCGATGCGCATTTATGGGGGCAGCCTTACTTCCAGGATCAGAACTACCCCGGAAAGAGTGGGTAAAACTTAATAGAGTCCGAACAGGCCACGGCAGATGTGCCGACTCACTTTACAAGTGGGGCTATGTGCAATCTCCCTTATGTGACTGTGGCGCGCCCCGCCAAACTATAAACCATATTACGAGCGAATGTGAACTGCGTGCGTTTCAGGGATCGCGAGAAGAGTTCTTCACAGCCACACCGTTGGCGCTGAAGTGGCTGAAAGAACTTGACATCAACCTGTAAAGACCAAAGACTATGTATCTTAGTTTGTAGCTGTATATATTTTATTTTAGTATAGGTTATAATAGTTTTTCTTTTAATCTATATTTACTGTTGTCATGTTTTTGAGCCATACGATAAATAAATAAAATTTGTATTAAATGGTGAATAAATCTACTATCTACTATCTACTATAACCATTGATTAAAGATATGTTCATCATCATCATAGTCACAATGTCTTAACAGACATGTTGTGAACTCGTAAAATGCATTTACTCATTTTACGAGTTTCTCTTGGGATATCATTAAGATCTTTAATGCAGTAGTTTCCCATTTGCTTTCTGCATAAAGATATGTTAATCAATGCTATAACTAAGCCTTATAATTTCAGAGTTATAACTAAATTTACATTGTATCTGTCCAAGTTAAAATAACTAAATAAAATATCCTTGATTATTGTTGAAAATTTAGATATGTTGAAGTTAATGTCTTACTTTAACTTATTTTAACTTCAGCGGATGCAATGTAAATTCAGTTGTAACTCTGAAATTATAACGTTTAGGTATAACAAATATTATACAAAAAATAGACAGTATTTTTCAAGGATTTAAAAAATGTAGAAATACATAGGGTGATCCATTTCAAATAACAAAGTTTATTAAACTTCCAGAAAAACAGTAGATCTGACAATATTGCAAATACCTTCGTAAGATCGGCCATATCGCAAAACCCTCACATCTCAAAATTCATTAAAGTCACGCAAACTGTTTCCGAGATAATTGGGGTGTTCCATACTTTAGACTGACCCTGTATGAGAAATGGTCATTTTTATAGAGCCAGAGCCATGCAAGCCTACTTGCGGAGGAGAATGTAATGCACCACCACCTACCCCACGACCACAAGTAAGTCATGTTCAAACCAAGTTGAAACTTGCATATTTAGAGAAAGTAGCTTCACTGTAATACGTACCTGTATACTCTGTTACCTGATACTTTAGACTGGCTTGATGTCTATTCGATAGGTATTAGCTGACGAACAAGTACAGCTCAGATTTAATTTTTTAGTAGTTGTCTGAATTGGCAATCCTGCAAGTTAGGACCGTCTTCGTAATATGTTTACTGGATATCTCATTGTGAAAAAGTAATGACTGTTTTTGTGAAAAAGAAATTGATTTGTAACAAGTGCAAAAAGCGCATCATTATTATGTATATTATTATAAAAGAAATTTAAAAAGATGTTGGAAGGCCTGGGTTTCGATCCAAAGACCCTGAGATCCACTATCGGACTCTCTAACCACTGGGCCATGTTTCGATTGAGGAGATGTTT
This sequence comes from Callosobruchus maculatus, assembly GCA_951848785.1. Lineage (NCBI taxonomy): Eukaryota > Metazoa > Arthropoda > Insecta > Coleoptera > Chrysomelidae > Callosobruchus > Callosobruchus maculatus. Next base: position 11,036,276 of record CATOUR010000296.1, read on the forward strand.
TCAACAAAACATATTTGATTAGGTACTTACTTACTGGAATCTGTAATCTGACTTCAACTTCAAACATTCAAAAACATACTTATTTCGATCTTAGGCTTCGTCTAGAGCTGCAAGCTTTATTTATCGACTGTATTGCAACAAATATCCACTAGTTACCAGTTTACCAGTACGTATTTTCGTGATTGGTTGGGAATCTAGAATCTAGTATCGGAGTAGGACGTCGTGAGTCAAAGGAGCATCCTGACCGTAATGGTGACATCACACGGGTTCGGGAGCCGTCGGCGTGTTTTTGGTACTCGATCCAAAAACTCATTTTTATTTTGATATAACTTTTGAATTATTGCGAAAAAAGAAAACAAAACAGTTTTGTTATAATACTTATATATGATCTTTCTATTTATCACAAAAAAAAAATATTTTTTTTCTTAATTCAAAACCTCAATTCAAATTGATGTTCACGAAAACTGTCAATTTTATGTCATAAACTGATGTTTACTGATCTGACAATCTCACTTTATTATGAAATATCTCAGTTCAGTTGAAGGCGAATGCGCCTTTTATAATTTTTTTTTAGATTAGAACTAACAGTCGACATTTTGAAACATCGAAACTTTACTAGAAATGAATAATGAATAAATAGTAACCCACTATTTTTGAATCAAACTTAATATTTAACGTATTTAAAACTAATAGATATATCTGAGGAATTTATGTAGTTATCGAGGGCTTGTTTATTTATAATACAGGTTATGTAACAATTAAACAATCATGTTTAATCAAAGAAGTTTGATTTTTTTATTTTGTTCCGAACATAATATGTTACTAACGCCCGTATGCACCGTAAGTCAATTGCGCGATTAGTTACGTAAACCTGGATTAGATTACTTGTTTACTATGCACCGCAAACTGACAATTTTGACACTGTCACTGTCAAAACAATCTTGCGAACACAACCTTGCCGTATCTCCAATCTGGATTAGGTAATCTCGTGACGGTGCATGGCTAGATGCCAAAGATTAGCAAAACGCGATTAGGGAACTAGGATTAGAATCGCCAAACGGTGCATACGGGTGTTAAGGTTCTATACTACTGCTTGATTTTAATGTTAATATTTAACACTAGGGAGCTATTGAAGATGCGAAGCAACAAGACACTAACAATTCCTGGATGTATTTGACATCTAGGCATGCGCAGTAAGACAAAAATACTGCTCGGCATTAATAAAGTTAGTGCCTGCCACTATTTATGGACGCCTTGTGTCACGGCACTGCCAAGGCACTGCTTTGACATACGATTCTTTTCGTTGTTTTGAGACACCATATTCAATATTTTACATAGATATGACTAGTGAACATAATCATAGGATAAGCTTTTTGAGAACTAGGACTAATATTTATTTGTATACTTGACATATAAGTATATTGATGACAGGATTAAAAATATACCATCTAAATAGGTGAAAGCAGGTCAATAATAGTTGTTAAAAGTTTTTTTGTTGCTGTAGTGTGATTGTAACGCAGCTCAAAAATATAAATTCCTGTGCACAAAAAATAAAACCGAAAACCCGTCTCTTTTTAGGTTGACGCATGACAAAACGCATCAATAACTGTGTTTCAAAGACAATTCAGGCAGTGCCTGTCACTACTAGTGTAATGACGGCACTATTAGTGGATGGCACTATTTCAATAACTCCCTATTAACCAAAAAACCTTTACCTCCCTCCCAAGAAAAAAATTAGTGACAGTCCAGTGTTTATAATACCCAAAGGTGTGGTCAAATTTGGATTGAAGCTTAATTTTCGGTCATTTTCGGTTCAGCATTCACATAATTCCGATTTTAACTACCTACTCAATGTACTACAACTATAACAAAGCTCTATTCTCTAATTTTTTTTGTCGGGCCCTTTTTTATCTACTCTTATGGGGCTTTTAAACGGGCAACACTTTTACTGCAATGTGTGGCTGCAATAGTGTAGCCGGCAACATTCTCGGCAACGAAAACATCGGCAATATTGCTCTATTTTGGTGTTTGTGTTTGTTTATTGCTGATATTGAACATTTTGGTAGGAAAATGGCTAATACTTGGACAAACGAGAGGATTATTGATTTCATCAATGAAATACACTTACATCCTGAGTTATGGAAAGTGAAAATTCCCAGAATTTCCTTGACGCTTCATATTGCAACAAAAAAAGTTCAAACAAAAGCTGAGTGGTATTTTTGAATGTAGTATAGGGTCTATCATACCATGCTTTCAAAACTTTTTTGTGTACTTCAACCCTTAACAATTACCCCCAACTTCTTTGTTAAAATAGCACCCCACAGCTTTTCCTGCATAAATGAAGTCATTATTTTATTTAACATCTTGTAGTGTCCTTGATTTCATACACAAACCATTTTTTTTCGTGAAGTCATAAGAATAAAATAAATAAAATAAGAATTTGTTTGAGGCGTAATATTTTCGTACTGAAAAAGGATAGAAGACGCATTTTTTTCGAAAGCTTGGCTGTCAAATAAATTCTTATTTTATTTATATAATTTTACCAGGTAAAATTTTTTATAACTCATTGATACAAATAAAATGAATTGAATAAGTTTGCGTATAACATCAAAGGTTCCATAAGATTTTAAATTGGTGCTATATTTGAAATCAAAAAGTTAAGGGCGAGATTTCGGGGATGACGTACAAAAAAGATTTTGAATGCATGATATAGTCCCTATAGTATCTTCAGAATTACAACTCAGTTCTTGCTTGGACCGATTATATATACATCTCCAGTTGCTAAATACCGCCAGTCTTGTACTAACAGGTATTGCTTTTTTCATGTTTCTATCATTTCTTTTTATATATGGTTCAATTTCGTTTGAAAGACACTCTGACATTGTTGAAAAGTTTTTAAATAGCATATTATCAAGACATATTTCTAAACTCAAATTATCTAAAGTTTCACGCGTATTGAGATAAAGTCGAATCCACTGTCTTCTCTCTTTTTTATTTAATGTTTTGTTAAAAACCAGATAAGCCACTGCGTCAGCCATTGCTGCCCGACTATATAACCCGTCTATGAACAAATTTTTGGACTATACCTATTGCAGAAAATATTGCCGGGATATATATTGCCGAGCCATATGCTGCAATAAAATGTTGTCGTCATGGCCGGGCTATAGTTACCAGGAATATAGCCAAATATTGCAGTAAAAGTATTGCCCGTTTAGAAGCCCCTTTACGTATTCATCTCTATAAATGAATTATGTATATGTAAAAGCAAGCACATTAGATTTTACTCCATGAACGGATGGCTAACATAATTAAAACAAATTGTGTCATTTTTTCACGCCACTTATTTGTACTGAATTGATACATAGGAGGACGATTGCTGTCCACCCTGTTATGAATCCAACCAACAACAGATGATGCCTCCTCCGCCTCCCCCAAATGTTGGAGGGTGTGATCCATGCGACCCAAACTGTCCCCAAGAATTCAGTACGGATATCTTCAATGTAAGTATAGAACAGATCCCTTTCCCAGGCACGTATCCAGGATTTGGTTTTGTGGAGGGGTCCATATTATGGATGTCACTTAGTTGGCTTTCGGCGGGGGTCCAGGTTAGAGTTGCCACCTTAAATCCTTAAATTTGCCGAGGGAGGGGGGGGGGGTGGTGCAAATTTGTGGATTCCATTTTTTAGACGGCATTTTATAACGTTTCGGGGGGCGGTCCGGACCCCCTGGACCCCCCCTAAATACGTGCCTGCCTGCAGGTTTACCTAAAAAAATCGAAAATATTTATTTGGCTTTCTATCAAGATGGAACCTCGCGTTTTGGATAATTTGAGGGTGCTCATTACAAATCCAGTCGTAGTTTTCAGTTTCAGTCTCGTTTGACGAAAATCAAAAATTTCTGATCTCCCGGGCCTGCAGGTTTACCTAAAAAAATCGAAAACTTTATTTGGCTCTCTATTACGATGAAACCTCGCGTTTTGGATAATTTGAGGGTGCTGATTACAAATCCAGTCGCAGTTTTCAGTTTTAGTCTCGATTAACGAAAATCAAAAATTTCTGATCTCCCGGGCCTGCAGGTTTACCTAAAAAAATCGAAAACCTTTATTTGGCTTTCTGCTAAGATGAAACCTCGCGTTTTAGATAATTTAAGGGTGCTGATTACAAATCCAGTCGCAGTTTTCAGTTTTAGCCTCGATTAACGAAAATCAAAAATGTATGATCTCCCGGGCCTGCAGGTTTACCTAAAAAAATCGAAAACCTTTAATTGGCTTTCTATTACGTTGAAACCTCGCGTTTTGGACAATTTGAGGGTGCTGATTACAAATCCAGTAACAGTTTTTAGTTTTAGTCTCGATTAACGAAAATCAAAAACTTCTGATCTCCCGGGCCTGCAGGTTTACCTAAAAAAATCGAAAACCTTTATTTGGCTTTCTATTAAGATGAAACTTCGCGTTTTGGATAATTTGAGGGTGCTGATTACAAATCCGGTCGCAGTTTTCAGTTCCAGTCTCGTTTGACGAAAATCAAAAATTTCTGATCTCTAGGGCCTGCAGGTTTACCTAAAAAAATCGAAAACCTTTATTTGGCTTTCTGTTAAGATGAAACCTCGCGTTTTAGATAATTTGAGGGTGCTGATTACAAATCCAGTCGCAGTTTTCAGTTTTAGTCTCGATTGACGAAAATCAAAAATTTCTGATCTCCTGGGTCTGCAGGTTTACCTAAAAAAATCGAAAACCTTTATTTGGCTTTCTGTTAAGACGAAACCTCGCGTTTTAGATAATTTGAGGGTGCTGATTACAAATCCAGTCGCAGTTTTCAGTTTTAGTCTCGATTAACGAAAATCAAAAATTTCTGATCTCCCGGGCCTGCAGGTTTACCTAAAAAAATCTAAAACCTTTATTTGGCTTTCTATTACGATGAAACCTCGCGTTTTGGATAATTTGAGGGTGCTGATTACAAATCCGGTCGCAGTTTTCAGTTTTAGTCTCGATTAACGAAAATCAAAAATTTCTGATCTCCCGGGCCTGCAGGTTTACCTAAAAAAATCTAAAACCTTTATTTGGCTTTCTATTACGATGAAACCTCGCGTTTTGGATAATTTGAGGGTGCTGATTACAAATCCGGTCGCAGTTTTCAGTTTCAGTCTCGTTTGACGAAAATCAAAAATTTCCGATCTCTAAGGCCTGCAGGTTTACCCAAAAAAAATCGAAAACCTTTATTTGGCTTTCTGTTAAGATGAAACCTCGCGTTTTAGATAATTTGAGGGTGCTGATTACAAATCCAGTCGCAGTTTTCAGTTTTAGTCTCGATTAACGAAAATCAAAAATTTCTGATCTCCTGGGTCTGCAGATTTACCTAAAAAAATCGAAAACCTTTATTTGGCTTTCTGTTAAGACGAAACCTCGTGTTTCAGATAATTTGAGGGTGCTGATTACAAATCCAGTCGCTGTTTTCAGTTTTAGTCTCGATTAACGAAAATCAAAAATTTCTGATCTCCCTGGCCTGCAGGTTTACCTAAAAAAATCTAAAACCTTTATTTGGCTTTCTATTACGATGAAACCTCGCGTTTTGGATAATTTGAGGGTGCTGATTACAAATCCGGTCGCAGTTTTCAGTTTCAGTCTCGTTTGACGAAAATCAAAAATTTCCGATCTCTAAGGCCTGCAGGTTTACCCAAAAAAAATCGAAAACCTTTACTTGGCTTTCTGTTAAGATGAAACCTCGCGTTTTAGATAATTTGAGGGTGCTGATTACAAATCCAGTCGCAGTTTTCAGTTTTAGTCTCGATTAACGAAAATCAAAAATTTCTGATCTCCTGGGTCTGCAGATTTACCTAAAAAAATCGAAAACCTTTATTTGGCTTTCTGTTAAGACGAAACCTCGCGTTTCAGATAATTTGAGGGTGCTGATTACAAATCCAGTCGCTGTTTTCAGTTTTAGTCTCGATTAACGAAAATCAAAAATTTCTGATCTCCCTGGCCTGCAGGTTTACCTAAAAAAATCTAAAACCTTTATTTGGCTTTCTATTACGATGAAACCTCGCGTTTTGGATAATTTGAGGGTGCTGATTACAAATCCAGTCGCAGTTTTCAGTTTTAGTCTCGATTAACGAAAATCAAAAATTTCTGATCTTCCGGGCCTGCAGGTTTACCTAAAAAAATCGAAAACATTTATTTGGCCTTCTATTACGATGAAACCTCGCGTTTTGGATAATTTGAGGGTGCTGATTACAAATCCGGTCGCAGTTTTCAGTTTCAGTCTCGTTTGACGAAAATCAAAAATTTCTGATCTCTAGGGCTTGCAGGCATACCTAAAAAAATTGAAAACCTTTATTTGGCTTTCTGTTAAGATGAAACCTCGCGTTTTAGATAATTTGAGGGTGCTGATTACAAATCCGGTCGCAGTTTTCAGTTTTAGTCTCGATTAACGAAAATCAAATATTTCTGATCTCCCGGGCCTGCAGGTTTACCTAACAAAATCGAAAACCTTTATTTGGCTTTCTATTACGATGAAACCTCGCGTTTTAGATAATTTGAGGGTGCTGATTACAAATCCGGTCGCAGTTTTCAGTTTTAGTCTCGATTAACGGAAATCAAAAATTTCTGACCTCCCGTGCCTGCAGCTTTACCTAAAAAAATCGAAAACCTTTATTTGGCTTTCTGTTAAGCTGAAACCTCTTGTTTTAGATAATTTGAAGGTGCTGATTACAAATCCGGTCGCAGTTTTCATTTTTAGTCTCGATTAACGAAAATCAAAAATTTCTGATCTCCCGGGCCTGCAGGTTCACCTAAAAAAATCGAAAACCTTTATTTGGCTTTCTATTAAGGTGAAACCTCGCGTTTTGGATAATTTGAGGGCGCTGATTACAAATCCGGTCGCAGTTTTCAGTTTCAGTCTCGTTTTCAAAAATTTCTAATCTCTCGGGCCTTGCAGGTTTACCTAAAAAAATCGAAAACCTTTATTTGGCTTTCTATTACGATGAAACCTCGCGTTTTAGATAACTTGAGGGTGCTGATTACAAATCCGATCGCAGTTTTCAGTTTCAGTCTCGTTTGACGAAAATCAAAAATTTCTAATCTCCCGGGCCTGCAGGTTTACCTAAAAAAATCGAAAACCTGTATTTGGCTTTCTATTAAGATGAAACCTCGCGTTTTGGATAATTTGAGGGTGCTGATTACAAATCCGGTCGCAGTTTTCAGTTTTAGTCTCGTTTGACGAAGATCAAAAATTTCTAATCTCTCGGGCCTTGCAGGTTTACCTAAAAAAATCGAAAACCTGTATTTGGCTTTCTATTAAGATGAAACCTCGCGTTTTGGATAATTTGAGGGTGCTGATTACAAATCCGGTCGCAGTTTTCAGTTTCAGTCTCGTTTGACGAAAGTCAAAAATTTCTAATCTCTCGGGCCTGCAGGTTTACCTAAAAAAATCGAAAACCTGTATTTGGCTTTCTATTAAGATGAAACCTCGAGTTTTGGATAATTTGAGGGTGCTGATTACAAATCCGGTCGCAGTTTTCAGTTTCAGTCTCGTTTGACGAAAGTCAAAAATTTCTAATCTCTCGGGCCTGCAGGTTTACCTAAAAAAATCGAAAACCTTTATTTGGCTTTCTATTAAGATGAAACGTCGCATTTTGGACAATTTGAGGGTGCTGATTACAAATCCGATCGCACTTTTCAGTTTCAGTCTCGTTTGACGAACATCAAAAATTTCTGATCTCTCGGGCCTGCAGGTTTACCTAAAAAAATCGAAAACCTTTATTTGGCTTTCTGTTAAGACGAAACCTCGCGTTTCAGATAATTTGAGGGTGCTGATTACAAATCCAGTCGCTGTTTTCAGTTTTAGTCTCGATTAACGAAAATCAAAAATTTCTGATCTCCCTGGCCTGCAGGTTTACCTAAAAAAATCTAAAACCTTTATTTGGCTTTCTATTACGATGAAACCTCGCGTTTTGGATAATTTGAGGGTGCTGATTACAAATCCGGTCGCAGTTTTCAGTTTCAGTCTCGTTTGACGAAAATCAAAAATTTCTGATCTCCTGGGTCTGCAGGTTTACCTAAAAAAATCGAAAACCTTTATTTGTCTTTCTGTTAAGACGAAACCTCGCATTTTAGACAATTTGAGGGTGCTGATTACAAATCCAGTCGCAGTTTTCAGTTTTAGTCTCGATTAACGAAAATCAAAAATTTCTGATCTTCCGGGCCTGCAGGTTTACCTAAAAAAATCGAAAACATTTATTTGGCCTTCTATTACGATGAAACCTCGCGTTTTGGATAATTTGAGGGTGCTGATTACAAATCCGGTCGCAGTTTTCAGTTTCAGTCTCGTTTGACGAAAATCAAAAATTTCTGATCTCTAGGGCTTGCAGGCATACCTAAAAAAATTGAAAACCTTTATTTGGCTTTCTGTTAAGATGAAACCTCGCGTTTTAGATAATTTGAGGGTGCTGATTACAAATCCGGTCGCAGTTTTCAGTTTTAGTCTCGATTAACGAAAATCAAATATTTCTGATCTCCCGGGCCTGCAGGTTTACCTAACAAAATCGAAAACCTTTATTTGGCTTTCTATTACGATGAAACCTCGCGTTTTAGATAATTTGAGGGTGCTGATTACAAATCCGGTCGCAGTTTTCAGTTTTAGTCTCGATTAACGGAAATCAAAAATTTCTGACCTCCCGTGCCTGCAGCTTTACCTAAAAAAATCGAAAACCTTTATTTGGCTTTCTGTTAAGCTGAAACCTCTTGTTTTAGATAATTTGAAGGTGCTGATTACAAATCCGGTCGCAGTTTTCATTTTTAGTCTCGATTAACGAAAATCAAAAATTTCTGATCTCCCGGGCCTGCAGGTTCACCTAAAAAAATCGAAAACCTTTATTTGGCTTTCTATTAAGGTGAAACCTCGCGTTTTGGATAATTTGAGGGCGCTGATTACAAATCCGGTCGCAGTTTTCAGTTTCAGTCTCGTTTTCAAAAATTTCTAATCTCTCGGGCCTTGCAGGTTTACCTAAAAAAAATCGAAAACCTTTATTTGGCTTTCTATTACGATGAAACCTCGCGTTTTAGATAACTTGAGGGTGCTGATTACAAATCCGATCGCAGTTTTCAGTTTCAGTCTCGTTTGACGAAAATCAAAAATTTCTAATCTCCCGGGCCTGCAGGTTTACCTAAAAAAATCGAAAACCTGTATTTGGCTTTCTATTAAGATGAAACCTCGCGTTTTGGATAATTTGAGGGTGCTGATTACAAATCCGGTCGCAGTTTTCAGTTTTAGTCTCGTTTGACGAAGATCAAAAATTTCTGATCTCCCGGGCCTGCAGGTTCACCTAAAAAAATCGAAAACCTTTATTTGGCTTTCTATTAAGGTGAAACCTCGCGTTTTGGATAATTTGAGGGTGCTGATGACAAATCCGGTCGCAGTTTTCAGTTTCAGTCTCGTTTTCAAAAATTTCTAATCTCTCGGGCCTTGCAGGTTTACCTAAAAAAATCGAAAACCTTTATTTGGCTTTCTATTACGATGAAACCTCGCGTTTTAGATAACTTGAGGGTGCTGATTACAAATCCGATCGCAGTTTTCAGTTTCAGTCTCGTTTGACGAAAATCAAAAATTTCTAATCTCCCGGGCCTGCAGGTTTACCTAAAAAAATCGAAAACCTGTATTTGGCTTTCTATTAAGATGAAACCTCGCGTTTTGGATAATTTGAGGGTGCTGATTACAAATCCGGTCGCAGTTTTCAGTTTTAGTCTCGTTTGACGAAGATCAAAAATTTATAATCTCCCGGGCCTGCAGGTTTACCTAAAAAAATCGAAAACCTTTATTTGGCTTTCTATTAAGATGAAACCTCGAGTTTTGGATAATTTGAGGGTGCTGATTACAAATCCGGTCGCAGTTTTCAGTTTTAGTCTCGTTTGACGAAGATCAAAAATTTATAATCTCTCGGGCCTGCAGGTTTACCTACAAAAATCGAAAACCTTTATTTGGCTTTCTATTAAGATGAAACCTCGAGTTTTGGATAATTTGAGGGTGCTGATGACAAATCCGGTCGCAGTTTTCAGTTTCAGTCTCGTTTGACGAAAGTCAAAAATTTCTAATCTCTCGGGCCTGCAGGTTTACCTAAAAAAATCGAAAACCTTTATTTGGCTTTCTATTAAGATGAAACGTCGCATTTTGGACAATTTGAGGGTGCTGATTACAAATCCGATCGCACTTTTCAGTTTCAGTCTCGTTTGACGAACATCAAAAATTTCTGATCTCTCGGGCCTGCAGGTTTACCTAAAAAAATCGAAAACCTTTATTTGGCTTTCTGTTAAGACGAAACCTCGCGTTTCAGATAATTTGAGGGTGCTGATTACAAATCCAGTCGCTGTTTTCAGTTTTAGTCTCGATTAACGAAAATCAAAAATTTCTGATCTCCCTGGCCTGCAGGTTTACCTAAAAAAATCTAAAACCTTTATTTGGCTTTCTATTACGATGAAACCTCGCGTTTTGGATAATTTGAGGGTGCTGATTACAAATCCGGTCGCAGTTTTCAGTTTCAGTCTCGTTTGACGAAAATCAAAAATTTCTGATCTCCTGGGTCTGCAGGTTTACCTAAAAAAATCGAAAACCTTTATTTGTCTTTCTGTTAAGACGAAACCTCGCATTTTAGACAATTTGAGGGTGCTGATTACAAATCCAGTCGCAGTTTTCAGTTTTAGTCTCGATTAACGAAAATCAAAAATTTCTGATCTTCCGGGCCTGCAGGTTTACCTAAAAAAATCGAAAACATTTATTTGGCCTTCTATTACGATGAAACCTCGCGTTTTGGATAATTTGAGGGTGCTGATTACAAATCCGGTCGCAGTTTTCAGTTTCAGTCTCGTTTGACGAAAATCAAAAATTTCTGATCTCTAGGGCCTGCAGGTTTACCTAACAAAATCGAAAACCTTTATTTGGCTTTCTATTACGATGAAACCTCGCGTTTTAGATAATTTGAGGGTGCTGATTACAAATCCGGTCGCAGTTTTCAGTTTTAGTCTCGATTAACGGAAATCAAAAATTTCTGACCTCCCGTGCCTGCAGCTTTACCTAAAAAAATCGAAAACCTTTATTTGGCTTTCTGTTAAGCTGAAACCTCTTGTTTTAGATAATTTGAAGGTGCTGATTACAAATCCGGTCGCAGTTTTCATTTTTAGTCTCGATTAACGAAAATCAAAAATTTCTGATCTCCCGGGCCTGCAGGTTCACCTAAAAAAATCGAAAACCTTTATTTGGCTTTCTATTAAGGTGAAACCTCGCGTTTTGGATAATTTGAGGGCGCTGATTACAAATCCGGTCGCAGTTTTCAGTTTCAGTCTCGTTTTCAAAAATTTCTAATCTCTCGGGCCTTGCAGGTTTACCTAAAAAAATCGAAAACCTTTATTTGGCTTTCTATTACGATGAAACCTCGCGTTTTAGATAACTTGAGGGTGCTGATTACAAATCCGATCGCAGTTTTCAGTTTCAGTCTCGTTTGACGAAAATCAAAAATTTCTAATCTCCCGGGCCTGCAGGTTTACCTAAAAAAATCGAAAACCTGTATTTGGCTTTCTATTAAGATGAAACCTCGCGTTTTGGATAATTTGAGGGTGCTGATTACAAATCCGGTCGCAGTTTTCAGTTTTAGTCTCGTTTGACGAAGATCAAAAATTTCTAATCTCTCGGGCCTTGCAGGTTTACCTAAAAAAATCGAAAACCTGTATTTGGCTTTCTATTAAGATGAAACCTCGCGTTTTGGATAATTTGAGGGTGCTGATTACAAATCCGGTCGCAGTTTTCAGTTTTAGTCTCGTTTGACGAAGATCAAAAATTTCTGATCTCCCGGGCCTGCAGGTTCACCTAAAAAAATCGAAAACCTTTATTTGGCTTTCTATTAAGGTGAAACCTCGCGTTTTGGATAATTTGAGGGCGCTGATTACAAATCCGATCGCAGTTTTCAGTTTCAGTCTCGTTTGACGAAAATCAAAAATTTCTAATCTCCCGGGCCTGCAGGTTTACCTAAAAAAATCGAAAACCTGTATTTGGCTTTCTATTAAGATGAAACCTCGCGTTTTGGATAATTTGAGGGTGCTGATTACAAATCCGGTCGCAGTTTTCAGTTTTAGTCTCGTTTGACGAAGATCAAAAATTTATAATCTCTCGGGCCTGCAGGCTTACCTACAAAAATCGAAAACCTTTATTTGGCTTTCTATTAAGATGAAACCTCGAGTTTTGGATAATTTGAGGGTGCTGATTACAAATCCGGTCGCAGTTTTCAGTTTCAGTCTCGTTTGACGAAAGTCAAAAATTTCTAATCTCTCGGGCCTGCAGGTTTACCTAAAAAAATCGAAAACCTTTATTTGGCTTTCTATTAAGATGAAACGTCGCATTTTGGACAATTTGAGGGTGCTGATTACAAATCCGATCGCACTTTTCAGTTTCAGTCTCGTTTGACGAACATCAAAAATTTCTGATCTCTCGGGCCTGCAGGTTTACCTAAAAAAATCGAAAACCTTTATTTGGCTTTCTGTTAAGACGAAACCTCGCGTTTCAGATAATTTGAGGGTGCTGATTACAAATCCAGTCGCTGTTTTCAGTTTTAGTCTCGATTAACGAAAATCAAAAATTTCTGATCTCCCTGGCCTGCAGGTTTACCTAAAAAAATCTAAAACCTTTATTTGGCTTTCTATTACGATGAAACCTCGCGTTTTGGATAATTTGAGGGTGCTGATTACAAATCCGGTCGCAGTTTTCAGTTTCAGTCTCGTTTGACGAAAATCAAAAATTTCTGATCTCCTGGGTCTGCAGGTTTACCTAAAAAAATCGAAAACCTTTATTTGTCTTTCTGTTAAGACGAAACCTCGCATTTTAGACAATTTGAGGGTGCTGATTACAAATCCAGTCGCAGTTTTCAGTTTTAGTCTCGATTAACGAAAATCAAAAATTTCTGATCTTCCGGGCCTGCAGGTTTACCTAAAAAAATCGAAAACATTTATTTGGCCTTCTATTACGATGAAACCTCGCGTTTTGGATAATTTGAGGGTGCTGATTACAAATCCGGTCGCAGTTTTCAGTTTCAGTCTCGTTTGACGAAAATCAAAAATTTCTGATCTCTAGGGCCTGCAGGTTTACCTAACAAAATCGAAAACCTTTATTTGGCTTTCTATTACGATGAAACCTCGCGTTTTAGATAATTTGAGGGTGCTGATTACAAATCCGGTCGCAGTTTTCAGTTTTAGTCTCGATTAACGGAAATCAAAAATTTCTGACCTCCCGTGCCTGCAGCTTTACCTAAAAAAATCGAAAACCTTTATTTGGCTTTCTGTTAAGCTGAAACCTCTTGTTTTAGATAATTTGAAGGTGCTGATTACAAATCCGGTCGCAGTTTTCATTTTTAGTCTCGATTAACGAAAATCAAAAATTTCTGATCTCCCGGGCCTGCAGGTTCACCTAAAAAAATCGAAAACCTTTATTTGGCTTTCTATTAAGGTGAAACCTCGCGTTTTGGATAATTTGAGGGCGCTGATTACAAATCCGGTCGCAGTTTTCAGTTTCAGTCTCGTTTTCAAAAATTTCTAATCTCTCGGGCCTTGCAGGTTTACCTAAAAAAATCGAAAACCTTTATTTGGCTTTCTATTACGATGAAACCTCGCGTTTTAGATAACTTGAGGGTGCTGATTACAAATCCGATCGCAGTTTTCAGTTTCAGTCTCGTTTGACGAAAATCAAAAATTTCTAATCTCCCGGGCCTGCAGGTTTACCTAAAAAAATCGAAAACCTGTATTTGGCTTTCTATTAAGATGAAACCTCGCGTTTTGGATAATTTGAGGGTGCTGATTACAAATCCGGTCGCAGTTTTCAGTTTTAGTCTCGTTTGACGAAGATCAAAAATTTATAATCTCCCGGGCCTGCAGGTTTACCTAAAAAAATCGAAAACCTTTATTTGGCTTTCTATTAAGATGAAACCTCGAGTTTTGGATAATTTGAGGGTGCTGATTACAAATCCGGTCGCAGTTTTCAGTTTCAGTCTCGTTTGACGAACATCAAAAATTTCTAATCTCCCGGGCCTGCAGGTTTACCTAAAAAAATCGAAAACCTGTATTTGGCTTTCTATTAAGATGAAACCTCGCGTTTTGGATAATTTGAGGGTGCTGATTACAAATCCGGTCGCAGTTTTCAGTTTCAGTCTCGTTTGACGAAAATCAAAAATTTATAATCTCCCGGGCCTGCAGGTTTACCTAAAAAAATCGAAAACCTGTATTTGGCTTTCTATTAAGATGAAACCTCGCGTTTTGGATAATTTGAGGGTGCTGATTACAAATCCGGTCGCAGTTTTCAGTTTCAGTCTCGTTTGACGAAAATCAAAAATTTCTAATCTCCCGGGCCTGCAGGTTTACCTAAAAAAATCGAAAACCTGTATTTGGCTTTCTATTAAGATGAAACCTCGCGTTTTGGATAATTTGAGGGTGCTGATTACAAATCCGGTCGCAGTTTTCAGTTTCAGTCTCGTTTGACGAAAATCAAAAATTTCTAATCTCCCGGGCCTGCAGGTTTACCTAAAAAAATCGAAAACCTGTATTTGGCTTTCTATTAAGATGAAACCTCGCGTTTTGGATAATTTGAGGGTGCTGATTACAAATCCGGTCGCAGTTTTCAGTTTCAGTCTCGTTTGACGAAAATCAAAAATTTATAATCTCCCGGGCCTGCAGGTTTACCTAAAAAAATCGAAAACCTGTATTTGGCTTTCTATTAAGATGAAACCTCGCGTTTTGGATAATTTGAGGGTGCTGATTACAAATCCGGTCGCAGTTTTCAGTTTCAGTCTCGTTTGACGAAAATCAAAAATTTATAATCTCCCGGGCCTGCAGGTTTACCTAAAAAAATCGAAAACCTGTATTTGGCTTTCTATTAAGATGAAACCTCGCGTTTTGGATAATTTGAGGGTGCTGATTACAAATCCGGTCGCAGTTTTCAGTTTCAGTCTCGTTTGACGAAAATCAAAAATTTCTAATCTCCCGGGCCTGCAGGTTTACCTAAAAAAATCGAAAACCTGTATTTGGCTTTCTATTAAGATGAAACCTCGCGTTTTGGATAATTTGAGGGTGCTGATTACAAATCCGGTCGCAGTTTTCAGTTTTAGTCTCGTTTGACGAAGATCAAAAATTTATAATCTCCCGGGCCTGCAGGTTTACCTAAAAAAATCGAAAACCTTTATTTGGCTTTCTATTAAGATGAAACCTCGAGTTTTGGATAATTTGAGGGTGCTGATTACAAATCCGGTCGCAGTTTTCAGTTTTAGTCTCGTTTGACGAAGATCAAAAATTTATAATCTCCCGGGCCTGCAGGTTTACCTAAAAAAATCGAAAACCTGTATTTGGCTTTCTATTAAGATGAAACCTCGCGTTTTGGATA
Organism: Callosobruchus maculatus; assembly: GCA_951848785.1. NCBI lineage: Eukaryota > Metazoa > Arthropoda > Insecta > Coleoptera > Chrysomelidae > Callosobruchus > Callosobruchus maculatus. Next base: position 11,051,677 of record CATOUR010000296.1, read on the forward strand.
ATTTGAGGGTGCTGATTACAAATCCGGTCGCAGTTTTCAGTTTTAGTCTCGTTTGACGAAGATCAAAAATTTATAATCTCCCGGGCCTGCAGGTTTACCTAAAAAAATCGAAAACCTTTATTTGGCTTTCTATTAAGATGAAACCTCGAATTTTGGATAATTTGAGGGTGCTGATTACAAATCCGGTCGCAGTTTTCAGTTTTAGTCTCGTTTGACGAAGATCAAAAATTTATAATCTCCCGGGCCTGCAGGTTTACCTAAAAAAATCGAAAACCTGTATTTGGCTTTCTATTAAGATGAAACCTCGCGTTTTGGATAATTTGAGGGTGCTGATTACAAATCCGGTCGCAGTTTTCAGTTTTAGTCTCGTTTGACGAAGATCAAAAATTTATAATCTCCCGGGCCTGCAGGTTTACCTAAAAAAATCGAAAACCTTTATTTGGCTTTCTATTAAGATGAAACCTCGAATTTTGGATAATTTGAGGGTGCTGATTACAAATCCGGTCGCAGTTTTCAGTTTTAGTCTCGTTTGACGAAGATCAAAAATTTCTAATCTCTCGGGCCTGCAGGTTTACCTAAAAAAATCGAAAACCTTTATTTGGCTTTCTATTAAGATGAAACGTCGCATTTTGGACAATTTGAGGGTGCTGATTACAAATCCGATCGCACTTTTCAGTTTCAGTCTCGTTTGACGAACATCAAAAATTTCTGATCTCTCGGGCCTGCAGGTTTACCTAAAAAAATCGAAAACCTTTATTTGGCTTTCTGTTAAGACGAAACCTCGCGTTTCAGATAATTTGAGGGTGCTGATTACAAATCCAGTCGCTGTTTTCAGTTTTAGTCTCGATTAACGAAAATCAAAAATTTCTGATCTCCCTGGCCTGCAGGTTTACCTAAAAAAATCTAAAACCTTTATTTGGCTTTCTATTACGATGAAACCTCGCGTTTTGGATAATTTGAGGGTGCTGATTACAAATCCGGTCGCAGTTTTCAGTTTCAGTCTCGTTTGACGAAAATCAAAAATTTCTGATCTCCTGGGTCTGCAGGTTTACCTAAAAAAATCGAAAACCTTTATTTGTCTTTCTGTTAAGACGAAACCTCGCATTTTAGACAATTTGAGGGTGCTGATTACAAATCCAGTCGCAGTTTTCAGTTTTAGTCTCGATTAACGAAAATCAAAAATTTCTGATCTTCCGGGCCTGCAGGTTTACCTAAAAAAATCGAAAACATTTATTTGGCCTTCTATTACGATGAAACCTCGCGTTTTGGATAATTTGAGGGTGCTGATTACAAATCCGGTCGCAGTTTTCAGTTTCAGTCTCGTTTGACGAAAATCAAAAATTTCTGATCTCTAGGGCTTGCAGGCATACCTAAAAAAATTGAAAACCTTTATTTGGCTTTCTGTTAAGATGAAACCTCGCGTTTTAGATAATTTGAGGGTGCTGATTACAAATCCGGTCGCAGTTTTCAGTTTTAGTCTCGATTAACGAAAATCAAATATTTCTGATCTCCCGGGCCTGCAGGTTTACCTAACAAAATCGAAAACCTTTATTTGGCTTTCTATTACGATGAAACCTCGCGTTTTAGATAATTTGAGGGTGCTGATTACAAATCCGGTCGCAGTTTTCAGTTTTAGTCTCGATTAACGGAAATCAAAAATTTCTGACCTCCCGTGCCTGCAGCTTTACCTAAAAAAATTGAAAACCTTTATTTGGCTTTCTGTTAAGATGAAACCTCGCGTTTTAGATAATTTGAGGGTGCTGATTACAAATCCGGTCGCAGTTTTCAGTTTTAGTCTCGATTAACGGAAATCAAAAATTTCTGATCTCCCGGGCCTGCAGGTTCACCTAAAAAAATCGAAAACCTTTATTTGGCTTTCTATTAAGGTGAAACCTCGCGTTTTGGATAATTTGAGGGTGCTGATTACAAATCCGGTCGCAGTTTTCAGTTTTAGTCTCGATTAACGGAAATCAAAAATTTCTGATCTCCCGGGCCTGCAGGTTCACCTAAAAAAATTGAAAACCTTTATTTGGCTTTCTGTTAAGATGAAACCTCGCGTTTTAGATAATTTGAGGGTGCTGATTACAAATCCGGTCGCAGTTTTCAGTTTTAGTCTCGATTAACGAAAATCAAATATTTCTGATCTCCCGGGCCTGCAGGTTTACCTAACAAAATCGAAAACCTTTATTTGGCTTTCTATTACGATGAAACCTCGCGTTTTAGATAATTTGAGGGTGCTGATTACAAATCCGGTCGCAGTTTTCAGTTTTAGTCTCGATTAACGGAAATCAAAAATTTCTGACCTCCCGTGCCTGCAGCTTTACCTAAAAAAATCGAAAACCTTTATTTGGCTTTCTGTTAAGCTGAAACCTCTTGTTTTAGATAATTTGAGGGTGCTGATTACAAATCCGGTCGCAGTTTTCATTTTTAGTCTCGATTAACGAAAATCAAAAATTTCTGATCTCCCGGGCCTGCAGGTTCACCTAAAAAAATCGAAAACCTTTATTTGGCTTTCTATTAAGGTGAAACCTCGCGTTTTGGATAATTTGAGGGCGCTGATTACAAATCCGGTCGCAGTTTTCAGTTTCAGTCTCGTTTTCAAAAATTTCTAATCTCTCGGGCCTTGCAGGTTTACCTAAAAAAATCGAAAACCTTTATTTGGCTTTCTATTACGATGAAACCTCGCGTTTTAGATAACTTGAGGGTGCTGATTACAAATCCGATCGCAGTTTTCAGTTTCAGTCTCGTTTGACGAAAATCAAAAATTTCTAATCTCCCGGGCCTGCAGGTTTACCTAAAAAAATCGAAAACCTGTATTTGGCTTTCTATTAAGATGAAACCTCGCGTTTTGGATAATTTGAGGGTGCTGATTACAAATCCGGTCGCAGTTTTCAGTTTTAGTCTCGTTTGACGAAGATCAAAAATTTCTGATCTCCCGGGCCTGCAGGTTCACCTAAAAAAATCGAAAACCTTTATTTGGCTTTCTATTAAGGTGAAACCTCGCGTTTTGGATAATTTGAGGGCGCTGATTACAAATCCGATCGCAGTTTTCAGTTTCAGTCTCGTTTGACGAAAATCAAAAATTTCTAATCTCCCGGGCCTGCAGGTTTACCTAAAAAAATCGAAAACCTGTATTTGGCTTTCTATTAAGATGAAACCTCGCGTTTTGGATAATTTGAGGGTGCTGATTACAAATCCGGTCGCAGTTTTCAGTTTTAGTCTCGTTTGACGAAGATCAAAAATTTATAATCTCTCGGGCCTGCAGGTTTACCTACAAAAATCGAAAACCTTTATTTGGCTTTCTATTAAGATGAAACCTCGAGTTTTGGATAATTTGAGGGTGCTGATGACAAATCCGGTCGCAGTTTTCAGTTTCAGTCTCGTTTGACGAAAGTCAAAAATTTCTAATCTCTCGGGCCTGCAGGTTTACCTAAAAAAATCGAAAACCTTTATTTGGCTTTCTATTAAGATGAAACGTCGCATTTTGGACAATTTGAGGGTGCTGATTACAAATCCGATCGCACTTTTCAGTTTCAGTCTCGTTTGACGAACATCAAAAATTTCTGATCTCTCGGGCCTGCAGGTTTACCTAAAAAAATCGAAAACCTTTATTTGGCTTTCTGTTAAGACGAAACCTCGCGTTTCAGATAATTTGAGGGTGCTGATTACAAATCCAGTCGCTGTTTTCAGTTTTAGTCTCGATTAACGAAAATCAAAAATTTCTGATCTCCCTGGCCTGCAGGTTTACCTAAAAAAATCTAAAACCTTTATTTGGCTTTCTATTACGATGAAACCTCGCGTTTTAGATAATTTGAGGGTGCTGATTACAAATCCGGTCGCAGTTTTCAGTTTCAGTCTCGTTTGACGAAAATCAAAAATTTCTGATCTCCTGGGTCTGCAGGTTTACCTAAAAAAATCGAAAACCTTTATTTGTCTTTCTGTTAAGACGAAACCTCGCATTTTAGACAATTTGAGGGTGCTGATTACAAATCCAGTCGCAGTTTTCAGTTTTAGTCTCGATTAACGAAAATCAAAAATTTCTGATCTTCCGGGCCTGCAGGTTTACCTAAAAAAATCGAAAACATTTATTCGGCCTTCTATTACGATGAAACCTCGCGTTTTGGATAATTTGAGGGTGCTGATTACAAATCCGGTCGCAGTTTTCAGTTTCAGTCTCGTTTGACGAAAATCAAAAATTTCTGATCTCTAGGGCCTGCAGGTTTACCTAACAAAATCGAAAACCTTTATTTGGCTTTCTATTACGATGAAACCTCGCGTTTTAGATAATTTGAGGGTGCTGATTACAAATCCGGTCGCAGTTTTCAGTTTTAGTCTCGATTAACGGAAATCAAAAATTTCTGACCTCCCGTGCCTGCAGCTTTACCTAAAAAAATCGAAAACCTTTATTTGGCTTTCTGTTAAGCTGAAACCTCTTGTTTTAGATAATTTGAAGGTGCTGATTACAAATCCGGTCGCAGTTTTCATTTTTAGTCTCGATTAACGAAAATCAAAAATTTCTGATCTCCCGGGCCTGCAGGTTCACCTAAAAAAATCGAAAACCTTTATTTGGCTTTCTATTAAGGTGAAACCTCGCGTTTTGGATAATTTGAGGGCGCTGATTACAAATCCGGTCGCAGTTTTCAGTTTCAGTCTCGTTTTCAAAAATTTCTAATCTCTCGGGCCTTGCAGGTTTACCTAAAAAAATCGAAAACCTTTATTTGGCTTTCTATTACGATGAAACCTCGCGTTTTAGATAACTTGAGGGTGCTGATTACAAATCCGATCGCAGTTTTCAGTTTCAGTCTCGTTTGACGAAAATCAAAAATTTCTAATCTCCCGGGCCTGCAGGTTTACCTAAAAAAATCGAAAACCTGTATTTGGCTTTCTATTAAGATGAAACCTCGCGTTTTGGATAATTTGAGGGTGCTGATTACAAATCCGGTCGCAGTTTTCAGTTTTAGTCTCGTTTGACGAAGATCAAAAATTTCTAATCTCTCGGGCCTTGCAGGTTTACCTAAAAAAATCGAAAACCTTTATTTGGCTTTCTATTACGATGAAACCTCGCGTTTTAGATAACTTGAGGGTGCTGATTACAAATCCGATCGCAGTTTTCAGTTTCAGTCTCGTTTGACGAAAATCAAAAATTTCTAATCTCCCGGGCCTGCAGGTTTACCTAAAAAAATCGAAAACCTGTATTTGGCTTTCTATTAAGATGAAACCTCGCGTTTTGGATAATTTGAGGGTGCTGATTACAAATCCGGTCGCAGTTTTCAGTTTTAGTCTCGTTTGACGAAGATCAAAAATTTCTGATCTCCCGGGCCTGCAGGTTCACCTAAAAAAATCGAAAACCTTTATTTGGCTTTCTATTAAGGTGAAACCTCGCGTTTTGGATAATTTGAGGGCGCTGATTACAAATCCGATCGCAGTTTTCAGTTTCAGTCTCGTTTGACGAAAATCAAAAATTTCTAATCTCCCGGGCCTGCAGGTTTACCTAAAAAAATCGAAAACCTGTATTTGGCTTTCTATTAAGATGAAACCTCGCGTTTTGGATAATTTGAGGGTGCTGATTACAAATCCGGTCGCAGTTTTCAGTTTTAGTCTCGTTTGACGAAGATCAAAAATTTCTAATCTCTCGGGCCTTGCAGGTTTACCTAAAAAAATCGAAAACCTTTATTTGGCTTTCTATTACGATGAAACCTCGCGTTTTAGATAACTTGAGGGTGCTGATTACAAATCCGATCGCAGTTTTCAGTTTCAGTCTCGTTTGACGAAAATCAAAAATTTCTAATCTCCCGGGCCTGCAGGTTTACCTAAAAAAATCGAAAACCTGTATTTGGCTTTCTATTAAGATGAAACCTCGCGTTTTGGATAATTTGAGGGTGCTGATTACAAATCCGGTCGCAGTTTTCAGTTTTAGTCTCGTTTGACGAAGATCAAAAATTTCTGATCTCCCGGGCCTGCAGGTTCACCTAAAAAAATCGAAAACCTTTATTTGGCTTTCTATTAAGGTGAAACCTCGCGTTTTGGATAATTTGAGGGCGCTGATTACAAATCCGATCGCAGTTTTCAGTTTCAGTCTCGTTTGACGAAAATCAAAAATTTCTAATCTCCCGGGCCTGCAGGTTCACCTAAAAAAATCGAAAACCTGTATTTGGCTTTCTATTAAGATGAAACCTCGCGTTTTGGATAATTTGAGGGTGCTGATTACAAATCCGGTCGCAGTTTTCAGTTTTAGTCTCGTTTGACGAAGATCAAAAATTTCTGATCTCCCGGGCCTGCAGGTTCACCTAAAAAAATCGAAAACCTGTATTTGGCTTTCTATTAAGATGAAACCTCGCGTTTTGGATAATTTGAGGGCGCTGATTACAAATCCGGTCGCAGTTTTCAGTTTTAGTCTCGTTTGACGAAGATCAAAAATTTATAATCTCTCGGGCCTGCAGGCTTACCTACAAAAATCGAAAACCTTTATTTGGCTTTCTATTAAGATGAAACCTCGAGTTTTGGATAATTTGAGGGTGCTGATTACAAATCCGGTCGCAGTTTTCAGTTTCAGTCTCGTTTGACGAACATCAAAAATTTCTGATCTCCCGGGCCTGCAGGTTCACCTAAAAAAATCGAAAACCTGTATTTGGCTTTCTATTAAGATGAAACCTCGCGTTTTGGATAATTTGAGGGTGCTGATTACAAATCCGGTCGCAGTTTTCAGTTTTAGTCTCGTTTGACGAAGATCAAAAATTTATAATCTCTCGGGCCTGCAGGCTTACCTACAAAAATCGAAAACCTGTATTTGGCTTTCTATTAAGATGAAACCTCGCGTTTTGGATAATTTGAGGGTGCTGATTACAAATCCGGTCGCAGTTTTCAGTTTTAGTCTCGTTTGACGAAGATCAAAAATTTATAATCTCTCGGGCCTGCAGGCTTACCTACAAAAATCGAAAACCTGTATTTGGCTTTCTATTAAGATGAAACCTCGCGTTTTGGATAATTTGAGGGTGCTGATTACAAATCCGGTCGCAGTTTTCAGTTTTAGTCTCGTTTGACGAAGATCAAAAATTTATAATCTCTCGGGCCTGCAGGCTTACCTACAAAAATCGAAAACCTGTATTTGGCTTTCTATTAAGATGAAACCTCGCGTTTTGGACAATTTGAGGGTGCTGATTACAAATCCGGTCGCAGTTTTCAGTTTTAGTCTCGTTTGACGAAGATCAAAAATTTCTGATCTCCCGGGCCTGCAGGTTCACCTAAAAAAATCGAAAACCTTTATTTGGCTTTCTATTAAGGTGAAACCTCGCGTTTTGGATAATTTGAGGGCGCTGATTACAAATCCGATCGCAGTTTTCAGTTTCAGTCTCGTTTGACGAAAATCAAAAATTTCTAATCTCCCGGGCCTGCAGGTTTACCTAAAAAAATCGAAAACCTGTATTTGGCTTTCTATTAAGATGAAACCTCGCGTTTTGGATAATTTGAGGGTGCTGATTACAAATCCGGTCGCAGTTTTCAGTTTTAGTCTCGTTTGACGAAGATCAAAAATTTATAATCTCTCGGGCCTGCAGGCTTACCTACAAAAATCGAAAACCTTTATTTGGCTTTCTATTAAGATGAAACCTCGAGTTTTGGATAATTTGAGGGTGCTGATTACAAATCCGGTCGCAGTTTTCAGTTTCAGTCTCGTTTGACGAAAGTCAAAAATTTCTAATCTCTCGGGCCTGCAGGTTTACCTAAAAAAATCGAAAACCTTTATTTGGCTTTCTATTAAGATGAAACGTCGCATTTTGGACAATTTGAGGGTGCTGATTACAAATCCGATCGCACTTTTCAGTTTCAGTCTCGTTTGACGAACATCAAAAATTTCTGATCTCTCGGGCCTGCAGGTTTACCTAAAAAAATCGAAAACCTTTATTTGGCTTTCTGTTAAGACGAAACCTCGCGTTTCAGATAATTTGAGGGTGCTGATTACAAATCCAGTCGCTGTTTTCAGTTTTAGTCTCGATTAACGAAAATCAAAAATTTCTGATCTCCCTGGCCTGCAGGTTTACCTAAAAAAATCTAAAACCTTTATTTGGCTTTCTATTACGATGAAACCTCGCGTTTTGGATAATTTGAGGGTGCTGATTACAAATCCGGTCGCAGTTTTCAGTTTCAGTCTCGTTTGACGAAAATCAAAAATTTCTGATCTCCTGGGTCTGCAGGTTTACCTAAAAAAATCGAAAACCTTTATTTGTCTTTCTGTTAAGACGAAACCTCGCATTTTAGACAATTTGAGGGTGCTGATTACAAATCCAGTCGCAGTTTTCAGTTTTAGTCTCGATTAACGAAAATCAAAAATTTCTGAAATTCCGGGCCTGCAGGTTTACCTAAAAAAATCGAAAACATTTATTTGGCCTTCTATTACGATGAAACCTCGCGTTTTGGATAATTTGAGGGTGCTGATTACAAATCCGGTCGCAGTTTTCAGTTTCAGTCTCGTTTGACGAAAATCAAAAATTTCTGATCTCTAGGGCCTGCAGGTTTACCTAACAAAATCGAAAACCTTTATTTGGCTTTCTATTACGATGAAACCTCGCGTTTTAGATAATTTGAGGGTGCTGATTACAAATCCGGTCGCAGTTTTCAGTTTTAGTCTCGATTAACGGAAATCAAAAATTTCTGACCTCCCGTGCCTGCAGCTTTACCTAAAAAAATCGAAAACCTTTATTTGGCTTTCTGTTAAGCTGAAACCTCTTGTTTTAGATAATTTGAAGGTGCTGATTACAAATCCGGTCGCAGTTTTCATTTTTAGTCTCGATTAACGAAAATCAAAAATTTCTGATCTCCCGGGCCTGCAGGTTCACCTAAAAAAATCGAAAACCTTTATTTGGCTTTCTATTAAGGTGAAACCTCGCGTTTTGGATAATTTGAGGGCGCTGATTACAAATCCGATCGCAGTTTTCAGTTTCAGTCTCGTTTGACGAAAATCAAAAATTTCTAATCTCCCGGGCCTGCAGGTTTACCTACAAAAATCGAAAACCTTTATTTGGCTTTCTATTAAGATGAAACGTCGCATTTTGGACAATTTGAGGGTGCTGATTACAAATCCGATCGCACTTTTCAGTTTCAGTCTCGTTTGACGAACATCAAAAATTTCTGATCTCTCGGGCCTGCAGGTTTACCTAAAAAAATCGAAAACCTTTATTTGGCTTTCTGTTAAGACGAAACCTCGCGTTTCAGATAATTTGAGGGTGCTGATTACAAATCCAGTCGCTGTTTTCAGTTTTAGTCTCGATTAACGAAAATCAAAAATTTCTGATCTCCCTGGCCTGCAGGTTTACCTAAAAAAATCTAAAACCTTTATTTGGCTTTCTATTACGATGAAACCTCGCGTTTTGGATAATTTGAGGGTGCTGATTACAAATCCGGTCGCAGTTTTCAGTTTCAGTCTCGTTTGACGAAAATCAAAAATTTCTGATCTCCTGGGTCTGCAGGTTTACCTAAAAAAATCGAAAACCTTTATTTGTCTTTCTGTTAAGACGAAACCTCGCATTTTAGACAATTTGAGGGTGCTGATTACAAATCCAGTCGCAGTTTTCAGTTTTAGTCTCGATTAACGAAAATCAAAAATTTCTGATCTTCCGGGCCTGCAGGTTTACCTAAAAAAATCGAAAACATTTATTTGGCCTTCTATTACGATGAAACCTCGCGTTTTGGATAATTTGAGGGTGCTGATTACAAATCCGGTCGCAGTTTTCAGTTTCAGTCTCGTTTGACGAAAATCAAAAATTTCTGATCTCTAGGGCTTGCAGGCATACCTAAAAAAATTGAAAACCTTTATTTGGCTTTCTGTTAAGATGAAACCTCGCGTTTTAGATAATTTGAGGGTGCTGATTACAAATCCGGTCGCAGTTTTCAGTTTTAGTCTCGATTAACGAAAATCAAATATTTCTGATCTCCCGGGCCTGCAGGTTTACCTAACAAAATCGAAAACCTTTATTTGGCTTTCTATTACGATGAAACCTCGCGTTTTAGATAATTTGAGGGTGCTGATTACAAATCCGGTCGCAGTTTTCAGTTTTAGTCTCGATTAACGGAAATCAAAAATTTCTGACCTCCCGTGCCTGCAGCTTTACCTAAAAAAATCGAAAACCTTTATTTGGCTTTCTGTTAAGCTGAAACCTCTTGTTTTAGATAATTTGAAGGTGCTGATTACAAATCCGGTCGCAGTTTTCATTTTTAGTCTCGATTAACGAAAATCAAAAATTTCTGATCTCCCGGGCCTGCAGGTTCACCTAAAAAAATCGAAAACCTTTATTTGGCTTTCTATTAAGGTGAAACCTCGCGTTTTGGATAATTTGAGGGCGCTGATTACAAATCCGGTCGCAGTTTTCAGTTTCAGTCTCGTTTTCAAAAATTTCTAATCTCTCGGGCCTTGCAGGTTTACCTAAAAAAATCGAAAACCTTTATTTGGCTTTCTATTACGATGAAACCTCGCGTTTTAGATAACTTGAGGGTGCTGATTACAAATCCGATCGCAGTTTTCAGTTTCAGTCTCGTTTGACGAAAATCAAAAATTTCTAATCTCCCGGGCCTGCAGGTTTACCTAAAAAAATCGAAAACCTGTATTTGGCTTTCTATTAAGATGAAACCTCGCGTTTTGGATAATTTGAGGGTGCTGATTACAAATCCGGTCGCAGTTTTCAGTTTTAGTCTCGTTTGACGAAGATCAAAAATTTATAATCTCTCGGGCCTGCAGGTTTATCTACAAAAATCGAAAACCTTTATTTGGCTTTCTATTAAGATGAAACCTCGAGTTTTGGATAATTTGAGGGTGCTGATTACAAATCCGGTCGCAGTTTTCAGTTTCAGTCTCGTTTGACGAAAGTCAAAAATTTCTAATCTCTCGGGCCTGCAGGTTTACCTAAAAAAATCGAAAACCTTTATTTGGCTTTCTATTAAGATGAAACGTCGCATTTTGGACAATTTGAGGGTGCTGATTACAAATCCGATCGCACTTTTCAGTTTCAGTCTCGTTTGACGAACATCAAAAATTTCTGATCTCTCGGGCCTGCAGGTTTACCTAAAAAAATCGAAAACCTTTATTTGGCTTTCTATTAAGATGAAACCTCGCGTTTTGGACAATTTGAGTTTGCTGATTACAAATCCGAACGCAGTTTTTAGTTTCCTTCGCGAAGTCTCTGGGTGTAGGGTGTACGCAAAAACGTAAAAAACTAGGCTATGCATGGAAAGGATCACGAAAGGATCGACAGGTCATCGAACCATAGCATATTACAATTTCGATGAATGACATTTAACTGCACAAACACGTTCCTTCAACTCATCTGAGCTATGACGTTTCTAACTGAGCTGAGCCGTCTCATTTTTAAATGATCTGAGTTAGTGCAGATGTCATCTCTTTCAGAGTGGTGAGATTAAAAGGTAGCAGTGTCGTATCTCATTTTATAATACTCGCAAGTGAAATCCAAACACATAGAAAAAAGGGTTATTTGCATTGAAAATTTGTACATAGCTTGGCAGTACCATCCCTAGTAGACATATAACACTTTTGGTCCATTCAGAAGCTGTTTACCTACATCTCTGAATATCTCTAGACGTGTAAAAATAAAGCAACGGCTTTTTGTCGATTCGAAAACGATATCGGTTGCAAATGTGTCGAGAGACCAGTTAGCCCCCGTTCACATCGGACGCGCCTCGCATGGAGCATCGCGCTTTGCTTACCGCTTAGCGTAAAGCGAGGGGAAACCAACCCATACATTTAGATGCAGCCGTTCACATCGGGCGCATAGCGCTACGCTTACCGCCTAGCGTAAAGCGAGGGGAACCAACCCATACGTTTAGATGCAGCCGTTCACATCGGGCGCATAGCGTAGCGCTAAGCGCGATGCTCCAAGCGAGGCGCGTCCGATGTGAGCACGGGCTTAGTGGTGTAAAAGAGGTGAATTGGTTGTGTAAAGGTTCCCCCTAAAAGACGACAGCCCCAGTTTGCACAGTTGAGCCTCTTTGAACGGAGTCGGATTGTAGGCCAACAAGAACGTGGTGCTTCTTTCAGAGCAATTGCTATAACCATGGAGCGCAGCGTGGCTACAGTTGTAGCAGCATAGCGTACATGGTTCGCAGAAGAGCGAATGCAGCGAGGTTTTGGAGCACGTATAACTACAGACTGGCAAGATCGTTATCTACGACTATTGGTCCTTCGAGACAGATTGCGATCCACTCGAGCTGTTGATGCTGACGCTTGGTATGCAGCTATAGGGAGGTGGACTACAGACTGAGTGAAATGGGCTTAGGATCATATCGTCCGCAAGAACACCGGCAATGGCATGCTGAGACGGCCTTCTCCGACAAGTCCAGTTTTTGTCTGGGGTCACATGACGGACGCCAACGTGTAAGACGACGACAGTTTGATGTTGAGCGCCATGTACACCGTCCTATTGGTTTGATGGTTTGGGGTGCGATTGTATTCAACAGCAAGTCATCTTTACTTGTGACTCGTGGCACAATGACATTATGTGAATGAGGTGTTGGAACCAATTGCCGTTCCATATGTTCGAGGCCTCGAAGAGGGTTTCTTCCAGCAAGATAATGTACGTCCTTATATTGCAAGGGTATCGATGAGGTTGCTACAGGAAGCTGAGGTCAGGGTACTCCCTGGCCTCCACGATCACCCGATTTTTCGCCAACTGAAAAAGTATGGGATTAGATGGTTCGATACATAGGCGATTTACCCAATCCTCCGACCACGGAGGACGAACTGGAACATGCTATGAGGGCAGCTTGGGACGCTGTACCTGAGTTTATCAACAACCAGATTACGAGCATGCCGTGTAGGCTAGAGGTGTGCATTCGACAACGTGCCCACTCATTATTAATCTGTTGTATTTTTTTATAAACAAATTATGGAAAATGAGTTCGTTTATTTTTGTATTTAGTCCTACCGCATTTCGTCAACCGCAACCTTTTTTTTCTCAGTGTTCGGATTTCACTTGCGAGTAGTATATTAAGCTAAACATGATAACTATATAATAATTTTCGTGACTTCAACTTCTAGCAAGGTTTCCTGGATATGCCGATGCTACCTCAGCAGATACAGCAAACGACCAGTATGCCAGCTCCCCCCAGAAGAATGTCCGGAGCGCAAGCAATGGCGCCAAGGTTAGTCGTTGAATCTTCTAAATTTCGAGAACCTTCTCTGAATTTCGAAGCTCATGAGTAAATAAAAAAATAATGAATCTATAATAATTATAATACCATCTCTACTCTCAGCTATTATAAGCCCTTAACGCACTAAGAGCATTGAGAAATCGAAATTGACTCGATCCACTTATCCAGAAATGTCTATCTTCGTTGAAATCCTTGACAGACGCCGGTAGGAAGGTAGATTTTGTTTGGGTTCCTGGACACGTGAGAATACATGGCAATGAAGCCGCTGACCGCGCTGCCCGCCAGGCAACTTGTCTAACAGTAGTCATTGATAATCCCCATGTCAAAAGAGATGAACTCAAAATTCTGTTGAAACGATGCATCCGTAGTCTATGGCAATCACAGTGGGATAGCGAGAACACATTTCTCAAAAACTCAAAAAGGACAGTTACCCTATGGACACCGTCCTATGCAGGGTGTCCAGTCAGTGGGTGATTCTTCGATATCTCGCAAAGTATACCTGATGCAAGAAAATGTCAAATACAAAAGTTACTCAAGACGCATATTCTACAAATATTTTGAAATATACAGGGCGAGAAAGTAGGACAGTGACCAACTTAATTTTTTTATATGGAATTATAACTTTTTTTTAAATTTTTTTAGTTTCCATCATTGATCTCCATTTAGCTCTAAAATATTTTTGGGATAGGTTGCGACGTTGCCATGTTATCATTTATTTTCTATTAATTTCCGGACTTGCAAGGTCGCAAGTAATACGTCCAAATTGATATATTCCTTTAACTTTTCTCAATAGTATTATACACCGAGTTACTTGAATATTAAGTGGATATTAGTTTGGATGCTACCAGCAATTTGTGTCTACAGGGTGTTTTTGGCAGAATTTTAAATTACAGCAACCTGAAGGTTTTTTTAAATGTAACACCCTGTATTTATTATTTCAAATCGAAATATCTACTAATACCCTATCTCGCCTTGTAATATTTTTTTCGCGTTTGCAACAATTTTAATTTATTTTAAATAGAATCCTCTACTTATTTTCATTGCATGAATTGCGCATGTCAAATTTAGTAAGATCTCACAATCTCAAAATTTTGTTTCCATTAATTACTGAGACACGGCAACACCGCTTTTTCAGTAAACGGTACCGGAACGCCTAAATATTTTCAAAACCGCCACAGCTGGAGAGGTGCAATTCAATACTTGGGGGTTTTTGAACATACATAATTCAAAAACGTTAACAGCAGTGTTGTCAGATTTACAACTCTTACGTTAGACTTCATAAATAGGGCATTCCATTCAAAATCACACATTTTGACGTGATAACGACGTCAAGTGACGTTTCTATGACGTCATTCATTCGGCATATGACGAATGTGACCAAAATTCACCACAATTCAACGTTATAATGACGTAAGTCTCCTGGCTAGGTTTTAACCTGTAGTTAACTTATTCAGACAGATTCGGTATTTACAGAAAATCTTAGCTCCACATCTCAATAATTACAAAAAGGTATACATGAATAACTATTGGACAGAAACATTTAACGTTTTTTTTCAAATAATTTTATAAGTCTTTAAGTACAAAAAAAGGAAATATAAGGAGGATATAAACCGGAATTCTCTCAGAAACTTCACTGGATGTTACGAACCATCGTCCAGCTTTCCCAAGACTAAGTAAAAAATGTATAGCATAGTAAGGCATTAATGAGCTTGCTGCTAAAAGTATTTAATCTTTTAATGTACCTATCATTGCTAATTTTTTCCCTCACCTTTTTTCTCTGTAGGTTTATTAAACTTTGCTGGTTTGTGTCTATATTTCTATAATGTATAGTACTAGTCTGCAGAATAAAAATCCAAACTACACGTTTTTTTATTATCATATTTACTTGTGTAATATAACGCTTGTTATTGCGTTATATGGGTTAAGTGGAAGAACAACTGTGGAGGAACCGATTGCGAAACTGCGTGTGTGAGCATGCTACAATTATTCTTGTACTTTTCAGAGCATCGTATGGAGGAGGCGCGCCCTCCCAATATGTCCAAATGGCCTACCAGCAGCCCCAGCAATCAGCTCCGAGAAGGCCAAGTCTATCCGCGCCCCAACCGAGGAGAACGAGTCTACAGGGGGCGAACCAAAGGAGACCAAGCGTCCAGGGACAGGCTGCAGCTGGGGGTAAGAAGTCGGGGGGATGTTGCGGAAGCACCGGAAAAAGGCCCGAGGGGGGATGCGGAGGTTGTTGTTAGAAGAAACAAGGAAACGGTTGCTATGGAACAACGAAGCGACTACAGATGCTCGTTATGCATCCTTGGATGCAAATGTATATAACGGTGACTGTCTGATCAAGTGAAAATAAAACTGATGAACACCATACCTGGCTATTGTTTGAATCTTCTTCTTTTTTCCTCTTTCACTCTGTTCTCCAGAAGCATTGGCGTGCCAAGGTCTTCTAGGGCCTCCCCGCAATTTTTTCCACGGAGCCCCCTTTACATAAAAAAATATACTGCCTCTGCTGGGTGAAAACGAAACTACTGTCCACGGTGACACTTCAAATCGGTTTATATAGGTCACCGTACATTAACAAAGACAAGTAGGGTCACTCCGGGCGTAGGGATGTGGCGACCCCATCGCCCAGAGGTGATGGTACACCTTGCACCGACGACGGTGCGTCATGTACTATTATCTCTGCAATCAGCCACAGGGGGGAGAAGTGCAGTCACTTAGCTTCGCCCGCGGTGCAATCACCCCCACATCGGAATATTTCCGGGAAACTAGAAATAGGTTCCCGGAAATAGGCGGCGCCAAATGGCCTCACGGTTCATGTTCCGTCGCTGGGCTGATGTTCTCGGTTTCGCATAATTGACAAGTTGGATTAATTAAAAGTAAAAAAATGCTCAATGGCTCTTCCAGGATCAAAAGATTCCGGAGGTAAAATACCTGGCCGTTCGGATCTCCGGGTGCCAGGTGGTCCGAGGCGAACATTAAGCGAAGATTGTTTAAAGAATTGTGCTGCCACTCCTCGTCAGGCTAACAGCAGAAGCCGTCCTTTGCAGCAACTTCGCACTGACAACAGGCCCGAAGGCCAGAGAAACTTATTCAGAGCCGACTTTACAAATATACGAGGTCTTGCCTCCAACATAAACTCTGTCCATCAACACCTTCAGGCAGAGAAGCCACACATTCTGGCTCTTACGGAAACTCAAGTCGGCTCTTCAACAATGGATAACTGCTTTAGATATCCCGGATATGACTTGTACACCCGATTTAGACGTAGGTTTGGCGTATGCGTGTATGTTAAATTTGGGCTTTCTTGTCATCGAGAAGAAGAGCTCGAACTGGAAGGATTTGACATCATATGGCTCAAAATATCCTTCCAAAATAATTCCAAATTTATATGCTGCATTTATAGGCCACCAAGCAGTAACAATTGCAAAGAGCTCTTCGAGAAGCTTTCAGCCAGTGTGGACACGCTGCAATCAGAGCACCCTCATTCAGAGATAGTCTTTCTGGGTGACTTCAACGTTCACAACTCATACGGGCTGAAACACTCAAACAAAACGGACGACAAGGGACGTAAAGCTCAAGCCTTCGCTATTAGCTGCGGCTTGGAGCAGATAGTCAAAGAACCAACAAGGATTTTCAGCCGCCACGGAGATTTTGCTAGTCTGTTGGACCTATATCTCACAACTACTCCAACGGTCTACACAGTGAAGGTAACCGCCCCACTGGGATCGTCTGACCACAACACCGAATCGACGCTATGCAGAATGCATTCTCCAGATCTCTACCATGCAAAGCCTCGTCGGGTCTGGCATTACGGATCAGCCAAGTGGGACGACCTAAGGGAATACTACCAGTCCTGGAACGACGTCTGCTTCAAGTCACGAGACCCATCAGCTTGCGCCCAAGAAATAACAGAGGTATTAATATCCGGCATGGAAGCCTATATTCCTCATGTCGTCAAGCATCCCTCCAAAAATAAGCCATGGTTCAATAAGCGTTGTAGAGATGCAGTTACCTCTAAAAACCAACATTACAGAGAATGGAGGAAAAATCCAAATGCTGAGAGCCGCCGCAGCTTTATCGACGCCAGAAATAACTGTAAACGTGTGATTGACAGCAGCAAGGAGGAACACAACCAAAAAATTAAGAACAAGCTCCTCTCATGTCCTAGTTCGTCCAGAACATTCTGGTCAGTAGCTAAGGCTGTTAGTCAGAACTTTTCCTATTCGTCAATACCACCCTTGACCAGAGAGGACAAATCCATGGCTTCTGCTCCTAGAGAAAAAGCAGACATCTTGGGGAAGCTCTTCGCAGCCAATTCTACTGTAGACTTTCAAGGAAGTACTCCGACCACCACCATAAGCGTGAATGGCAGAGGTCAAATTTCAACATCGAGATGTAAAAAGCACCCTCCAAAAACTGAACACCAACAAAGCTACTGGTCCTGACCAAATTCCAGCCATTGTCCTTAAACGCTGTGCCGCTGAGCTTGCACCTATTCTTTGCAAGCTCTTCAAACTTTCGTATCAACGAGGCGTGTTTCCCGCTTCGTGGAAGATTGGATGCGTACAACCCATCCCTAAGAAAGGCAAAAAAACTGATCCCACCAATTATAGACCTGTAGCTCTTCTCAGCATCATGTCTAAGGTTATGTAGACTGTCATTAACACACAGCTCCTGAAATACCTGGACAACGATAACATCATAAATGATCGCCAGTTTGGCTTCCGTTAGCACAGGTCTACAGGTGACCTCCTTGCCTACGTCACTCACTTGTGGAACAGAGCAATAGACAACCATGGCGAATCCCGTGTTGTTGCACTTGATATATCCAAAGCTTTCGACAGAGTATTGCTCCCATGTGTGGGGATGCGCTCCGAAGCACTCTCTAAAGCTTTTGGACACTATCCAGAAAAGAGCGATTAGACTAATCGATACGCCTAACCTCACAAAGGACCTCCACAGCCTGGAACATCGAAGGAGGGTGGCTGACCTATCCCTGTTTTACAGATTCTATCACGGAAGATGTTCGAGTGAGCTCTCTCAGATAATAACACCACAGGCTGTCCGAACCAGGACCACTAGAGAAGCTCTGCGAGCTCATCCTTACCAGGTCGAGGTCCTTACTCCCCGAACCAGTCTCCTCCAGCATTCCTTCTTTTGGAGAACTTCGACGCTGTGGAATCAGCTGCCGGGAAATTTGTTTCCCGACGGCTACAACCTGCAGCGTTTCAAATCTATCGTGAACCGATACTTATCCTCTCGCAGCGCTTCTACAGCGCCATAGGCTTTCAGCCTTTGCGGGAGGCCAACCATAAAAAAAAACTCTAAGCCCCGCCTCCAATGTTACCTTTTCAACTCTGCTCTCGGATACTGCGCAAGCTGGCGAATTCTGGCGCCCGCTGATATCGAGCAGTAGCTGAACGCTAACAGCTGTGGTTTACAGAGTCTGTCCACCTAACACCACATAAAACGCGACACGGTGCACGGGATACAATCGGTAGCTGCATCTGCAGTTATTGTGTTGAATGGTTTATTGAATAATAAATTATATTCTATCTATCTAACGTCGACCGTTGACGTCGACAATATCGCACAGTCCGATTCCCTTTAAGTAAACGAGTCCGCACGAAGGGAACCCCTCTCAAGTCGAGGCGGCTCGCATTTGTGAGACTCACATCAAAGTCGGCACGGCGAGTGACTCTACTTGTCTTTGTTAATGTACGGTGATATAGATATAGAAAAAATTTGGTTTCACCTTAACTTTATATTTTGATTTATTTTCTTTCGAGTTTTTGAAGAATAAGAATTCATAGACCTTGCGTACAACATTATTATACACCGATTAACGGCACAGACACGCGTCAATGTAACATTGCCACTTCTCCTAGATGTTTTGGAGTCTATGTTCGACCACGTTGCCGTGTTGTCAAATTTTGCCATAAGATATAAGTACTGATAAGGCAAAATATGCTTAATTTGATTATAGAAAATTATGAGGTGTAAGCATATTCGGTTGCTATAAAATCAAGTATAAGTATTATAGTTATTATTATGTAAAAAGCTTGCTCGAGGTAGTCGAGACTGCAGTCCTGCCTGCCATTTCGGTACACCACAGAAGAAGTATCACCCACAGCAGCCCATGTAGCAGACATTCGTCAAATTGTCATCATTAGAGAGATATTGCTGTAACCAGATGTGCCAAGCGGTAATACCGCACGCGCTATTTGACATCTAAGCATGCGCAGACGCGTTGAAGGTGTACGTTGCGCTATTTGGGAATAGCGCCTCGCGTTATTCATGGAAGATAAATCGCGGAAGATGCTCGAGTGAGCTCTCCCAGGCAATATAACCGAGGGCCGTGCAAACGAGGAACACTACAGAAGCTTTGCTTAAGCTCACTCTTACCAGGTTTTGGCGAACTTCCACGCAGTGGAATGAGCAGTTGGGAATTTGTTTCCCGACGGCTACAACCTGCAGCATTTCAAATCTAACGTGCATATAGTACTTATCCTCTCGTAGCGCTTCTACAGCGCCACAAGCTTTCAACCTTTACGGGAGGCTGACCATAAAAAACGGTAAGGCAACTATAGATCGAGAGGTATGTAGATGATAAGAGTCAAGTAAAAGGAGACGTCCCCAAAATTATATTTGTGACAGCGCATCTAATGCAAACAAATTAGATGGTACAACTTACAAATCAGATATTTCAAATTCATGAACTCAAACCGGTCAAAGTAAAATGCCCATAGTTTAAAAATTTAACTCTGTCCATCTGCGGTATATAAAATAGTTAAACAGTACAATAAATGAGGAAGAATTATAGTGTTGTACACAATTTTTTTAGAATAAACACAACTTTGGGGAATTCTATCAAAGTAATTTTTATTTTTGGGTATTTTCTAAATAATATAATCAAAGTAATCTTCAAATTTTAATTTAGTGTCTACGTATATGTGTGCCCAGATATTTGACAGATTTAACTAATTCAAGTTTGTCATTTTTTTTTTATAACCGAGCAGACCGCGCAGGCAGAGCCTAAATACCAGAGTACCGCCGCTGCTGTGAAAGGGTTATGTTAGGGGAAGTTTGTTAACGCGAGATTTGAATGGGCCAATACCCGCAGGCCCAATAAATACATCTTCTGGCAGTCCATTCCAAGCCTTGGACACCCTGGGAATAAATGTGTGATTGTACCGCTCAGTTCTTGATGTATGAAGAATGACCGTCTTAGGATGAGATGCAGCGGTCGCACGGGTACATCTGATAGGAGCAGTGAGCGGCGGAACGATAGAGGATAGCTCAGAGGAGGAGCAGATTCCGTTGGAATATCGGTAGAAGAGTGAGACGTCACCAACAAGACGCCGGTGAGAAAGTGACTGAAGGTGGCGCGTTAAGGCCGGATCGCCAATTAGTCGAATTGCCCTTCTCTGGACGCATCTAGTATAGACAGGGTAGTGGGGGCAGCAGCTCCCCAGACATGAGAGCAATACTCCAGGCAAGGTCTTATCTGGGCTTTATATAGCGTGAGGAGGTTACATGGTGAGAAATACTTTCCGGCTCTAAATAGGTACCCAAGTTTTTTACTAGCAGCTGTTGCAATTGACGCGACGTGTTCGTGCCAGATCAGATTTTCTGTAATGTCCTAACAGCTTGAATGAGTGACTCCTTGGCAGAGCCTGGTTGTTCATTAGAACCTGGTGTTAGCTTGGGCACTTCTTGTTTGATAGCGTACAATACTGGGTCTTGGAGGCATTAAATTTAACCATATTCTTAAGCCCCCAAGCGGTAGTGGTATCGAGATCCTTTGAAAGTGAAGCTGCCACTGCCAGTCTTCTGCGTTCCAGCTCGACCACAGAGATCGGTCTATTGCTCATGATGCCTGCATGCAGCGTACTGTCATCCGCAAAACTGTGGATTGGGTTGGTAGTGCTAGAGAGTAGATCATTGCGGAACCCCGGCATTGATGCTATGGAAAGAAGAGGAAAAGTCGTCTACCACGACAGATATTTTCCTACCTGAGAGGAAGTCTGCGAGCCAACCGCAGAGCTTAACAGGGAGCCCATAAGACGGGAGCTTGTTTAGGAGAGCTGAATGCCACAGTTGATCGAATGCCTTTGAAATATCGAGAGCAACGACGTGAGCCTCGCCAAATGACTGGATGAGTTTGCTCCACACATGTGTGATGTAAGCCAAGAGATCTCCAGTTGATCTT
This sequence comes from Callosobruchus maculatus, assembly GCA_951848785.1. NCBI lineage: Eukaryota > Metazoa > Arthropoda > Insecta > Coleoptera > Chrysomelidae > Callosobruchus > Callosobruchus maculatus. The sequence continues at coordinate 11,073,044 of CATOUR010000296.1, forward strand.
TGGTGTTGGAATCCATATTGTCTGTCGTTGATTAAGTGATGGAGCTCTAGGTACTTAATGAGCTCTTGCCTTTTGCTTACCGTGGTTCTTAATTTCATAATAAAATAGGATTATACTTTACATCTGTATTTAAAGACAACATGCAAAAAATTTTAAGATTCTTCGCAGGTACTAAAAATTATATTACTCTGAAGGTCCCAACAAACACTTTGTATGTCTGCAGAAGTGTAGGAGGTGTGTCGGAAGTTTTATGTAGACCCGAAAACACTTGAATTATCCATATGGAAACAACAGTCAATTATCTAGATCTAGAGGCAATAAGCTCCGCCAAGTTTCTTATGTCAAGTAAAATGGATTGGATGGTATAGGGGTTCTCAGAAATTCAGGTAGATAGTACACTTACTGAACCTTTGAGAAAAATATTATCATTACTGCTACTTTCCTATCAGTCAGATCCTTTGGCATATCAACAAATAACACTACAGAGTCTAGCCAATCACCACTGATTTTTTCAAACAACTACGTGTTAAGCCATGTTAGCATCTTCAGGGAAATAGCGAAATCCTCTCCTGAAGATGCTGAGGATAGCAAAACGTGTCGTATATGGAAAAAATAGTTTGGAGAGTGGTTTGACAGTAATGTTCGCTATTTATAATGTCAGTCAACAAAAAACATATCTGGCAATAATGACTGTGTTATCAAAAATCACCAAAGTTGAATGTAGAGTTGGTACCAAAATATTTGAAGCTAGGCCAAAAAATCAACTTACTACTGATGATTGAATAAATTTTAGTTGTAGTTGGTCGGATCAGTTTTGGATCCCACGCACTTCTTCACAACAATGGAGGGGATCATGTCGGGCCCATTCGCCTTATTAATGTCAAGTGACTGCAGCACCTTCTGAACTATTTTTGTTCTGAACGTTATTTCGCTCATGGCTTGGGGTACTCTCGGTATGGATGGTAACTGGGCACTGGATGGGACTTTTACAGTGGAGTTTGCTGCGAATGTCTTGGCTAATATTATTAAGCACAAGAGTGATTGGTGTTTCTTTCAAATGTTTGTTTATTATCATATATTTTGTTTTATTAGCATTCCTTTGTGTTTATTTACATTCAACCATTTGACAATTTTCTTCATATCATCATTTGGAAGTTGCAACGAAATGTCTAATTTTGTATTCGATATGGATATTAAAGTATCGTCAGCAAATATTTGAATTTTACCGTTTTCCTTATAGTTGATTCTCTTGTTCCATGTAATCCATGATTTGTGAAAACTAGTTGTCTGCATCGAATACAATTCCAGAAAAATATTGTTGCATTGTAGAAGAATTTACTCGCCACTTGCCGGCTTCTGAGCGAACTAGCTTGTGAACTATATAGCTACGTTTACTCACAAGATTGTGCACAAGTGGCTAGTAGCATTGGTTTTGAAGATGTTGACGATGATTTCTGCACGCTAACTAGTTAGCTACTGAGCAAGTGAGAAGCTCTGTGTGTACTCAACTATATACTAGAGAGATTTTGCATGTCCGTTGCCTGACGTTAATTCACGTTATCGGTTATTTGTGGCATCCACAGTTCTCCCTAAATGACCGAATCGGCGAATAACCGTTAAAGTTGTACGCTAGCTACGAAAGATTACGGTACGATATTATTACGTGCGGCATTGCCAGATTTAAACCGCTATATGCGGCAATGGGAAAAGAACCGTGATGATTTTGATAGCAATAATACTTGTTTTGTGGTTTATCATTGTACAAAAGGATTAGGTTTTCTTCCGTCAATTTTATTTGACAGTATTATCCAAGAAAAGCTACAAAGTTAGGCGTCTCCGGCAACAGCGTGTGATCATCACGGGACTGAACTGATTGAACCATGGTAGTGAAATCTGAAACTTCATACTTCGGGGATCCTGTATAACCTAATTTTTATTTTACTTGTGATGTGATCTATTTTCTGCTTGTGCCGTTTACTTGTTCCACGTAGCATTTCATGGACATTTCCGACCAAATGGATCATAATGTGAGGTTAAGTTAAAATCAAATAGGTTCAATAATTGTTAATGTCAATTGTCAAACGCTGAATAAGAATAACGCAACGATACACGTCACATATTTCGGTTAAAAAAGCTTTACATAAGGCACACGCTTATCCGTTATTCTAAATACACTGCGCATGCTCAGAATAATGTTTTAGGGATAATGTCCTCACAGTTATTTTTAGCGGCTCAAAATTTCTCTATCAACGCACACGCCAACTAGCGGCTATTGAGCCAGTAGGAAGTGTATTGTTTACTCCGTGACTAGCGCACTCGCCGTCTATACTAGATCCACTGAAGAAAAAGAGCGCAAAAAATTCATGATGTTCACGAGTTCACGTGCTCTCGATATTTGCGAGACCTGTTTACACGGTAACCACCGACGGCAACAGTCACACAGTAACACATACAAAAGTGACGTGAGCCACCGATCTGTTGTTTTGAGAGCACGTGAATAATTTTTTATATTCAAATAAAATTAGGAAAAAGTTACCAAACCCGACATAAAATTTATTAGCAGGAATGGACCACCTATCTACGCAAATAAGCTAAAGTACGCTGAGCTTAAAAGTGTTGCTTAATAGTTGTTTTTCCTCACTCTCTGAATCTGAATCACGACCACTTCTTCTAAGATGTTTTCAAAATCTTGACTTTGGATTCTTTCAAATGAGAGATGATTATGCAAAACGTGAATGAGCTTGAAGACCAGCTTATTATTATGACCATCGTAGGATTTTCACCACATGAGTTTCTTAACAGAGGCAGGTTTATTTGTATTTACATATTTACGTGAGCAGGAACCAACTTGCTTTTGCTTACTCATCCTAGCTTCATATTCTAATCAAATATTGAAAATACCCCTTACCTGGTCTGCCAACGAATATACCTTCAAGGAATATGTTCAACCTGATCTTGTACAATTTTGATATCATATTTCATCTAGCAGTCTATACTAATGACTTATAGTTTTTCAATAATGGTGTACATCTCACATATTGTGGATTATAATACTGCTATATTTATGCAGCGGAGAAACAGGAAACAAAAAAATGTGATGTTCATTTTCATGTGTTTTCAATGTTTGTCAAATCTGTTTAGATCACGATACGTCCGCGGCCACATTATGAGTAGGCGACGACAAACACCTGTGTATTTGATTCTTCAAGAAAGACGGCATGTTCTCCAAATTTGTCGGTGCCAGGAGTGCGCTGGAATGCCAATTTCTATTGGCATTTCAAAGTGGTGTAAGCTTGCCTCTGACCAAGCCACGAGAATTCACTCTTTGCTCACCTGGTTTCCCGTTTGTCCGCTGGATGAATATTAATGAATTTCCTCATTAGATTATTGCTTTGACAGTATGGAAAAGGAACTTGCCCACAGATGTCGCTAAAATGTGAAGAGTGGTTCAGGACATTCATGCTCAATGTAGAATGGAACGTTCAGGTTTTGGTATCAAATAAACGATTATAACCAAAATTATGTTAAATTCCTTATGGCACAACGCCACCCACAGCGTGTTCGTTTCAAGAGGCGGTCTGCTGTGGTGTAAGCTTGCCTACGGCCAGACGACAAGAATTAACTCATCTTGCGCGTGATCACTCTTTTCTCCGCTGGACAGAGAATAGTTGGCTTTTTTTTACATCTGTGTCATCGGCATCGACTGCTCTAGTCATTAGCCTCGTCTTCTGTATAGGCTACGGTTTCCTGGCGCCACTCTAGGAACAGCGCTGCTAATCGCTGGCTTTTTACAAGCCGACTTGTTAGCTAGTAAACTCGCCACTTGTACTTGAAGGTTAAGCTTGTGCACTTTTTAACATGTCAAAACTACTCTGACTGATTATTTGACCTGTCAGGATCGAATCCCGTCAAAATTCAAGTAAGAATCCTTACCGGGTAAGATCAAAGAATGGCGGACGAGGAAGGTGAGTATAGTGTTGAAATATCCCTGCGCGTTGTGCTGATTAGATTTATATTAATACAGAAGGAGAAGCACCGGCAGAAGAAGGAGAAGAAAAGGAAGCACCACCAGCGGAGGCTGAAGAAGAAGCGGTGCAGTCCGAAGAACCCCCGGAGACTGCTGAAAAGGGCACCAGCGAAAAGTTCAGGTAGGTAATTCGGAAAACTAAAAAATCTTAGTGATGCATTGATGGCAGCTATAGGAACAATTGAGGTTTTGAATTAAGAAAAAAAGTACTTTTTTTGTGATAAATAGAAAGATCATATATATATATATATAAGTTTTATATCAAAACTGTTTTTGTTTTCTTTCTTTTCGCAATAATTCAAAAGTTATATCAAAATGAAAATGAGTTTTTGAATCGAGTACCGAAAACACGCCGACGGCTCCCGAACCCGTGTGACGTCACCATGGCGGTAAGGATGCTCCTTTGACCAACGACGTCCTACTCCGATACTAGATTCCCAGCCAATCGCGAAAATACGTACTGCTAAACTGGTAACTAGTGTATATTTGTGCAACACAGTCGATGAATGAAGTTTGCAGCTCGAGATGAAGTCTACGATCGAAATAAATATGTCTTTGAATGTTTGAAGTTGAAGTCAGATTACAGATTCCAGTAAGTAAGTACCTAATCAAATATGTTTCGTTGAAAACATCTCCTCAATCGAAGGATGGCGAGTCCGCTAGTGGATCTCAGGGTCTTTGGATGGAAGCCCAGGCCTTCCAACTCTTTTTTTAATCAAAAAATTTATTGATGTGCTTTTTGCACTTGTTACGCACATTTTTTCTACGATCAACATAAATATGTTTGAATTAAATTTTGTTAGACATATTACTTGCACTGCACAGTGCAAAAACTAAGTACAGGAGGCGGTGGACAACTCAAAAAATCAGTGAAAATGAGGTTTCTCCGTCAATATCAATCGCCATTATTTTTTTTTTAAATATAATAGTCGGTTAATAAAACAAAATCACTTCATCCATTCAATTCATTCATTTTTAAGTTTTTTAATGTAAAAAAGTAACTCAAACTCGTAATCACATTCTGTTTATTACTTGGCATTATTATTTATTTAACTTTGGGCAATGAAGCTTAACAATATTAAATTTTCATAAAAATTTAACAAGCACTGTGCAGTGCAAGTAATATGTCTAACAAAATTTGATTCAAACACATATTTATGTAGATCGTAGAAAAAGTGTGCGTAACAAGTGCAAAAAGCACATCAATAAATTTTTTGATAAAAAAAATTAAAAAAAAGTTGGAAGGCCTGGGTTTCGATCCAAAGACCCCAAAGGCCCTGAGATCCACTATCGGACTCTAACCACTGTGCCATCCTTCGATTGAGGAGATCTTGTCAACGAAACATATTTGATTAGGTACTTACTGGAATCTGTAATCTGACTTCAACTTCAGGCATTCAAAAACACATTTATTTCGATCGCAGACTTCGTCTCGAGCAGCAAACTTCATTCATCGACTGCGTTGCAACAAATATACACTAGTTATCAGTTTAGCAGTACGTATTTCGCGATTGGCTGGCAATCTAGAATCTAGTATCGGAGTAGGATGTCGTTGGTCAAAGGAGCATCCTTACCGCCATGGTGACGTCACACGGGTTCGGGAGCCGTCGGCGTGTTTTCGGTACTCGATTCAAAAACTCATTTTTATTTCGATATAACTTTTGAATTATTGTGAAAAGAAGAAAACAAAAACAGTTTTGTTATAAAACTTATATATGATCTTTCCATTTATGACAAAAAAATTTTTATTCAAAACCTCAATTATCTTATGTCTCAAAGTTACAAAATTACTTTCTACGCCGATAGGTAAGAGGAGTATTGTGATCGCGACATTTTCGATTTTGAGATAATAAGTTATTTGGGCGTTTTATGATGTCTACATAGCGAAAATCCACGTCACTCATTTCCGTCGACCCGTCTGTTTGTCGGTCTTTTTGTCGATCTGTCTGACGATCTGATCTGCCTGACGATCTGTCGGACTGTCTGTTGATCTGTCTGCCTGTTTGCTGGCGTTTTTCTAGCACCGACCGTAATCGCAGTAACCGCTACATGAATTGCAATGAAATTTGTGTAGCGATACGCTGTAGGGTCGTAGTAAATAAGGGTAAACACATAGTGGAGCGACGAGGCTAGAGGCACAGCGACGAGGTGAGCGACGCGACCTGAATTTAGAAGTGCGTTGGTATTGTGCCAGTCCGGCCCTGAACGACCGGACATATACGTGAATTCTCGAATACAGTCTTCCAGAAATTGGTCGCGATGTCGCGAACGACGCGAACGCAGAGAAGCGTTTCAGAACCTGAGAGCGTACGATATACAGGGTGGCCAATCGGGTGACGATAATATTTTTTTTAGATAGCCCGTACCGAGACCTATCCAAATCATCCCCATGTATGTGTACCGATTATTGACAGTTTTCGAGTTATGATTTTTTTTTGAAAACTCACAGATTTTCCAGTTTTTCCAAGAAATCGTCAAAAACAAAAACAAGAATGCTTTTTGGCTTTTACTTTTTTCTGCAATTATACTCAGTATTAAGCCTATTTTAATATCCAATAAAGAGAACCTATACATCCGAACAATAACAACTACATTTTGGGGCTAAAGTTTGAAATCTCTGTTTTTAGTCAGGAGACCGAAACCTTCAAAATAAAATTAAAAATACTTACGCCTAGTCCTGGAGCTTCAAACTAATCTTAAAAACTTCGCAAGACATCGCACTTTCGAAATAATAATGAAAAAGTAGCACCTATGGGGACATTTTGCGCCGTACGTGAGTGTTAAAGGTAAAAAGGTGATAATTCACGAATTTTCAAAATGATTTAAAAAACTATTATTTTACTTTATTTCGACAAATTAAAGAAAAAGACTCATAACAACTAATAAACATGATAATCCTTGATGTTTTAATTAATTTTAATAAAAAAAATTAATACCTGTGCTTTTTGCTGTATTATTGAACTTCTGCTAAATTAAGTTGTATGGAAAGTTAGCAAAGGAAAAGAATAATAAAACAATAATCTGACTTTTTATTCCATGGCGGCATTACCTGGGAAGCGTTATCGTAGCATACGCCATCCTTTTACTTCCCACACCGATAGGTGAGGGGAGGATTGTGATCGTGAAAATTTTCGATTTTGAGATAATACGTTTTTTGCGCGTTTTATAATGTCTACATAACGAAAATCCGCGTCACTCATTACCGTCGTTCTGTCTGTCGGTCTGCCTGTCGGTCTGTCTGTCGGTCTGTCTGTACGCGTTTTTCTAGCCTTGTAATCTCAGTAACCGCTGCATGGACTGTGATGAAATTTGGGCAGCAATATGCTGTGGGGGTCTTAGTAGGTAATGCTGCTATAATTTTGGAAATCGGTACATGGGCGGCGGAGTAACTAAAACAAAAATTTCAGATATTCCTCAAACTTCGTTTTTAGTTGTTTTAGAGGTTCCTGATCATTTTCTGCGTTTTTTGGGTGGGGGTGGAATTTGGGTGTTTGGGGGGGGTGGGGGGTTGAAAAACTGAAAAACTTGTGGTATTCATGATAGGCTGTCTACTGACCCTTTTTAGGTCCATCCGAACATTGCCTTGCCTATTACCGAAAATTAATTAATACAACTGCGCTTCGCCGACATGAGCTCGCAAAAAGCTACTCTGAAAGAAAGGGATGGCGTATGCTATGACATCGCTTCCCAGGTGATTCTGCCGTGGAATTGGGAGTTAGATTATTGTTTATTATTCCTTTCCTTTGTTAACTTTCCATACAACTTAATTTAGCAGAAGTTCAATAGTACTACTACTACTAGCACTTTTCCAAATCCCCCCCAAATCACTATTTGGGTATTAGTTTTTTATTAAAAGTCATCAAAACATCAATGATTATCGGGTTTATTAGTTCCTAAGAGTCTTTTTTTCTTTAATTTGTCATAATAAAGCAAAATAATAGTTTTTTAAATCATTTTGGAAATTCGTGAATTATCACCTTTTTACCTTTAACACTCACGTACGGCGCAAAATGTCCCCATAAGTGCTACTTTTTCATTATTATTTCGAAAGTGCAATGTCTTGCAAAGTTATTAAGATTAGTTTGAAGCTCCAAAACCAGACATAAGTATTTTTAATCTTATTTTGAAGGTTTTGGTCTCCTGGCTAAAAACAGAGATTTCAAACTTTGGCCCCAAAATGTACTTAATTATTGTTCGGATGTACAGGTGCTCTTTATTGGATGTTAAAATAGGCTTAATACTGAGTATAATTGCAGAAAAAAATAAAAGCCAAAAAGCATTCTTGTTCATCATAACTCGAAAACTATCAATAATCGGTACACATACATGGGGGTGTTTTGGATAGGTCTCGGTACGGGCTATCTAAAAAAAAAAATTATCGTCACCCGATTGGCCACCCTGTATATACGCATTGGGCGGCCAGACACGTACGAACTTTAAGTACGCGGTTTTTAAGGCGGCTCCTACGGCGAGCATAAACGGTCATTTTCAAGTGATTTAATCCCAATTCCTGACGCTCTAGTTTTCAATATTTTTGCACGAAATCTTCACATGAAGTTTAAAAGAAAATTACACAGGGGGCAGGGGGCTATCGAAGCATTTTTTGAAAAAAAAATGATTGAACATGAAATATGATCGCTTGAAGTTGCCTATTTTCTTCGTCAACTTTGTATTTTTTTTAAGAAAAGCCCAGAAGCAAAAATGAAAAAGTACTTCGATATCACTCTGGGCAATTTCCTTCTAAACATCATGTGAAAATTTGATGTGAAAATATTGGAAAATGAAGCGTCAGGAATTGGGACAAGAAACATCACCTTCCTCTTCAATTTTACAAATTTCGGGCGACGCGCTAACATGAGTGTTTCCATTTCTTTCTAATGTAACGCGCACCTGTTTATTTATCACGCCCATCGTCGGTTCCTTTTCAGCTCCCCGCATCTTCCGGAGAAACTATTCCGGATTGTAGGAGCAGCGTTAAGTTCGCGAGCTTACTCGGCTCGACGTCAGTGACACACGTGAAGCTGAAATCACTCATTTTGATAATTTTTTTAGTTTTTACAGCGATATAGGGCCAGGAGTAATCACCAATCTCTCTTCTGGTTCAATTGGCTGTTTATTACACATAGTTTGTTCAGTTCTTTCGTAGATATCGAGACAATTTCTCCAAAATATAGTTAAAAGTGGCAACTTGCGTTCTCAAATAGTCAAAAAATCGGCATGGAAGTCTGAGGTCAAAATATACCTAATGCATGATACTGTCCAAATCGTTTGCACAGTAATTTTAGTCCAATCCCTCCCCCTCGGCGATAATGCGCGAGGTGCTGCATTATTGAATAAAATTTCATCCTCACTGTCGGAAAACGTTGTGGATGCTGTTTTGAGTGCTGAAAGTCGAGCAATAAATCACTTTTGTGTATGTAAAATCGCAAAACGTTTCGCTCTAGTATAGAATGTGTTTCCTCGCATTTTTCAGAACCTCGAAATTCTCCGAAATGCGAGGTTTCATCATCATAGAACGCCAAATAAAGATTTTCCATTTTTTTAGGTACACCCGCCGCCCCGAGAAATCTGAAATTTTTTATTTTCGCCAAACGAGACTGAGACTCGAAACTGCGACCGGATTTGTAATTAGCATCTCGAAATTATCCGAAATGCGAGGTTTCCTCTTCATAGAACGCCAAATAAAGATTTTCGATTTTTTTAGGTACACCCGCGCCCCGAGAGATCTGAAATTTTTTATTTTCGCCAAACGAGACTAAGACTCGAAACAGCGATTGGATTTGTAATCAGCACCTCGAAATTATCCGAAATGCGAGGTTTCATCTTCATAGAACGCCAAATAAAGATTTTCCATTTTGTTAGGTACACCCGCCGCCCCGGGAGATCTGAAATTTTTTATTTTCGCCAAACGAGACTGAGACTCGAAACTGCGACCGGATTTGTAATCAGCATCTCGAAATTATCTAATGTTGCTATAATTATTATAATTGATCCATCCAAAAAATTTCGTATATTCCTCAAACCTTCTTTTTAAGCATTTTAGGGTTTTCTCGTCATTTTAGAATTTTTGTTGGGTGGGAGTGAAATTGTAAAATTGTAAAACTGAAAAATTTGTTGTATTCATAATAGGTTGCTACCGTACCTGTGAAAGAAAGACCTAGCGGCATAATACACCTTTTTAGGTACATCTAAACATTGCCTTGCCTATTACGGATACCATGAGAAATGTCTTAGGTATACATTCGATTATTGCTTCCGATTATTCTGCATTGTGTAGCGTGGAAATCTTTGAATTAATTTCAATGAAATTTGGATACGGTATTATTATCGTGGCGAGGATGGAAAAGATATAAAAACAGCTCAAACTTCATTTCTAGGCGTTTTAGGGGTTCCCGATCATTTTCTACCTCTTTTGGGTGTGGGTGAAATTGAGGTGGTTAGGGGGTGGGAGGTTGTGAAACCGATTTTTCTTGTATTCAGAATAGCCTGTCTATTGGCCTGTGAAAGAAAGACCTAGCGTCATAATACACTTTTTTAGATCCATCCGAACATTGCCTTGCCTAATACAGAAACCAAGGGACTTCGGTATACCGCCTACATACGAGTATTGCTTTAGATCGTTATGTATTATGTAACCTGGAATTGATTTTAATAAAATCCGACAGAGTATGGTTTTTAGAAATCGTGTCGGTGGCGGAGTAGCAATAGAAAACTGAATGTATAAAAACAGCTCAAGTTTCGTTTTTAAGTGATTTGGGGGTTCCTGTTCGGTTCGTTTCGTCCACTTGAGCTTGCAGAATAAAAACTGTGTCATCCTAGTTCTTACTGAGAGGGATGCAAGAAACTATGTACGAGAGTTTTTGTGTCACATGCTTTTTTGTATCTCCATTATGTGTGGGAGGTACTAGGTCAATCAGCTTGACTGCATTTCTCTTACTTCTCACATCAATAGGTGAATAAATTTTATGTTAATACTAGCTCCAACATAGAACATTACAACAAAGCCTTGTTTCGAGTAAGACAGAAGGAATTCTGCCGTACATCTTTCACATGTTTATTAAACATGGAAAAATTGATGCTCTCTACTTTCGTCAATCGACCTATGGCGCACTGATGATCGCTAATAAGCGTGAAACAGCTGTCTGCGTACTGGTGGATTGACGGAGGTATAGAGCAACCCTCGTAAAGCCTTGTTTGTTTCAAGCATCAACAAAGTGCAGATACGTAAAGGTAAAATTCCTTCTAAGAACAACGAACTGGATGCTTACTATTTGAGTTCAGTTCCTGTCTTAACCAGCAAGCCGGCAGAGTACTCCCCAATACCCTACACGTTCAGAGTACCGACGTTGAACAGCCCTATCAAGATAAAGAACCTCAGATCGAAGTGTCCTCCATACTACTTGTTGCTGGACCACACAATCGCAGTGTTATGGTTGCTGTTTGCCAGCAAAGAATATAACAGTCCTTTAGGTGAGTTAAGTATATTCTATCGATTTTTTGATATACTATGCGGGTATGTTTGTTAAAATTGCGAAAACGTCAAAATTCTCTGTGAAAGAATATTTCAAGAATTGAGACTGATTGAATTAATTGGACTGCTGTTAACCTTGTGGCTTCCAGTGAAGGCTTCTAAAAGTGAGCAAAAACGAAAAAGGTAGACAACAGAGGCAGAATGATGAACGATGTACAGTTTTAGTCTTTCCAAAAAATCTAAGCCATTAATCTACATTTTGTATTCCTAAGCGGTAGTACATAATGTTTCCTAAAAAAATAGCTATACACCTTAGCCCTAAGTAAAGTAGCCATTAATCTACATTTTTCTATTCCTAAGCGGTAGTACATAATGTTTCCTAAAAAAAATAGCTATACACCTTGGCCCTAAGTAAAGCAGTTTAGAAGCTGTGATGGTTTAAATATGACCATTTATTGTCTAATGCGGCAGTTGAGGAGTGATCATTTATTTTGGGAAAAAAAAGAAACAAATGTTACAACCTTTGCTCGAAATGTCCTCCTTGGTGTTGCAAGTTGAAACAGCATATTGGTCTTACTGACACATGTTGCGTAGAGCGACTGATCATCGCTTTATCATTCGGTTATATTCACTTCTGATTTGAATAATTTTGTAAATAAGCTCTTCTTTGCGCAGTGGCGGTTTTAGTGGGTCTGCATGCAGTGCAAGTACTTATTTCTACTTATAATCGGTTCCACGATCTGTAGGTAGCACACAATAATACTACTCTACTAGACTATAAAAATACTTCTCTACTAGACTATAAAAACACGCTAGCAGCACCCTCTGTGCTCAGATAACGTGATTGACACATGTCAAAGACCGTCTAGCGCCAAAACCAGCCAAAACAGCACTCCCTATTGCATAGATAACCCTCTCTTATAGATGGGAAACTTCTATAATGACGGAAGGGACCGTGTTTTTGCGCCCCCTTGCGGACTGGGGGAGTATAAAAGCTGAATGGGCCTTTCCCATGATACTACGACTTTAGAAGGTATGCTCACGCGCATCATGTCTTCCGTCTCGCTTCCACCTGTGACGTCAGCGTGTGACAAACGGGGTTTGTTTACTCGTTTAGTTACAGGTTATAGGCGAACATTTTCAGTTTATTTTCTTGAGTTTACTCGTTTACCGTAGTAAAGTTTGATAAAACTTTAATTATTTGCGATTCTGGAGTTTAACACATATTTGAACAATGGTTTATTGTGTGGTTGTGGCATGTAATAAAAAAAAAGTAAAAACTATTCGTCACACTACCGCTACTTCGGATGGTTTGGAAAATTTGGCAGGTTTCATTGCATTTAAGTTGAAAAATAAGGAGAAACTGGGTTATATCCCAGATTGCACAGATACTTCTCTCAGTTGGGTCAACCATTTAACAGAAGGTGGACTACAAAAACATATAGATGAGTTCTTGGCAAAATGTAATGAGCTCGGCCATATATTTTCCAACTATAATAAAAATGCTTTGAAAATTGAAAAAAAAAACTATCTTGCGAATTTAAACAAATTATCAGAGAATGTATATGTGACTGATGAAGAAATTCACTAACATTGTAAAATAGTATAAAGTAATAAGTGTACAGGGTCCTGCGACGGTGTATCCAGCTTTCCTAGCGCCTTTTCTATTTGGAATAAAAAAAAAGCTACATAAAATAAAAATGCGCTAAAAGATGGTTGGAGATTTACAGGTTGCAGAACGTATTTTGATATTTCATTTTCAGTTCATATAGAGAAAGGCTAGTTCTATATGCTCTTATTCACCCCTTTTTCAGTTCTTATTGTCTGTCCAAAATATATTTCCCCATAGACTCATATATACAGAATCAATACCTAACTGTAGTTAGGTATTGATTCTTGTGTTGTAACACAAGCAGAGAGCAACAAATAATGTGCCCTATACCCAGGCCATCAGAAACCATCACTACAAGTGGATCAAACCTTTTAATTCAAACATATTATTAAACAGATACATCGTGTGAAAACATTTTGAAAGAAATTGAGGAAAAACCTGTTATTACTAGGAATCTTTAGTATACGAGAATTCACCTGTACTAGCTAAATACAATGCCCAGAAAGATATTGTATTGTTGTATTGTGATATGTTTTTATTTTATGTTTAACATATACGCGGTTGTGACATATATTTGAATAACTAAAAAATAAGAGAATTTGGTAATGTATTTTTCCACCAATCATTAGCAGAAAAAAGTCAATATTCATTCGCCATAAACATAATGCCATTATGCTTGTTCATGATTTTTAAAAACCTCTAATGACAAAATTATGTTATTTATTTCTTGTCTACCTTTTATTAAGAGAATTATACAGTAAATACATATGCAAATTGGCTTGAAGGGCTGGTGACGCAACATCATAATCTATATATAAAAAATAAGAACTCCTGAATGGTATCTATAAAAATTCCACCCGCTACCCGAGAAATTTTCCCACAAAGAGATGGTTTCACTAGGCACTCCAATTAACCTCTTATATGAGATTTCAGAAAAATACGTCCAGACCGCTCTGGCTCTGTTCTTTTCCCACAATGTAATTTTTTTTTGAGTACATATCTAAATTTGAATCTTCAAATTTTTGTATCTAAAATTCAGAACGCTGGGAACTACTGCAAACGGGTCAGACGTGGATTAATATCAATTCTCTGTATAACTATTTCACCGATTTTTTATTCAGATACAGAGCAATATGTACCGTTTATATTATACTGTGCATGAGCTATTTTCATTTTGTATGAATATTAAATATCTAAGACAGATATAACAGGAAACGAAATAAAACTTTCAAAAATCAATGTTTTGGCGCCATGTGCTTGTACACTTTTGTCACACGGTGACGTCATGCGCAGACCGGTTCGAAATCTGTCCGCCAAGTGATCATATCTGTCAGTGTCGTAGTATCATGGGCCTTTCCCACAATGCTCGAGTAGGGAATGTAATGGGGCTTTTCACATTTGGTTGCATTACCTGAAATGTTCAAAATATTTTATGCAATAAAAGAAGTAATTATGAATGAAGGTTTATTAACTTGTAATGTAATATACAGTGCATACGTTAGAATTACATGTACAAAATCAGATAAATGAAGCAATTTATATTCTACGTGTACATACCCGTACTTATAGTTGAGGTAACAGCAAATGCAAAAATACTTATCAATATGATAAAATAATGATCACGTACATTAAAATAGTTATATAATAGGGTTTCGAAATTAATGTGCACGCCAAGAAGCTTAGTAAACTCAAACAGGCCCACCGGGCAACTGACTGGAAGGCCCTTAGGGTAGAAGGGCCCTTGTTTGGATGGATACAATATTAAATTAAACATTATGGTACATATAACATTATATTATAATCCATACATCATTAGGAATAAGTAATCACAGAACAATGAAGTCTTTAAATATAATTGTGTTTACTCCACGTAAAACCTGTGTATGCTGACTGTGCCGAATTGAAGCTCTTCATATCCAGTTAATAGTATTTAAATAACGTAGAATTGAAGCACGTTAATGAGACCCTTTTTGAAAATATTTTTGAAGATATTTACAATTTTAGTTTAATATGTTTACAACTCCAGGTTGATCAAACGGCGCTCTCACTGTGGAACCGGAAGCGATATTGAAAAGACCAGATTCTTCCCGGACTAGTTTTTTCATGCCGATTCCGAATCTGTATTTAGTTTTCCTCTAACAGGTGTAGTTTTCGCTATCTTTTGTATACGGACGGACGGACAGACAGAGGCCTGGATAAGCTCTCTTACAGTGAGAGCCAAAACTGTTTTCGGTGCAATATCCATTTTTTTTTCACAACGACAGAGCAATCAAGGCTCATAAAATACGGCCCTTATCAAAAAAATGTACAAATTCACGTGTGAAAACCTCATTTAGTGGCATATATATACCGTCATAAACTAATTGAGACCCCCTTGAAAACGGGCCTTGTTTAAAATGTAACAACTTTATTTAAGATAAAAACTCCAGTTCTCACCTTAAAACAATCGGGGCCGCCTGGAAAAGAGACCTTCTTGAAAATATTTACAATCTTAGATGTAAAAACTGCATGAACATTTGGAAGCCCTTATTTTAATGGCCACAGGAAAAGGATACCAGATGAGCATGCAAGAAATTGTCAATACATTGTCATTTCAAAGTAGTTTGTTAAGAAGCTGTTAATGCTATATAAATTAATAAACTTAAAATTTACTCGGCATTCAAACATTGTCGAAAGTAATCAAATAAATTCCAGTTATTAATAATAAAGTATCTTTCATGGCTTACCATTTTTAATCTGCTTGAATTAAACGAGGCAGATCTTCCAGTTTTGGCTACAAAGATTGGCATTAAATTAAACTAGGATTTTTTCTAAATGGCGGAATCAATACTAAAAACTGGAATATGAATAAAATAGATTAAATTTGTCAGACATCGCTACTTCCTGTGCCTCCTGTGTTTGAGATATATTTCTCTTGCCTGCTGGGCACGTTGAAACAATCTTCTAGCTTCTAATCTCCTATTTGCTCGGTAGAGACAATTTCTTACCCTGTATAGCCTCTAAGCTCTTGAATTTAATTGCGACTCTCCGCTCACAGGCATATAATTCAAGAATCCTGAACCAGATCTAGAGGAACCTGGAATTAAAAAAAAAATAAAAATAATTCATATTTTAAAATATTTGAAACTTGAAACAGAATACTAATACTTTTTACATGATGCAGATAGTGCCAGTATTACATGTCATACAGTAAATCAACATATGTTTTTTTATTACGGTTTGGTTATAGAATCTGTCATTTGCTATGAGAGGTTTTGGGACATAAGTTTGATTCATCCATTGAAAGTTAGTGATCAAGCACGTATTTAGAGGGAGTCCACGGGGTCCGGACCCCCTCCCCGAAACATCATATAATGCCGTCTGTTCCCCCACCCAAAGGTCAAGCAATTGACAGCCATAATCTGGACCCACCCCCAAAACCAAATCCTGGATACGTGCCTGGTTAGTGTACTTACTTGGATTAGAAGATTGCTTCACTATCTGTTCCACTTGATTCAGATTTTGTTGCGCTGTAGTGGGGGTGGTGGCAATCAGTGGCATTTTAACTACTGGCTGTGTTGGTGGCATTGCAGAAGTTGGAGGTTGATCTAAAAACAAACGAAACCTTTAAGCCAGAGAACCAGTGATACATACAACAATATACAGTTAAAACAAGTGTCTGAAAAAAGACAGGGTCTAACAACAAGATTCCAAAACATCACCGTTTTACTTCTCTTTGAGATATTACTTTTATTTGACTTGGGTATCTCTTTCACCCAATCTTAACTTTTGTGTAAGAGATTGTACACCACATGTCAAGCATTTGAAAAAATAAAAATGAATAGCTACGCTTGAAAGCCTGAAGGTCTCAGGTTCGATCCTCACCTATGAATTATTTTTTTCCTTTTTAAAAAAATAGTAAATCCTATTTGGAGTATAAATCTCCAATATGTGTTTCGCTCAGATTACATGGCCTCGGCTGCTGCCTCGGAATTACACTTAAAAGCTCAACACATAATAAGTGCCTTTTACACCTTGCAATATAATGTACTACTAATTGTTTCATAATAACCAAAGAAGAATAACATACCTATGATTTGTTCAGTGGATGAATATATTGGATTCAGATGTTGAAGTATTTCATTTCCAACACAGTTCATCCATAGTTTGAAGATAAGTCATGCATTTCCTAGGGTTGGGAAATCTGTGGCGCACTGAGACCCTATCCTGGAAGTCCTTGATATTGCATATTTGTGATGAGATGGCATTTGGTAGACTAGTATGAAGTCAGCCTTTAAGTTGGACAGGAACTTAGTATTGCTAAAAAAATAATATTCAATTATGAACATGTAATGCAACAAGTATGTAAATTACACATAAACTCCTCAATTCTAATAAACACCTGATAATTTTAATTTGATATTTGGCATTCTACCACTTGATGCTTTTTTACATACAATAGTTTCCAAAGTTAACAAACTGCTCATTTTGGTAACATCCTAAACCACATTTAACTGCACTTATGTATGTACTGCAGAGATGAACGACAATATTCATCTTACTAACATGAATCTATTATTTTTTCTAAAATCTAGATTACAGCATGATAATTTTACTTACAAACTGGAACTAAAAATCCTTGTTATCAGGACCGACGAAAGGTCGATGAGTTCGCCTGCTTCTTGCTTATTTAGCATTGAGCGAAAAAAGTCAAACAAACACTTATCACTACAAACAAAGTCCGATAAACACTGAAAATGTTCACTGGAAATGCAAGAACACTAAAAACTTCGACAAATACACAAAAACAAGACCTATGACGCTCACCTGACAGTTGATAATTTCAAAGTTTCAAAAGTTATTAAGGTTAATTTCGCCTTCATGCTAGAATGTCAGGCAACCACATATACGCATTTCCTACCAAACGGTTTCTGGCGACATCTTATCAATTTGGGGGAGAATTAAAATTACCGGCCACCTTGGCTCCATAAGAGTGAACACCCCCTGCCTTATTGGTCAATTGCACGTTATTAGCGCTCCTATTGGTCAATCACACATCAAATCTTTGAAAACGACCAATGAAAACCAAGCGGTTACAGGTGATAGTTGATCAGATGCCATGCCATTGTACGCGCCTTCAGTCATATTCTGTTATTCAAGTCGGTACGTATTCGGCGATCCGACGATACTAACCTATTTAACATGTCGGGTGAGCGCATTGATTGTTATGAACAAAGCATAGTATAAACAACCAGCACAATAACTCAGGAGAAAAATGTAAAACTTTCATACAATAACTTTTTTCTATCTCTTCAAATAAAAAAGATATTAGGCGGGTGGCGAAGTATGACGAAACACCCGGTACATGGAAAAGCATCCAGTTTTGTGAAGAAGAAGCATACAACAAAAGTTAATTCAATGATATAAATAGTGATGTATCAATTTCCTCTTCTCATGTCAGAAAAACCTTCCAAGAGATGTAAATTCTATTAATATAAATTACAGACGACAAATAAGGTTTTAATTGTCCATCCAGGTATTTCTCAACTACAGTGGGCCTTATCCTTTTTACGTACGGTGAAGACCAGAAACGGAGACTACCCGAAAGACATAGCAGTTGCGATCAATGCTGTTGAGCAAATTCTGATTACGAACTACTCCAATCTGGCTGCTGAAATGGCCAATATCAAGAGATTAGATGAAACCGTCAAA
The DNA here is from genome assembly GCA_951848785.1 of Callosobruchus maculatus. Classification (NCBI taxonomy): domain Eukaryota; kingdom Metazoa; phylum Arthropoda; class Insecta; order Coleoptera; family Chrysomelidae; genus Callosobruchus; species Callosobruchus maculatus. The sequence continues at coordinate 11,091,845 of CATOUR010000296.1, forward strand.
TACTCCGAAGGCGCATTCGGTTCCAGTCAAATGGTAAACATCCCAACCGACATTTCCTCCAGCTGTTGGTTTTAAAAATGACCTTTTAGACATATGAAGATCCTGTAAGGCCCAGTTTCACACTTTGCGCTTCATAATCGGCGATTTACGTCAAAAGCTCTAATTATCCGGTAGTTAATAGCGTTTTCGATTTACTGCTCTCAGGGCGAGCATAGATCATCCGTAATCAAACTAGAGATCTGTCAAGAGTTGATAGGAGCTCTTTAAAAATTGAGCATGATCGAAGACAAAAATGACTGCTTGTTTTGCGCAAGTGATGGTTGATAAAGCCGCAATTTAAAATTTGAGCTGTTCTACCCTCGAATATTAAAGGTATTAAAACCCAGTTTTCCATGTTATGTATTATGTGCTTTTTACTTTTCCTGCGATCACCACAATGGTGGGCTATTTTCTTCGAATGCTCGAATATTTTTCACCTTTTTCTACCAACCACAAAATACTCCTCCTCACAGAACACCAAGCCTTCAATTCTTTTTTGACATACAAGACGTCGCTCTCAAATGCTCTGACCTGACACCTGACTTCTGGAGCCGTTCCGCGAGCGACCAATAGGTAAATCGAATTTGCAAATCTGGAGCAGAGCCGTCAAACCGAACATATAATTTACATCAAACGCGCTCTAAGAGCACCTGAGAGCAGTAAGTCGAGTACGCTATAAGTTAACCCAAGGACAAAGTATGGGTTATCTCTGACGTTTGTTGTGGTCAACCGATGACACAAACGCTTGCCTTGGAGTTTAGACAAGGAAAGAGAGAGGACGGAACGCGCGACTGACATTTCTGTTATCAAATGGCACCAAAAATGTACCAAAATTTACCTGTGATAAGTGATTTTTGACTCCTTCCTGCTGCTGTGGCTTTTACAACCGTAAGCTGCAGATCCTACCATTATGCACAGCACCATATTTTACAATGATTGGTCTTAAAAATGCTAAATATCATAAAAAAATATTTTGGTGGCTATTCATTTTCGGTAACAGCTAATAAACAGCTATTTCATATAGCATCAAATGGGCGTGCGGTTTTCCCTCTCTTACGTTAGTCACACTTTGCTGACAGGGGTCTCCAACAAGGTTCTTCTCTACATTTTCAACTAAAATATCCTGAACTTCCAACTCGTGATGTCTCAAAAGACCTTTTTTTAAATTAATCATTTTGTCTTTACATTTCGGCACTACAGTTCACACAAATTTTTATGTTAGTCATAAGTGAGCTTGGCGTATGGGGTCTTCAACAAGATCCTCCTCTGCATTTTCAACTAAAATATTCTGAATTTCCAACTCTAGTTCTATCTCGGTCGTTCTCGGATATTTTTATTTTTGGAAATATTTACTGAAATAACAAAACTGCACACTTGAAATATCCACATTTAAATAACACACTGGGGTCTATTAGACTCTCAGAATAACACCTGAACGTAGAGGAAGTAAACAACTAATTCTAATAGGCAGACATCTTTTCTTACGTTGTCATATACGACAATCATAATTATTTACTATTGTCTTAATTGTATATAGTATCCAGAAATATACCATTCTCCGTTAAGAAAGACGATATTTTGTTGGTTCAGAAATAATTACAGAAAAATCAATAGATATGTTGACCTCTCTGCGTTACTGCGCATTTCTTCATCATAAACGCAAATTCTCTGAAGTCTTACATAAATTTTAAGGAGCTGGCAACGCCGATATAATTTTCATGCTACTTATTTACGGTAGAACCTCGACTGACAAACGTTTGTTTTGTTTGTGCGTCTTTTATGCTTGGTCAGTAAAATCGAATTCGCTATTTGTTGGTAACTGTAGTGAAGCCTTACGGATTTGCTGTGCTATGTTCCAGTGTAGTTTAACAGTTTTTCGAGATGGAACTCAAAAAGTGCAGTGTTTGTAACATGGGTTGCACTGGAAGAATTTTCAGGTTAGTTGGCGTTACGCAGCATTGTTTACAATTTGAACTGTTACTGCGAGGTCACAGCTGATCAATGTTTGGAGGCTGAAGTGTTAAGATGATGGCTTTGAGCAGGCCATGCTGAAGTGGTTTGTTTACTACCTCTATGTTCAGTTGTTACTCTGAGGATCCAAACCAAATCTAACTTCACACGCTAACGGCTCCACAGCTCTAGACAAACTATGTAACATATCGGACACAAAACAACAATGTGGTAAAAAGAAGCAACGTTGCCAAACTTATCGGTCGCTTAACTAAGCAGAGCTAGTGATATATCGGTGCAATCAGAACTTAAGCAAAGCTTTAATTTCAAGCCGAGTTTTCGTAAGCTTCATTTAAATGGCTGAACGGAGAATATGGCCCTAAGTGTTAAGGATCGTGGCTCAAATACTTAAATAATCTTTAGATAACGAAGGAGCTACCTTTTTCGCCGAATTACGCTGAAATGTTCACCAAGAGCCCTGCAGTGCAAGCGGCAGCCGTTGCGAAATCGATGACTTCTGTAGAAGCCGAACAAGAGCTGGAGAACCTAAAGTCTGCAGCTGGAGTCGAATCCATAGAGGAATTAGGTAACAGAAACACTCATGAAAAAATGTGGGCAGGTCGTCATAAAAGTTATTCCTGTGCTACACTTGTGACTTCATTTTCAATCACAAAAGTCATAGAAGGCCAATGTCTTGACAGGGGCGTATCCAGACCTCAGTCTTGGGGAGGGTAGCGGGACATGAAGTTGTGTGTGCTTTCACCATTTTTTGTAATACCTTCGTGAAGGACGTTGATGCAAGAGAAAAGGAAAACGTTAATAGTATTAAAATAAAAAAGAAGATATAAAAAGCAAGTGAAACAATGGAGTATCAGGTATTTTAGGAAGATGAAATGAAACATTTACATTTTATTGGCACAGAGCATACAAAATTAAACACTCAACAGTCAGGTACCGTAGTAGCCACAACACGTACTCCATTTTTTTTTAAATTAGTGTTTTAACTTTTCTAATCGGTGCAATTTTCAAAACAGAAAATTAATGAGTTTGGTAAACTTTTGTGACAAGCTACCACGTTGTATAGGACATCAGAGGGATTTTGAGCCACTAAAAATTGTGACGACGCTATCCGTAAAACGTTATTCTGAGCATGCGCAGTGTGTTTCGAATAATGGATGAGCGCGTGCCTTGTTTACAGTTTTGTAACCGAAATCCACTCCGAAATCTGCGACGTGTATCGTTGCGTTATTTGACAATTGACATTAACAATAATTATTGGACCTATTTGATTTTAACTTAACCTCACATTATGATCGATTGGTCGGAAATGTCCAAAAAATGTTACGTGCAACAAGTTAACACCACAAGAAAAAATAGATCACATCACAAGTAGAATAAAAAATGGAGTCAAGTTGATTGACTCAGTACTTCCCACACATAACAGTTGCAACCAAATCATCGCCCGCCTGTCGTCAAAAAACATCTAACACAAAAACTAGTAAATAGTTTCCTAAATCTCTCCGTAGGAACTAAAACGACACAATTCAGCTTTAACTGGACGAAACGAAACAATCAGGAACCCCCAAATCGCTTAAAAACGAAGTTTGAGCTATTTTTATATTTTTAGATTTTTATTATTGCTGCGCCGCCACTGACACGATTTTTGAAAACCATACGCATTTTTCATCCTTGCCGCGGTAATAATACTGTGTCTAAATTTCATTAAAATTAATTCCATAATTTCCATGTTACTAAATTCAGAACGACCTCAATACCTACCACTACCAATACCAAATCCCTTGATTTCTGTAATAGCCAAGGCAATGTTCGGAAAACAAAGTTTGAGCTATTTTCACATTTTTAGTTTTTTTATTATTGCCGCGCCGCCACAGACACGATTTTTCCAAAACATGCGCGCTTTCCATCCTCGCCTACTGTGTCAAAATTTCATTAAAATCCATTCGATAATTTTGGCGTTATGCAATAAAGAACGATCTAAAACTAAAACACTCGGATGTATATGTTACGGTCAAAGATGATATTTCGGTCTTTAACGATATTGGCCGGTCATTGTCGTGAATGTCCTATTACAGCGGGACGTCCTGATAATGACCGGCCAATAGCGTGAATATTCATGTAAACTGGGCACTGTTGATAAACTGGGAATGGATTTACGTTTTTACGACTTTGCCCGGGCAATCTCGTTAATGTCCGCTCAAGAGTGGGCTGTCAAGGTTTGAATAAAATATAGGTTATGTTATTCTCATTTTGCCATTTTTGTGTCTGTTTGTGTAAGTAGAGTGTGAGTTTAACAGCTTTAAGCATACAGTAGGTGATAAATATAAGTGCAATGCGTGAAAAATTCATTGAAAAGCTGAACTTGCTTATTAAATCAAAGCGAAATGATAATAAGGCGTTTTTGAGTGGAAGTGAATACAGACAGCAAATTAGCAAATTAAAAGGCGCGAAAGAAGTGCTTTGTACCGAGAAGTCTAAGAAAACAACGAAACATTACAGAATAATACGCTGCTCTAACCTGTAATATCAACTTTGCCCATGCATTGATGGTCCATATCGTGAATGGCCGGACAAAGATGCAAAAACTAAAATACTTTCAACCTTGTCCACGACAGACGGGCATTCTCGTTGTAGCCTGGGCAATAACGATATTGGCCTGCATATTTGGCTTCTAACGTTAATGCCCGGCCAATGTCATCAATGCCCAATTTACAACAGTGGCCGTAACATATACATCACAAATTATTCAAGTCCCTTGGTTTCTAATAAGCAAGGCAATGTTCGGAAGGACCTAAAAAATTGTATTATGGCGCTAGGTCTTTCATTCACAGGTCATTAGAGAGCCCATTATGAATACAACAAATTTTTCAGTATTACAACCCCCCACCCCCCAACCACCCCAAATTCACCCCCACCCAAAAAAAAGTAGAAAACGATCAGGAACCCCTAAAACGCCTAAAAACGAAGTTAGAGGCGTATTTGAAATTTTTCGTTTTTTGCTAATTACTCCGCCCCCCGTATAACGATTTTCAAAATTATAGGAACATTACCTACTACGACCCCACAGCATAACGCTGCCCAAATTTCATCACAATCCATGTAGCGGTTACTGAGATTACGAGGGTAGAAAAACGCGACAGACAGACAGACAGACAGACCGACAGACAGACCGACAGACAGACCGACAGACAGACAGACAGACCGACAGACAGACCGACGGAAATGAGTGACGTGGATTTTCGTTATGTACACATCATAAAACGCCCAAAAAACGTATTATCTCAAAATCGAAAATTTTCGCGATCACAATACTCCCCTCACCTATCGGTGTGGGAAGTAAAAGTAGGTTATGGAGGATCCCCGAAGCATGACTTTGCAGATTTCACTACCATGGTTCAGTCTCGTGATGGTCACACGCTGTTGCCGGAGACGCCTAACTTTGTATCTTTTATTGGACATTGGATAATACTGTCAAATAAAATTGACGGAAGAAAACCTGATCCTTTTGTACAATGATAAACCACAGAATAAGTATTGTTGCTATCAAAATCATCACGGTTCTTTCGTTCTTTTCTCATTGCTGCATAGTGGTTTAGACCTGGCAATACCGCACGTAATCATATCGTACCGTAAACTTCCGTAGCTAACGTACAACTTTATCGGTTATTCGCCGATTTGGTTATTTCGCAAGAACTGCGCAGTGCGCATACCACAAATAGCCGATAACGTGCAATAACGTCAGGAAATGGACGTCCAAAAACTCTCTATTCAATTGATTATGTAACAATTGGAATATATTAGATATGCATCACTGTAATAATGCAAAACAAACCCTTTTGTAATTTAGTTACTGCAAAAAAAGATTTTTTTCAGTGAGGCAATTGCTTAAATAAATAAGTCAAATAAAATAAGTCAAAGGTGGATCAGCAGTCTTGGGGGGTAATTACCCCTGTTGCCCCCCCTTGTATACGCCTGTGTGTCTTGATCGCTCATTTAGGATATATTTACTCTGAGTTACTTCTTTATTATGTGCAACTGCTTAAATTGATTCATAGCTTCTAGCTGGGGAGGATGATTGAATTCACTAATGAACGAAGTAAATGATCTATGTTTCGGTTAGAATAAAACGAAAATTAATGTTTATTACTAGGTTAGAATAAAAATTTTATTTAGGTACTTGCTAAGGTTTGCGTTCAAAACTTCTCATCAGTATCCATATGTAAGCATCAGATACTTATATCTTTAAAATTCACTTAGATCCGGAGGCGAAAAATAAAGCAATCAATGTACTGAAGATGTGGAAGACCGACCAAGTAGAGAAGATCAAAGACGAACTGAGAAGGCTGCGTACAATAGAAGACAATCTGAGGGACATCGATGTCAACTTTGAAGGCTACGTTGAGGATGACTTAGAAGCATTGACGTCGGGCATATAGATAACACGCACATTAAATAAAATATTCCATTCAGTAATGTTCGTTTGAGTCAATATATATTACAACAACAACGTGGAATATGTATGTAGTTTTAGCAATAAAATGATTAGATTATTTATACATAAATTACATATGTTTCAACCATAAAGATTTAACTCTATTAAAGGAGAAAATTACCCGAGGCAAAGTATATACAAATCAATTTTTAATTGTTATTCATTATTGTAGGATAATATTTTGAGATTTTGTATTCTCCTGCCGTCTTTCAACCCTTAGGGTCGTTCCTTTCTTTATTTCTTATGGCATTTTAATCAATTTCAAAGAACCCATACATTCTGGATGTTTATGTTCATATATTTTATGTTGTACTCAATAACCGAATTCGGCCACTGACCGAAATTTATACCCAGAACGCATTGTGGATCTCTCTAATCTCTCACATCGCGTTCCGGATAATTTTTGTATGCGCAGAACGCGTTGTGGGCAAATTACAGAGACCCACAATCCGAATGTCGTCGGAAACGCACCACCCTTTCGCTTTATGGGTAATACAAATAGCCACAAGTCGGAAATCTAATAACCTTACATAACCACAAAAAGTGTTTTTCTTTATTTATTCAGAACAATGTTAAATTTAGTAAAATCAGTGAATCGACAGAAACACTTTGAAAAGAATTCGAGAATGGTTTGAACAAACTCTATATAGGTCTCTCTAGGTCTATACTTTTAGAAGGTGACTAGGAAAAAATCATGGGCGAGGTTAAAGAAGCACCAGAACCACTGACCAGAACTGTGTAAATTAGGCAAAAACCTTGCACCTATACAGTACGGAAATCGGAATCGATACAAGTTATTGAAAATTGAACAAGATCAATCATTGATATTGTGCATAGCTATATTTGTATTGCCCATAATGCGAAAATGGTCGTGTGCTTCCGACGGCATTCGGAGTTTCACATTGAGAGTCTTCGTAATTTACGTGTTGTGGGTATGAATTTTGGTCAGTGGCCGAATTCGGTTATTAGGGCAACAATTTACACAGGATGCAATAAAACCTCAGCAAAATAATGACGATTCACCCGATACTGCGAGTCTCTGTTGGTTCTAGGTATGTATTTTTCAAAGGAAACTACAAATCCTTTCCCAGATTCGCTAATCCCAGTCTATAATCACGTTCTAGCTGTGAAACCAGTGGCGTAATAGCTTCTATTGATGCAGGTAATGCGTCGTATCCCTTCAAAATATTGTAATAGGTTTTCTTTCTTTCTCAAGTTACGTTACGGCACTCTGAGCCGCATCATATATGATTTCAAATGTTTATTTTTTTACGTTACGTCTGAAGTCTTACGCTACGTAACGTTGAACGCTGCCTAATTTGTGTAGACAGTTCTCATAATTTCGTTTCGTACTTCGCCATCTATTCGCGAGGGTTCCAACTATTGTTCCAAGCTCATCACGTGTCATCACGTGAAGCGGAGAATTTTTGCAGTCGTTGAAAATTGTCCGTCTTTGACAGACGTGTGTGTGATACTTGAAGATCAGCCAAAATGCAGCAGATTTCTCAACATCAAGCTAACCGAGAACATGTTTTGGCTGTGTCCAGAGATTTTATATCTCAGCCAAGGATAAGTAAGTAATTGGTACTTGTTTTGGTCATGAATTTAGTTCTTAAACGAGGTAAAAACCGTAAATTGGGTGGGTCCACTGGGTAATGGTGGACCTACGTCTGGTCATATGACCGAAATATCTTGTTATCGATCAGTTACAAGAGCTTATTTAACATTTAAAACACCATAAACTAGATAATGGACACATTGTTTAAGAAACAAATAGTTGAGGAACGGTTTTATCGGAAATTAAAGGTTTGTTTAGTCATGTGACAGTCCCATGATGTTGAATTGGGTGTACTTGAATCTTAAACTTTATCAGATTTGCACAAGACTAAAAGAACATTATTATATTGAATTATTTTGCAAGCTTAATTGCTTGTAAAATAATATACATCCTATGCAGGATAATGCATTTTAAAAGAAACAATGCCAAATAGATTGTTCTATTTTTAAAGACATACTCTTCACAGTACTGTTAATATTGTAATAAAGAATAAAAAAATAGCGAAGTTTAATATCAAAATAGCGAAAAAAACAATACATTTCAATAATTGTAATTTAAAAAAATTGTTAAATAATAAAAATATTATAATCTTTATAAGGATCACATGATTCTTTCACAATAGATACTTCAACATCAACTTTTAAATGTCTACAGTATCCACCCATAACATGCTTTTAAATAACAGTTTTACCATGAACATTAGAACCTTGTATTATTCCTATGTCAGAACACACCTTGAGTATGCTCTACTTCTGTATGGTGTCCTAATTATGCATGTCACATCCATCAGATCGAATCAGTTCAGAGAAAATTCTGCAGATACGTTCACTTCAAATTTTACAAGCACAATGAATTTCATTATTCTGACTTACGCACATCACTACAACTCTCTCTTGTAGAAGGAAACAGAAAGACCTAGTACTTATTTATAAATTTATAAACTCTATCAGTGATTGTCCTTATTTAACTTCCAGAATTGGATTATATGTTCCATACCAAAACGCTCATACTAACCAAACCTTCCATCAAGAGTTTCATAGAAATAACTATGCTTATCACTCTTTTATTTCTCGAACCCTCCATCTGTTCAATGAGTTATCTGATTTAGATTTCTTTGCTCTTTGCGACCCATTTGTGAGAACTGTTAAAGGCCTAACTTTATAAAAAACCAAAAAGTATTTTTGTTCCTGGTTTCTATTTATTTCTTTTATGTACTGTTAATGATTGTATTATCTTTGTATAGTATTATCTTTGATATTGTAAGACTTTGTAGGTAGTAGTTTTTCCTATTCAACTTTTGTCCATTGTATTAGACAAGTGGATTGACTTGTTAATAAACAAATAACCATAATCGTATTTTTCTACAGCATACAAGACAGTATCTGGTGTAAATGGACCATTGGTCATCTTGGAAGATGTTAAGTTCCCCAAGTTCAACGAGATTGTACAGCTACGACTTGCTGATGGCAGTCTTCGCTCAGGACAAGTGCTGGAAGTCAGTGGATCTAAAGCTGTTGTACAGGTGTTTGAAGGTACTTCTGGTATTGATGCCAAAAACACTCTCTGCGAATTCACTGGAGATATTCTTAGAACACCAGTGTCAGAAGATATGCTAGGAAGAGTCTTTAACGGGTCTGGAAAACCTATTGACAAAGGTTTGTACTTTTTGAAAGGTATTAGTATGTATGTGCAAAAATATTTCCTTGTTCTCTGTGCTTACTAAAAACTGCATACTTTTTGTCCTTAGAAGGATAGTCTACCAAAAGAATGCTACCTCATTATAAGGATAGAAAGCAACCATGATTTTAATATAAAAGTAATAATCAACTATTACACATATTATCAGCAAGGAAAATTGGATCACATCTCATGCAATGTGTCCGGTCATCAGTGTCGGATTTTTTAGGGGGATAAAATACGTTAATTTTTATAGATAAATTACCTCTCTTAAGTAGTTTTCCTCCCATCTTAATAAAATGGCAGCCATTATGTTTTTTGTAGAGCCACTACTAACACAAAATTGGTAAACATTTTTCAAATATCATTTCATATCAGGGCAAAAAAATTGTTAAAAGAAAATAATTTGTAATTTTTTGTTTTTTTACAATTTTAGTGTTTTCAAAAAATCTACGTCATTAAGCTAAGTTTATTTAATTTCTAAATGTTCGATGTTTCCTAAAAAATAGATGTGCATCTTAGCTCTAAGTAAAGTAGGTTAGAAGCTATGATAGTTTGAATATGACCCTTTATTGTCTAATCCAGCAGTTGAGAAGGCAATAAAGCAAAATACTTAGTGGTCATGACATTTGTTATGGTTGTTCGAAATGCACTCCTTGATGTTTCAGACATGCTGTTGCTCTTACTGACTCAAGTTGTGTAGAGCAACTGATCATCGCTTTGTGATTCTGCAGTTCATTTCTGGCTTGTGTAATTTTGCCAATAAGCTCCTCATGTGAAGTCGGCACGTTGACATAAATTTTCTGTTTTTATTGTACCCTACAAGAAAAAATCAAATAGGGTCAAGTCCGGCGAACGCGGCAGCTAAGCAGTTGTTCCACCCCGTCCAATCCACTGCGAGTAACGTTCATTTAAATGGCTTCATACATTTGCAGCAAAGTGTGCTGGAGCTCCGTCCAGTTGGACGGTTGTTGTAAAATTTGTTTCTTTTTTTCTCAAAATAAATGCTGTGACCACTAAGTATTTTGTTTTATTGCCTTCTCAACTGCCAGATTAGACAATAAAGGGTCATATCCACCATAGCTTCTAAACTACTTTACTTAGGGCTAAGATGTACAGCTAGTTTTTTAGGAAACATCATGTACTATCGCTTAGAAATAAAAAAATTGTTTTACAATTTTTTTGCCATTTTATAAAATAAAATTTGGGAAATCTTTACCACTGGTTTGTGGTTTATATGTTTCACTATCAAATGAGAATTATTCTGTTTTACTATGACCCCTACATGGGTAACTAAGGCTAAATTAGTACAACATCATGCTTCAATTAAAAAAAAAATGGCTGCCATTTCATTATGGTGGGAGAAAAACTGCTTCTGGGGGGTGATTTGTCGATAAAAAATACTGTATTTTGACACTCTAAATACTCTCACACTGATGAACGAACACATTGTACGAATCCATAAAACTTTAAGGGATGATTTCTGGTACTGACTTATCATATAATTGATTAAATTATATGTTGTTAATAGCAAAAAAGTTTAAATTCCCTTAATTAGATGCAAAATGGTTAATGTGTGAGCCCCTTTATCATATTCATCCCCTACAAGCAATACAACATATGATATTTGATGTAAACAATCGCCAAAAAGATTCAAAATACCCGTTAGCGTAATCCGTTTTTGCAAGGAATTCCCGAAAGTGAAAGTGGGACACACACGTTTCAGTTATCTTTACAACCAAACTGCAAACGTTGATTTCTCTATAACAAATACGAATTTTGGAATAATTAGTTTTGATATTGGCTTCACATTCTGAAACCTAAGTGTGATTTCTTTTTTCGGGTTTCGAATGTGTGAACACAGTATTGGATTTTGAAACTAGCATTTATTATATCTGGTCTGGTTTTTAGATGCCCAAATGTTTGCTTAAATGATCAAATTAATCTGAAGGTTTTTATTACTGTTTTCCAGGTCCACCAATCTTGGCAGAGGACTATCTGGACATCCAGGGACAACCGATCAACCCATGGTCCCGTATCTATCCAGAGGAGATGATCCAGACAGGTATTACAGCCATAGATGTGATGAACTCCATCGCTAGAGGGCAAAAAATCCCTATCTTCTCAGCCGCTGGTCTACCCCACAATGAAATTGCTGCTCAGATCTGTAGGCAAGCTGGTTTGGTGAAGGTTCCTGGAAAATCGGTTCTAGGTAAGTTTGTTGATGTTTAAATTGATCGATTTTGACTCTAAGAACCCTCTTTATTACTTCATGTTGTAACTGTGTTTATTTCGTGAATTTTACTGCCAAGTAAATCCTTTTACAATTTAAATATTGTTTTTGTTTTCTGCGATTCTGATAATAAGTAGAGATACCTACTGAAGAATTTGAAGGGCTCCAGTCGGAGGCATCGTTACTTTTGACTTACTGAAATGACTACTTTTCTATGGTATTACATGTGAAAATTTATTCTGAACGTATATAGATAATCTACTACCAGCATCAATCACTGGTAGTTTTCCTTTCATTTAAATTTTTTTTTACTGATTTTGAAAATTTGCCAATAACTAGTAGGCTGTGAAAAATAAGCATTCTTGTTGTCGTTGTTGTTTCTGGTTAGAGTTGATATGTTGTAAGGGATTTTTATAAGCTTGCCACATTATTCTAGTTTGCATCTTTGTGCTAAGTGTCTTGTTTTTTCCATCCTTCCATCAGAACAGGTTTTTGTTTATTATTCATGTCCTGCTAGGTTGCTTATAGGCAAGAAACATGAAAAACACTGGTTTGAATGAAAATTTGAAATAAAATGAAAACTATAAAGATAGATATTGATAGTCTTACATTGTTGGAAAGGTTATCAGATGTTACATTTGATGGTATAAAAAAAATTAGGCATCCCCTTGGACCTAAGATGACGCATTTCATGCTTAGTCGCATCGCAAAGTCACGGCCTTCTAAGTTTTATAATAGCTGTTGTATTCAATTTTTTTCTTATACCTACCTACCAAAAATAGTGGTTTGCGCCTAAACGGTTCGTTTAAGGTTTCATGTATGATACATAAAGTCCCCCTAAAATTTACCAAGGAGTTCAAATATATGCAGTAATATATAGGAGGTTTCATTCAAAAAAATGCAAGTTTGATATGAATCACCCTTTATAGACGTCAAACATCCTTAGTGAAATAAAAGTGTATTTTCTAGTTACTGCTGCCACTAACATACATACTCACAATTTCCCCTTAAGTTTCAAAAAACTGTGAACAGTTCACTATGAATAAGGTGACCATTCGTCCCGGATTTTGCGGGATTGTCCCGTTTTCAGACGAGCCATCCCGCATTTACACCGTCCCGGAAAATGTCCTGGATTTTGTATATTTCTTTTTTGTATATATTTTTTTAATCTATAAAACAATTTCATCCCCACTCCACGGCTGACACAGCGGAAGATGGAAACACCACCGCCGACGCGTCATTTTGACGTCACATGATCCAAAGTGACATATAAATTTTGACGTGTGACGTCACAATAACGTGTCGGTGGCGGTGTTTCTATCTTTAGCCGTGACGTCACACAAGCAGTGTCCGGGCCACTTTAACTATGAAATTTCAATGTTTATGTAAACAGATGTATAACCTCACTCTTGAGAATCTAAGCATCGAATCGACTGCTCTGCCGCTGTCGGGTATAGGTATCGAGTTTATTGTCGAATTGTTGCAAACGGAATCGCTACTATCGTTTTTGATATCAAACTCGATATCAATTTTTGAAAGGAATTCCATCCCTGGTCGAGGTCGCTACTTCCGCTTCCGGCACCTATTCTTCTCGTGAACTTTGACGCTGTGGAATGAGCTGCCGGGGAATTTGTTTCCCGACGGCTACAACCTGCAGCGTTTCAAATCTTCTACAGCGCCTTAGGCTTTCAGCCTTTGGGAGGCTGACCATCAAAATATATTTGAGCTAATCTATTGACCTTATTGCAGACGACCACGAAGATAACTTCGCCATCGTTTTCGCCGCCATGGGAGTGAACATGGAGACAGCACGTTTCTTCAAGCAGGACTTCGAGGAGAATGGCAGCATGGAGAACGTGTGTCTGTTCTTGAACCTGGCCAACGATCCCACTATCGAGAGGATCATCACACCTCGTCTGGCGCTCACGGCCGCCGAATTTTTGGCATACCAATGCGAGAAACACGTGCTCGTCATCCTGACGGACATGTCTTCGTACGCCGAGGCCCTGAGAGAGGTAAGCACCAGTGCCGTCCCACAGTAGCACTGGATGATATGAGAATATTCTGTTCACATTCACTACAGATATTATGAATATTCTGAGAAAATTCCATGGATAATTAGAATATTGACAGAATATTCTGTAAACGTTCGAAATGGGAAAAACACGCTATATTCCTAGAATATTCCGCACGGGTATTACATGAACAATCGTGGTAGAATGTTTTCGAATATTCTAGGAACATTTTATATGAATTATCTCATATATGAAACATTTTTAGGGATTTATGGATACTGTTCCAAAAATAATGGCACATACTAGTGGCAGATGGTCACAAAAGTTAAGTGGTTAGACATCTCAGTCTAGATGCCTAAACAAAGTGTAAAAATGTAAACTTGTTGCATTTAACCTCAAAATTCTACTCACATTATATATTATAATGAACCATACACCATAGTAGGTGACCATAATTTGGAACACTGTCACACACTTTATAACAACCAGCAAATTTATTGTACAAAATTGGGTATAAATTCAGGAATAAAACTCGTGCATTCGTGAATTGCTAAAATGCCGACATCCACAAGCACAGAATGACAGAACACTTGAAGCGAAGAACAGAGTGACAACCAGACAAGATTGATAACTGACGACACCATATGTATAGTCACCATACATCAGCATAAGAAATAGGATGCTGTCACTTTATCGTCGGTGGATGCCGTATCTGTATTGCTGGCAATGGCTAATGACTAATGAACTTTTGAAAATTTCACATAATAGGGTATATTTAGGATGAACGCAAAACGAATGAAGGTTTTTTTTAATTCACTGAGAAACGTGCAAATATAAATTAATAAACCTCATATTGAATATTTGCCTACATTCAGATATTTCTAATTACAAACATTACTAAATATTCGTCAGAAAATAGCTACATTTTGTTTGTATATTATTAAAATAATATTCGAATAATCACTGGTTATCCTAAGTGGATAAAATAGTAATATTCTATAAAGAACGTTATATTAGTAATCCAGAATAATCAAGAGAAATAACGAATATTCTATGATTCTACTGAATATTCATGGAATATATAGGAGATTTAAGGAATATTAATAGAATATGCAGTGCTATGTGGGGTAACGAGAGTATGAAGCGCGCGTGGCGAGTGTTTAATTTGCGCCTCCCGATTATCGCGGATTGATAAATAGTAAAGATAGATATAGTCTGATCTTAGGCCCAGTTTCTCAATCGGCAGTTCACTAGAGGTTAAAACAAAACTAGTGGTTAGCGTAAATAAAAAATTTCAGATCTTTCAGATTTTCAGGTTTACCTAAAAAATCGAAAATCTTTATTTGGATTTCTATTGAGATGAAATCTCGTGTTTTGGATAACTTGGGGGTGCTTATTACAAATCCGGTCGTAGTTTTGAGTTTCAGTCTCCTTTGACGAAAATAAAAAAAAATCAGATCTTTCAGATTTTCAGGTTTACCTAAAAAATCGAAAATCTCTATTTGGATTTCTATTGAGATGAAATCTCGTGTTTTGGATAACTTGAGGGTGCTGATTAAAAATCCGGTCGCAGATTTGACTTCCAGTCTCGTTTGACGAAAATAAAAAATTTCAGATCTTTCAGATTTTCATGTTTACATAAAAAATCGAAAATCTTTATTTGGATTTCTATTGAGATGAAATCTCGTGTTTTCAATAACTTGAGGGTGCTGATTAAAAATCCGGTCGCAGATTTGACTTTCAGTCTCGTTTGACGAAAATAAAAAATTTCAGATCTTTCAGATGTTCATGTTTACCTAAAAAATCGAAAACCTTTATTTGGACTTCTGTTGAGATGAAATCTCGTGTTTTCGATAACTTGAGGGTGCTGATTAAAAATCCGGTCGCAGATTTGACTTTCAGTGTCGTTTGACGAAAATAAAAAATTTCAGATCTTTCAGATTTTCAGGTTTACCTAAAAAATCGAAAATCTTTATTTGGATTTCTATTGAGATGAAATCTCGTGTTTTGGATAACTTGAGGGTGCTGATTAAAAATCCGGTCGCAGATTTGACTTTCAGTCTCGTTTGACGTGAATAAAAAATTTCAGATCTTTCAGATTTTCAGGTTTACCTAAAAAATCGAAAATCTTTATTTGGATTTCTATTGAGATGAAATCTCGTGTTTTCAATAACTTGAGGGTGCTGATTAAAAATCCGGTCGCAGATTTGACTTTCAGTCTCGTTTGACGAAAATAAAAAATTTCAGATCTTTCAGATGTTCATGTTTACCTAAAAAATCGAAAACCTTTATTTGGACTTCTGTTGAGATGAAATCTCGTGTTTTCGATAACTTGGGGGTGCTGATTAAAAATCCGGACGCAGATTTGACTTTCAGTGTCGTTTGACGAAAATAAAAAATTTCAGATCTTTCAGATTTTCAGGTTTACCTAAAAAATCGAAAATCTTTATTTGGATTTCTATTGAGATGAAATCTCGTGTTTTGGATAACTTGAGGGTGCTGATTAAAAATCCGGTCGCAGATTTGACTTTCAGTCTCGTTTGACGTGAATAAAAAATTTCAGATCTTTCAGATTTTCAGGTTTACCTAAAAAATCGAAAATCTTTATTTGGATTTCTATTGAGATGAAATCTCGTGTTTTGGATAACTTGAGGGTGCTGATTAAAAATCCGGTCGCAGATTTGACTTTCAGTCTCGTTACCTAGATTATAGGTTCATGCTATGAGAAAATAATAAACTTTGGTATCACCGTAATGTGTGGGAAGTAGTAAGTCAATCGACTTGACTTCTTTTATTTAGATAACATAAAAATACTGTCATCCGTTTGTGCTTGGCAGTTTATGAGAAATATGAGCTTAAAGTTCCATTTTTTTCACGTCATTTTCGTTAAAAATCTTTACAATATCGTTCATATTATTTAACTCTTTTAGTCCTAAATTAACTTTTTTTCAAATTAAATTTTATTCCTTTTTCCATTTCTTAAAATTTACCGATAATTTACGGTAGATCTGACAACATTGTATATGCCATCGCAAGATTGGTCGTATTGCAACCCCGAAATTAATTAGAATCGTGCGAACCGTTTCCGAGATAATGGGCCTATACCACATTTTTTGTTTATTGGCTTAAACGAACCCTGACACCACGTAGATGCCATAAATAATTTTACAAAATTTTTGTATCGTATTTATAACCGAAAAAAATTGCTCTAAATATTGAATTTTTTGAATCCATACACTTCCCGCCCAGCTCGTGACGTCACCTGTAGGGAACCAATAAGAGCTCACTGGTACAAAACAATAGCATACGCTCGTAGTCATCGGATCACGAAAGGACGCTTCTCATTGGTTCCCTACAGAAAGGACGCTTCTCATTGGTTCCCTACAGGTGACGTCATCATCGGCTATTTCAAATTACAGTACAATTTTCTTTTTAGTGTTATTCTCATTTGGATCAAGTTTTCTGCTGACTTTTTACAGTAAACGGTCCTATGTATCATCAAAAATAATACCGCAGTAAATAAATTGATCAATTTGAGATCACGGTATAGGCCCATTAAGGCGTTCCATACTTTCGACTACCTCTGTATACATTCCCGTGATTTTTTTAATATCTCCTCCATTCACTTAGGTGTCCGCCGCCCGAGAAGAGGTACCTGGTCGTCGAGGTTTCCCCGGTTACATGTACACCGATTTGGCCACCATCTACGAGCGAGCTGGTCGAGTGGAGGGCAGGAACGGCTCCATCACCCAGATCCCCATCCTGACCATGCCCAACGATGACATCACTCACCCCATTCCCGATCTGACAGGGTACATTACCGAGGGGCAGATCTACGTCGACAGGCAGCTGCACAACAGGCAGATCTACCCGCCTATCAACGTCTTGCCGTCCTTGTCGCGTCTCATGAAGTCCGCCATCGGAGAAGGGATGACCAGGAAGGATCATTCGGATGTCTCCAATCAGCTGGTATGTTATAGACGCTTTCCTTTTACCTGATTTATCTGATAAATCTCACTTGTGACGTCATGACTCATTTCGATGTACGTTCCTTTTGTCTTCTGAATCTGAGTCTAAAGTGAGATATTTTACCCCCACTTAAGCCCATCTGCACAAGATCGAAAGGTAGATCAGTTGTCTCAGATCATTTAGATGTCAAATAAATCAATAAATGAGGTTAGAATTTGTTGTAAGTTTGAATTTTAGCGGGTTTTGTGGTGTATGGATAGTCGATAGGGTATGGTGAGCTACGAAAAACGTAAAAAAACTGGTTATGGAAAGGATCGACAGATTATAGAACCATAGCGTATTACAAAATTTCGAGGATTGACATTTAACTGCACAAACACGTTCCTTTAACTCATCTGAGCATCTGAGGTTTCCAACTGAGCTGAGCCATCTGATTTTTAAGTGATCTGAGTTAGTGCAGATGTAAAACGACAGCACCTTATATGTTCTTTGTCATTTATTACATTTACTCACTTATATCGCTTATCTCTCGAGGGGTAGCTTCCCACACCTAGTGTTTCTCATACAGCAACTCTATGAGACCTGTCTGGACAAACTGCAACCAGAAAACGGAGTTCGTCAGGGATGTGTATTATCTCCGATGTTATTTAACATTTAGTCTGAATTTGTGATGAAACAGGTATTGGACAACTGGAATGGCGGTATAACTATTGGCGGAAGCAAAATATCCAACCTAAGATTTGCTGACGATACAACCCTTATTGCTGCTCCTCAGGAAGAACTAGTAGCTTTATTAAACATCTTAGAACAACACAGTGCAGCATATGGTCTTGGTATTAACTACAACAAGACCAAGGTTATTATCGTAGATAGAGAGCATGACAATCGTCGAGAAATAAAGTCAATAGGCCGCTGTGAGGTAGTTCAAAGTTTTGTATACCTCGGTTCTTTGATCGTCAATTCAGGTAGCTGTGAGAATGAGATTCGACGACGCATTCAACAGGCACGGGTGGCCATGACAAAGCTTACTAAAATATGGCGTGACCATAACATCACTAAAGCTACCAAAATGTCACTGGTTCAGTCTCTTGTGTTCTCCATATTTTTGTATGCCTCGGAAACTTGGACTGTTAAAAAGGCAGATCGAGCTCGCATAGATGCTTTTGAAATGTGGACGTGGAGGAGAATGCTCAGAGTTCCTTATACCGCCCATCGAATTAACGTTTCCATACTGGATGAGCTCGGCAATCCAAAGAGACTATCCTCCATTATGTCGACAAGAATGCTTAAATTCTTCGGACATATACACAGAAGCGATAATATGGAGAAACTTGCAGTTCAGGGTCATGCCCCGAGTGGGCGGCGCGGTGGCCGTTCCCCTACACGCTGGGTGGATACGACGAAACAGTTGCTGGATACGAGTATCAAGAGCGCCTCTGACCTGACAGTAACTCGCGAACGATGGCGAGCTACAGTTCTCAATACTATTGATAATATTCGTGTCGGCAATACTCTAACTCCGACTTAATGCATTTTACGAGTTCACAACATGTCTGTTAAGACATTGTGACTATGATAATGAGCTTCCCACCGATCACATGTGCGGATGGAACAGTCGCTACTGCTTCCAAGGACAAGGCCAAAATAAAGGGTTTTTCATTAAGGACGGGTAGATGTTGAAATGAAATGAAATAAGGTGTACGTTAGGTATCAAGGATTTTTTTTATTTGAATCAATATATGTCATTACGTGTGGAATATTACATCGTTCATGTCCGCCGCAGCTTCTAACGAGGGCACGCATCGGAGTGGTTCAGTTTTTAATGACTGCCGCATAAATCAGTTAATTGCGACTTTCCCATATGCAGGAAAATGTATGTGCGAAAAGCATACCATTTTACCAAAATTTACATGGTCATATGATAAATAGATAATTTTAAAAATGCTAAACAGATTAAAGACCTCTCTAACACAGAAAAATGAGTCCTAAGCTGCAATTTGATCATTCCAGCGCTGCCTCAATTGAAAACAGAAATGGGAGGTTTCAGACGTATTAATGCCGACTAGATAGCTCTCATATCATTTGATGCCCCTCAGAGTGACAACTGAACATAGAGGTAGTAAACAACTAATTCTAATAGGCCGACATCTTTTCGTACGTTGTCATATCGACCACCATGTACGGCAATCATAATTATTTACTATCGTCTTAATAGTATAGTATCCAGAAATAATCCATCCTAAGTTAATAAAGACGGTACTTTGATGGTTTAGGAATGATTACAGCAAAATCAAAATCAATAGATATGTTGACCTCATTCCTTCATAAACGCAAATTCTGAAGTCTTGCATAATTTTGAGGAGCTGGCAACGCCGCATGTCCTCAAGTGTCAAACGTTTGCTTTGTCTTTTAAGCTTGGTCAGTAAAATCGAATTTGCTATTTTTTGGTAACTCTAGTGAAGCTTTACGGACTTGCTGTGCTATATTCGAGTGTAGTTAACAGTTTTTCGAGATCGAACTCAAAAAGTGCAGTATTTGTGACATGGTTTGCATTGGAAGAATTTTCAGGTTAGTTGGCGTTACACAGCATTGTTTACAATTTGAACTATCACTGCGATGTTACAGCTGATCAATATTTGGTGGCTGAAGTGTCAAAGATGATGGCTTTGAGCATGCCATGCTGAAGTGGTTTGTTTACTACCTCTATGTTCAGTTGTTACTCTGAGGGATACCCATATTGTAGGAATTCATTAAATAACTATTCCACTATTGGTTTTAGAACGACGTCACATAGAGACATACATACACACACATATATACATTCCAAGTTAAATAAAAGCTTTTAAAAAATGGCCAGCTTTTTATGGCATGCTCCATCAAAAAAAAAACAATAATAAACAAAAATTATGATACTACTTAGTCCATTTCGACGATGATTTTGACATGCCCATAAACAAACACTCTTTTTATCCGCAGTACGCGTGCTACGCCATTGGCAAAGACGTGCAGGCCATGAAGGCCGTTGTAGGTGAAGAGGCCCTCACGCCCGACGACTTGTTGTACCTGGAGTTCCTCACGAAGTTCGAGAAGAACTTCATCACCCAGGGCAACTACGAGAATCGCACCGTGTTCGAATCGTTGGACATCGGTTGGCAGCTGCTGCGTATCTTCCCGAAGGAGATGCTGAAACGAATCCCGGCCAGCGTCCTGGCAGAATTTTATCCCAGGGACTCGCGTCACTAGAACGCCTCGCGGCCCATACAGTGATGTACTATTTTTGATCGTGGCGTCTCTCGCGGTTTTCATGTGGAACTGACGCTGCTTTTCGAACTGTTTTAGGATTATATGATGTTTAGTGTCATCTTCAGTTTCGTTTGGTATCCGAAATACGTGGGTGATCCGATGAGTACCTAGCCTACAAAAGAAAAACGAAAATTTTGGAAAAATAGCGATTTATTTCTCAACTGTTACTACGTTTCAAAATCCCATCAAAGACCTCAATTTGCTCTGTAGCGTTTCAGTATTCACTCAACATCAAACTGTCAATAAAAATCTGTGTTCCGTTATTGCATTCCCGAGGCCATGGATGTCATCGTTTTGCTCGGAAATCAAATTGAGATTTTAGCGACTTTTGTGTCAAGAGATATTTTTCACTTGACAGCTAACAACTTAGCATAGCCTCTTCTGCTTTATTTGTAGGCTATCCCTTTATTTTAATCTATGGTCTAGAAGGAAATACAATGGAAAACGAAGTTCAATATGTTTTGGATGAAAATAATCAAATTATTACCGAAACTGACAAAGTGTTAGTTGTAAATGAAGGTGGGTACATCATGAGATAGGAATTTTATTACAAAACACAATACTAAACGTCAGATTTGGCTGAAATTTTGACAGTAGCCGTATACGATGATAAACAACGTAATAGTGAATTTATCTTGTGGAGTGGCGCCATCGGTTGGTGAGGTTAGGTACTTATTGGGCGACCCACGTATTGCATCGGGACAACGAAATATAAAGAAGGAATGTTAGTATTTCAGTACTCTACCCCGTTGTTTCAATGCTTTGGATCACATATCTTCTGGTGTTCTATTGTTTGTCCTGTTGCTGTTATGTGTTGTTATCGATTAAATTTTGATCTAGTTTCTGCATAAACAGGTATAATTTCTTTTTAAAACAGCCTCAGTTCCACATGAAAACAAGCAGTAAAAGAGAGACCAGTTTTGCCATATGCGAGTTTGTTGACGTCGGAACAGTAAACCAGTAAGTTCGATTTCCGATGTGCTTTCGAAATAGTTTTCAGATCTTTGAAGCTGTTTATCTTTATGGAGTGTCAAAGACTTTCACATTTGCAGTCCCGCTTTCGATCTAATAAGTCTCACCGACGCGTGTCTCGCATATGTCAATCTGGGGAGAGTTTTATGTCAAAGTCCACTATTGTAATTTATCTAGTTGTACGTGTTTCTGGATAACCTAGCATTTTACTTTACTGTGCAATTTTTTGTACATACACTCATCGTACTAGCATTATAAATGCTAACATACCAAATCGTCTCCGCACTAGTTTGATTGCCCTCTGACCAGAGATATAGCTTTAAAGAAATTTACATTCTGTTGGTATTTTTGTATTTTCTTAGAATCTATTATGCTTATTATTGCATTTGCTTCCCTGTGCTTGAACAGTTAAGGTAAGATCGCTCACCGATACTACATATTTTGACTTTACGTTACTAGT
The DNA here is from genome assembly GCA_951848785.1 of Callosobruchus maculatus. NCBI lineage: Eukaryota > Metazoa > Arthropoda > Insecta > Coleoptera > Chrysomelidae > Callosobruchus > Callosobruchus maculatus. The sequence continues at coordinate 11,114,531 of CATOUR010000296.1, forward strand.
TTTAAATCTACGTTCTGTTATATAGATGTAGCTGTTATGCTTGCTTACAGAAATAACTGAAATTCACTATTGATACGTTGGTATCAGAATCGCTATCCAAGCTGTACTGAGAGGTACACTATAAACGCTCCACAAAAATGATGCATAATGTGAAAGAGGCATGTAAGTTTAGCATTGTAGTTAGAGGATGTAGGAAAGATGAACCGTATTGAAGCCTCCGGCTTAAAATACTAATAGTCGAGTGATGGTATTATTGGGACATAGAAGGACCATAATAAACTGGTTTACCTCTTGTTTCCAAAAAAGATTGTACCTTCCAGATTAGTAACGCGATGTTTCATTTCTATCTACAAAAATTTGCGAGTTCAAGATCTCTGGTCTCAAAGAGGCAAAGTACCCAAATGAATTTGTTTTATAGTTGATTAATAAGACAATACTTCTTGTAATTATGTAAGTCGATGTGTATCTAAAAGTTAACACGATCGTAGTGAATTATTTTGTTAATTATTTTATCCTTTTTTTGTTCCAAAAATGAAAAGTGGAAAAACCAACATTCCATATTGAGTAATGTGAAGTCCGTCTCATAAGCATGCGTAGTTAATTTTCAGTGAGTAAAACTAGGGAAAACCGATCATCGTTTAATAAAAAAACTAAAAGTTTGAAATTAACCGATGATATAATTGAAAAGTATTCCCTTCTGTCATCTTTTGCGCATGCCTATGGCTCTTATTGTGTAAAGCAATACACCTTATACACTGCTTTCAGTATTTTTTAATGTAGGTGGTGAAAGTTTTTTCTTTTATAGACATTTTTGATGTTATTGTAAAAAACGTTAAAGTTATGTTCTAGATTAGTGTACAAAAATTGTGAATAAACAATGTAAACATGTTAACATGTATTTTATTCCCTATACGTAATCTAAGATAACGTTAGAAAAATATCGTCACAGGAATGTTCTTCGAAAACGTACCAAAACACCGGACATCAGAAAAACCACAAAAAAGAAACAGTTTAAAAAGAAAGATCCCAGGTAGGAAAGAAACGTGAAAATGTCGTACTATAAAAGTCACTGACTGACGAGAATGACGTTATAAATGACGTGACGGACCTTAAAATGACCTAGGTCTCTTACACGTCTTTTGGAAACGTAAAATTGACGTCCTTCATTATCACCATATTTAATAAATAATGCCTCTTCTGCAAATAAAATATTGATTTCATCAGTATCAGCTTCATTTCTATTCAATATTATTACACGAATCACAAAGTTGAATATAAAATAATCCACCATACTTCCTGAAATGTCCACTTCAACATAAGCCATTCTATATGCAGCAAAATCGGTTTATTCTATGAAATAAAAAAAAGATTATTCATTAAAGTCCATACCGTACCTAGTATAGTTGCAGATGAAATATTTGAATTACGAATTTATCATCAAAAACAAATTACCAAACGACTGATATTTAAAAGTGGAATGGAACTGTCTGTATATGAAGAATAAAACTTTACTTGATGTAGCTACATTGAACTAGAACTTCAAGGAAAAAAAGACGAATTCTCCGGAGTCCGGATAATCACCAGGAAATCACAAAGTAGGTTTTTTATTGCTGTGTACAACGACACGGAAAAATGGTGGGCACAAAAAAGGATAGCTACAGGCTACAGCACGGAGGCAAGGCAAAGTCAATCGCACAAAACGCTACAGCTAACAGCTTTTCATCTAACATATAGAAGGAGATTTCAATTTGAACTCGCGACAAGAGTGTTTTCTGTTTTGCATAAAACCTCGCAATATTAAAAAAAAAACGTAAAATGTAATACAAATTGAAATCTAATCATTTGGTTCACAGAAAAATCTGAAAAATGAAGGGTACCGGCTGGATTCGAACTAGCGTCTCCGGCATTCTAGGCCGACGTGATACTGTGCCAGGCCGACTCTGTACTCAACTCGTGAGATCTAGAAAAGTTCCTTCTCGATATGAGTTGTTAGGGTCGCGAGCTGTCGAGAACGTTGCAAAGATGGCGACTCTTAATATAAGGCGCCATCGCATGAGAGTAAGAACACAGTCAATAGAGTGAAGTGCAAGCGAGAAGTAATCCGCGATATACCGGTGGCGCGCGAAAATAAATGAACTGTGACATAAATTAGTGAAGTATAGGACCAATATAAATTAGAGTAGTGACTCAGTGACTGTAGATAAATTAGATTGTTGTAAGTACTAGGCTAGGCGTAGTGTAGATATATAGTTAGTGGAAATATATATTAAATCCGTACAAAGTGTTTTCTTGCCCAATAATCGGACTAAAGACTTGTAACAATACCAACTACACAACGGTCCCCCGTACCATAGCCGATATACAGCGTCAACGACAAGATATCGACTCCGCCGACACCCACCACTCCCCCGTATCTCTCTGCGAACCATGTATTTCAGTCATCCAGAGAGATCTAGTCGGCTGTTGAGTGAAGAGTGAGTGTGAATCTCCCACCACCATTTGCACGACAGTTCTCTTTGCTACTGAAGTACGACTCCTCAATCGGCCAGGATTTTATCGAACGAAAGTTGCTTACTCCTCAAAAGGGAGATAATTTCAATCATTTGGTTCACAGAAAAATTTGTGAACCAAATGATTGGAATTATCTCCCTCTTGCCCCAATAAACCAATGTACGTCATAAAGACGTATTATGTACGTAGACGTCTGACGTAGCGTACGTCTTATGTACGTACGGTAGTTCCATTTGGATATCTTTAAGACGTACATAGTACGTACTTTGTCCACCCTTTTTAACATCTTATGTACGTACTTTTTCGACGTATTTCTGACATTGATATGACATATATAGGACGTAATTTTACTTCATATGGTATTTGGATTAATAGAGGTATATATTTTTTAACATTTTATTTTTTCATATAACAAACTGGTATAATATATTTAGAAAATAATAATAACTCTAGCTCAAAAAAAATAGGAACCATTCTGGTTTAAATAATAGTATTTTAAATATTTAAATAATATACTATCTAAAGTTTATCTATTCTTTGCTTTTAGGCGGTCAGTGGCTCTGCGATGCCATGTGGCTATTGCTTCTTCACTTTCCTTTTTGTTTTTTGGAATTCTGGACTCCTCCGCAGCAGCTAAAATTTATTTCATTTTTAGGTACATTTCATCTAAAGGGATTTGTATGGCTTAGGTGAAATCAAATTAAAAGTTTTGACCTGTAAAATTATTCATTAATAAGTTACTTCTAAACTTAAGACTGCAATAGGTATGTCTTAATCTGGTTTACGACATACCTAGGACAAGCTTAGCAAATAAAGTATCGCAAAACTTATTTTTCTGTCTGCGACCTAGTCAGCTATATGTGCTGGCAAGGAAGTCAGTCATTATTTTACGCAGACATCATGAAACTAGTAGCTTTTTTTCCTTGGACTTCAAGATTACGTTCAAAACATTCCAGGTGTCTCTTGGCAGTTCTATAATGTTTATTTAATTTTGACTTATTGGTATTCATTATCTAAAATTATGTGCAAAAATAAAAAGCTAATAAACGCTTTATTGGTTACACTAGCTAGTTAACATACAGTAATAATGTGTTTTAGTTTTAAATTTCTTTAGTTCGTTTTTGTTTCTAGTAGTAATTTTCTAAGGTTATCAAGAATTCGTTGGCCACTGGTACTTTCTGAGATTCTATGCATGCACCCCTCTTATTAAAGAGTTAAAATAATGTTCAAATTATCCTACGTTTTATACTATGCATTTAATCCACTTACCTGTATACTGGTTAATAGAATTTTCTTTTTTTTATAACCAACGCCACACCAGCACCGTAAATTCGGATTTCGGAGAAAGAGAACGAAAATTGCTACTACTGTCAGTACTCAGTTGTCACCTTTCACTGCTGTCAATCCAATGCTGCCAGATTTCAATTTTTTTACCTACTTTTGTTAGTATTCCCCAAGTGTAGGATAAAAAATTTAAAACTTTGCTACTTATTTAACTATCACGTCAAGGCAATTACCCCAATATTCAACGGTAAACAAAATTACCTCAATAACGATTAAAATTCATCAAAGATTAATATCTATTTCGTTTTGATTTCGTTTCCGAAGTGGACCGTTTCGGGACAGTCAAACCAACTGACAACACTGCTTAAACATGACTTTTGCAAAGCCTTCTGTTTTCTACAATGTTACTCCGAAGTCTGAGGCTTTGTGATTTGTAAAATAAGCTAAATTCCGCTGAATGGCTGAATTTTTTTAACTATCCATAATTTTTCCCACACTTTTTGGAAGCTCAACAGAAATGAATGACATAACCTATAACGTTCGGGCAGCAAACGGTTAAAAAACATTAATTTTTTGAATGACAGTTTCACGTCCAATTTAAATAGTTTTCATAGTTTTTAGAAGTACCTATGGATTACGCTGCACGCTGCGGCTCTAAGGGGGTGTTGGCTCTTCGCTCTTACCCTCTTGGCCCTTTTTGCAGCAATGACTAAACGTACCTATTCAAAGAAATCTACAGTATTTATAAAAGATATCCGTCAATAATTTAATATATTTGATATAAGCTTATAAATGAACATTTTTAACAACGTCCATGATCATGACAGTTACCTCAGAAAAGGTATAACTATATAGTAAGTTCTTTACGTAGTAGTAACTACGTCTTATGTACGTATATTATGTACGTACCATGTACATCCCAAAATTTACGTACATAATACGTACATTTTATGTCCATGGACGTACGGACGTAAATATGACATAAAATGTACGTCTTATGTATGTACTGTGTTTACTGGGGCGGAGTAAGCAAGCACGACGTATCTTGAAAAAGTCATATTTTCTTCCAGCAGGTCGCTGATGACAATAATAAAGATTTATACAATTGAATTGTAAAAATTTATTCATACGTAAAAACATATATTACATAAAATACATAAAGAGGACAACGTAACTGTATACGCATAGGATGTAACATTCAGTTTTTTAAACCTATAACTATGATATGTTGGGGAAATTCCATATTTACATTTTTACTTCTTAAGTGATAAAAAAGAGTAAGAAATTGGTCCAGTTATCTTCACAATTTCTTATCGTCTAAAAAAATGCGAAGTTTTATTTAAGATACAATATAGCTATACCCTTTCACCCGATACTTTGTACCGTCAGCAGTGTGTCAAAAGCGAACAGCTGTTCGGCTAGTGATAATAAGTGATAACCGATAACTAAAAATTCCGAGTCAAGACATACACTCATTTCAGTCTTCTAAATGTAAAACCCGACAAGTCCACAGAAACAAATTTTACAAAAATAGAGAAAAACCGGATAGAGCCTGTGGGGATCCTTCGCTGAGCTTTTTTATGGATATTTATTTTTTTTTTGAAAATACCAGAAATAAATTTTCGCCCTCGTCTCCGTCTCTGTCGAGAATCGAACACGGGCCTTCCGGTCACGAGCCCTCGATCCTAACCATCACTGGGCCAACCCACCCCCCAATAAAGCCTTATTATGAGTGAAAATAATACTAAGACGAGAGTATGATAATCTATGATGGTTTAGGATGTTAACCTACAGTCTATCCAAATAAGAGATAGGCCAAAACATAAACAAATCCAATAGGGTACTTGCAGAAAGAAATATTATGTCGTTTACGCGTTCCTTAGAGCCTAGTAAACATGACAAAACCACTTGTTTGGTTTTTTGGAATCGGCTGTGAGAGATATTCCCAAAATTATTTCAAATGCCGGAAAATGCCGCGCAAACAACCTCTGACGTCAGTGATATCCTATAGTGATGGGATGTAAAGTATTGATATTCGATATCGATAGCCAGTGCTAACCTAACATTTTGACATTGATCATTATAACCACAAAACACAGTCACACACAAAAGTACAAAAGTCAACAGAATAAAAGTTAGGCTAGATTACTAATTCACTTTGTAGGGATGGGCTTGAATTAGATTCTATCTTTGGACTCGTTATTCATAATGGGATGCGCCGAAATAAAATGATGGCTTCGATTACCCACATAACACTATATGGATATGTACATCCATAGAATGTACATTAGATATTCCAGTTTGAACATGTATATTTTGAATATTCATAGGACGTTAAATCTACATATGAAAAATGATATACACTACTGTAATATACTATGTATGTTCACGTAGGTATATCCATATGTGAATATACATAAGATGTTGGTCTATGTATCATATATACATCTAATAGTTTACGCCTGCGCGACCTGCGCGAAGTACAACTAGTGCCGCCATTGCTGATTTCTAGTCATTCTGTCGTACGACTCGTTCGCGTCCTTCGCGTGTGTGCTGGTGCTGGTTGTGCCTGATTACCTGATCGAGTGAAATATTGTGCAATGTTACTTATCTTTTTACTACTGGTAACACTCACATCCAGCGTTTGACGGTAAGTCATAAGCGGAACAAACCACCTACAAAATTTTATAACCTTGATTTCTTTGTGATTTTAGACATGCCATTCAACAGAAAAGAGATGACAATCACAGTAATCGATTTTGCCAAGTATTATTATTGTAATTAGGAATTGAATTAATAACAATACATAATGAAAGCATAAACTTTCATACATTATGCATGTGCATTAAAAGTACATGAATGAACATTTAATGGATATACCATGGATGTGTATATATCCATTGTATGTGCCATGTATATAATATGCATGTACATTAGACGTCCATATGCACATTCTATGGATATGCCATGTATGTGAAAGTTCGCGACAAACGTACATGCAATGTATATTTTTTTGATGTCTATTTGACATACATTGGAGATTCTTGCTCCATTTGTGGATATACATATCCATTGATTTGATATCCATTGTATGTACATTGTATATACTTTTGTTATGTGGGTAGTTGCGAATCTCGGTCACAAACAGGATGAACTATGATACCTATCAGATATAAAAATATATTGCAACGAAAATGCTAGTGGGTTAATTGCCTGTTTCAAATATGTTGAGGTATCAATAAATTGGGTCGCATTGTTGAAGAATTCAGATCATCTCTAGTTTGCAGTTGTCTCACTGACCTACGCTGTAGCAGTATCGATTGTCGTTATCGATAAGATACCTGTGACGTCAGCCCTTGTTTTAAGTCACGTGGAATAATTTGAATATATATGCTTATTTTATTTTGCAAATATCTTTTTTTGGCCGCCAGTAAAATCATGTTTTTTGTTTTCTACTGCTTCTTGATATGGTTTTCTTTACGCTATGTATACTCCCGAGACGATTTCACGACCTCTGCAAGTACCCTATTGTGACCCTTACGTAAACGCCGCTGTGCAGGTGGACAGAACAACTCCTATTGGTCGATTGGGAGGGCGCCATTACACCCACCCTAATAGGCCAATAGGAGCTATTCTGATTCTGTCCACCTGCAACGCGGCGTTTACGTAATGATTACGATCACGTTTGTTTTGGTCTATCTCTTATATTTGGATAGACTTTTAATTTAGACCGATAGTTTAATTTCTGAAATCTAGTTTTTAAATTTGGACACGTGTCCGGTTTTGCATGTTAGGAACTCAACAAACAATAATCCTTTTGCGCAGCACCATTTTGGGTTAGATTTGATCTGATTTCAACAGCGGCGGTACGGCAGGGTCACGGCTAGCTAAGTTTCATGTTTAACGAGGCATAGGTATAGTGACAGTGGTAGCGTCACTAATAAAAGAGCTGCCATTCGAGCTGTCTTGCGTTTTGCTACGGACTTTTGAGCAATTTCTCGTCATTTTTAGCATTGCTTCATTTGCTGTTTACCATAGTCGTTGTTGTGTAGGGATGAGTAGGTATACAAAATAAGGATATGGAAGCAGGAAAATTAAAAGCTGTACATGTTTGTGGTGCAAAAAGCTGCTGTTCGAAAAGCTTTTTTATGTTCCCTAAAAATCCGTCAAGGTAAGAATTAACATTTACTACTGCAGACGTAATGATAATATTACCCATAGCGATACTGAAAGACTCAGAAACGAGTCTTTATTCAATTTTTTTACTTTTTAAGACTCTTATCAGAAGAAATTTTAGTAGAATATACTGTCAAGTGATGGTTTAATAAATTACCGTCTAGATTTGAAGGCGTTTAAACTGTATTTTTCATGTTGTCATTAATGTTTATCTGATTCTTTACACCGCATCTTTTGAGGGTTATTATTTTAATTCTGCCCTGTTGTACTGATAACAACTTTTTCTACTCCGCCCCTGTCATTTTGAATGAAACTATTCCAAAATGGCGTTGCTGACGTCTGATATTTGCAACATGTTATCATAAAGGGACCGACATTGCCTAAAAGGGGTGACACACGTACGAACTTTAAGTACGCGGTTTTTAAGTTCGCGAACTTACTCGGCTCGACGCGGTGACACACGTGAAGCTGAAATCGCTCATTTTGATAATTTTCCTAAATAAACAAAACTTTTAACAAACGCCAAACTCAACAAGCATTGCGCATCGATGGCCTGCCGAAACAAAGTGGTGGCTCGCGACTCGCAGTACGAGCCGAGACAAGCTACGAGCAAGATTTCAAACCAGTTGGATCGCCGGCGGTTTGCGCGACGGTTTTAAAGTACGCGTACTTACGGTGACACACAGGCGAAAAAGGTCGTCGAGCCTTAAGCACGCGTACTTGCTCGTACGTGTATCACCCCTTTAAGACAGCTAGCTGGTTGTTTATTGAGCCGTGTGCAAGTACTGCTAATGACAAGTAATTGACACCTGCGCCGGTACTCTGTAACTGACACGTGTTTCTATGCACTATATGTGCTATGGGATCGGGTGGCCTCGTAAATATGACAGCGTGCCGTGACAGCGTAGTAGACACGCGATAGGCACCCGAAGCTGCCCGATCGTCATGGCCGTCATGGTGACAGAAACATATTTCTATCTGTTAAGTTAGAGAGTACCGACGCTGGTGACGTTTTCTTCTATGCTTATTTTACATTTTCCTAGAATATCCAGCATTCCTCTCTAAGAAGTATATCAGTATGGCTTGACATAAAATATTACTCAGATCGTAACATGCACAATGCCAACCTAGGTCACAATTAAAAAAATAAGTCTCAGATGCAATTCTTAGTCAGCTGATATCTATCAAACAGACATCATCGTCAAGCCAGTTGCCACTGTTACCGGTACAAAGTATCAGGTAAGATAATAATTACATAGGTATGTTCAAACACCAACTCATATCACTGCAGGAAATTACATAATTAGCAAGCATATCGAATTACCTAGTTACTATACATTATCTGTACATTGTTGTCTTCTCTCAATAAGCAAACACCAACTCATATTTATGCAGGAAGTGACATAATTAACAATAAGCCTATCGAATTACCTAATTACCTATAATGCGTAAATTGTTGTCTTGTCTCCATAAGCAATAAGACGCTGCCAGAATGGTTGAACAACACATATACAGGGTGTCCGGATATTCCACCGACAACGCTTGACAGCTGGTAGACCTCACACTACACACCGAATATCAAATCGGAGGTCGGTGACCTCACATTTTTATGAACATTGTGATGGGAACATGGAACCATAAAGTGTTTAGTTTTTAACACATTGTTGGACACTCTGCTGGCCGGGAGGCTTCGTAATATGACACCTCCCATTTTTTTGCGTTTGTAACATGATTGGCGTTATCAAAATATTTTAGGGGTATTCATTTTTGACTCTTTTTTCATTTTTGAGGTTTTTGGTGACAATAAAAAAAGACGGTTATATCCGTCGTGTCATATCACAGCAGACTATGTTCTAGAATGGCAACCACGGCTATAGCGGTCTGATCAGTGTAATCGTAAAAAACATCTTGTGAGAAGAAAAGGACAATTTTCGAGACAAAAGCTAAAACAAAAACAACATTTTATTGTATCAAATTTATAAACAAAAACGCATCTCTCAGATTATAGACGGTATAAAAACAAAAAATCAAATTTCTTAGCAAACAGAGGTAACAAAACAGAATTTAGGCACACATTTATGTTTGACGCCTCTCTTCAAAGCAGTCTGGACACAAAGCAGGTTTATTTTATCAACCCTTGCATCTATAGCTAGTTTCTTTGCGTTTTTCAAACTTAAAACATTGTTTGCATCTAAGAAAATATGATTTTATTTTATGATCCTCTGGTAGGGGCAGCTTCTCTGGAAAATGTCTCACAGGTGGATGAAAAAATATATTATATATGTATAATAGGTGGACGACGAATATCTGTTTAGGATGAAAATATCTGATTACCTACTTCCCATCAGTACTGAAAACATGAAAATTAAACAAAAACACACTTGCAATATGGCAGCTATACACATGGTCAATGCATCACATTGGAGGTTATGGACTGTTATAGCCGTCGTGCCATTTTACCCATGCACCTTAAAACATGAATAGTTGAGATAGCGTATAGTGGGTTAGAATTTGGTAATTTCAGAAATGAGGAGCTTCACGTTACGGCACTAACATAAAACATTGCTTAACAAGGCAAGTATACAACAGACATTCTGACGGTCGTCGCCGTTCTGCCGTAACAAGCAGATAACTTTTTGACTGACATAGCCGTCGTGGCGTATCACGATCACTCCCCGCAGACGGCTATAGCCGTTGTGTCCAACAACGTGTTAAGATACAGAGGGTGCCAAAGTTTTACTTTTAATCATTTCGTAATAAAATGGCACAGCGATCTAAAATTACGTATTGGGGGGTTTTTAAGGCGAGAAATCAAAATTCAAGAACGGTTTTTCTATCACGAATAGAGGGCGCCATCTACGGCATATTGAACTCATTTAAATTATTAAAACTTTTTTCCAGTTTGGTGCATCTCAACGTGAATATTAAAAAAATCGTTTCCCCGATACCCACATAGCACTGGATATTCTATGAATATTATTTAAATCTCCTACATGTTCCATGAATATTCAGTAGAATCATAGAATATTCGTTATTTCTCTTGATTATTCTGGATTATTAAAATAATATTCTTTATAGAATATTATTATTTTATCCACTTAGGATAATCAGTGATTATTCGTTTAATGTCTGAATTATTCCAGAATATACCAGTAATATTCTTCATAGAATATTATTTTAATCATCTACTAAGAACAAGCTATGTAGCTATTTTCTGAAGAACATTTAGTAATATTCGTAACAGAACTATTTTCTGTATGTAGGCAAAAAATATTCAATATGAGGTATTATTAATTTATATTTGCACCTCTCTCAGTGAATTAAAAAAAACTTTCATTTAGTTCTATTCGTTTTGCGTTCATCCTCCTAAATATACCCAATAAGTATCATGTCCAATTTTCAAAAGTTTATTAGTGAATTAGCCATTGGCAGCAATACGGTAAAGTGAGAGCATCTTATGGTGATGTATGGTGACTATGGTATCGCTCATTCGTCAGTTGTCAGGTTGTCACTCTATTCTTTGCTTCAAGTGTTCTGTGCTTCACCTTCGAATCCTTCGATTTGGATTTGTAATAAACATGTGATGTGGGCATTTTAGCGATTCACGAGTTTTATTCGTGAAAGGCGTGCATTTATACCCAATTTTGTACAATAAAGTTGCTAGTTGTTATAAAGTGTGCGACAGTGTTCCAAATTATGGTCACCTACTATGGTGTATGGTTCGTTATATGATTATATAATGTGAGTAGAATTTTGAGGTTAAATGCAACAGTTTTACATGTTTACACTATATTTTAAACATCTTTAGACTGAGAGATGTCTAACCACTTAACTTTCGTGACCATCTGCCACTAGTAGGTGCTATTATTTTTGGAACAGTATCCATAATACCATGAAAATGTTTCCTATATGAGATAATTTAGACAAAATGTTCCTAGAATATTCAAAAACATTCTACTACGATTGTTCCTGTAATATCCTTGCGGAATATTCGCCGGAATATTCTAGGAATATAGCGCGTTTTTCCCATTTCGAACGTTTAAAGAATATTCTGTAAATATTCTAATTATCTATAGAGTTTTATCAGAATATTCGTAATGTCCGTAGTGAATGTGAACAGAATATTCTCATATCATCCAGTGCTATGTGGGTATGTATTAGTCAATCGTTGTCCTTTTTTTTTTGAGCGCAAAAGGTCGGAAAGACATGAAATTTGGTGGGTTGGTAGACCTTGGTTCTCTGGATCCTGAATGCTCCAAGCGAGGCGCGTATGATGTGAACGTGGGCTTATAGACCGATCATCCGGTACTCACTAAAAACTCACCCTGTATATTATTCAAACTACACAGTAGAAGCCTTATGTATGTAATTCAGTTGTTATCATAGAAGAGCTTAATATAGAGAACACTGAAACTCTTAAACAAAGAGGTATAGTTTACTACTACCCTGTGTCTTCAAACTTAGGAATAAATAATTAGTTGTTCACCATTTTGACACAGTTATAAAAACAATTCCATGTTCAATATGCATAGCAGCTGATTGGGTTTTTCGAATAACCCTAGACGCTTAATTTATCAGAGCAAGTTGCTGCCAGATTTGATCACTGTTGCTACGAATGTGGTGATACAAGCTACTGCGATTTTGGCAAATTTGATCAATTTATTGTGTCAAGTAACCACACTACCACAGCATAGTAAACAACCAGCACAATAACTCAAGATGGCGGAAATTACACGCGCATCCCCACTTTTGGAGGGTTTTTTATAGGGATGCTAACGATACTTCGATACTTCTGCACTAATATCGAATATTTTTGTCATCGATACTTTTTGAGGCATTCCAAGCTGGTATTGATACTTTTGTATCGGTATCGAAAATAATTATATAATTTTTGAGGGGTGTAATCAGTTGCACAAAATGGTCTGTACGAACCAAACGCGCCTATTTGGCTAGAAAATATCGAGTTGGTACCGGTATCGATATTTTCATTTTCGCATCTCTACCCAAACTTCACAGCCGCAAAATCATCCATAAACCCTCCCAAGGTCAAATTTTTTGGGAACCATTTTTATATAGGAAACCCTCAGAGATATTATGCTGGCTGTTTATTATGCTGTGACACTACTATCTGATACGAGCAACGAATTCGAAATTCGTTGGATACGAGCTTAGATAAGGAAAGAGAGGGGATACCGCACGCCCATTTGATGCTATATGGATTAGCTGATACCGAAAATGAATAGCTGTCAAAATGCTGGTGGAAAACTGACGGTAGTGTCAAGGTGGTGTTTTTTGCGATATTTAACGTTTTTAAGACCAATAATTGTGAAATATTGTGGTGAGCGTAATGGTGGGGTGTGCAGCTTACCGTTGTAAAAGCCACAGCAGTAGGCAGGAGCCAGGAATCACTTTTCACAGGTAAATTTATGATCTTATTTTTTTGGTGTATCCGAAATTCATGCAAATATCTCGATATCTAGTTCAAAGATATATGTGTATCCGAAATATAATTTGGAATGTACCACTAACATGCGAATCATAATGTTTTTGAGCACGTAAAGTCTAAAAATTATGTTTTTAAGGGATTTTTTGGTTCAAATACAATCAGTTTTCCAGTGGCGTATCTATTATAGCTTACATTTTGAATAGAAATATTATGACTTTGCATTGTAATATATAATATACCAATACCCTTATACAAGGTGTGCATTTCAAGGGTGGCCTTTATTTGTAGTTGTATGAATAATAAAATTAATTTTCTTTCTTCCTCGACAGGTTTCCTAAAGATCTTCCTAGACATGATTTATGGATCAAAAATATGAGGATCGAAGGTTGGAAGCCTACAAGCAACGATAGGCTTTGTTCTAAGCATTTTGAACAGAATTTCCTTCATCAAACAAATCAAAAAGTATATCTTCTGAAAGGAGCAGTCCCCACCATATTTGACGAGCTTCCGGAATACTTACGTCCAAAAATTGTAAGTTATAATTCCTAGCTTACATTGTCTACGCTTAATCAATATTAAAATAATAAACATCCTAGGATTATGATAGATGGATAGATGGATAGATAGATAGATAGATATACTTTATAGTCCAAGAATTTACAAGGTTCTTATTGACGAAGCTATATAATAACAAACAAAACTTTTGGGATATTCACTAAAACCTGTGAGGAGGAAGTTTGTTATAAATCTTCACTCCATTGTATATAATTGGATCATTAATGAGTTATGATTTGGGTGTGATATTAATTTAAAATCATTCTTATGCCTTATGCCTATATTCTATATTTATGGTCTCAAATTTGGTTTTATATTTGAGTATTAGTGATGACGTTTCCAAAATAAACAGTGCAATAAAGTAAGGAGAAATACGATTACGAATGGCTGAATAACCATTTAAAAATTGATAGCTATGAAAATCAAAGGGCAGCTAACCTCAAAAATGTAATAATTTCTTGTGTTACAGTTACATTATTAAACAACTATATTTAGGTGTGTTTACTCGATACGAAATCAAAACAAAATGTTACTGTCACTTTTCCTATAAGATTCAGTCACTCATTCACATCTACTTAAATCATAAATTAATTTGTTCTGTCTTTCTTTCGGAAATAATGTTTCAAACATTGTCTAATATACAGCTCTGTTATTTTAGGCAAAAGAAAGAAAAAGACCCCGTGAACGTGATGTTCATCCAGAACCATCGCCATCAACCTCAGCTCTGGCTGCACAGGACGACTCTCCCCGGAAAAAGAAACTTAGAAGAGAACTGCTGCTGCAAAAAGATAAGAATAAGGAAAAAACGAAAAAAATCCGTGCCCTTGGTCAGTCACTGAAAAGAGCACACAAAAAAGTAGCCTCTTTAAAAATAATTGCTGAGAAAATTTAGTTTTAGTTCAAAATATGAGTAAGGTTAATATAGAAATATTGAACAGAAAAATGGGGAGAAATGTTCAATATTCACCTGAAGTTAGGAAATTTGCCCTGACATTAAATTTTTTTTCACCAAAGGCATACAACTATGTGAGAGATGTTTTTGACACTTGTCTCCCGCATAGCAAAACTATTGCTAAATGGTTTCAGAATGTGGATGCTGAGCCTGGTTTTACCAAGGAATCAATAAATACCTTAAGAAATAAGGCTCAATCATCTGACAGACCAATAATTTGTTCATTAATTATCGATGAAATAGCCATACGGAAACATTTAGAATGGGATGGAAAAAAATTCCATGGTTATGTGAACTGTGGTACAAATTTAAACGATGACTCTAATGCTTTAGCCAAAGAAGCTTTTGTTATAATGTTGGTTTGCATCAATGGAACTTGGAAATTACCTGTCGGTTACTTTCTTACAGATTCTTTGAATGGCAGTCAAAAACATTCAATTGTATCTCAATGCATCCATCTGATTGAAGATACGGGAGCCAAAGTTATGTCAATCACATTCGATGGTGCTCCATCTAATACCGCTATGTGTCATAACTTTGGATTCCTATTTAACATTTCAAATATACAGACAAGTTTCAGAGTTACAGATCACAATGTATATATTTTTTATGATCCATGTCATATTATAAAACTTGTTCGCAATGCATTTGGTGAAAAGAAAATCCTAATTGATTGTGATAACAATTTTATTCAATGGAAATACATAGCGCTTCTAGAGAAGCTGCAAACTAGCGAGGGCTTACATTTAGGGAATAAGTTACGTCGCGCTCATATTATTTTTTTCAAACAAAAAATGAAGGTTCGGCTTGCAGTTCAGTTACTTAGTGCATCAGTAGCCGATGCTATTGAGTATTGCGAAAAAAAGCTGAATCTTGAGGGTTTTAAAGGTAGTCAGGCAACAGTTAAATTTATTAGAATTGTAAATAGCATTTTCGATATTTTAAACAGCAGAAACCTAGTAGCACCAGGTTATAAAAAAGCATTATGTCAAAAAAATATAGATCGATCTGCGGAATTTATCAATAGTGCAATTTTTTATCTTTCAAAGTTGAAATTATCTAATAATGAGCAAGTAATCATGTCTAACAGAAAAACTGGGTTTATTGGATTAATAATTTCATTATCAAGTTCTTTAGGATTGTACAAAGAACTTGTTTCTGAGAGAAAAACATTACTGTACCTTCCGTTGTATAAGATTAGTCAAGATCATTTAGAATTATTCTTTTCGTCAATTAGATCAAGAGGTGGCTGGAATAATAACCCAACCGCTCGACAGTTTCTAGCTGCTTACAAAAGGCTTCTGGTTCGAGCAGAAATTAGAGAGGGCGGTATGGGTAACTGTATTCCATTAGATCAAATCCCTATTCTAAGTAGTTCTACAAAAAATGTAAGGTCTGAAGATGTAATTAACAGTAGTTTATCGAACCATAGTTTAATAGACATAAATGAGCCTTCTGATGATCTAGAAACTATTTGGAAGGATCATGACTACATCATGAATGCACCTGTGATAAGTGAATGTTCATCCCAAATTGTTCAATATATTGCTGGTTATGTTTCGCACCAATTACAAAAAACAATAAAATGTGAAACATGTGTCACAGCATTGATTGGTACTAGAGATCGGTTTCTCAATTCCCTAATTGAATTTAAAAGCCACGGCGGTCTGACTTACCCATCAAATGATGTTATCAAGATATGTTTGAAATCGGAACATTTTCTGAGAGTTAATGAAAATTGTATTCACACCAAACATTTTGTACCTTTGCTGATAAGCAAAATAATATCAAGTTTTCTAGGCACCCCTATTTTCAGCTGCTTAGAACGTCACGTATTAGAAAATGATGTAAATCATATATATTTTTTAATAAAAGCTGTATGCACAAAATACTTAAATATCAGAATCCATTTTATTGTAAAATCTCGATCACAACAGGACAATCCAGTTCGGAGCCAATTAACAAAAATGATTCTGTTTAAAGGGCAGTAAAATATTGGTAGTTTTTGACCTCCATGACTGTAATATTGACTGCCATCAATTGTAGGAGCAAGCGAAATGCCACGTTCCTACAAAAAATTTATTTTTGTTGAAGCACACAATACTGAGTTTCACCCAAACTTCCCCATAAGTAAATACATAACTGCAATAAATTAGAACTTACTGGAAGCAAGGGGTTAAGTGATAAAATAGAGTTGTAATTTCTATGTAAGTTATAGGACCTCACCTATATTGAATGAATTGTTCGTTTTTATTTACTACTAGCTAATCTAGGGGTCATTTTCTAATTTTGTAAATGTTTTGATTTTGGATAAGATTAAAGGACCTTTGTATTTCTAGCCCAAAACTTACTTTATTTCATGTCTGAGATAATTTTTATGTTTAACCCTCCAGCTTTTTCATTAATTATTGCCACCGTCGCAAAAAGAAGTTAAGTATAAAAAAGCCTCGTTGGAGTAATTAAAAATACTGCTCTTCATTACACACTACAAACAGCAAGTAACAGCGTAACAGCAAGTAGATTTTTTTACTGCATATGGGGACTTCGAGATTGAAGGCATCAAATTCCTCAATCTCGTAAGCTAATCTATAATAATAAAAATGTTTTATTGCTGCTTCTGTTTACAGTATGTAATAGACAGTATTTTATATATAAACATAATGTCAATAAATATAAATATACTATAGGTATTATGTGTTCTTTAATAATAAAAAATTGATTTACTACAAACTACAAGCAGTTTTTTTCTTTCTGGGTAGAAGTGTAATCGTGTCTTTCATCAGTCATACACTGCAAATGAACATAACATGTTCATGACTGAATAAAATATATACATTATCAATTTTTATATATTATTGGCCACAAAACAGCAGTCGAATGAAAATCACGGTTACGGTAATGTTAGTCACTTAAATTTTAATTGTGGCTGGCGAAATTGGCCATATAGAAACCCTGAATAACAATATTTCATTAAATTTTATTTGAAAAAGATTATTTCTACAAATAGCTCAACCATAACGTTAATCCCATTAGTTACGCCACTGGGAATAGCGCTTTGGTGCCATTTGGTATCAGAAATGTCAGTCGCGGGTTCTGTCCTCTCTCTTTCCTTGTCTAAGGATACGAGTGTGCTCATTATACTCTAGAAACTCTGCTGTTGAAGGCAAAGGTATGCTTTACCCCTTAACGCCACCGTACTTTGCCCATTGCACCGATTTTTGTATATGAGACCTTAAATGCAACCTTATTGCCCCTTTTTACCACATTTACAAGGTTATGGTACCAATGGATAACTAGAAAAATGGGCATGTTCCTACCGTAAAGTGCATGGTTTGTTATTCGGTGACTTTTTAAGATACTTAGGGCCGATTTTATCAACAGGCGCATTTTAACAAAGGCTTTGACCAATCAGGGTAGCCCGTTCAAGAACATGCATCTGTCAAAGTTCTCTGAAAACTATTGATTTCTCTTGAAGTTTACCTCAAAGAGGTGAAAAATGATATGCTTTTATATAAAAATATACCATATCATATGACGCATCAAAAATTGCATTTTCTTGTTTAATCAAAAGCTTAGCAATTGCTAATTTCAACCAATCCGATTCCGGAAAAACTGTACATTTGATCGCTGGTTTTTTCTTCTGCTAAATGATAATGATGACAAAAAATTAGGGTTTTGAATAATTTTTTTGTGATAAATGGAGAGATCAAATATAAGTTTTACAACAAAACTGTTTTTGTTTTGTTTTTTTTCGCAATAATCCAAAAGTTATATCAAAATAAAAATGAGTTTTTGAATCCAGAACAGAAAACACGCCGACGGCTCCCGACCCGTGTGACGTAAGTACTTCATGAAAATACTTGTAACAGTTGTACCTAAAATGTACCTATATTTGTGGCAACATAGGCGTAGAATGAAGTTTGGAGCTTGAGACGAAGTCAACGATCGAAATAAATATCTTTTTAAATGGTCGAAATTAGATCACAAATCCCGGTAAAAATGTTTCGAATCCCAAATCAAACATGTACCGTTGAGGCGATCCCTTCGCCGAGATGGCGGGTGGCCGAGTGGTATGATGTCTGAAAGGCTTGCCTGCTTTGTGGGAGGTGTTGATGGGTGTTGGTTCGAGACCCAGCCCATGCAATTACTTTTTTTTCTTTTTTTTTAACCAAAATATTCACTGATATACGCTTTACTCATATTACACACATTTTTTGTATCATTGACGTGAATGTGTTTTTGAATCAAATTTTATTCGATGTTTTACTAGCTCAACAAAAATTCCGAATAATTATACTTTTTTGGAATAATTTCATTTTGATACCGCTATCAGGGCAATTGGCGATTGATATTGACGAATAAACTTCACTTCCACTGACTGAATTCTCCACCACCTCCGGTACTTAGCTTTTGCAATATGTCAAGTAAAATGTCTAATAAAATTTGATTCAAAAACACATTTATGTCGATGGTACAAAAAAAATGTGTGTAATATGAGTAAAACGTATATCAATAAATATTTTGGTTAAAAAAAAAATGAAAAAAAGTAATTGCACGGGCAGGGTTTTGAACCAACACCCATCAACACCTCCCACAAAACAGCCAAGCGTTGCCGGCCACCATACCACTCGGCCACCCGTCATCTCCGCGAAAGGATCGCCTCAACGGAACATATTTGATTTGGGATTCGGTACTTTTTTACCGGGATTTGTGATCCAATTTCAACCATTCAAAAGGATATTTATTTCGATCGTTGACTTCGTCTCAAGCTCCAAACTTCATTCATTCAAGTTGCAACAAATATACAACAATAGTTTGATGAAAAGTGTCATCCAGCTTTGACGTTTTGTTTTCAATATTGATAAAATACTATTGGACGATATTTATTAACCTAGCCCGCAATACCCAATAAAAAGCTTTTGCTAAATAACAACCAATGGAAAAGCTTTGTTAAATTCTTTGTTATATATGTGTCGGCGTCAATTAGTGAAATCCGTCATTCCCTGAAATACCTAGTCATTTCACGTAATGTCGGCAAACAGCGTAACTCTTCATTTGGTACATCGTTTGCATAGGAGTTTGAGGCATTCCCTGGATAGACGGAATTATTTCAGTCAAACGCTGCTACTGACCAGCTGATTTATGTTACTGTGTTTTCCGGTTTTAGTCAATCATTGAAATATGGAATTTGAAGTCATTTTTTAGGTTGCAGTAGTTTGAGGTTGTATGGAATCCTAAAGAATTTACTTACCTTGGCCAACTCCGCAACATTCCAAGATATTTTTTTTTAGTTTAGAGTAGTAGTCGTCTAACTTTTTATAAAAAAATTCTGAGTGCTTAGACATTTCAAAATGATCACTACACAAATCTTAAGAACAATTAGAATTACAGCGTTCCACTAAATCCGACAAACAAAGTAACGGCTGAAAACGGAGAGTACGGCACCTGACTAAGACAAATCCGGCATTACAACGAATGACTGTAATTTTTAGGCAAACGGTGTACTAAATCTAGAGTTTCGCTGTTTGCCGGCAATACGTGAAACAACAAGGCATTTCAAGAAATGACGGGTTTCACTAAATGACGCTGACATATGCATGTTGATAAAATCGGGCCTTAATTTTTTTGTAACGTTCCTTCAAATCACGTTTCAACACATGCTGATTTTGACACCATGTCGCGAAATGTTTGATGCATGATCACTTTATTTTAGTCGATAGTGACGTAATAGCATATTTTCTAAGGACTGATATCATAAATTCCAAAATCTGACAATAAGTCTGGATGTCTGCATTTGAATGAAAATTTCTGAAACTTCTGAACATGATGTTATATATTTTATAGCTTGCCACCTCCCCAAATATCTATATCGAATTACCAATCACCCTGTGTGTCGCCTATCTTTTCCAGAGAACCATTTCTTTTTGTGTGGTGACAACATTTTCTAAAGGAAAAAACTGTATGGTGCTGCTGTAACATCTACACTTTTCAGAGGTTTAAAAATTACACCTGGCATATTACAACATTATTATTTACATAATCTAACAAGGGTATACAGTATTAATCCCTTGCATTCCACTAAACGTTTTTAGAATTATCTACACGAGTCTCGAAGAGAGTGTACACAAAGTAGAAAAGAATACAAAAGGGTAATGCAAAAAGTTCGCAGATTTTCACCTAACAAGAACAGCTTTAAATTTTACATCAACGTTAACTCTGAGCCTATAAACGTTCTTTGTCACATACAAACACTTAACAAGAAAATAGACGTCATAAGACATTTAGTAATACACTATTTAACACCTACTTTATATTGTTTTAATAAAGTTTAGCACCATGTCAAATTAATTTCTACGGGGATATTAACCATTTCATATACTTAGAAGACTTTCGGTTTAAGTGCAGTCATTAATTCTTAATAATATATATAAAAAATTTATATAGAAGCATTTTCATTCATTTCGCTCGTTCCTTCTGCCGTACAGAGATTAGCTTGAGTTGAACGGTTTTTGCTTTGTTTCCCTATACAGGGTGGTCCTCTTTATAATGGCATAACTTATCGGCGATACAGGGTGTTCAAGTTTTATTAAACATTCTATTATTTTGTAATAGTTAAAAAAGCTTAAATTTTTTTGCTGTAAAATCGAGTGTTTTTGCCGAAAGTGAAAGTGGAATAGGGTGGGCCACACACGTTTCAATCATCTTTACAGCAAAACTTCAGACGTTGGTTTCTCTGAAGCAAGTGCGTATTTCAGAATAATTCCTTTTGAGAATGAATTAGTACTAAATATATCTAAACTGAAAAATAACTCCGCCCCTGGACCTGACAGAATGACCTCAAAGACGCTGAAAATAATCCACACCAATATACTCAAACCGCTTGCTCATATTATCAATCAATGCTTTGTAACTGGTTTGATACCTGATCAATGGAAAATGTCAAATGTAATGCCAATATTTAAATCAGGCAAACGTTCACAGTTAACTAATTATCGTCCTATTTCCGTTATAAATAGTTTGGCAAAAGTTTTCGAGCAATGTATCAAAAATAGACTTAATGACTTTTTTACAGGCATCAAATAATAAGTGATAGACAGTTTGGATTTGTAAAAAACTCCAGCACTGGAAATGCAATTATGAAATTTATTGACACAACAATAACGTCCTTAGAAAATTCTTCTAAATGCATAGCGACTTTTCTCGATTTAACCAAGGCATTCGACACGGTTAACCATCACATATTGATACAAAATATATTTTGAATATTTACTAAACAGCTACCTAGAAAAATTGAAAATTTGGCACACGGGATAAGCTATGAATTCTCCGTGATTTGGAGGATAGAGCGGTAAATGTAAAAAAGCAGAGTAGTGGAGATGTGGGTATACAATTACCGTTTTTTTTTGAAACTCCTGCACCACTTCATTTCTTAGAAATAACAATATTATTCCATCCTTGGCAAACAAAAAAATGTTTCTGCATTTTTTTCGACAAAGAACCATTTTCGAGGTATTTGCGATTTTGTCTGGTCGTGTAGGACAACTAACAAATAATCATCTGTTAGTTTTCACCAATTTAATGCTTCTGAAGTATCGCTAGGTTAAAGCAAGTATGTATATCATTTTTTAACTTGTCTTGCCTTTTCAATTTTATAATCATGAATATGCTGACGTACATTTTATTGATGGATTTTGTGATGGAAATTCAGCATCAGAAGAGGTTCAAGAATAGCCACATTTCTATCTCCACTGGTTTTTGTAATCCATCGTTATAAATTTTTACAAGCAAAAAGAAACAAAATGAACTTTGGTTGTAAAGATAACTGAAAGGTGTGTGGCCCACCTTATGTTACTTTCACTTTCGGGAATTCCTTGCGAAAACGTCCTGGGACACGGTGTATAAATTGTCTCTAGACTGCATTACAAAATCGTCATCCAAGGATCATTTATTATTATTTATAGCAACTCCAGCCTATATTTTTGCGCTCAGATGAAATTATTATTAGAATAGAATTATTTAATAGATTAGGATCTTACAATTTTTTTTACAAATTCGCAGTGAAAATCTCAATAAAATGGGTGCCGATTATATTTCATAGTTAATCTCTGGTTAGCAGTCGTTCAATCAGTCATTCAACAAAGGTATACAACGAATAATACAATAATAATTATGATTGTGACCAATTACTATAGTTGGTTCAACCAAGTATCTTACCCTTTACATTGAGAAACTCGTATAACTTTTACTCCAAACCGACATATAGACCTTACAACTTTCTCTGGCGGTTTTCAACGGTATTTAAGATTTTCCTTGACTTTGTTTTAAAAATATTTTCCTTTTGGCCTGTTTGAGGCTTGTTTTTAGTTGAGTACCTATTTAAACATTGAGCACTAGGTTCTATAGTCTACTTCGGGTATTCTCTGTGCTACCTGTTAACGCTAAACTTTTGCTTTAATGAAATGGTCAACAATTATACAAACCATAATTAAAAACTTATCGTATTTCAAAACTATCTATACTCCTTCTAAGATCTGTCCTTAGATATAAAATATCAATAAATATTTTTTGAGATTCCTTTTGTTTCTTTACAAGTACATAGTCGGTTCATTAAACTTATGTTATCATAGGAGTGATCAACCGTTCACTGATGACTGAAAAATTCAGTGATACCCATTCAGCACATTTGTAGGAGCATGTAGAAGAATTTGAAATAAAAATCAAGTCATGCTTCATTTTTCAGTAAAAAATTAAAGTCAAATAGTTTGCACCACCAAAAATTTGCTACAAATTTGATGTTACGTATATTTTATCATTACTAACAGTATCTTTTAAAGCTGTGGTCCGGTTTTTGATGACTTTTTTTGTGTTTTATAAGTTACTTTGGAAGTGGAAAAAACCAAAATCAGGTTGGAAATCGCATGGAACTGACAACTCTATGAACTCATTCTTTGACACTCTTGTCAGAAAAACACAAGACACCAGCACGAAACACCTAACGGAGGAAATAAGAAGAAGAATTTTAAATATTGAAGACACAGTACCACCAACCGCTAGAAATAAAATACAACTCGCGGCCAGTTAACCCTACGTCATTTTATGATTGTGAAACATAGGCGTTCCATTGTTCGAGTTAACTCGTAGGTCGAGGTTAGTAAACCGTCAGAATGACCACTAATTGTGAAACTGGGACTAAGAGTTATTTTCCTGGGTATACTCAAATAAAAGTCGGCATATTTGAAAACTGTCTCTCTGACTTAAAATCAAACGTAACTGATTAAACAAAAAAAAAAACTAAATTCTTATGAAATATGTGGCTACATTTGAGTTTTGAAAGCAATATATTCTAAGCACCAGTTAAATCTACAGGGTGATGCTGACTTTTAGGGAAAAAAGGAGGATAGCTATTACACTTGGTATAAAACAAAACTAGATTTGTATCGAAAATTGCGAATGTGCCGATATTCTTAAAGAAATAAAGATATAAAATACAATAAAAGTCACCAAAATCGGACCACAACTATAAAAGGTACGTAGCATCGCATTTGTAGCAAATTTTTAGTGGTGCGATAATTTTGCGGCTTAGGTAGGTATTTCATACGTGTACGAATTCTCGTTAATGAAGTCAAATATCCATCGATCTCAAACAGTTCACTTCAACATGAATCTAGATCCATTTATTTATGTATCACGGAAGCCAACTAATACGGCCATTGCGTCTCCTTCATGTCTCTAAACCAGCTGTGATGTACAGTTGTTTCCTTTTGGCCTGGGAGTGATGACGTCTTCATAAGGTGGCACGTTGGCCCTTTTGAACTCGTCCCTGATTTTTTCAACCTCCTGAAATACTCTGAGAAAGTTGAGACCAGCCAGTTTTTTCAGGTCATCGACCGTCCATTTCCCTGTCCCTATCAGTTCTGCAAAGAGTGCTGGGTATGAGGAGACGTCTTCCAGACCTTGAGGAACACTGAAAAAATGAGATTGGTTAACATGATGCACACTTAGTAACTAGAAAGATTACAGAAATCGATGCGGAATAGTTCAGGTTCTCGACACGTAAGGCTTAGTTCAGGGGACGCGCGTACGACGCGCGTCGACGTGGCGCATGTTTGTTGCGTCTGTGTTCAGATGACGCGCGTAGGACTTCGTACAACTTTTATATAGAGTGAAACTAGGCAATCGAGTGTCAGTGTATTCGTTGTTATTAACGAGAGTGGATGTAGGAGTAGCTATTTGTGTTTGGTTAGCATATAGAAGAAGGAAACGACGTAGGAGGGAAAGGACACACTGGGTTCACCCAATTTTAAGGAATAGACTTTCTACAAGTTTATACGTTTAGCTTAATTCAGATGCACACGACATCCGACGATACGACGGTACGAAACTGTTCCTAATGGTTGAAATATTTTGATTTGACACTATTTTGAATATTTCAACCAATAGGAACAGTTTCGTACCGTCGTATTGTCGGATGTCGTGTGCATCTGAATTAAGCTTCACACTGTATCCCAGTCTGCGAAATCGCGAACCTAAATTTTTTATCTACTTCAGGAGTAAAGTTGACAAAGTACTTTGTGAATGAAGGAAAACTAGAAAGGCATGATAGAATGATCTGAATTGCTGTATTAACTGTAAACACCTATTATGAATAAAGCAGTGCCAAAAACCGACGTAATATTTTCTTTTTTTCTTCGGTATCATCGGATTTGCAAAACTTTAAGACCAGTTCCTCCCAGGCGCTCTTTTTTGCCGTCTTAGGAATGCATGTCCCAAATCGTAGGCCTCTTCTCAATTTCATCAATGAAAACATCTGTGTTGAATTCTTCTGTTTCTATTTCAATAGCATACGTGAGAAATAAATTTTTGCAGAGAGACACCAGGTATGTCGACTGAACGCTGGAAAAAGACGCTTGCCAACTGAACAGGCAATGGGAGCGTCTAGTATTTCAATACGCGCGTCGCCGCTGACCGACGCGCGTATTTAGATTCTCTGCGTCTAGTGGCGTCGTACGCGCGTACAATTTGTCGTGCGCGCGTCCATGTGAACAGCTTGAATTAATTATGTGTATTTTCAAAACGAGCGCCACGTCGACGAGCGCCGTACACGCGTCATCTGAGCTAAGCCTAATACTTTAATATATCGCAAGACGTACTTTCTTCATGAAGTGCCAAAGTATTAGACATTCCTTTAGGTAATGCCTTCTTATTAAGGAAAATGTAAGAATTTCCATTTTATGCCGACCACTCGTATTGGCGAAAGTCAGGCAGCGAGGCGCATCGACGTCCAGGCGGCGGAACGTGTCGACGCCGGCCGAGCAGCCCAAGAACCAACAGTTCACCGCATTATGCGATTATTCGGGAGGTGGGGGCACAGCATAGTAAGCAAACAGCACAATAACTCAAGATGGCGGAAATTACACGCGCATCCCCACTTTTGGAGCGTTTTTATAGGGATGCTAACGATACTTCGATACTTCTGCACTAATATCGAGTATTTTTGTCATCGATACATTTTGAGGCATTCCAAGCTGGTATTGATACTTTTGTATCGGTATCGAAAATAACTATATCATTATTGAGGGGTGTAATCAGTTGCACAAAATGCTCTGTACGAACCAAACGCGCCTATTTGGCTAGAAAATATCGAGTTGGTACCGTTAAATATTGAGTTGGTACCGGTATCTATATTTTCATTTTCGCATCTCCACAGCCGTAAAATCATCCATAAACCCTCCCAAGGTCAAATTTTTCGGGAACCATTTTCATATAGGAAATCCTCAGAGATATTATGCTGGTTGTTTATTATGCTGTGGTGGAGGTATAATGTATACCACAAAACAGGTACATGTATACTGTCCCGCAGTAATCAAAGCATTGGCGTACGTGTCCCCACAGTCCTTACACCAGCTCATTGTCTCTAGCCCAAACACGCCCTGGGGCACAGTTTCATTGTTGGACAATCCATGCGGACATAATGTAGACAGTAATCTGCATCCTCCATGCGGCCATAATGTAGATAGTAATCTGCATCGCCCATGCGGACAGAATGTAGATACTAATCCTTGACTATAGGCTCAGGTTTCGTGATCATATAGCGTTGTGCATACAAAGAGGATATTTCGCGCTTGAACTGCTGTATCCCCACAGGACATATCTAGATTTACAGAGCAAAAGAATGCTGTGTGAAACGCTAGTTTTATCTCAGTTTTATTTTGGTGTTCCAGTTTACTGGACCTGTATAGATGTGGATACAGAAATGCGCATCCAGAGGGTACAGAATTCCTGTGTGTGTTATATATTTGGCCTCCGAAAGTATGGCAGAGTAAGTTATAAATTAAAGGACTTAGGGGTCTAGGGTATAGCGTGCGAAATTGAGCATCTAAGAAAAGACGTATACCCGTGTGTTAGCGAGAAGGCGTGGTCGCCTGTTCCCTTTTTCCAGTATGTGTGTCTAATATGAGGGGAAATAAGTCCAAAAATAGAAAGGTAAGATCCAAAGGTCACCATAAAAATGAATTTCGGATTTCCAAGCTCCTGAGGTTACCTTTAAACTTACAATAATGATCCAAAAAGCAAATTGAAGAAGAAAGTTTGCCCTTTGTCACTTATTTGGCCATTTTTTTATATCGTGTTTGGTTGTTAAATTACAGACATTTGAAGGATGTATGATTTTGCATTGGGAGTTTTTTTGCACACTAAAAAACCTTTTTGAGAGAATCGCAAATAGTTGTCATTCATTAAGGTCTTAACTATCACCGTCTGAAATACTGTGTATGCCGTTCAAAAACAAGTGAGTTCTGTTCGAAATGGGAATCCGTGCTATTCGAGCTTCTTTGCGTGTCACCCTCGTAAACAAATTTTATGGGACAGGGGGTTACGTTGGATTTTTATTATATCATTATTTATTCTATCATCGTATCTATCGAGCTATCATTCTACGTAATTTTCTACATATGGCCGGTTTTTCAACCTTTCTATAACCTAAAGCCTCCCATTCTCGCCATTACATTTGTAGGATATCAGTGTCGCATACGCTATAAGAGCTAATACCTGTCTGACAAGGTCAATAATCTATAGCACCTGATACACCGTAGCCAAAAGCAAATTTTCCTGAATTTTTCCAGGAGTTATTATTGACTCAAAACCAACGTGGATGAATCACACAACTCATGTGAGGCAAAGCACATGCACAGATTTAGAGGAATACTTTAAAACTAAAATGTCTGATTCGCTAGTGTAATTATCATTTTACGTACTTATTTATCTTGTGTATGTATGTATACTCTAAGAAACTTCTGTGTTTGTCCTTTACAATATATTATGTATGAGCAGTGGCGGCTCGTGCCAACTTAGAGAGGTAGCGCCAGAATGACAGCCAATATTTCAAACCGATATAAAATAAAAAAAAAAAATACTTATACCTAGCCGATAAGCCGAATTTAATTGAGTCTTTATGTTCGACTTACCAAGCATCGATAAACAGAAAACATTATTCATATGCCCTTTAGATTTTTTAATGGGCCTTCTTTTTCTCCCATATATGAATAAGATCATCCATGCCTTTTTTCGCCCAAGTGTCATCGCCTCCAAATAGAAGACACACAAAACAAAACAGTTTGTTCACTTCTTCACAGTCACTAATCCAATTGTTTTTATCATATAAATAGTTTTATTAAATTTACGTCAACGCGATTTCTGTCCACTACCAATAAGTTTTTCAATTTTTAAATCAGGTGTTCGACCAGCGGAAGATTACTAAATGAGTATATTAATGCGCCAATTTTATTCATTTTCGCTCCAATGATATATTTTATATTTTAATTAAACACAAAAGAGATACCGTTCCGAAAACAGCGCACAGCTCACTCAAACTAATAAGATCTAAATTTCAAACCTTTAACGAGAAAAGCCGACATCAACATCAAACATAAACAAATCGAAACTGCTGAAACAAAACAAAAATAGTGAACTATGTATGGAAATATGGGTAATGTGCCTGGCACGATCTACTTCGGATTTTCGTATTTAAAATCTATCCAAACGTCCAGCATAAAGTTATCTCTGTCACTCATTAGCGTACGATAGCGATAAGATTTCTCTCACTCTGTTTGTGCCTTATAAGAAACGGCACGGTAGGCTGTTGTCATCTCGCCGTCGCTTCGCGTCGCCAGCTCTCATCGTGTGAGTTGCAACGATGCCACGTGTTGCCTGGTGCAAGCATTTATGCGCTGAGGCGCTATTGCCATTTCATACAAAACAGAAAAAGTCGTTGGAAACTAACATAGAATAAGAAAAGTTTAAGAGTTAGATGAATATGTTTTTGTCGAAAATTAAGGTAGTGTCATGGCACTGTGGCACTACCTCACCAGCCACCACTATGTATGAGGCATATTTTATACTGACTTGCGTAAGTGCTTTATAGTACAAAACGCCAAAAAATATTTTTATTATTCCATAATATTTAGAAATATTGCCTTAAGAGAAGTTCATCTTCTGTTTACTTCGAAATACGTACGTACAGCTTATATAGCCATCTTTGGATACCCTATTGTCGGTTCGTCTATACGTGTTCTTTCATAGTAAGTGTTGTTGATAAAGCGATGTTGTTAATGGAAATTCACAGCGTTCCACAAGCGGGAGCAAATATTTATCTTGTGGATTAAATTTCGGGCTGTCTGAGAGCTAAGTGGATAAAATGGAAAGATTGCTCCAGTTTCCAGCTTTTAGCTGAAAGGTGGTCTCAGCACAGGGATCATCTAAAGTGATAAGTTTATCCCATCAAAGTTAGATATACAAAATGTGCTACGCTCCTCTACTTATCTATGACTATGAGTTGCAGTTTTATTTTTCTGCAGTTTTCTTCTACTTTCAAATTACACATCAAATCGACTTCTAACAGCAACAAGTAGATACTTGTACGTAGATACGTATGGTAATTTTGTTACACCTTTGAGCGCTGTTGCTTTTACTTCCCGCTGTCTGTCTGTATGTCTGTCTGTCGGTCTGTCTGTCTATCGCTTTTTTCTAAACTCGTAATCTCAGCAACCGCTGCATGGATTGTGATGAAATTTGGGCAGCGATATGCTGTGGTGCCGTAGTAGGTAATGCTCCTATAATTTTGAAAATCGGTGCATGGGCGGAGGAGTAATTAGCAAAAAACAAAAAAAAATAAATATTGCTCAAACTTCGTTTTTAGGCGTTTTAGGGGTCGCTGATCATTTTCTACTTTTTTTAGGTGGGGATGAAATTGGGGTGGTTCTGGGGTGGGGGGTTGTAAAATTGAAAAATTTGTTGCTTTCATAATAGACTGCCCACAGGCCTATGCAGGAAGACATAGCGACATAAATAACCTTTTTAGGTCCACCCGAACATTGCCTTGCCTATTACGAAGCCAAATGACATTCTGGTGTAAACATACGAGAGTGTTGCTTTAGATCGTTCTATATTGTGTGACGAGGAAACTGTTGAATTGATTTTAATGAAATTTTGGCACAGTATTACTACCGTGGCAAGGATGGAGAACGCGTATGGTTTTTATAAATCATGCCAGTAGCGACGCAGAAATAATAAAAAATCTAAAAATATAAAAACAGCTCAAACTTCGTTTTTAAGCGTTTTAGAGGTTCCTGATCATTTTCTGCGTTTTTTGGGTGGGGGTGAAATTGAGGTGGTTGGGGGGTGGGGGGTTGAAAAACTGAAAAATTTCTTGTATTCATAATAGGCTATATACTCCTTGCTCAGAAAATATTTTTAATTATACAAGGTGATCCATAACTACGTCTATTTTTTATTAGAGATACATTATCCCGTATTTAGACTCCACTAATAATCCTCCTTCTTACATTATAGGGTATTGAAGCAGTAAACAGGGTGTTTCAAAAGTTACGACTATTTTACTTCCCAAGCCGATAGGTGAGGGGAGCATTGTGATCGCGAACATTTTCGATTTCGAGATAATACGCTTTTTGGGCGTTTTATGATGTCTACATAACGAAAATCCACGTCACTCATTTCCGTCGGTATGTCTGTGTGTCTGTCTGTCGGTCTGTCTGTTCGCGTCCTTCTACCCTAGTAATCTCAGCAACAGCTGCATGGGTTTTGATGAAATTTGGACAGCAATATACCGTGAGGTCCTAGTATGTAATGCTGCTATAATTTTGAAAATCGATGCAGGGGTGGCGGAGTAATTAGCAAAAAACAAAAAGATTATCCCTCAAACTTCGTTTTTAGGCGTTTTAGGAGTTCCTCATCATTTTTCATTTTTTTGGGTGGGGGCGAAATTGGGATGGTATGGGGTGGGGGGTTGTAAAACTCAAAAATTTTTTCTATTCAGAATAGGCTATCCATTGACCTGTGAAAGAAAGACCTAGCGGCATAATAGACGTTTTTTAGGTCCATCCCAACATTGCCTTGGCTATTACAGAAATCAAGGCACTTTGAATTTCCTGATGTATGTACATCATACGAGTATTGCTTTAGATAGTTCTGAATTTAGTAACACGGAAATTATGGGATTGATTTTAATGAAATTTAGACACAGTATTATTACCGTGGAAGGATGAAAAATGCGTATGGTTTTCAAAAATCGTGTCAGTGGAGAGTGGAGGCATAGAAATGATAAAAAACTAAAAATACAAAAATAGCTCAAACTTCGTTTTTAAGCAGTTTGGGGTTTCCTGATTGTTTTGTAGACTGAAAATTGTGTCATTTTGGTTCCTACGGAGACACTTAGAAAACTATTTACTAGTTTTTGTGTAGGATGTTTTTTGAGGACATGCGAACGATTATTTGGTTGCAAGCGATCTCAGACTATAGCTTCATGCAAAGGGAAAATAATAAAATATCACTGTTATGTGTAGAAAGTACTGAATCAATCAAGCGTATATATTTAGACTTTCAAGCCCCCTTCACAATACTTACAAGTTAATTCCATCGTATCCAGCGCCTAATCCAACACTGTCCACTCCCGCTACTTCCCTTATATGATTTATGTGGGCTGAAACAAAAAAGAAGCAGTATTAAGGGACAAAAAAAGCGCGTTGAGTACGACCGCTGTTCCTGTAATTTGCTTATTCGTAGCAACTACGACCAAGCTTTTTACGACCTCTTTTGGGGACTTTTTTTTGGACGTAAGGTTGGTCCTTTAGGTGTGGTAGAAAATTTATTCAACAGCCTAACCAGCTCTAGTTTCCAATTTTCCATCGCACTCCGATCCTGCTTTAAGTTACATTCTGATGAAAAGTGCTTGAGCTTTGTCTAAAATTAATGATATAGGGTAAACTGGCCTATACCGGGTGTCCCAGAATTTCCTTGACACGTGATATTTTCGTAACGAAAAACGGTTCAAGCAAGAACTTAGTCTTGTGGTACCTTTAATTTTGTATCTTCTTCTTTCATGTGCCGTATCAGGTCCTCCTGACGCTGGCGATCATTATGGCTAGAGCGGATCTATCTTCCGCCATACGGAACAGTTGTGCTGCACTGCGTATTTCCGTCCATTCTCGTATATTACGGAGCCAAGATTGTTGTCGTCTCCCAGGTCCCCTTCGACCGTCGATTTTGCCTTTTAATTTTGTATGCAAACTTATTTTTTCCGTAAAATCATAAGCATAAGACAAATGAAATGATAATTTGTTTGACGCCTGATATTTTTGTAACAAAAACGGATAAAAAAGAAAAGTAAGTGGGTTTTTCAAGGGTAGTAAATGACCT
The DNA here is from genome assembly GCA_951848785.1 of Callosobruchus maculatus. NCBI lineage: Eukaryota > Metazoa > Arthropoda > Insecta > Coleoptera > Chrysomelidae > Callosobruchus > Callosobruchus maculatus. The sequence goes on from CATOUR010000296.1 coordinate 11,147,164, forward strand.
ATCACTCCTTGCTTATGAATTATTTTTTTCTTACTTAAACTCCTGGAATCCACCCCTAGCTAGTTCTTTCAAATTTCAATCCACAATTTTGCCTGGAAAAATAAATTCTTTACTTGAATTTAATTATCGTAGTGCCTTACTTTTTAAGCCGCTACTGGAATTTATCGTTAATTACCATAAAACTTTTTTACGTTTTTGCACTTGATTTTGTTGTCACATTTTTTTTTATTAGTTGATTCATGATAATAAAAAAATATTTTTCATACATGTGTTTTAATTAATTTATGCTTACGATTTCATGGATTAAACGAAAAAAATTAACGATAAATTGCAGTAGGGGCATAAAAAGTAAGGCACTACGATAATTAAATTCAAGTAAAGAATTCATTTTTCCAGGCAAAATTGTGTATTGAAAATTGAAAGAAAAAGCTAGGGGTGGATTCCAGGGGTTCAAATAAGAAAAAAATGGTTCATAATCAAGTAATTGTAGGTCATTCACTACCCTTGAAAAACCCACTTATTTTCTTTTTTGTCCGTTTTTGTTACAAAAATATCAGGGGTCAAACAAATTATCATTTCATTTGCCTTATGCTTATGGTTTTACGGAAAAAATAAGTTTGCATATAAAATTAAAGGTACCACAAGATTTTAAATAAAATGGGGATATCATTTATGTAGGAAAACCTATGGGGTGCTATTTGAAAATAAAAAGTTCGGGGTGAGTTTTAGGGGTTGACGTATAAAAAAAAATGTTTTGAATGCATGGTATGATAGACCCTATCGTACCTTCAAAAGTACCACTCAGTTCTTGCATGAACCATTTTTCGTTACAAAAATATCACGAGTCAAGGATATTCTGGGACACCCGGTATATTGCCGACAGCCTACTTATCGTTGACGCTGTTTGAATAAAAATTAAGGTAACGGTAAAATAATGTGCTTACAATGATTCTTCCCGTAAGTCCAGCAACATGGCTTAATATTTTGCAATAGCCTAAGCGTGGGCGACCTGGCACAATCTCCTATGTGACAATAGCCCAACTTTACAGGACGCATGAAAAACTGTATTTTAGCCTTTTTTAGAACGATATGTTACATTTTTCTTCAAATGCACTCATTATTTGTTTTGTTTGTTATAATTGAAAAATGAAGATACAATATCACTTTTACTTAAAAACCTATGTTAGATAGGAGTTATTGCTATTTTTCTAATGAACAATAGGATTTTTTGCCACAGTTTTCTTTATGATGGGATAAATTACCTTAAGCAAAATAATGGTTCATAGACCTATAGAAAAATAGTTATTTTATTTAAATAAGTACAGGATTTAACGATAAAAACATAAATAATTAGTACATAGTCAGCTGTCTTAACCTTCCTAGCCTTTTCTTTATTAGCTATATGCATTTTCCACTCTTCTTCTGTTACATTTTTGTATTTGTGAGCAAAACATGTATTGCACTGATCCTTTTTTTGTCGGGAAAGTGCGAGATTTTTTTCGTGAAACGTTTTGTTAAATACATTTCGACCCATTGAACGGTACTCTTGTTCTCTGCAATAGTCTATATAAACTATACAACTCGCTTAGTGTTTGGAAAGAAGATTCTAAATATAGCTTTAGTGAATTTTTGTGACAGTAATGGGCGGGTACCGGGTAATTTTGGCAGTTGCTCAAAGAAGCTATTGAGATGTTCATATCCTTTCCTAAAACGGTTCCTAACACCATCTTTTAAGCAAGGTGGCTTCGCCATACCGTACGAGGTGTTATTTACCCACTCCGGTACAGACTTGTACCCTAGGCAAAGCGTATTTATAAACATTATGCTTGCACTTGGAGTTTTTCTTGCCCATTGATCAAAAAATAAACAAAAGTTCCATGTCTCCTAGAACCTTCACCAGATGTCCTTGTTACATTCGTTTTCAATACATGTGAAGCAACAAAGGTTTTTCGTTGCTCCAATGTCATTTCCTTCCAGAACTTCTTGAAAATATTTTGCCTGCATTCGTCACTGAATTTTGAATAGAAGCTTGTTTCAGAATTATTGCATATAGATGAGTTACAAGCTGGTTTTAGCGATCGTCCTAAGCGTTTGCAGTTCTGTTTGATTTTGCCTTCCTCTTTTTTAAACCCCATGTATGCTTTGCCTTCCATCCGTAATATTTTATTCTTAATCCGAAACCATTCATTTTCAACAGCCCTTTTTCTCCTTTTCCTTCCATAATTCCCATTTTCTTCATCCAGTGCATCCTTTTCTACCGCTGTTCGCAAATCTGATTCGATTCCTTTGACCGTTTCAGTGTTGGATGGTAATTTGTAGGAAGCATCCACAGGGCATGGTGGATCGCTGTCGTCTCCATTTTCTTCAGCAAGTGACCCATAGGGCACCAAAGGTTTATTAATAGTGATTGCATTGCTATTAGCTAGAGCATTTTCTTGAGAATCCGGAAACACTTCACCTTGTATCCGTAGTAGACAGCGAATAGACTAAGTCACTGTTATCCAGTAACATATTAAAAGTTCCACCTTCACAAACAGATCCCTCAAAAGTACCTGAAATATTCAATAAATTTATGTGTTCATAACTTATATTAGGACCATCTACGCTTAAAATATTATCTAAACCGTTATTAAAGGTACCGCTGTCCAAGTTAGTTCACTTGTGAAGTGTACAGAACATGCAGTTTTTTAATAATATGAAATATAACTTACCGTTATGACCCTAAAATATGGAAAAACTAGATACATTTAGCAACCACCAAATATATCGCCTAACTTAGTATTGACGTAATTAAGAGTAGGAGATTTTGCATGACCAAACAGGTTACATATCTGTTGGGAGAAATTGAAATAGCTGGATTTAAAGGTATTTCGATTCTTTGAGCCATAGGATATTTTGACAGAGGATGCGTATCTACCTGTACAATCCAAAAATGTCGAAAACCCGTTTTTGCTAAAAGTTGCAGATAGGAGGTTTTGCCAGGTCGCCCGCGAAGTATGTGATCCTATGTGATGTAGTATGTGTTTGAGAGCAGAACTGAATGGTTCTAGTTCTGCGGATAGCGAATCAAGGTAAGATATTACTGTTTTGTCAAGACGGAGTGCTATTGGAATTAAACAAGTTTTTAATGAAAAGATCTATTTCCAGTACCACACGCTCTTGAATTATTATCGTAGGTTCAACATTTATCAATTTTTCCCTTTGATAAAGTGTATATTTGTTTGAAAAAATGAGGTGACAATCACTGGTGATGTAAAATGTGCGTAATGCCAATTGTCGGCACCCTCCCTGTGCCAACTACTGGTACCTGGAAAAAATAAGCTTACTTAATGTCGGCACTTATATAATTTTTGCTTTTTTTACTTACTTACTTCACAAAAACAGTTCAAATGGGAGTAATTGATTGAAATAGGAGTGCTAATAATAGAAATAGTTAGAAATAGTTATCACAGGCAAACAACATTCATATTATATGCCAGTTTGTTGCTTGCTAGTACTGGCAGTAGTAAAATAATTATTAGCTGCCACTCGCAACACTGAGTTCGTTCTATGAGCACTGTTTTAGAAAATATGCTTATCTTTCTACACTATTATAGTAATCAGGAATGGTTAAATCATTGATTAAAATCTATTCAATAAGTTAATCAATGGTTAAATATAATCACAGCTACTTCTATTCAATCTGAAAATTTAATTTTTTAAGGCTTTCTAGCAAAAATTTAAGTGTCAACTACAGGTAACTCGTAAAAGCTGGTTTTCCATTACTTGACACATGACAAATAAATTATAATTATCATTATTTTCAGACTGCATTTAATTATAATGTCTCTACCACAAGCCCATAACACTGAACAAAATGATGTTCTAGAACCTATCATCATTGATTAACGCCGTATAAATGTGTTAATCAATGCTATCATTCAATATGTCTTGAAGAACCTTTCGTGTGTCAAACATGTCTAGCATGAATGTAGTAAGTGGCACCAGATACAATAATAATTTCTTCAGAACAAAATGCCAATTTTTTGCAATGAGTGTTAATTATTTTTTAGTTATTCTTTCATTCAACAATATTCTTCACAGGAACAAATTTATATAATTTTTTTTGTATATACAAGATTATTTACGGAACAAAATATTTTTTTTATTCGTTGTGATCAGTAAGAACTTTCTAAGAATACTATAAAATACGGGATGTTCCATTTAAAATAACAAAGAAAATTATGGTCGTGCGTATACAAAATCAAAGAGAGTTGAAAATTGATAATTTTAGACAAAACTAGATAATCACAAAATAATTCCAGCGCTGAGAATCAAGCTTCCAGTTATTGATCTTTAAGATACAGGGTGATGAATTTATTAAGATTTCCACATAAAAGTGGCCATATCTCTGAAAATGCTCTATATAACCTGATAAAACCCTATATCTTCGGAATATGGGAAGCAAGGAGAATTCAAATTTGGGATAATTTGGGAATAAGTAGGGTTTTCCATCTGAAAAAATACAACTATGGTATGTATACCCTGTTACCCGATACTTTAAACTGTCAGCCGTGTCAACAGCGAACAGCTGTTCGGTTAGTGATAACTAAAAATACTCCAGATTGAGTCTTGACGTATCAGCTTTAAGCTTTGAAGGAATGCAGGGCTGTACTGAGTGCAAGTACTACTAATAACAAGTAATTGACACTTGGTGGCGTTTTCGTTTCTGCTCTGAGGTCTATGCTTATTTTATATGTTTTCTTGGAAAATCCGGCGTGTCTTTCAGTATATCAGTAGGGCTGGTCTGAATGACGATGATTAGGTACGCTTTAAATGAGGTAAGAGTGAAGATAAAAGCATTTTTAGCTTAAGCTTCAGTTAAACTACCTTATTATATTAATTTCACCCCATGTACTTACTTTATACTTTTCTCCATTTGTACCTTGTATAAAGTATAATTGTACAAACCAATAAATATCTCACTAGTGATTCAAGCTATTCATTGAATCGTCCTTACTGCTAAATATAGGGGTATTTTGATAGTCTCTAACAATATACAAATCAATAAAATAATCTATTTCTTTTTAACCATCCATTTTTGCTGCGTATTTCTGGATATTGAAGCAATTTCTTGTTTGCAAAAATAGTCATTACTCTTTGGCAATGAGATATTCAATAAGAATATTACTAATACGGTCCTGATCGCAGGGTTGCCAATCAACACCACTAGTAAAAAATTAAATTTGAGATACACTTCTTCGTCAGCTGATACCTATCAAATAGACGTCAAACCAGTTTAAAGTCTCAGGTAACAGAGTATAGTGACCTTATCAATAACCCTATATATTATAAAATAATTTAAAAATGTAGACCTTAGCTTCATCTACAACCCTTTTTCGAAAGTTGTTTCCGAGGGGTGAACACATAACCTAAAAAGTGTACACCTACATCCCCTTTTTCAAGCAAATCCCCTACATCCTTCTTAAATCCTTGGAAATCTTTGGTACCTCCTGATAAATCCCTCTACATCACTGTAAATCCCCGGACATCCAGGTAATTCCTCAGTAAATCCCCCTGGATTTCAAAAAATCCTTTGTAATTCCTTGTACATCCTGCCCTGTTGGTAATGGAGAACAACAAAACAATCATAGAAAACATATATTTCCTATTTTATACATTGATAATAATACTGAACGAGAAGTGAAGTAAAGATTACAGCAAATAAACTTAACAGAAATCTTATCATTAGTCAGTCATGGAAAGGTTCCTTTATTTTATACAACAATAAAACTGAAACAAACATAACAGAAAATAAACGTCAAAAACATTGACATAAGTCAGTCATGTAGTATGCGACAAGGGATGAAACATACCGTTATTTAATGAAAAGTCGCTTTTTGTCTACTATAAGCAGCGGTTATCGTTTCGTATTCATCTTTCGATAAGCAGAAGTTTTCTTGATTCTTACTCAAATTGATTGTGTTGAAATGTAAAAAAACGAATTCTTCATCAACATCTGCACTATCATCTTTTTTTGACCAGGAAAAGGTCACTTCGTTTTTCTTTTGCTTGAGAAAGCTAAATTTACAAGTTTGCCCCATCCCGTTGGAGCAATATACGCGGTTGTTTACCGCCAGACGAATATTGTCCAGGATACCTTCAATATCGTTATACAAGAACTGGTAATATCTTTCTGCATTTAAAGTACCTTCATAAATTATTGGTCCGATAATCCTTATTCCCAAAATCCCACACTACACATTAAAATCAAACCAATGTTGGTGCCTGGATGTTCGTACACGATCTTCATTTTGCGTTGCCAAATAATGTCGATTATCGAGCCGTCAGCACTTAAGCCTTTAAGGCCTATTGTACTATAACTTCCCAGAGGAGGGACGGTGCACGGCCAGCACCGTTGGAATGGTACCATCATCCCGGACGGTCCGACGGGGGTTCCCCGTCCGGTCGATCATCCAAAGTGCCAGCCGCGTAAGATGCTCCGCTCAGCGCTCGTGTGGGCGACACTAACACGGTCAAAACTGAATGCCCTGTGTAATATTCAGTCACCCACCCAAGCGCCAACCGCGCATAAGACTGCTGCTGCCCCACTATCGAAGGCAGATGCTGTTCATCGCGCAGCCACGTGGGTCCCCATCTTCGGAAGTACTCAGAATTCTAAAATGTCTAAAACGCCATATTGCAGGGTTCAGCAAGGCGTAACTTTTCTCTGGTTTAATCGTCTTTGTAAATCTTCTGGTTTACGAGATTTCTGTAGTGTGCAATCTTATGTGGGGCACCCTGTATGTTGCACTTGCTTTTTCACTTTGAAAGCACAAAACCGAAGGGCACGCGAAAGAATACGTGTAATGTAAAATGTGAGGTTATGAAATTACTGAGGTGCGCATGCGCATTTGCTACTACATCCTTGGTACATCCCCAGGAAATCCTGTAATTCCTCGGTAAATCCCGTACATCCTTGGTAAATCTCTGTACATCCTAACAATTTTTATGAAATCCCTGTACATCCTGAGTAAATCCTGGTAATTCCTTCTGGGTGTACACCATAAATCCCCATGTGTTCACCCCTAGGTTGTTTCTATCTGCCATAATAACGGAGATATCAAACTTTTGAGTACAAATTGTACTGTACGGTTACTCACCAACAGCATCCGCGATGGTCGACACTTCCTTGCATGTTAGAAATAGCGAATAGAAGTTGACCATGATGACGCCTCTGTTCAGCGCCAACTTCCGCAGAGTGTCATCGGGCACGTTCCTAGTGGAGTTGCAGAGCGCGTGCGCCGACGAATGACTGAAGATGACCGGTGCCTTCGAAACGTCGAGGGCGTCGCGCATCGTGCTTACTGACACGTGCGACAGGTCCACGATCATTCCGATGCGATTCATCTCCTTGATTACCATCTAAAAAAATTATTGTATAATAATAATTGTACTCAGAAATAGAATAGAATAGGTACAAAACTGACAAATAATATGGGGTTTGCTTAGTAAAAAAAATGGAGTCAAGTTGATTGACTTAGTATCTCCCACACATAATGATGATACCATTTTATTATTTCCCATTGCATGAAGCTATAGTCTAAAATTCCCTTGCAACTAAATTATCACCCATCCGCCCGCAAAAACAACATCCAACACAAAAACCCTCGTAAATAGTTTCTTGCGTCCCCCTCCTTAGGTACTAGGGCGCCACAGTTTTTTTCTGCATGCTTGAACCCATCTAAAAACGAAGTTTGAGCTGATTTTATGTTTTTGGTTTTTTGATTATCGCTGCGCCGCCACTGACGCGGTTTTTCAAAAACAGAGCCGTTTTCCATTCTCGCAGGGGTAATAAATTCTGTGTAAAAAATTTATTGACATCAATTCGTTACGCAATATAGAACGATCTAAAACAATACTCGTATGTATACATCACAAATTCTAAGTCCCTTGGTTTTTATAATAAGCAAGACAATGTTCGGATGTACGTAAAAAGTGTAATATGCTGCTAAAATCAAAGTTTGAGCTGTTTTTATATTTTTAGTTTTTTTATCATTGCCGCGCCGCCACTGACCCGATTTTTCCAAAACATACGCACTTTCCATCCTCGCGTTGGGAGTAATACTATGTCAAAATTTCATTAAAATCAATTGAACAATTTTCGCGTTACGCGATATCGAACGATCTAAAACAATACTCGTATGTATACATCATCACAAATTCTAAGTCCCGTGGTTTCTATAATAGGCTTGCAACGATCGAATTGACCTAAAAAAGTGTATCATGCCGCTAGGTTTTTCATTTACATATCAATGGACAGCCCATACGAATACAACAAATTTTTCAGCATTACAACCCCCCACCCCCCAACCACCCCAAATTCACCCCCACCCAAGAAAAAGTAGAAAATGATCAGGAACCCCTAAAACGCCTAAAAACGAAGTTTGAGGCATATTTGAAATTTTTGGTTTTTTGCTAATTACTCCGCCCCCCGTATAACGATTTTCAAAATTATAGGAACATTACCTACTACGACCCCACAGCATAACGCTGCCCAAATTTCATCACAATCCATGCAGCAGTTACTGAGATTACGAGGGTAGAAAAACGCGACAGACAGACAGACCGACAGACCGACAGACCGACAGACCGACAGACCGACAGACCGACAGACCGACAGACCGACAGACCGACAGACCGACAGACCGACAGACCGACAGACCGACAGACCGACAGACCGACAGACCGACAGACCGACAGACCGACAGACCGACAGACCGACAGACCGACAGACCGACAGACCGACAGACCGACAGACCGACAGACCGACAGACCGACAGACCGACAGACCGACAGACCGACAGACCGACAGACCGACAGACCGATAGACCGACAGACAGACTGACAGACAGACCGACAGACAGACAGACCGACGGAAATGAGTCACGTGGATTTTCGTTATGTACACATCATAAAACGCCCAAAAAACGTATTATCTCAAAATCGAAAATTTTCGCGATCACAATACTCCCCTCACCTTTCGGTGTGGGAAGTAAAAAATCGTAACGTCATCCGTAATCAAGATGTAGGGCGTTGAAGAAAAAAATATACACATTTTCTACGATTTTGCCGAAAACACTGGCAACATTGTAATGAAATTTCACACGAATATGTTTTAGAAGCTAGTACAGCCTACAGTGCGTACAGCCTATGAATTTGCTTTATACCTAACTCTCATAGAGGGCGCTAGTTACACGGTTCATACCAGGCTGTATGTTGTATTGAACATAACATTTTTAGGCTGCTTTCACACGAGGATACCGTATCTCAGATACGCGTATTTGAGATACAGAATTTGTGAGTGATACTTCTGGATACCGTATCGCATACAGGTAACTCTGCATCAGTACGAAAACAGTGGCAGTGCAGTGCACTTATTATTAGTTATATATTAAGTTATGGATGTTGAGGAGTGCATAAACCCATAAACATGGATTTGGCTCCACCAAACTAATGAATTTTTCATTATCAAATATGGCATGCTTCATTATATGGTTACTTGCACTAATGCGTATAGCTAATCCAACTTCTAACAAAAGAATAAAAAGCCTATGGAATCCGCTGCAAAAGTATGCGTGTCTGAACAAGTAGGTATAACTTAATGGTAATACTGTATCTGAGATACACGCATTCTGTCGCCGGCGGCTGGATGGCACGACATTCTCGAATCAGTATCGCGATACTTTGGCGATACTGTATGCGTCACCGGAGCCGTCTGAACAGCTTCATTTGAATGTGTGGATTATCTGTATCTCAAATACGCGTATCTGAGATACGGTATCCTCGTCCGAAAGAGCTCTTAAGGTTCACTTTATACCCGCATCGGCTCCAGAATTTTTAAATCAAAATATTCCGATAACGGTACACAGTATCGATTTTTACCAAGAGCATCTTTTTGGTGTAGAATTGAATGATGTTTAAGTTCACCTAAAATTTTAATTTATAAATCTAACCTCAAAAAAGGTTTGTTCAATACTACCTGTATAAAGTGTGCAACTAGCGCCCTCTATGAGAGTCAGATATAAAAACAAATTCCTGGGATGTACTAAAACATATTCGTGTGAAATTTCATTACAATATTGCCAGTAGTTTCGGCAAATACGTAAAAAACGTGTATAGTTTTTTTCTCTTCAACGCCCTGTATCTGAAATACGACGTGGCGTTAAGAGATTTTTTTACTAAGCAAACCCCAATTATTTTTCAGCTTTATACCTATCCTAGAGACGGGGTCACCTTTTAATGGAACGCCCTGTAGATCTTAATATATCTTAATCCATTATAGAAGAGCGTAAAAGTTCAGGGCTGTCGAATTTCAACGAACCACGGTTCAGGACGCCGTGAAATTGCCTAATAACTGGAATCTTGATTTTATCGGAAAGTATGAGCGGAGATAGTAGCGATTTTCCTTCGAATTTAATTTCTATTCATTAGAGCTTGCATATTCATTTCATTTGTTCCGGATGATAATTACTTAGAAGTGATTTCATTTGGTGAGGAATTTGAATAGATGGGTTAGCACCCGCAATATTTGTAGGCTGCCTTTTTCGGGAAGCTAGAAAGTTGTTCTAAGAAAGAAGTTTAAGGAGGATAACATTGTTTTTCCTTCCCACACCGATAGGATAGATAGGTTTATGATACCTACATAATGAAAATCCACGTCACTTTGTCTGTTTGTTGGTCCGTCTGTCTGTTTATCCGCCTGTTATGGTGCTCTTCTAGCTTCGTAATCTCAGTAGTCGCTGTATGAAGCGTGATGAAATTTGGGTAGCGATACCATGTGGGATCGTAATGGGTAATGCTGCTACAATTTTGAAAATAGTGGGGAGTAATTAGCAAAAACAAAAACAAGAGAATCTTCCTCAAACTTCGTTTTTAGGCGTTTTAGGGGTCCCTTATCGTTTCTACTTTTTTTTTGGGTGGGGCTGAAATTGGGGTGGTTGGAGGGTGGTGGTTTGTGAACCTGAAAAATTTGTTGTATTTGTTCTAGGCTATCCGTTGACCTATGAAAGAAAGACCTAGAGGCATAATACACGTTTTTAGGTACCTCCGAACATTGCCTTGCATAATAAAAAAAATAATAAATAATTAAAAAAACTAAAAATATAGAAACAGCTCATACTTCGCTTTTAGACGGTTTAGAGGCTCCTGATAGTTTCGCATCGTTCGGTTGAAGCATGCAGAATGAAAACTGTGGCGTCCTAGTTTCTAAGGAGGGAGAGGCAGGAAACTATTTACGAGAGTTTTTGTGTTGGATATTTTTTTACGGGCGGATGGGCGATGATTTGGTTGCAAAGAGATTTCAGACTATAGCGTCGTGCAATGGGAAAACAATAAAATAGTATCATTGTTATGTGTGGGAAGTACTGAGCTAATCAACTTGACTCCATATTTTGAAACACATTAGGAACCGGAGTAGGTTTCTGCCATTGGGTTTTTGTATAAGAAAAGGTATATATACTATAATATATTAAAAAGGCAGGCTTGCTAACTTATACCTTGGCGCTTTTGGACTCCCGCTCACGCCCAAAGGAACCTTCGCCGGAGATAATGGATCCCCATTTCGCCTATGGCATGTGTAATAATAGTATACCTGGCATCAATATGAAGTTTGCTAAAATACCGCCCGTCTGCCGATTACTGGCTCTTAGACTATAAATATAGTTACGTTTATTTATCACCAGTGATGATATTTTTTTTAGCGAGTGGACCATGCCTGGATTAACCATGGGGCTAAAAGGGCTGGAGCCCCGGGCCCCGCGGCTCAAAGGGGCCCCACAGGGGCCCTACTTTTATTTAATGTGACAGAGCAAATATTAGGTCAATAGATGAACAGTAAGATCAGTAGATCTAATAAAAACTTAATTCCGAGATTTCAATCAAAACGGTGTTTTTCAATTTCCCTACCTATAAGCAAACCAGCAGGCTATGAAATATAAACAAAAAACATGTTCAGATAGGAGCATTTCAGTCAAAATCAAAAGTAACGATACCTCTGACTCTCCCACTGTAGCCCTTCCAATTTTTCAGTATCTATTAGCAAGATCACAAAAAAAATAATACTGACAGATCAGGTTTTAATTTTTTGCTAGGCAAATTATGTTTTATAATTTGATTTGATTAGATATGTTACCTCTGTTATTTCTGATTAGACTTGATTTGTTGTAAGTCATTTTCATAATTTTAACTGTTTACTCTAGTTCGTCTGTGTCTTTCTGCTAAGTTATTTGTTTTCTTCCACCTAAATAGTTTTTTGTTTCTATTTCATGGCCTGCTAAGTGTCTTACATGTACGAAAAATTGAAAAACACCGGTTTGGTTGAAAATTTGAAATTAAATGAAAACTACCAGAGATTGATACCAAATTTTAAATTCAACTGTATAAAAATAATTAGGCATTCCCATTTGAAAAAATCAAGTGAAATCTGTTTGAAGTTTCCTTAATTAGTCTACCGATTTCTCCAAGTACGAATGTAATTCAAACTTGAACGTTAAACCTAAGTTGACCAATTTCAAGTTTAGTCACATAGCAAACTCTCAGCCGTCTAAGTTTTATAATCGCTGCGATGTTCAATTTTTTTCTGATATCTACTTATATCAAAAATTGTGAATTGCACCTAAACGGCTCACTTCAAGTCCCAGGTGTGATACATAAAGTCACACTGGTCGTAATCTGAATATTCAATAATATATACAGGGTGTTCCATTTAAAATATCATAACTTTGATATGGCTCGCTTCTATTAGAAACCCGGTATAAAAGTCATTATTTTTAAAATGTAGTCCAACTCGACCTACATACATTCGCAAAATTAATTTTCTAAAAAGTGTTATGGTTTGGTCACAAGAGTCCGAGGCATTGCGCTTGACTCAGCCTGTATAAAAAGAAAATAGAAAATACCAAAAATACCTATACGTACTCAATGGATACTGTCTGCACCTGTGGCCCGTGCCGACATAATGAATAAATCGAAGTTGAACCAATACAAAGGCGACGCTCAAAAAAGAAAAGTTATCCATATAGTTTCTTAGCATGGCTACAATTTACCAAGGTAACTCTAAATAACTATTTTTAAGCTGCTGTGTATAAATTAAAAGCAGTGAAAAAATTGCCCAAAATAAGTTTTTTAAGCAAACCTAACGCTCCGCTTGAAAAGGATTGCACTGAAAATAGTTCTGATTACTAAGCAAACGCAAACATTGAGAGCAGTGCTGATACTATAAACGGGACTCATGACGTACTTATAAAAAAGTATATAGTAGTCTATTTTGTTATATCGCGAATATAGTCTCATAAATAATAGTATTTGCATTTTATTTATAAAGGATAATTCGGCTATGCTAGCTCTTAGACTATAAACATAGTATATTTATCACCAGTGATGCAATTTTTTTTTAGCGAGTTGACACAAGATGAAATTGTTAGCTTCAACACCTCAAGTGATGATGCTGTTATACCACACAGTGGCAGTCAACCAACTTGATTCCATTCTTTGTATACATTTCTGGTTTCCCTTGGGAATCGTATTTCTTACAGCTGCGAGCAAAAATTCTCCATTAAAATAATGAATTTTTTATAGCAGCAATCGATACGCGACGGCAAATCGGGAAGCCCCTCTTACGTCTTGTCGCCGGTTCGTGTAAAAACTGGAATTTCATTATTGCCTGTCGTTTGTAAGCTGCAGACGAATTTTTTTAGGTCGTCACTCGTCAGAAAGGTTCACCTAAGCGTCAAGGGGGGATTTGAAATGTGGAGGTAATGTACGGAAGAGACTTTTCGTAAATCCCATGCTAGCCAATTTTATTGCATCTAGATAGAATCATGATAGAATCAGGCTTATACAAATGTGGAGGCATTACAGATTCTGGCAACAATTTCTAAAATCCGGTTTGATATGATGTGTAGTTGACTCAGATGCATATACAGGGTGTCCAGTTAGTGTGTAACTCTTCGATATCTCGCAAGGTATACCTGATAGAAGAAAATGTCAAATACAAAAGTTATTTGGTTACTTGAGTCGCATATTCTAAAAATATTTTGAAATACACAGGGTGTTGCGGGAAAGTAAGATAGTGATCAACTAGATTTTTTTATATGGAACTATAACTTTTTCTTAAATTTTTCTAGTTTCCATCATAGATCTCTATTCAACCCTAAAATATTTTTGGGATCGGTTGCGACGTTGCCAAGTTATAATTTATTTTCTATTAATTTCTGGATTTGCAAGGTCGCGAGTAATACGTCCAAATTGATATATTCCTTTCACTTTTCTCAATAATGCTATACAGCGGGTTACCTGAATATTAATTGGATATTATACTGGATGTTACCAGCAATTTCTATCTACAGGGTGTTTTCGGCAGAATTTTAAATTACGGCAACTTCAAGGTCATTTTACTTTGTTTTTTAAATATAACACCCTGTATAGTTTATTTTAAATCGAGATATCTACTAATACCCTATCTCGTCTTGTAATCTTTTTTTTCGCGTTTGCGCCGTTGCCAAGTAATAAATTATTTTTCCAAATTTTTAAACAAGTATCCCCGATTTTAATGTATTTTAAATAGATTCCTCTACTTATTTTTATTGCAATGAGTTGCGCATGTCGAATTTAGTAAGATCTCACAATTTCAAAATTTTGTTTCTATTAATTACTGAGATACGGCAACATCGCTTTTTCAGTAAACAGTACCGGAACGCTTAAATATTTCCAAAACCGCCACAGCTGGAGGGGTGAAATTCAATATTTGGGGGTTTTGGAACATACAGAATTCAAAAGCGCTAACAGCAGGGTTGTCAGATTTACCAATTTTACGTCATAATTTTTAATAAAATGTCCTATTTATGAAGTCTAACGTAAAAGCGGTAAATCTGACAACACTGCTGTTAGCGTTTTTGATTTCTGTATGTTCAAAAACCCTCAAGTATTGAATTTCACTTCTCCAGCTGTGGCGGTTTTGGAAATATTTAAGCGTTCCGGTACCGTTTACTGAAAAAGCGGTGTTGCCGTATCTCAGTAATTAATAGAAACAAAATTTTGAATTTGGGAGATCTTACTAAATCCGACATGCGCAACTCATTGCAATAAAAATAAGTAGAGGATTCTGTTTAAAATAAACTAATATCGGGGACATTTGTTTAAAAATTTGGAAAAATAATTTATAACTTGGCAACGCCGCAAACGCGAAAAAAATATTACAACGCGAGATAGGGTATTAGTAGATATTTCGATTTGAAATAAAACATACAGGGTGTTACATTTGAAAAACAAAGTAAAATGACCTTGCCGTAATTTAAAATTCTGCCAAAAACACCCTGTAGATACAAGTTGCTGGTAACATCCAGAATAATATCCACTCAATATTCAAGTAACTCGCTGTATAGTATTATTGAGAAAAGTTAAAGGAAGATATCAATTTGGACGTATTACTTGCGACCTTGCAAATCCGGAAATTAATACAAAATAAATTATAACTTGGCAACGTCGCAACCTATCTCAAAAAGATTTTAGGGTTAAATAGACATCAATGATGGAAACTAAAAGAATTTAAAAAAAGTTAGAGTTCTCTATAAAAAAATTAAGTTGCTCACTATCCTACTTTCCCGCAACACCCTATATATTTCACAATACTTTTAGAATATGCGTCTTGAGTAACCAAATAACTTTTGTATTCAACATTTTCTTCTATCAGGTATACTTTGCGAGATATCGAAGAATTACCCACTAACTGGACACCCTGTATACGAGCACAAGGGAGGGACTATTTAGCTTTTATACGATTTACATATTCATGAAAACTTAAATACGTATACATATATTAGCAAATGACAGAAAGTTCTGCCGGTGGGCCATCTGGAACCCTCGTATACATATACTTGCACTCAGATACACTGAATGTACTGTTGATAAGGTATCTAGTCATACTGATCTTGGAGTAATCGTAAATGATAGGCGGCTCCTACGGAGAGCATAAACGGTCATTTTCAAGTGATTTAATACCAATTCCTGACGCTCTAGTTTTCAATGTTTTTGCATTAAATTTTTACATGAAGTTTAAAAGGAAATTACACAGGAGACTATCGAAGCATTTTTTGAAAAAAATTGATTGAACATGAAATATGATCGCTTGAAGTTGCGTATTTTCTTCGCCAACCTTGTAATTTTTTTAAGAAAAGCCCAGAAGCAAAAATGAAAAAGTGCTTCAATACCACTCTGGGCAATTTCCTTCTAAACATCATGTGAAAATTTCATGTAAAAATATTGGAAAATGAAGCGTCAGGAATTGGGATAAGAAACATCTGCAAATCGCCTTCCTCTTCAACTTTACAAATTTCGGGCGACGCGCTAACATGACTTTCCATTTCTTTCTAATGTACCCGTTTATTTATCACGCCCATCGTCGGTTCCTTTTCAGCTCCCCGCATCTTCCGAAGAAACTATTCCGGATTGTAGGAGCAGCGTTAACTGGTCTGAGTACATCCAGCAAGTTGCATCCAAAGCGAAAAGGTTATTATATATGATGGAAAGATCATTTAACGGCTGTAGCATTCGCACTTGTTCATTCCTATTCACAACTTTCGTGAGACCAGTAATGGAGTTTGCTGGTCCAGTGTGGGAGTCAGCCCTCATTCGTGACAAGAACCTGTTGGAGCTAGTCCAGCGTCGTGCGACGCGCATTCCCTTTGGAGCCCAGAGACCCACCTATGATGAACGCCTCAAGTTATTCAGGCTCCCAGCATTCGCTGACAGAAAACTACGAGGTGATCTTATAATAACATTTCGGGAACTGCATGGCCTCTTTAGCACTGACCTGAGGTACATGTTCCAGCTATCACACAGCAATCTCCGAGGATATAACCTGAAAGTACAGAAGGAGCCGTTCAGAACATCAATCCGGCAATGCTTTATTACCAATCGCGTGCTTGACTCTTGGAACAGACTTCCCGTCGATGTGGTGAACGCAAATTCCGTCACAAGCTTCAAGATCAAATATGTGACAGGTGGTGTTGTGACCAAAACTTGTAACTCTGGTTCGTGCAATTTCTAACACCTTGGGAATGTTTATGTCTGTACATTCTGATTTTTGCCCCTTATTTTGTATATGAGTTTATAGTACCTTGTACTGTACTCATATCTATTGTATAATAATAATAATAATAAAATATCCAACCAGGGGAGGAGCATTTGCTATAAGACCACCACTATTTAGATTAGCAGCCTCTGCACGCAATTCACAAAAGAGTGTTCAAACGAAAACTATCATACCATGCTTTTAAAACATTTTTTTCTATCCCAACCCTTAAAACTCACTCCCAACTGTATTTTTTCAAATAGCACCTAATAGTTTTTCCTGTACTAATTAAGTCCTTATTTTATTTAACATTCTTGTAGTAGCTTTATTTTATACAAAACCTATTTTTTTCGTTAAGTCATAAGCATAAGGTAAATAAAACAAAATAAGGATCTGTTTGAATGTAGATAATATTTTTGTAATAAAAACAAAAAAAAAAGAAAACTGAGGGCTTTTCAAGGGTACCGAATGACCTATCATACCATGCTTTCCAAACATTTTTTTACTTCCACCTCTAAAACTTCACACCTACTATTTTTGCCAAATAGCACCCCACAGCTTTACGTCCATTAATGAGGTCATTATTTTATTTAATATCTTTTAGTGGCTCCGACTTTATACACTAATCAATTTGGTGCTATTTGAAAAACAAAAGTTTTAAGGATTGAAGTGAAAAAATGTTTCAAAAGAATGTTGTGATAGACCTTGTAGTAGTTTCAACAATTCCACTCAGTTTTCGTTCGAACTTTTTTTTGTTACAAGAACATTACGTATCAAAGAAATTCAGGGACACTTGTATACCTCTAAAATACTTTCGGATTTTTCTCACCTTGCCAAAATTTGTGAGTCCACCGTGTTCAGACTTCCTTCCTGGCATGTCGGCATGAGAACAGTCAGCCCTAGGGAAAAGTATGAATACTGTTATTAACACTACAATAGTCTAGAAAGGGTAAACATATTAAAATAAGGAAAAATCATAAATGATAACCACAGCAACTTCAGTCGCCGCATGAATGGTACATAAAGCGACCCACAGACGCTCCGGATATTTGCAAAATAAAATAAGGATATATTCAAATTTTTCCACGTGACTTAAAACAAGGGCTGACGTCACAGGTATCTTATCGATATCGACAATCGATACTGCTACAGCGCAGGTCAGTGAGATTCAACTGCAAACTAGAGATGATCTGAATTCTTTAACAATGCGACTCAATTTATTGATACTTAAACATATTTGAAACAGGCAATTAACCCACTAGAATTTTCGTTGCAATACATTTTTATATCTGATAGGTATCACAGTTCATCCTGTTTGTGACCGAGATTCGCAACTAATCGAAGCTATCAGTTTATTTCGGCGCATCCCATTATGAATGAATCCAAAGATAAAATCTAATTCAAGCCCATCCCTACAAAGTGAATTAGTAATCTAGCCTAACTTTTACTCTTTTAACATTTGTTCTTTTGTGTGTGGCTGTGTTTTGTCGTTATAATGATCAATGTCAAAATGTTAGGTTAGCACTGGCTATCGATATCGAATATCAATACTTTACATCCCATCACTATAGCTTATCACTGACGTCAGAGGTTGTTTGCGCGGCATTTTCCGGCATTTGAAATAATTTTTGGAATATCTCTCACAGCCGATTCTAAAAAGCAAACAAGTGTCATGTTTACTAGGCTCTAAGGAACGCGTAAATGACAAAATATTTTTTTCTGCAAGTACCCTATTACGCTTCTTAATTCGATTGCTCATCAGTACTGCTAAGCCGTCCCTGTGCTCAAAACGTGAACGGCAATGCTCGCGGCTAGTGCTGAGGAGCCGACGTGCGGTTATGAGAGGTCATTTTTTCTGAGACTAATTGCATGATTTCTACGGAGTTGCGCTACTATATAACATGGATATACTGTGAAGCTGGTTTATTCATAATAAAAGTGTGACAGAGAAGTACTCACCACGGGGTATTGCAGGTGGAAGTGAGCGTCAGATACCGAACTCCCACGTGATAAAGGGTCCTCAACACGGCCAGGCTGTCAGCCAGAGAATGGCCCCCTTCCACGCCTATCAGAGAGCACATCTGCTGCTGTTTGTGTGCACTCTTGATTTCTGAAAGTATTGAAAGCATTAGCCCACTTTCCTGTCATTTCCAATAATTATTATGCTGATTTATCCATAGAAGATAAAGCTTCATGGATAGCTCTAGTTCCTACGGGTGTGAAAATTAACACTCGTACAACTATCAGGTAGCCAAAAAAGTTCGTGTGGTTTTGAAGGTTAAGAAATGGTTACACAAAAAAAGGTAAAACTTAGAATTATTCAGAAAAATAATCACCCTCAGCAAGTATTACCCTTTCCCATCTAGACACTAGACTGTATAAAAATTATAAAAATTTTGCTTTTGGGAACTGAAGAAGTGTGTCATCTCGTTTTCCAACGCCTCTCTATTTTCAAATCGCCGATTCCGCATGTGGTTGTCCAAGGCCAAAAACGGATGCCACAAAGGGCTATTTAGCCGATCTAGCCGGACAAAATGATTTATGCTATTATATATATATATATATATGTATAATGTGTTATAGTTTCAGGTTGTGACATTTAAGCTAATTAAAACATTCTTAAGACCCAAATGATATGACTTGATTTTATTCACGGTTTATTCCGAAATTAGATGATACACCTGTCATTATATACATATTCAAATGTGCCTTAAAAACATCTAGGAAGACTGCTCCTCATCTGAAGACATCTCGGTAGTTGAATCATTGTCTGAAGATTTATTATCCAGAACCTTGTTGTTGGGTTCTGCTGGTAACAACATATATAAGTAATTAAATTCAAAAAATGCCCACAAAAATATTTTGTCGTACTTGTTGGATTGATTTAATCGTAATTTCTGAAAGCAGTTGAAAGTGGAATCGTTTTTTATCGATCCTGGTACCAGAAACCCTTAGCTAAATATCCTTCAAGAAATGGGCAGCCGAATTCACCCTGAAGTATAACTAAATGGTTCGAGTTTACAAAATTATCACGTAAATATAACCTAACCTCACTTATTATAAATAATAGGTATAAAACTGCAAATTAGTTATAGTGAATACATAAATACATGCCTGCCTGACACGAATCCATAATAAACTAATAAATAATATAATCCCGATGAGCTACAATACTTGAAAATACGTAATTCTGGAGCAGCTGCTGCACAGAGAAATGTACAATCTAATAGTGATCAGGTTAGACTTGCAGAAATCGCAAACGCTGTGGAGGGGAGGGGCGTTATGCGTATTCCGTATACATAATTTATCTAACTTTTGCAAAACGTCATTTGCTCATCTCTGGATTAAGAGATGTGAAATTGAATTATGTCCGCCTAGATCAACCAAATAACCCTCAGTGGGATGGTAGTCACTCGGGGCAAGGTCTGGTGAGTATAGAGGGTGACGTAGAATTTCCAAGTGGAGTCGCGCTATAGTTTCCTGGATGATTCTTGCTATATAATGCCTTGCATTATCCTGACGGAAGACAATACTTCTTCTGTTCGCTAAAGCAGGCTGTCTTTGACAGTGATGATTCGTCCACTTGGTAGAATTCCATATCTGCTGTAGTCCAGCATACACATAACAGAACATTTTCTTGGTGAATACTTACACTGATCAAGTGCACACGAATTGTGTAACTAGTCCAAGATAAACAAAAAAATAAATGCAATCCGATCTAAACAAAGATCCATGCGACGCAGTTACTAACTCATTGATTGTATATATACGAACACTGAGAAAAAAAGGGCTGCGGTTGATGAAATGCGGTAGGACTAACTACAAGAATAAACGAACTCATTTGCTATAATTATTTTATAAAAAATACAACAGATCGATAATGGGTGGGCTCTCCATGTTCACGAATAAACTCCTCTAGCCTACGCGACATGCTCGTTATCTGGTTGATGATAATCTCTAAAGGTACAGCCTCCCAAGCTGCCCTCACAGCATGGTGTCCAGTTCGTCAGCGTGGTCGGAGGATTGGGTAAATCGCCTATGTATTGACCCATCCAATCCCATTCTTTTCCAATTGACGATAAATCGTGTGATCGTGGAGGCCAGGGGAGTACCCTGCCCTCAGCTCTTTGTAGGAACCTCACGATATTCTTACCATATGAGGAAGTGCATTTTCTTGCTGGAAGAAACCCTTTTCGAGGCCTTGGACATCACAAATGACACAAAATAAAGATGACGTGCTGTTCAATGCAATGGCACTCCAAACCATCAAACCAATAGGACGGTGTACACTGTACATTCAAAAGGCCTTAAGGCCCTAAGGTATAGCGCGCGAAGTTGAGAATCCAAAAAAATACCTATTGCCGTCTTCCCGAGTTAGCGAAGAGGCGTGGCCGCCTGTTCCCTTTCTCCAGTGTGTGTGTTTAAGATGAGGAGAGTTCTAAAATCCAAAGGTAAGGCCAAGAGGTCCAAAGGTAAGGTCCAAAGGTCACCATAAAAATGAATTTCGCATTTCGTGACGTTACTTTTGAGCTTACAGTAATGGCTCAAAAAGCAAATTGTAGAAGAAAGCTTGCACTTTGTCACTGTGGTGGCCCTTTTTTGATATCGTATTTGTTTGTTATATTATAGACATTTGAAGAATGTAAGATTTTGCATTGTGGGTTTTTTTGCACACTAAAAAACTTTTTGGAAAAAAATTGCTCCTAGAATACCTTCTCAAATACTGTGTATGTAGTTTGAAAAACAAGCGAGTTCTGTTCGAAATGGGAAACCGTGGCAAATACATAATTATGTATAACCATTGATTAAAGTATGAAAACTGTGGCGTCCTAGTTTCTAAGGAGGGAGAGGCAGGAAACTATTTACGAGGTTTTGTGTTGAATATTTTTTTACGGGCGGATGGGCGATGATTTGGTTGCAAGGAGATTTCAGACTATAGCTTCATGCAATGGGAAAACAATAAAATGGTATCATTATTATGTGTGGGAAGTACTGAGTCAATCAACTTGACTCCATATTTTGAAACACATTAGGAACCGGAGTAGGTATCTGCCATTGGGTTTTCCTAGAAGAAATGTGTTAATCAGTGGTATAACTGTGCGTACCCAGACCCCTTAACTGCGTAAACTTGAGCTGTCGTCTTCTAGGGGGCATCTTCACACAGCCAACTACATAATCTCTCACCACACTTGCAATATGTTTTTGAATCGACAAAAAGCCATGCTTTGTTTTAACTACAAGTCTAGAGTTTTTTAAGAGGTGACCGCAGAGTTAACATCTCTAGAGGGAGCCTAATGTGAATACTGGCCAGCCAACATCTATAGCGCTATTGCCACCCTTCTTCGTCCGCTTAAGGACCTTCCAGTTTCTTCAAAATTTGGCAGTTTCCGCAGTTTGAACACATGTTCCTCAAAGTATTTAACTGGGTATTTAACTATACATTACTCAGATCAATTTGTATTGATTTAGCGAAATCTCAAAAATGGTAAATTTCATAGCGGAATGTCGCAATAACTTCTAATATGTCGTAAATCTGGCAACCTATAATCGGCGTCCCCCAAAGCTGTCATGTGGCTGTCATTGTAGTTGTGGTTATTGCGTATGTTGAGATTTTTGTTGTTCTAGTGTATATTTGAGTGACTTTGTGACTATTTGTGGTGTGAATTAAATTATTTATGAACAATATTGTCATAATTGCATGATGGCACGAAATAAAAAGTGCATAGTTTGCTGCAATAGCGACGAATCGGTGAACACCACTTATCATAGGTTATTATAGGTTTTGTTTTGGTTTTCAGTAGCGTAAAATATGGGGACACACTTCATGGTAATAATAAATTATCAACTGTTACAATCAAGTTATAATAAGAGTAACTCTCTAAGTATAGCTAAATACTAATACTAATTGTATTAGTTTGTAACATCACAGCAACAATTGAATCTATTAATGAACATCCAATTTTAATATAAAATCGTACGCCACTGATAATGCCCTCAAGCTGTCAAAATTTTCGTTAGCGACCTATGCATTTTGTTGTTTACATTCCCTCTAGAGATGTTAACTCTGTAGAGGTGCCCTATAGGTAAATAGCGTTTGAATGAACAAAAAGCGTTACATGTGTACTAGCGCGATGGTACTGCCCAGGCTGCGAATGAATTTGGAACGCTAATATCCCTTGTTTTTAGGTGTTCGGATTTCACTTGCGGTAGTATATGATGAATTTATTTGGGACCATAATAAATAAATTATTATTAGTGTTAGTAAACAGCTCTGCTACCAAACCCATTTTCTCCACCATTTTTGTTTACGAATGTTTTGTCTTCTTACGCAAGCAGCCCTTCTAAATGTAAATTGAAACTTCAGTTTCCATATCTATGTATATTCGACACAAAAATAACCAATCCTCTAACAAGTTGTATTGCATGGAAAATTTCAGTGGCCCTTTTTACTGGAGTCCTTATTAAATTTATCATCGGATTTGGAGTTTTGCGTCCCCAATCCCTCGCAATTCTGAAAGTAATTTATTTTAATCTGCCGCCAGTTTTTCATAACAAAATTAAATTTTTTGGAGATTAATTCCAGCGAATTTACATACGGGCCGAAATACAAACAGCAACAGTAGTTTCAACATTCAGTATGGAGGGCGAATGAAATAGATCAGATCGTAGAGCGTTTATTTTACTTGCAAATCAGCAAAGCGAGTATTTACGAAACAAAAAAAAAAATGGAGTCTAGTTCAGTAACTCAGTACTTCCCATACATAACGATGATACCATTTTATTATTTTCCCATCGCATAAAGCTATACATATAGCCTGAGATCCCCTTGCAACCAAATCATCGCTTGCCTGCCCACACAAAAATTATCGTAAATAGTTACAACAAATTTTTCAACCATTCCAATTTCACCGTCACCCAAAAAAAAGTAGAAAACGGTCAGGAACTCCTAAGACGCAGACGTCTAGAATTGAAGTTTGAGCTGCTTTTATATTTTTAGTTTTTTATTATTGCTGCGCCGCCACTGACACGATTCCTAAAAATCATATTATGCATTTTTCATCCCAGCTACGGCATTAATCAATTTAATTAAAATCAATTTAATCCACGTTACACAATACAGACCAATCGATAGCAATACTCATATGTTTCTGCAATAGAGAAGGGGCAATGTTCGGATGGTCCTAAAAAAAGTGTATTATGTCGCTAAGTCTTTTTTCACTTGTCAATAGACAGACTATTATGAATACAACAAATTCAGTTATACAACCCCCACCCCCAAGTACCCCAATTTCACCTCCCTCAAAAAAAAAAATTAAAAATGATCCGGGACTCCTAAAACGCCTAAAAACAAAGGTTCAGGAATATTTGACATTTTTTGTTTTTTGCTCCGCCGCCCATGAATCGATTTTCAAAATTATAGCAGCATTACCTACTGCATACCACAGCATATCGCTATCCAAATTTCATCACAATCGATGCAATGGTTACTGAGGTTAGGAGGCTAGAAAAACACCAATAGGCAGACAGTCAGACAGACAGACAGACCGAGAGACAGACCGACAGACCGACAGACAGACCGACAGACAGATCGACAGACAGACAGACCGACGGATAAACCGACAGACAGACCGGCAGACAGAGCGACAGACAGACCGACAGACAGATCGACAGACAAACCGACAGACTGACGGAAATAAGTAAAGTGGATTTTTGTTATGTCTAGTCATCATAAAACACCCAAAAAACGTATTATCTCAAAATCGAAATTTTTCGCAATCACAATACATAAAAAAAGTAAAAATGTTTTAGTGTCCTCCTTAGTTAAGACGTTCTAACTAGAAATTATGTTTCAAGTTTTCTGGTTATCTGCATATCTCAGTTGTCTATGCCATATTTATCGATTTTTCTCAGTTAGAACGTCCTAACTTCACGGTGAAAATTACCACGATTTATCGAAAAATCACTGATTAAAAGAAAAAACGCCGGGACACTTCAAGTGGTTTGTCAAGGAGGACAACTTTTTTACCTAAAACTACTTCACCTCCTTGTACCCTCTGCCCCCCAGGGTGATCCCCTTAAAAATTTTAAATGACAAGTGATGTGGAGTAATATCTCGTTTCAAAGGTCCTTTATTTTGAGGTTTGACTTTTAGCTCTCACTGAGCTTCTGCAGAGCCTCTGTCTGTCTGTCCGTCTGTACGTATACAAAAGATAATCAAAACTACAGGTGCTAGAGATAAACTAAATACAGATTCGGAATCAGGATAAAAAAAACTAGTCCTGGAAAAATCCGGTTTTGTCAATATCGCTTCCAGTTCACAGTGAAAGCTTTGTTTGAGTTTACTCTTACTCCTTGTACCTCTGGAAACTATTTATTCATCAAAACTACCGCAAAAAGTAAAAAAATTGGATAATACTTCTTGACGCCACTTTGACTTCACATGAAAAAAGTACATATTCAGGTACTGAGCTAATGATTGCTTACCCTCTGACGATGTACACAAAGTTAGCCTAGGGTGGTATTGTTCGGTCAGTCTTCTGATCACGTCAATTTGCTCTAGGGTGAGTTGTACGGCATCCTTGTGCTGCGAATCACATGGCACGTACGCTGCCCAGAACTGTAACAAGTAATTATTTCGTTAATATGATTTTGCTTCCCAAATTCAGTTAGAGATAGGCAGTTATGAAGGCAAATTCTGAACACCAGAGTAAAGGCCGATTCTCACCTAAGCAGCAACGAGCGATGCGGCGCGGCTTGACGCGGTGCCTCAAAATGACGCTTAGAGCCCGTCCTACGCTAGGAGGGATTTCTTTCCAATCAAAAACATGGAGATGGATACAGCAGTTGTGTTGTGGTGTGCATACCGGCGATGGAAGCTTCGTAAGCAAGGAGAAAGGCGACAAAATTATATAATTGAGTCACGTACATACTCATGTATGTAGTCTAAGAAGCCTATATTAGTCATATTATTAAATAAACTACTCTTTACCCACCTAATTTTTTTCTTTTGTGCGGAATCACCAGCTTCACAAATATTTCAACTATTTCTTCCCAGTTCCTACGTTTTATGAACCTATTGGAATAATCGGATGATTCCATATGCCATATGGCTACTCTTTTTTCGACTTCGTCAATGAAAAGTTCTGTATCGAAGTTATCAAGCTCCATTTTCAAAAACGAATATGCCCACACGCCATGGACTCGCGAGTTGTACTGGACGCAACAATGTCGCCAGAGTATCTCGACTCGCGCGTACAACTGGCGAGTCGAGAGTCCCGCGCGTAGAGTCCGTCCAGATAAAGCGATTTACGCGCGAGTGGACTCGCGCGTAGTCAATTTATACTGGGTCCAGGTGTTGCGTTTCACTTGCGTTTCTACGCTGGGAGAGACCTCCTTCCAGTTAAAAACATGGAGTTGGATACAGCAGTAGTGTTGTGGCGTGCATACCAGCGATGGAATCTTCGTAAACAAAGATAAAGGCGACGATTCAACATGCAGCCAATTCTACATGACAGAATGATGCACAGTATGTTTATAGCATTATACCCAAAGCTGAGAGAACACAGTGAAAAGTGTTTCAACTATATCTTCCCAGTTCCTACGTTTTATGAGTCTATTTGAATAATCGGATGATTCCATATCCCATATGGCTACTCTTTTTTCGACTGCGTCAATGGAAAGTTCTGTATCGAAGTTATCACGCTCCATTTTCAAAAACGAATACGTCCACGCGCCACGGACTCGCGCGTTGTACTGGACGCAACAATGTCGCCCAAGTATCTCGACTCTCGCGGCGCTCGCGCGTACAACGGGCGAGTCGAGAGTCCCGCGCGCTAGAAGCGTTTTACGCGCGAGTAAAACAACGCGCGAGAGCATCTGGGCGGGATGTATGTAACTCTAGTATCTCAGGAACGCGCGAATGACTTCGCGCGTGTCCACTCGCGCATAAATCGCTTTATCTGGACGGGCTCTTACTAAGCGTTTTGCGTTTCTTATTATAGATGGCTTAGGAGATCAGCTTGATCGCAAGGACAGAAGTACTCGCACACCCGGAGGTGTGAGAGAGAGTCTGCCCGCGCGACGTTGAACCAGCTTGAGTCTTCTGATCACATGTCCAACGGACGCAACCGCGTCCATCCGACATGCCACCACGGCCCGGCGAACTAAAACCCGTTTCCCCTCTCCTCCGCCCCTTGCTACCTCGGAAATGTCAAGGGGTTGACACATCTTCAATGCAACAGGCTGTCTTCACCTCCTGTCCGTGTCTTCTCTCCACTTTTGTCGCGAGGATCAGAAGTTCAGTAATCTATCTTTCCAGGTTCTTCATCTTATTAGCTGGACGCCACCTACCTCAACCTGTCTTCTGCCCAGTTGCTCCAACTTTTACTTAAGGAACGATTAACAAAAGAAACCTCAACATATAAGATGACCTTAAAGTTCCAATCGTTTGCATGGACGTCAATCGAACCTTACTTAGTTAAGAACCTGTTATATGTGGCAACGCTGGTTCTGTCATGCCTATTCTGTGTTTTGTCACTCCTATTTTGTGTATTGTGTCCGTGTTTACCATTTCTTCTTGTTAAATTCCGTGGTTCCTTGGGTTGGATTGGAGTTTGAACTTTGAAGTGTTGAAGTTAACCTTAAAATTTACCGTTTTTGTACATTGGAATATATATCAGAAAAAAAGAAAAATGAGCGAATGTAACCAACATATAGATGCCACAGTATTTTTGTAAAGCCTGAACGTTTTGGAAAAGCTTAATTCATCTAGCTTCTCAAAGCAATTTGGCCTGTAGTAAATACGCTTAGGAGTTCCATTCTCCAGAAGCCACGACATTGGCAACTTCCACATCATCATCCAAAAAATCGAAATCTTCCATAATCACGATAAAAAGACAGCACCAGATGACAATGATGCGATAATTAAATGCAAAAGGCAGTTAAGTCGTGTTTAAGTCGCTAAAATTGAGCACTTTATAAAGGGAGGTTTAAGGAGACTTTGAGTATTCCTTAAATGTTGGTGCAATGAAATATTCTACATAAGCATGATTTAAGGATGCTTAACATTTAAGGCTTCCTTAGGAGAGTTGGTGCAAATGGGCATTCGTCTCTTTTTCTGCTCATGACTTGGCTCATTCTTTTAGTATAGGTCCCGAAGTAACCGTAACCAGTCAAGAACTGCTCGAGGAAGTAGTTCAGTGTCCGGTGTTCGCATTTGACCCAACTCCGGATGTGCGGTATAAGTGTTCTTGTCCAGGTTGCCTAGTGGGTATGGTATTTCCAGGTGTCTTGCCACATGCTTAGCGTAACCTCTCCATCTCTCTCTCTTACTTTTAGGGTAAGTGCCTCACTGGTTCTATAGATTCGGCTTCTCTCCTCCGCCAGTAGTTTCATAGGAGGTGTACCAGTTACAACTTGTATAGCTGCCGTGGATACCATACGATATCCACTTGCTACTCTCAGGAGAGCCTTACGCTGTGTTCCGCTCGGCATGTCGGCAAACCGTTGAGTGGTCAATCCTCTTAACCATATGCGAGCTGCATATAGGACTATATAGAGGGTATTACTTCGCAAAACACAGCTCTTTTGGTACTGCTAGAGCCGTATATGTTTGGCAGGATTCGAGTTACGGCTCCCATCCTCCCACTTAATTGCTCTATACATTTCTGGAATGCACTTAAAATTAAGGGAAGCTTGTTGATTGCTCGCTAATTCATGCCTAGTAAAACTTCGTATTATGGCTATTATGCTATTCAAAAAAATGGAGTCAAGTTGATTGACTCAGTACTTCCCACACATAATGATGATACCATTTTATTATTTTCCATTGCACGAAGCCATAGTCTGAAATCCCCTTGCAATTTAATCATCGCCCACCCGCGCGCAAAAAAAAACATCCAACACAACAGCCCTCGTAAATAGTTTCTTCCGTCTCCCTCTTCAGGAAATATGCATTAAAAATCAATTGAACAATTTTCGCGTTATGCAATCTAGAACGATCTAAAACAATACTCGTATGTATACATCACAAATTCTAAGTCCCGTGGATTCTATAATAAGCATGCAACGTTCGGATGGACCTAAAAAGTGTATCATGCCGCTAGGATTTTTATTCGCATATCACCCCCCAACCACTCTAAATTCACCCCCATCCAAAAAAAAATACAAAATGATCAGAAACCCCTAAAACGTCTAAAAACGAAATTTGAGCTGTTTTTATATTTTTAGTTTTTTTTAATATTGCTGCGCCGCCACTGAGACGATTTTTAAAAATCATATGCGTTTTCCATCCTTGCCAAAGTAGTAATACTGTGCCGAAATTTCATTAACATCAATTCAGTAGTTTCCACATTATAAAATACAGAACGATCTAAAACAATACTCGTATGTATATGTTAAGAGCAAACACCGATTTCGGCCAATGGACGAAAAATATGGCTAAAACGCGTTTTGGGTGCTACCATTTTACCAATGTCCGAATTATCGCTTTCCGACTGTTTAATGTAGCCCAGAACGTGTTTTGGCTCAACTACGATTGCCAAAACGCGTCCTGTTCTACTGCGATTGCCATAACGCGTTGTGGATTTTGTGAGTCTCAGCTTGTAAACGATACCTCTGGAGCTAGTGTATTCATTTAGTATTTGATCTTTGTGCGGGTTAGACA
Organism: Callosobruchus maculatus; assembly: GCA_951848785.1. Taxonomy (NCBI): domain Eukaryota; kingdom Metazoa; phylum Arthropoda; class Insecta; order Coleoptera; family Chrysomelidae; genus Callosobruchus; species Callosobruchus maculatus. The sequence continues at coordinate 11,176,938 of CATOUR010000296.1, forward strand.
GTAGCTAGAGAGTGCCATGGAAGACCTAAGGTTATGTTTCAGTGACGAACTGCAAAAAGTCAGAAGTGGTAGCAATGATCGTAGTAATATTTGTACAAGAGAAAGATACGACCAAACACTCGCAGAGGTAAAGGCGGCAAAAGCTTGTAAAAGTAACGGTGATACAATATCTTCGAAACAAAGACAACGCTTGAAAAGGTATGATATTTTAAAAATTGGCTATATCGAAAAGCTAATTGAAATAAAGACAGACGAAACAGCCGAACTGCGTTATTTTTGCATGACCCGCGAGTTATTTGACATCATTCATTCCGCTCATGTGGGAGCTGGACGTAAGAGATTGTGAGGTTTGTCTCTTTCAGTTTTTTTTTCACGGACCTAAGATCTACAAGTGCTTTTTATTCATTTTTATTCATTTTAGTTATGGATTCTAAGCTCAGAGGAAATATTGTAACACAGCACGCAAATAATTGAGATTTATTTATTCGTAGTAGAATATAGAACGTGTTCTGGCAATCGTAGTTGACCCAAAACGCGTTCTGGGCTACATTGAACAGCCGGAAAGCGATAATTCGGACATTGGCAAAACGGTAGCAGCCAAAACGCGTTTTGACCATATTTTCCGTCCATTGGCCGAAATCGGTGTTTGCTCCTAACATATACATCGGAAAAAAGTCCTTTGTTTTCTATCATAGGCATAAGGCAATGTTCAGATAGACCTAAAAAAGTGATTTATGTCGCTAGGTCTTCCTTCACAGGATAGTGGGCAGTCTATTATGAATACAACAAATTTTTCAATTTTACAACCCCCCAACCCCAACCACCCCAATTTTCACCCCCACACAAAAAAAGTAGAAAATGATCAGGAACACCTAAAATGCCTAAAAACGAAGATTGGGGAATATTTGAAATTTTTCGTTTTTTGCTAATTGCTCCGCACCGATTTTCAAAATTGTAGCAGCATTACCTACTACGACCTCACAGCATATTGCTGCCCAAATTTCATCAAAATCCATGCAGCGGTTACTGAGATTACGAGGCTAGAAAAACGCGCACAGACAGACCGTCAGACAGACAGACCGACGGAAATAAGTGGCGTGGATTTTCGTTTTGTAGATATCACAAAACGCCCAAAAAGCATGTTATCTCAAAATCGAAAATTTTCGCGATTACAATACTCCCCTCACCTATCGGTGTGGGAAGTAAAAACGTTGAGCAAATATATTATACAAACATATTACAACACGCGCAAAGTGCTGTCATTAAAAAAAGCCCTAAAAGCCTCACGTAATGCATAATATATTTGTCACGAATTAATTTCCAGAGTAAGCCATGGGTTTTCATGTCCCTATGTCTCTGTGTCTCTCCGTGCCTCGCAAATAATTCGCTTCATTTCAGAGGCTGGTAGGTTTTGCGCTGTTCCGCATGTCAGACACCCTTGCTGCTCTGTTATTAATCGCCGACAGGAAATTATGTCTTTAATCCGGAATTTCTTGCTACAAATGATCGGTAGTGCGCTCTGTATATGCTCAGAATTAATTGATCTTTCAGTTGCACACAGCGATGTGTCTGCTGGGAATTTTATCTAACTGCTAAAATGGGTTCAATGTCGATTTATGGGCTGCGGCGATTGAAAATTGCAGCGATGGTCAAGTATTCTTAGTCCGGGATATGAAAATTGCAGCGGCTGGTTATTTTTCCATTTCAGGTAAACATGTCAATTGCAGCGGACGACCCTCTGTTAGGGATAGATGAGATAGTAATTACTTATTACTAATTTGACATTTTTATGCAGTGTTGAATGCATATTTGCTGACAGTACTTTTCAGTACTGTATACAAAATTCTTCTAGCAGCTGTTTACAACTGTTTACAATCCATGGACTAAAGAATGGATACTACATTCCATCGGTTTTCATATTGTTAAAAGATAAGTTATTAACATCTTATGAAAAATGTTCTGCTATTCTCAAAAATATTTGTTGTAAAAACAGTTTAAATTTAGAACCAACAACTGTAGCCATAGATTTTGAAAAAGCAATACACACTGCAGTAAAAAACGTTTGCCTGAAGTTCAGATTGTTGGGTGTCGATTTCACTTAGGTCAAGGGTGGTGGCGTAAAATTCAAAGTCCAGGTTTAGCGAGTTAATACAAAAATTTGACCGATATTGGTAAATGGTTAAAATATACATTTGGCTTACAATTTCTGAATCCTAGCAAAGTAGGTGACGCTTATGCTTTCGACTTTGCAGGAATTCAGGCTGCTAATGCAGGGTGTTTTTATATGCAGACTATTTAGTCGAAGATTATATATCGGGGGATTCTGAGTTTCCTCCAGAAATTAGGGCAGAACACTCTGCCAACACATCTCGCACTACCAATGCCTGTGAATCATTTCATCTAGAGTTTTTATAACAGCCATCCATCATTGTTTATTTTTGTAGAGTCTTTGATAAATACTCAAACAGACACATACATTAAAATGAATAGTGTCAGAATAAAGCACGCTCCAAGTGCAACAATTAAAAGGAAGCAAGATTTTTTGAATCACTAACAAAAGTATGTAAGTAAATGCCACCAAATTGTTGCTTCAGATAAAAATCAATTTGAACTGTCACATAATATTATTTTTATATAATATTTTGCTGTACAAAACCAAATTAATTTTCAGAATACCTCCAAACAGGTAGACTAACCCTAATCCACCCCCTGCGGCGACGCCGATAAGGGATCCTCGCTGCAATTTTCAACATCTTTTATGGTCACATTTAAGATTTATAAGATTATACCCTAACCGCGGCTGCAATCTGCATCTGCCCATGGGCTGTTAACTAGATCCAAAAGAAAATTGGAAGTAAAGTCACTCTTCTATTTAAAGCGTGTTAACACGTGATTATTTTAGTAGAAGAAAGAAAGCAGCGTTCTAATCCGTGGGTCACCGATGAAATAAAAAATTCTAGTGAACACTTCCGAAAGCTAAAATTTTCAGATCCTCAGATTTTCAAGTTCACCCTAAAAATCTAAAATCGTTATCTGGCTTCCTATCAGGACGAAAACTTGCATCTTGTATAGTTTGAGGGCGCTAATTACAAATCCGGCAGTTGTTTTGAGTTTCAGCCTCAGGTAACAAAAATCAAAAATTTTCAGATCCTCAGATTTTCAAGTTCACCCTAAAAATCTAAAATCGTTATCTGGCTTCCTATCAGGACGAAAACTTGCATCTTGTATAGTTTGAGGGCGTTTATTACAAATCCGGCAGTTGTTTTGAGTTTCAGCCTCAGGTAACAAAAATCAAAAATTTTCAAATCCTCAGATTTTCAAGTTCACCCTAAAAATCTAAAATCGTTATCTGGCTTCCCATCAGGACAAAAACTTGTATCTTGTATAGTTTGAGGGCGCTAATTACAAATCCGGCAGTTGTTTTGAGTTTCAGCCTCAGGTAACAAAAATCAAAAATTTTCAGATCCTCAGATTTTCAAGTTCACACTAAAAATATAAAATCGTTATCTGGCTTCCTATCAGGACGAAAACTTGTACCTTGTATAGCTTGAGGGCGCTAATTACAAATCCGGCAGTTGTTTTGAGTTTCAGCCTCAGGTAACAAAAATCAAAAATTTTCAGATCCTCAGATTTTCAAGTTCACCCTAAAAATCTAAAATCGTTATCTGGCTTCCTATCAGGACGAAAACTTGTATCTTTTATAGTTTGAGGGCGCTAATTACAAACCCGGCAGTTGTTTTGAGTTTCAGCCTCAGGTAACAAAAATCAAAAATTTTCAGCTCCTCAGATTTTCAAGTTCACACTAAAAATATAAAATCGTTATCTGGCGTCCTATCAGGACGAAAACTTGTATCTTGTATAGTTTAACGGCGCTAATTACAAATGCGGCAGTTGTTTTGAGTTTCAGCCTCAGGTAACAAAAATCAAAAATTTTCAGGTCCTCAGATTTTCAAGTTCACACTAAAAATATAAAATCGTTATCTGGCGTCCTATCAGGACGAAAACTTGTACCTTGTATAGCTTGAGGGCGCTAATTACAAACCCGGCAGTTGTTTTGAGTTTCAGCCTCAGGTAACAAAAATCAAAAATTTTCAGATCCTCAGATTTTCAAGTTCACCCTAAAAATTTAAAATCGTTATCTGGCTTGCTATCAGGACGAAAACTTGTATCTTTTATAGTTTGAGGGCGCTAATTACAAACCCGGCAGTTGTTTTGAGTTTCAGCCTCAGGTAACAAAAATCAAAAATTTTCAGCTCCTCAGATTTTCAAGTTCACACTAAAAATATAAAATCGTTATCTGGCGTCCTATCAGGACGAAAACTTGTATCTTTTATAGTTTGAGGGCGCTAATTACAAACCCGGCAGTTGTTTTGAGTTTCAGCCTTAGGTAACAAAAATCAAAAATTTTCAGATCCTCAGATTTTCAAGTTCACCCTAAAAATTTAAAATCGTTATCTGGCTTGCTATCAGGACGAAAACTTGTATCTTTTATAGTTTGAGGGCGCTAATTACAAACCCGGCAGTTGTTTTGAGTTTCAGCCTCAGGTAACAAAAATCAAAAATTTTCAGGTCCTCAGATTTTCAAGTTCACACTAAAAATATAAAATCGTTATCTGGCGTCCTATCAGGACGAAAACTTGTACCTTGTATAGCTTGAGGGCGCTAATTACAAACCCGGCAGTTGTTTTGAGTTTCAGCCTCAGGTAACAAAAATCAAAAATTTTCAGATCCTCAGTTTTTCAAGTTCACCCTAAAAATCTAAAATCGTTATCTGGCTTCCTATCAGGACAAAAACTTGTATCTTGTATAGTTTTAGAGCGCTAATTACAAATCCGGCAGTTGTTTTGAGTTTCAGCCTCAGGTAACAAAAATCAAAAATTTTCAGATCCTCAGATTTTCAAGTTCACACTAAAAATCTAAAATCGTTATCTGGCGTCCTATCAGGACGAAAACTTGTACCTTGTATAGCTTGAGGGCGCTAACTACAAATCCGGCAGTTGTTTTGAGTTTCAGCCTCAGGTAACAAAAATCAAAAATTTTCAGGTCCTCAGATTTTCAAGTTCACCCTAAAAATCTAAAATCGTTATCTGGCTTCCTATCAGGACGAAAACTTGTATCTTGCATAGTTTGAGGACGCTAATTACAAATCCGACAGTTGTTTTGAGTTTCAGCCTCAGCTAACAAAAATCAAAAATTTTCAGATCCTCAGATTTTCAAGTTCACCCTAAAAATCTAAAATCGTTATCTGGCTTCCGGTCAGGACAAAAACTTGTATGTTGTATAGCTTGAGGGCGCTAATTACAAATCCGACAGTTGTTTTGAGTTTCAGCCTCAGGTAACAAAAATCAAAAATTTTCAGATCCTCAGACTTTCAAGTTCACCCTAAAAATCTAAAATCGTTATCTGGCGTCCTATCAGGACGAAAACTTGTACCTTGTATAGCTTGAGGGCGCTAATTACAAATCCGGCAGTTGTTTTGAGTTTCAGCCTCAGGTAACAAAAATCAAAAATTTTCAGGTCCTCAGATTTTCAAGTTCACCCTAAAAATCTAAAATCGTTATCTGGCTTCCTATCAGGACGAAAACTTGTATCTTGCATAGTTTGAGGACGCTAATTACAAATCCGACAGTTGTTTTGAGTTTCAGCCTCAGGTAACAAAAATCAATAATTTTCAGGTCCTCAGATTTTCAAGTTCACCCTAAAAATCTAAAATCGTTATCTGGCTTCCTATCAGGACGAAAACTTGTATCTTGCATAGTTTGAGGACGCTAATTACAAATCCGACAGTTGTTTTGAGTTTCAGCCTCAGGTAACAAAAATCAAAAATTTTCAGATCCTCAGATTTTCAAGTTCACCCTAAAAATCTAAAATCGTTATCTGGCTTCCTATCAGGACGAAAACTTGCGTCTTGTATAGTTTGAGGGCGCTAATTACAAACCCGGCAGTTGTTTTGAGTTTCAGCCTTAGGGTAACAAAAATCAAAAGTTTTCAGATCCTCAGATTTTCAAGTTCACCCTAAAAATCTAAAATCGTTATCTGGCTTCCTATCAGGACAAAAACTTGTACCTTGTATAGTTTTAGAGCGCTAATTACAAATCCGGCAGTTGTTTTGAGTTTCAGCCTCAGGTAACAAAAATCAAAAATTTTCAGGTCCTCAGATTTTCAAGTTCACCCTAAAAATCTAAAATCGTTATCTGGCTTCCTATCAGGACGAAAACTTGTATGTTGTATAGCTTGAGGGCGCTAATTACAAATCCGACAGTTGTTTTGAGTTTCAGCCTCAGGTAACAAAAATCAAAAATTTTCAGATCCTCAGATTTTCAAGTTCACCCTAAAAATCTAAAATCGTTATCTGGCTTCCGGTCAGGACAAAAACTTGTATGTTGTATAGTTTGAGGGCGCTAATTACAAATCCGGCAGTTGTCTTGAGTTTCAGCCTCAGGTAACAAAAATCAAAAATTTTCAGATCCTCAGATTTTCAAGTTCACCCTAAAAATCTAAAATCGTTATCTGGCTTCCTATCAGGACGAAAACTTGTATCTTGTATAGCTTGAGGCCGCTAATTACAAACCCGACAGTTGTTTTGAGTTTCAGCCTCAGGTCACAAAAATCAAAAATTTTCAGATCCTCAGATTTTCAAGTTCACCCTAAAAGTCTAAAATCGTTATCTGGCTTCCTATCAGGACGAAAACTTGTATCTTTTATAGTTTGAGGCCGCTAACTACAAACCCGGCAGTTGTTTTGAGTTTCAGCCTCAGGTAACAAAAATCAAAAATTTTCAAATCCTCAGATTTTCAAGTTTACCCTAAAAGTCTAAAATCGTTATCTGGCTTCCTATCAGGACGAAAACTTGTATCTTGTATAGTTTGAGGGCGCTAATTACAAATCCGGCAGTTGTTTTGAGTTTCAGCCTCAGGTAACAAAAATCAAAAATTTTCAGATCCTCAGATTTCCAAGTTCACCCTAAAAATCTAAAATCGTTATCTGGCTTCCTATCAGGACGAAAACTTGTATTTTGTATAGTTTGAGGGCGCTTATCACAAATCCGGCAGTTGTTTTGAGTTTCAGCCTCAGGTAACAAAAATCAAAAATTTTCAGATCCTCAGATTTTCAAGTTCACCCTAAAAATCTAAAATCGTTATCAGGCTTCCTATCAGGACGACAACTTGTATCTTGTATAGTTTGAGGGTGCTAATTACAAATCCGGCAGTTGTTTCGAGTTTCAGCCTCAGGTAGCAAAAATCAAAAATTTTCAGATCCTCAGATTTTCAAGTTCACCCTAAAAATCTCAAATCGTTATTTGGCTTCCTATCAAGACGAGAACTTGTATCTTGTATAGTTTGAGGGCGCTAATTACAAATCCGGCAGTTGTTTCGAGTTTCAGCCTCAGGTAACAAAAATCAAAAATTTTCAGATACTCAGATTTTCAAGTTCACCCTAAAAATCTAAAATCGTTATTTGGCTTCCTATCAGGACGAAAACTTGTATCTTGTATAGTTTGAGGGCGCTAATTACAAATCCAGCAGTTGTTTTGGGTTTCAGCCTCAGGTAACAAAAATCAAAAATTTTCAGATCCTCAGATTTTCAAGTTCACCCTAAAAATCTAAAATCGTTATCTGGCTTCCTATCAGGATGAAAACTTGTATCTTGTATAGTTTGAGGCCGCTAATTACAAACCCGACAGTTGTTTTGAGTTTCAGCCTCAGGTAACAGAAATCAAAAATTTTCAGATCCTCAGATTTTCAAGTTCACTCTAAAAATCTAAAATCGTTATCTGGCTTCCTATCGGGACGAAAACTTGTATCTTGTATATCTTGAGAGCGCTAATTACAAATCTGGCAGTTGTTTTGAGTTTCAGCCTCAGGTAACAAAAATCAAAAATTTTCAGATCCTCAGATTTTCAAGTTCACCCTAAAAATCTGAAATCGTTATCTGGCTTCCTATCAGGACGAAAACTTGTATCTTGTATAGTTTGAGGGCGCTAATTACAAACCCCGCAGTTGTTTTGAGTTTCAGCCTCAGGTAACAAAAATCAAACATTTTCAGATCCTCAGATTTTCAAGTTCACCCTAAAAGTCTAAAATCGTTATCTGGCTTCCTATCAGGACGAAAACTTGTATCTTGTATAGCTTGACGGCGCTAATTACAAATCCGGCAGTTGTTTTGAGTTTCAGCCTCAGGTAACAAAAATCAAAAATTTTCAGATCCTCAGATTTTCAGGTTCACCCTAAAAATCTAAAATGGATATCTGGCTTCCTACCAGGACAAAAACTTGTATCTTGTATAGTTTGAGGGCGCTAATTACAAATCCGGTAGTTGTTTTGAGTGTCAGCCTCAGGTAACAAAAATCAAAAATTTTCAGATCTTCAGATTTTTTCAAGTTCACCCTAAAAATCTAAAATCGTTATCTGGATTTCTATCATGACGAAGACTTGTATCTTGTATAGTTTGAGGGCGCTAATTACAAATCCGGCAGTTGTTTTGAGTTTCAGCCTCAAAATCAAAAATTTTCAGATCCTCAGATTTTCAAGTTCACCCTAAAAATCCAAAATCGTTATCTGGCTTCCTATCAGGACGAAAACTTGTGTCTTGTATAGTTTGAGGGCGCTAATTACAAATCCGGCAGTTGTTAAAAGAAATCCCTGCGGGTATTCGACGATTACAAACGCGACTGGACGGTCGTCCGGCGCCTCGCGTGACGTAGACGCTGTGGTGGGGATACACCATCAGGCCCGATAGCTCTCGACGGTCCCGCATAGGCCGACCGGCCTGATTCGGCATAATGTGAACGCGCCTTTATGATACCTTCCGTAAGTACGACAATGCAACCGGCATCACCTGTGGTAGCGGGATACCGACGTGACCTGCTTTCGAATAGAATACAATAAGGTTGAAAATAGTAAATCCATAGTTAATATCTGTCTTCTGCGGATGGATTGACGTTTTCGATAAAGAGAGAATGACTCGACAGGAAACAGAAATTTCTAGCAGAGGGAACCAATTTTCCGGAAATATTCCCCCAATACAATCTGACCGTCCAGAAGCAGCCATTACGTGGATCCCATCATTCTTTCAGGAATTACCGTTTTTACTTCCCACACCGATAGGTGAGGGAACTATTGTGATCGCGTAAATTTTGGATTTTGGGATAATACACTTTTTGGGCGTCGTATGATGTCTACATAACGAAAATCCACGTCACTCATTTCCGGCGGTCTGTTTGTCGGTCTGTCTGTCTGTTGGCGTTCTTCTAGCCTCGTAATCTCAGTAATCGCTGCATGGATTGTGATGAAATTTGGGCAGCGTTATGCTGTAAGGTCGTAGTAGGTAATGTCCATATAATTTTGAAAATCGGTGCATGGGCGGCGGAGTAATTAGCAAAAAACGAAACATTTTAAATATGCCTCAAACCTCGTTTTTAGGCGTTTTAGGGGTTCCTGATCATTTTCTGCTTTTTCTTGGGTAAGGGTGAAATTGGGGTGGTGTAGCTCCGACTTAATGCATTTTACGAGTTCACAACATGTCTGACATTCTGACTATGATGATGATGGGGGGTGTGGGGGTTATAAAATTGAAAAATTTGTTACTTTCATAATAGACTGTCCACTGACCTGTGAAGGAAGACCTAGCAACATAAATAACTTTCTTAGGTCCATCTAAACATTGCCTTGCCTATTAAAAAAACCAAAGGACTAAAATTTTGACACAGTATTTCTACCATGATCATATAAATTGTGTATAATGAGGCTATAAGTTGATAGTTAACACTCTAAAGTAACATTTTATTTTCTTTCTCTTAGAACCTTTAAATAAAAGCTTTTTTCAAAAAAGTTTTTTGTTTTAATTTATTTTTTACCTTTTAGTTATTAACTTGCATTTACATCAAACAAAATTCTTAATTATTCTCGACAAGCCCTTTTATTTGATACCCATATTGTAGAAGTGCATTAAAAAGAACTACTTCGCCATCTTGGTTGTCCACCATAGTTGATATAGAATGACGTCATATTATTTTATTATTTTTCGAGTCACTCTCAACAAGCCCTTTCACTGTGCAAAGACTCTCTTCTCTCAGGTTCGTGCAGTGATAAAACAACTCACCGACTTTGAATAGTATATTTTCCCCAAACTCTTACAACAAAACACATCATCGTATTATATCTAAAAATACATATTATTTGCCATCATTTGAACTACAGTTTCTAACTTAGAATTTGCGCTATCCTGATATCCACTCATTTTCGTAGATTTCTTTTTATTAGACATCATGAAAACCTTAAACTAAACTAAAAATATAGACCTACTCTAAACAAGCTCAAAACTGTGTTGGTGATAAGAGTCCAGTTGTTACTCTGAGGAAAATCCTTACCACTGATCCTCTTTACCACTTACGTCGCTGTCACAGTCATACACCAGCTGTCCGGTCTACCCTTCGTGGTTGCTCGGTGCACCAGCGGTTGGTTAGCTACCTCCTAACCTCATGTCGATGTCGTCACCGTCGTCGATACAACCTGGTGATGCGTAGGTTTTATAAAAGACCTCGTACAATTATTCGATTCAGTATCTCCTGTGACTGCTGCCAGATTCTCGCTTACACCGCAAGCCTCTAGTTGAGCGCCAAATACAAAAACTCTCTTCTCTCAGGTCGTCAGGTTCATGCAGTGATAAAACAACTTGCCGGTTTGAATAGTATTTTCCCCAAACTCTCACAACAAAATTCATCGTTTGACTAAAAATGACATAAGTGAATCTATTGTGAATCTATTATGTCTATTGTCAGTGATCACATTCCTCTCATTAGATTGTCATTCCCCTTAGCATCTACTGGGCGTTCCCATATCAATATGGATACCCATATTGTAGAAATGCATTAAATAACTATTCCACTATTGGATTTAGAACGACGTCATATAGCTTATCGTGCATTGTCATCTAAACTAAACGAGTATACAAAATTTCAGCTCAATCGGTTGAAGATATCTGCTTCAAAATTGAGTTGCAAGATTCCACCCGAACAAGCGTACATACATTGCAACTTAACTAAAAGCTTTTAAAAATGAGGTCATTGCAACACATATAAACCAAAACTCGTACTCTGGTTTCTCCCTCGTTATGCGTATTGATACAAAATGGCTGTATTTAATTTGTAAAGCTGTTGCTGCTCATATATTTCTCTGTAGTGTCCCATATTCTAACTGACCACTCGCTACACACAGCTGGGTAGCCAGATTAATCGCAAACACCGCATAAACATTACAGCAACTTATAGGATTATATAATAAACAATCGTTAGACAAATTGTTTATATGCTTGCTGCTTCGTCGAGCGCCAAATAGAACTGTCAAACGGTGGTTGAGTTGACCGGAATTCGTGGGGGAATATTTTACAGGGAAACTGAGAGGAGTGATATAGGGCAGGACACCATCCAGTGTAGGCACGTATTTAGGGGGGGGGTTCAGGGGGTCCGGACGGACCCCCCCCCCCCCAAAACGTTATAAAATGCTGTCTAAAAAATGGAATCCACAAATTTGCACCCCCCCCCCCGAAAATTTAAGGATTTAAGGTGGCAACTCTAATCTGGGCCCCCCGAAAGGTCAACCAAGTGACACCCATAATCTGGACCCCCCTAAAACCAAACCCTGGGTACGTGCCTGATCCAGTGTTACCAGTACTTTATCAGTTTCAGATATAACATACGCCTGGTTTGCTTCTGCCAGACTGTTATCATGATCTCAAGTTGTTACACTTTATAAGATTAATTTGGTTTGTATTAGTCTTCTTGTTTACTTCGAACGTTATAGTCTGAGCGACGTTTTGCCAATTTTTTCTTATGGTCTGACTCCCGCAAGGGCTAAAAGCCTATGGCGCTGATGAAGCGCTGTTAGAGGATAAGTATCGGTACACATCAGATTTAAAACGCTGTAGGTTGTAGCCGTCGGAAACAAATTCCCCAGCAGCTCATTCCACAGCGTCAAAGTTCTCCAAAAGAAGGAATGCTGGAGGTGACTGGTGCAGGGAGTAGGGGCCTCGGCCTTGTAAGGGTGAGCTCGCAGAGCCTCTCTAGTGTTACTCGTTCGGACGGCCTTCGGTGTTATTATTTCTGAGCGCTCACTCGAACATCTTCCGTGATAGAGTCTGTAAAACAGGGACAGGTTAGCCACTCCTCTTCGATGTTCCAGGCTGTGGAGGTCCTTTGTGAGGTTAAGCGTGTTTATAAGTTTAATTGTTCTTCTGGATAGTGTCTAGAAGCTTTAGAGGTTGCTTCGGAGCGCATCCCCATACATTGGAGCAATACTCCAACGATGGTCGGATATGTCCCTTGTACAGCAGCAGTAGTTCGTCTGGTGTATATGGCTTCCTATAGCGGAACAAGACTCCAAGCTTCTGGAATTCTGTTTTAGCAATATTGACCACGTGGTTGCGCCAGGTCATGTTATTGTTGATGTTGATCCCCAAAAGCTTCACGGAAGGTAACTCGAATATTGGGTGAACCTACATTTCCACAGTTGGTAAGTCAATGTGAGACTTCTTTGTAAGTGCTGTTGTCTGAGTTTTCTGTACGTTGAACTGTAATTTATTTACTGATCCCCACTCGACTCGTTTTGATATCTACGTTGATCTGTGAGGCATACTGCTGTTGCTGACGTACCGTCTCCTGGGGTGATAGTGGCTTGCCTGGTTCCATGCGCGATATTATGGTACTGTCGTCTGCGAAGCTGAAGATTGTATTGGATGTTATTTCCAGCAGCTGAAAATATGTCTGATGAACAGCCTTCGACTACAGCAAATAGAGATCGGTCGCTCAAAAAGTTATTCATCCGTTGTCGCAGGCCAGGAGGTAGTCCATAAGCAGCAAGCTTGACCAGCAATCCCTCATGCCACACTCTGTCGAAGACTTTAGATATATCAAGTGCAACAACACGGGATTCGCCATGATTTTCAATTGCTCTGTTCCACAAGTGAGTGACGTAGGCCAGGAGGTCACCCGTAGACCTGTGCTTACGGAAGCCATACTGGCGATCATTTGTGGTGTTAGTGTTATCCAGGCATTTCAGGAGCTGTGTGTTAATTACAGTCTCCATTACCTTAGACATGGTGCTGAGAAAAGTCACACGTCTATAGTTTGTGGGATCGGTTTTTTGCCTTTCTTAGGGATGGGTTGTACGCAGCCAATCTTCCATGAAGCACGAAACACGCCTCGCTGAGATACGATAGTTTGAAGAGCTTGCAAAAGATAGGTGCCAGCTCAGCGGAGCAACGTTTAAGGACAATGGTTGGAATTTGGTCAGGACCAGTAGCTTTCTTCATGTTCAGTTTTTGGAGGATGCTTTTTACATCTCGATGTTGAAATTTGACCTCTGCCATTCTTGATTTCACGTTTATGGTGGTGATCGGAGTAGCAGTAGAATTAGCTGCGAAAAACCTCCGTTTATAAGATGTCTGCTTTTTCTTTAGGAGTAGAAGGTTTGATCAAGGGTAGTATTGACGAATAAGAAAAGTTCTGGTTAACTGTTTCAAGACCACCCCTTTTTATAAAAACACCACCAAATTATTACTTATCAGTACAACCGTATTCTTGCGTAGGCTGTACAAAAATTAATCATATCTAATGCGTGTAAAGTTGTTTGCGTCTGCCCAGACAGAATTCTGGGCACAATGCGAGTATATATCTCAAAAGAACTCATGTTATTTTAGTATCTCCCTAAGTTGTAGTTAATGGTAACCTGTCTGGTCGAACAGCAACCAGAAAAAGAGTTCGTCAGGGATGCGTATTATCTCCGATGTTATTTAACATTTACTCTGAATTTGTAATGAGACACGTATTGGACAACTGGAATGGCGGTATAACTATTGGCGGAAGCAAAATATCTAACTTAAGATTTGCTGACGATACAACCCTTATTGCTGCTTCTCAGGAAGGTCTAGTTGTTCTATTGAACGTTTTAGAACAACACAGTGCAGCATATGGCCTTGGTATTAACTACAACAAGACCAAGGTTATTATCGTAGATAGAGAGCATGGCAATCATCGAGAAATAAAGTCAATAGGCCGTTCAAAGTTTTGTATACCTCGGTTCTTTGATCGACAATTCAGGTAGCTGTGAGAATGAGATTGGACGGCGCATTCGACAGGCACGGGTGGCCATGATAAAGCTTACTAAAATATGGCGTGACCATAATATCACTAAAGCTACCAAAATGTCACTTTTTCAGTCTTTTGTGCTCTCCATATTTTTGTATGCCTCGAAAACTTGGTTTATTAAAAAGGCAGATCGAGCTCGCATAGATGCTTTAGAAATGTGGACGTGGAGGAGAATGCTGAGAATTCCTTATACCGTCCATCGAACTAACGTTTCCATACTGGATGAGCTCGGTAATCCAAAGAGACTATCCTCCATTGTGTCGATGAGAATGCGTACATTCTTCGGACGTATTCACAGAAGCGATAATATGGAGAAACTTGTAGTTCAGGGTCACGCCCCGAGTGGGCGGCGCCGTGGCCGTTCCCCTACATGCTAGGTGGATACGACGAAACAATTGCTAGATATGAGTATCAAGAGCGCCACTGAACTGACAGTAAATCGCGAACGATGGCGAGCTACAGTTGTCAAATATTATAATAGTATTCTTGTCGGCAATACTCTAGCTCCGACTTAATACATTTTACGAGTTCACAACATGTCTGTTAAGACATTGGTAGTGTTCAACGGGACTTAGCGGACCTAGGCGCTTGAGGGCGCTTTGCGCTAACTAACCGATGAACGACAAGCTGTCAAAAAGCGCCAGTCAGCTTGGCACAGCAGCTTGGTTAGCGCTTTTAAAAAGCGCTGTCTGGTTAGCGAAGTGGCAAAAAACTGGAAAAAAATCATTTGTAGATCTGAAAGAAGCAGTTACCTTTGTATAGTGTCAATTTAATATCAGGTTTTGTGATTATATAACCTAGATTTTTGACAATACAAATGATAAATATTAAAATATGGAGATGGATATGACAGTTTTATCACGCCAAAGAGAAGGTCGTTCAACGGTCACACTTAGCGCCTGCAGGCGCTTCCACTCTAGCGCTTTTGCGCTAGGTCCCGTTGAACACACCCATTGTGACTATGATGATGATAAGTTGTAGTTTCGCAAATAAAGAAGGAGAAGGGTCTTCTAAAGACCAACTAACCGTAATAACCTATTGTCTCATACTAAGCTCAGGATAAGGTCTTAGTCTTTACCTATATTCCAGCGGTAATGTCAATAATATACCAGATATGACATATTTTACAGTGATCATATCTGAGTTCAAAAAGCGCTTTTCGTTCACATAATAATCACACTAAACGGTCCATTCTCCAATCATCTGTTCAAACAGGTTGTACTACCGAAAAAATGCCTCATCAACAAGATATTCCGTTCAAGACGTACGCCCCTTTTGGGATAGCCACCAAGAGGTTCATGAATGTTGGTTTCCACCCGTCGTTGGATAAGACTGGGGCGATGAAAAAACAGATTACCAAAGTCGGACCAGGTAAGACGTCATATGATAAGAATTATCTCCAGAATTCATTTTTTACAAGCATGTAGGAACATCAAAAGTGTTTATCGATCACACGCTAAACCCTTCAACGGGTCTATTGCGCAACGGCGCCCCACGCGATTTGAGAAAATTTTGTTATCAGTGTAAAGAGGCTGGTCTGTTATGTGATTTAAAAAAATAAAATTTGCGAAAAAAGCACGTTTTTTGGAAAAAAATTGAAAAAACTATTTTCAATATATTTCAGTAAGGCATGCACAACTATACAATTTTACAAGTGAGGGACTGCTTGACAGATCATATAGATGCGGTGTTGCCAACATTTGATCGATATTTAACATCGCTTCGACCGTATATATATACTAAGATTGAAAGGTTACAGAGAAGATTAGCATGGCTCCTGCGCTAGGATAACAAAAAGTCGTGAATCGTTCTACATTTTTAACTATCTAAATGTAAAGATATCTTATTTCAAATGTTCCTTTGTTTCTAGCTGATGATTGTGATTAAGTATTGTGAATTACATTTTGTTTTATTTAGTTTGTATATTTAGCTTTTTATGTAAAATCGGTGGCTTTAATATTGCTTGTGATTAAGCTTTGTTATATTTGGCCGATATCAGCTCCAATAAATCATTAAAATGTGCGACTGACGTTGGACCGTCGCCACTAAAAGCCGAACAGGTGACAATAATCTTACCTGAGGTGAGGTTGGTTAGATTTTCCAACATATTTGATATGTTAGGCCCCCCGAAACCACCTGGTACAAACCTAATTAAACCTAAAATAGCCTAAATTTAGATATCCTTTATATTTCACCCAACCTAGTAAGTATAAAGACACCAACCTCAACCTCCATTTCAGTTTCTGCTAAAACAAAATCAGGTCTAACTTAATCCCTTTTGAACATTTGTGTATGAAAGTCCCAAAATGATTTATTTTCATCTTTTCCAAAACACATTGAACGGATTTTCCAAGTTTTTCATTAACCTAAAAAGATTGCAATTTCACAATTTCGTGAAGTACATTAACTAATAACTGCTGCTCGCTGGCAACACTGCATCTTTGTGACACTATTGAAGTCTGTCATGCGGGTTTTCGATTATAAAATTGCCTTGTACTGTTCGGGTACGTTTTGAAAGTGCGGTGAAAATACCGAGGTTCAACTATTTTTTTTAAAAAACTGCTTCTTTCACCAATTTTTTTCTTTAAAAGTACATAATAGACCATCCCCTTTAATTCAAATATGAAATTTTACCAAATTACGTGGGGCGTTGTTGCGTTGTAGCACCCCCTCCAACATAGGCGTACGCTCCAGCTATGCAAAGTCGCAGGAGTAAGGGCTTGTTTTAGCGACCCTTATAGCACAAGACATCTGTAAAACGTCCATTCTACGTCGCATTTACGTCTGAAAGTATTGCGGCATAAATAAGATATCTTTAAGGTGTCTTATTGCTAATTGCGTCTCAAAGACGTCTTAACAACACAGGTAACACTAATAACCAATAGGTACTTTTATTATTTTTTTACACGATAGGTGTAAAATACAAACTAGACACCTTTTCATGTTTAAATCACCCGAACAATTACAAAATTTGTGCTTTGAAAACACGTATTTCTTGATTTAATTTTTTTATAGGAGGTCGTTGTTCAGTTTGTAAGCGCTTCACCCTGACTAATCCTCAACTATCCTCCTTTGAATCTGGTAATTCAAGGGGAAGCTAGGAAAACTGGGTTCCGTGTCTGGAATTCGACGATTCTAGCAGAGTTGCATGAGGATAGTCCTATTTTGTTGGCGAGGAGCGATATAGTTTCTCCTACGCATCGCTTCAATTGCAAATTTACGGTGGTGTTTCCGTCAAGGGAAGAGTGGGAGTCTAGGGAAAGACAGCTCATCGAAGGAGGAAGACAGGTCTGGTACACAGACGGTTCACTTGCTGGAGAGGGCTCGGGCTCGGGAGTCTACGGACCCCATACAAGACTTTCACTCCCTCTTGGGGGACACACCACAGTATTCCAGGCTGAGATCTATGCGATACTTGCTTGTATAAGTCGTATTCGGGAATTTGACGGGTCTAGGAGGCGGACTACTATCTGCTCTGACAGTCAGGCAGCCATCAAAGCACTGAGTGCTTGGAAAATAGCATCGGGACTGGTCCTGGAGTGCAGGAGGGCTCTTGACAACATCTCAGCTAAACACAAGGTATCACTGATGTGGGTATCTGGGCACGCTGGGGTAAAGGGGAACGAAACGACGGATCATCTGGCTAGGATGGGATCCGGCAACAGTTTTGTGGGCCCGGAACCAACCTTAGGACTATCTGCAAACTTGATTAGGAAAACAACTGGAGAGTGGATCCAGAATCAACACTCTGAGATGGAACAACATCTCTGGTCATCTCCGTCAAGCTCGGGAACTATTAGCAGGGCCTGCAGAGAGAATAAGACGATGTTGTCTCTCTCTGGATAGGAGTAACTTGAGATTGCTAGTAAGCCTATTAACGGGTTACATCACCTTCAGGCGTCACTTGTTCGTGATGAGGGTGGTCAACGCCCCAACGTGCACGTGGTGTGGTGAAGAGGAAGAATCCTCGGCACACATCTTGTGAGGCTATGAAACCCTGGATTATCATAGGCAGACTATGCTGGGCTCAAGAACCTTGGAATCAATAGAGATAAAACGGATAGTACCTAAGAATATACTTGCCTTTTCCAAAAGGGCAGGTCTTAGGAACTAGCGCGGATAGAGGCGCAAAAGGGCCCATCGTGTGGCCTAAGTACCAGCCACATTCCATGCTGGATAGCCTCTGGTCCTTAATCATTCAATCCTCAACTACAGCTAAGCCACTCAATTCAAGTAACTTCTTTCAGGCAGTTATAATCCGAGACGGCCAACATGTTCAAAACATGAATGCAGCTGGAAGACGAAGGTAGAATCCGAAGCGTTTTCGAAATTCCTTGGTTTTAGGAACGCACACCTACTTAAAGAAAGAGAATTTTACAAAACTCTCAGAGGTCCAGGTACTAACGACATGAATGAAGCACTATTTAAGCAACAAAGGAGTTCGCTCTTGGAAAACGTTGGTTTGGGTGCAGGAGAAAGATTCACATACCTGAAGGAGTGCGATGACAACATTCCTCCTCCCAATACCTACTTCAGGGACTTTTCAAAAACATCGACAGTTAAGAAAAAGAGTTTCTCTGACACACCCATCTTTGAGTGGGATGGCATTCAGGATAGGTTCAAATCTAGAGCTCCGAGGTATCAACTGGCTCCAAATAGGTACGTGTCGGCTGCTATTGGAAAATCAAATGGTTTGTTAATAACTAGGAAAATATTTTCAGAGACGCTACTTTTTGTGTTCCAACTAGAAGGGATTTTAACCCTTTAATTTCCATGCTATGAAAATCAACGTAAATACCGATTTGGGGTCCTTTAGAGACCCCAGCAAAATATGTGATATTAAATTTTTAAACGAGTTTACTAAATAGGGCCATAGGACACTAGCGCGTCGCGGTCAGATTTGTCCTAATCCCAGCGGTCAGAAGCGCGCAAAATAATTCGATCACCAGATGGGCCATATATAGGACACTAGCGCGCCGCGGTCAGATTTGTCCTAATCCCACCGGTCAGAAGCCCCAAAAGTATTTTGGATAATAGGCAGGTATGTGGACACCAGCGCACGGGGCGACGAGGTAAACTTATGTCTTATAATTTTAACCGATTTTAATTCATTCCTCATTTTTTGCAATCTTGCTAATAGTTACTGAAGAATTTGTAGAACTCCGGTCAGAGGTATCGTTACATTTTACTTGATAGAAATGAATTACTTTTTTATATTATTAAATGCGAAATTTTGTTATGAAGATAATAAGTTAATCTGATCCCTATAATAGATGCAAATAAAGAAGTTGGTATTGTCAGCAGACCGAAATGTCTTTATAATACCCCAAAAAATTTTAATTAATCAGAACGTGCTCTAATTTGTCACGGATTTGATCGATTTTTTAACGATGTAAAAGAAAGTCCGAAAAATTTACCTTCACAGCTTGTTTTGTGGGAGGATCATGGTTGTGCTCATTATTTCTTTTAATAACAATCTCTTCCGATTGATCCATCAGCAAAGATGCTATGCATCCTCTTCTAGAGCGTCTGTAGGCTACAGCACGGGTGGTTTCTTTATCTCTTCGGAACGTATACTCTCCAAGGACTATTAATTTCATCCCTTTCACACTTAGCATAATCTCCATGATGAAAAAGTAGAACACAAACAATACTCACAAAAGCAACTAAGGATTGCAAACTACTGAAATATTTTCATTAAGGGTAGTTTTATATACCTACAGAAGCCGGATAGTCATTTAAATAATCTAAGAAGTAACTGTAAGCTACCGCAAGTCGTAAAAGTTCGCAAGAATAAAAGGTCATTGGATGTGGCCATTAGGAATAACCAAGCTTAATTTTCTTTCGGTGCGCAAGTGACCGGTGCCGATGAAGACACCCTTTTTGTAAACAGGTAAAAATCAAACCGCGCGCGCTCGTGACCGATCACCCTAAATAGTTTAGAAAAGGAAAAAAAACATTGAATTCATATTTCCAAATTCATCAAAATCCCAGTTTTCGGCTATCTCAACTAACTCATGTTGTTTTAGGGGTCGCGTTCTATCCCAATCACTCATTTTGACGACTTTAAATGATTAAAAAGCAAAAAATATACCACATGTTTAAAATAAAAATTGGGTCCGTAAATGACTGTCCGGGGTACCAGCGGGACCCCACTAAACGAAATCACGTATCACTCTGCTGTACATGCTGCGAAATGTGGCCGCATACTGAATTACGGTTCCAAAGATCAACACAAGCACATATCAAGCGGCAGCGTTGCCAATGTTTTTAAATAAAGTATTTAGGCTAGGAATTTTCAACATCGAGTCCTTAAACGACCCCCCTTGGATGTTTAAAGGTTAAATAGTGAGGCTTTTAGGGCCTGTTGGAATGAGGAAGTTTCCATTTTTTCAAATTTTATTTAATCAGATAGTCCTAAAGAGTTAGAGAACAACGGCGAAAAAATTTTGTAATTATCTCCATTAATAGAAAAGTTATAGTACTTATAGTCCTCCAAAGTTTGAATTGCCGTATCCTCCGCGCGAAGCCGCTGTGACGTCACACGTCACACGACACACCGCAAGCCTGTGTATGCCCTGTCGAGGATGCTGCTCCCGCAAGCCACCGCGCCGCCGCCGGCCTCCTCGTTCATGTTGTTATTCCTTGTTTTCAGTAGGGTAGGCGACGCCGACGGTGACAAAAGGATACACTGCATTTTATTGGTTCTCGTATTATTAGAACATGTCTAGAAGACCGAGAAACTATAAATATTTCATTGTACTGAGGTGTACTAACACCACCATAAAAACACCAAACAAATATTTCAATGGATAGCCTGTTATGAATACAAAAAATTGAGTTTTATGACCCTCCACCCCCCAACTTCCCCGATTTCACCCCCACCCAAAAAAGTAGAAAATGAATGAATGAAACGCCTAAAAACAAAGTTTGAGGAATATTTAAAATTTTTGGTTTTTTGCTAATTACTACACCGCCCATGCACCGATTTTCAGACTTATAGGCACATTACCTACTACTATACCCCCACAGCATATCGCTGCTCAAATTTCATAACAATCCATGCAGCGGTTACTGAGATTACGTGGCTAGAAAAACGCGTACAGACAAACCGACAGACGGATAGACCGACGGAAATGAGTTGTATGGATTTCCGTCATGCAGTTCATAATTATGTCGAGATCCACTTTAGGAAAATTACTAGAATCACCACGAACGTAACCTTCCTCCATACTTCAAAAATCCCGGCTCCAGACTGTGGCTGCAGCGAACGATTCGTGTGATGTGACGTCACACGGCAATTCACCGCCGCGGTCGCTTTACGCAAATATAAAATTGAATAACTCTGCCGTTTTTTGGAATATTCAGATGATTTTTTCGACATTCTTCAAGTGAAGAAATAGACTATCAGAAATAATGAATTTTCCAAATTTTATTTTTTAGGAAACTTCTCCATTCCCATTAGAACGGGGTTCAATATGATCAATTCTTTTCTGAAATCTAGAAAGTCGGTCAAACTTCATTGATATATTAAAAAAAAATGGAGTCAAGTTGAAGTTGATTGACACAGTACTGCATACAGCATTTAACATCTACTGGGTTGGTGACGAAACTTATCTGCTTGAATAGCAGCCTGTAGGTAATAAATGATTCTGTTCTATTCTAAAAAACGATTTTCGGCAGCTCAAGTTCATCTCTTTCGCGTTGCGAAGAGGCTGCGCTTAGGTAGATTCAAGCAGTTTAAATTTAAGCAATATTAATTTAATGAAATACAACATAACAACAAAAAATGCTGCGAATAAAATAACAGTAAACTATTTGCAGGTACCAAATAAACGATGGCAAAAACATAGCAGCAATAGCGGATAAAATCTGTTCGCTACGAGGGCCGTACGATTTATTTACTGGACCCAGAGATGAGACGACCATTAGGAATGATTTCGGAACGTCTGGTTTTACACCTCCCGAATTCTGGTACATCAAGCCATCTTCTTTGAACTACATGTTGGAAAATCCCTCAAAAAGCAAGTACGGGAAATTCCTGCAAGGCCCTCGATTCCCCAAAAAACCCACGATTAGGACAATGCTGAATGATATAAGTTTGTGTTATAGAGACCCGGATCACCCCAGCCCAGCACATTACGAGGTAGGGTGGCGTATATCCGGCTCCTGCCGTGCCCAAAATACGCCACATATCTCTGACGTCACTTCTGTCAATGTCAGCGTTCTGTATCCAAACAAAGACGAATCCAATCCAAAAAAAATATTACCTACTGGACCTAAGGCTTTCTTGTTCCTCCTTTTTATTATCAATATATGTTGTTGTGTCAAATCTGTAGTTGTGCATGGGTGTGTATGTACGCACATATTATACAGGGTGTCCAGTTAGTGGGTAATTCTTCGATATCTCGCAAAGTATGCCCGATAGAAGAAAATGTCAAATACAACAGTTATTTGGTTACTTAAGACGCATATTCTAAAAATATTTTGAAATATACAGGATCTTGCGGGAAAGTAGGATAGTAACCAACTTTTTTTTAATATGGAACTATAACTTTTTTTAAAATTCTTTTAGTTTCTATCATTGATCTTTATTTAACCCTAAAATATTTTTGGGATAGTTTGCGACATTGCTAAGTTATAATTTATTTTCTATTAATTTCCAGTCCAAATTGATATATTCCTTTAACTTTTCTTAATAATATTATACATCGAGTTACTTGAATATAGTTTGGCTGTTACCAGCAATTTGTATCTACAGGGCATTTTTGGCAGAATTTTAAATTACAGCAACTTGAAGGTCATTTTACTTTGTTTTTTTAAATGTAACACCCTGTATTTTTTATTTTAAATCGAAATATCTACTAATACCCTTTTTCGCCTTGTAATATTTTTTCGCGTTTGCGACGTTGCCAAGTTA